>JAHRHZ010000218.1:34311547-34333783 GCA_024137785.1 Ginglymostoma cirratum | reverse complement strand
GGGTGTAGGTAGGGGGGTAGGGAGGAGATAGGTCAGTCCAGGGAGGACGGACAGGTCAAGGGGGCGGGATGATGTTAGTAGATAGGAGATGGGGGTGTGGCTTGAGGTGAGAGGAAAAACAGGTTAGGGAGGTGGAGATGAGCTGGGCTGGTTTTGGGATGCGGTCGGGGGAGGGGAGATTTTGAAGCTTGTGAAATCCACATTGATGCCATTGGGCTGCAGGGTTCCCAGGCTGAATATGATTTGCTGTTCCTGCAGCCTTCGGGTGGCATCACTGTGGCATTGTAGGAGGCCAAGGATGGACATGTCATCTGAGGAATGGGAGGGGGAGTTGAAATGGTTCGCGACTGGGAGGTGCAGTTGTTTGTTGCTACACGTGATTCACATGTCGTCAGTTTTAAGCTTTGCCTTTGGTGAAAAATAATCCAAAACGTTTTTAGTATCCTTACGGATAAGAATATCAAGCTACGAACAAATGACCAAGAGTTCTGCTTTCACCACAACAATGACACTAATCTGGTGAAAAGATCCATACAGCAAATTGGCATTATTCTTTGGCAGCTGTCAAACGCTGCCAGGTTAACAGATTTCCCTTGTGTGACACAAGACTTTGTTGTCCCTGCTTCAAGCAGTTCCCAGCCTGCACAAGGACATCAGTGCACAGGACTGGGTTGACACATTGTCACTGCAGTCCATCAATACTGGGACATGACAAAAATGCCTCGAAGGCAATATCAAGCACTTCAGATCTGACATTTAGAGTGCTTGGAATTGGCTGAAAATATACACCAGTTCCAGGTACCACAGAGTGCATGACAGGGGAAAAAATACCATGCTGCATGAGTGCCCCATCAAGTTCCCAGAAAGCTTTACTGGATAATTAAGGGAACTGATGTTGGTGATTAACATTCTCATTCATTTCAGTCTCTCCCAATCCCTTTGGAATTTAATTGCGCTAAGATTTTGTAATGAGATAGGAATAAAATTACTGGTTTTGTGGTCACTCAGAATCTGTACTTGTCGATTCCAATTTAGGTGAAGAGAAATGAACTTTACCATAAAGGAGTTGATATTCTAACATTACAATTACAGGTCAGTTCAAGTGCATTAGCTGTGGTTTTTAAAAGGATGTTTCACATTCTGTTGAATTAATAGAACTGCAGGAAAAGTAAATTGACTTAACTCTGCAGTAGCATACGTTCCAAGCTTGTCTCCAATTCTACTGATACCTAGAAGCTGCCAGGTTTAACCCCTATTTGAACAGCAACTGTCCCACTTCATATCCTGCCAGAAAGTTGAATTCAATTTCTAAAATCTGGAATTGAAACGTAGATTCAATGATGGTGGCCATGAGAGAAATTATTGAATGTTGTGAAAACCCATCCAGTTTAGTAACATCCTTTAAGAAAAGGAAATCTCCCATCCTTCCCTAGTCTGGCCTATATGTGACTCCAGACCCACAACAATATGGTCACCTCTTAAGTGCCCTCTCAAATGGATGAGCGAGCAAGCAAGGGCAATTAGGGTAACAGGCTCTGGTCTTGCCAGAGTTGGCCAGACCCCATGAAAGAAAAAGAAAACAAGTGAGCAAAAATAAATGAGCCTATGCTTACGAGCCAGATAGAGCAGAGAATTTAAATGGACTGCGCACAGTTTCATTCAACCAACAAATCAAGCTATAAATAAAATAATCAATAATATTTAAATGAATATATATATGAACTCTGGCAGTCGACAGCATTACAGGTTCCTCGAGGTCTGAAGCAGTACTAGAGTGGGATGCCAGTTGAAGTGCAGTAGTGAGCAGCCCTGGCCAGCAGTCAGTGAGAGCAGGAGCAGGCAGCCTGAAGTGGCTGGCAGTGAGAGCAGGAGCAGGAACAGGCTGCAAGGCAGTGACAGCAGGAGCAGGAACAGGCTGCAAGGTAGTGACAGCAGGCAGCCCAGGGTGGCAGCAGGGGAGAGGTTGAGCTTGGAAACTAGGGAGATCAAACCCTTGAGAGGAGTGCGAGCCTAGCATGGCCAGGAGCTTATGGACTGTGGTGTTGAACAGTTAATGGCGTTTCTTTGTTTTTCGACATTTTAGTAAGAAGGCCTGTAATGTTTAACTTGTTGAACTCTGTTTAACTCTGTTTTCCTTATTTTTGTTGGGTAAGATTCTATACCTTGGTACCTTTGTACCTAAGATGTTGCCGTAAGTTGCTTGTAAACATTTCACTCTACTTATGTGTGAGTACATGTGACAATAAAACTAATTCAATCATATACACACGCATGCACACACACGCGCATACACTAAAGTCTCCATAGTCCCAGAGGACCACAGGGCTGCTCTCTCATTAGAGAGATGACTGGTGGTGGTTTAACCCAACGGTCACCACACCTCACGTGAGGGGCATGGTTGAGTAGGAGAGTCCTCGATGGTGACCTGAGCTGATACAGGAGTTGAACCAACATAGTTGGCATCACTTTGCATCGCCAATCACCTGTCCAGCTAATTGAGCAGAAACAATATATTTCCACATCAGGCCGGTAGCTCGGAGGAGGACTTGGGGTGGGGGGGGGGGTGTCCCCATGTCTCTGCTGCCTTTGTCGTTCTAGATGCTAGAGATCACGGATTTGTAAGGTGCTGCCTCCAGAGCCTTGGTGAGTGGTTGCAGTCCATTACGATGGATGATGCACACTGCAGCCACTCCGTGTCGGCCCTGCAAGAAATGAATACTGAAGGGGAGTGTTGTGGTGCCAGTCAATCAGGCTGCTTTGCCCTGGATGGCTAAAGTTCTCGAGTGTTGTTGCAACTGCATTCATCCAGATAAGTGGAGAGTACTCCATCACACTCCTGCCTTGTACCTTGGAAATTACCAATGGGGATGAATGATCATTGGAAATATGCAGGAATGTATGTTGAGATTAATGTCAGATCAGCCATGATCTTGTTGAATGATGGATCAGGCTTGAAGGGCCGAGTGTCCTAATCCTTGTTTGTATACATAGATGGTGGACAGGCTCTGGGGAGTCAGGAGGTGAGTTACTCGCCCTAGATTTCCCAGACTCTGACATGTTCTTGTAGACACTGTATTTATGTGGCTAATCCAGTTCAGTTCTTGTCAATGTTCTTGTCAACGTCCCATCATCAACATCCTCAGGGTAACCAGAGATTGTAAGGCCAGGTGACTGTCAAGGACCAAAGGTTACACACTCCCCAGTCAGAAAGCAGCCACTTGCCTTCCAACTGAGCCATTTGCTCCCTGGTGTTTGGGTGTAAATGTGTAGGATTAAAGCTAGGCAAAAAATTTAAGCCTTTATTTTATTCATTGCATGTCGAGATTCCCAAATTCCACCCAACCCACATCAAATACTGTATTTGTCCCGTAAGAAAAAGTTACAACTCTCATAATCTAGTTAATTTCCAAACATCTTCTCTCCATTCTAAGTTTGTTTCACGCACAAAAGGAAACACCAAATATCATTCTAAGTGGAAAGAAAACAAGGTCAAACTAATTTTAGTAATTCCCAAGTTTAAATGTAAAATTAAACATGTGTGTAGTGGCAGCAGGAAACATTAGTCTGTCATTTGTACAGTATATCAAAAGGAAACACTTGGAGTTTCTAAGTGCTGGAGCTATTAACCCATTGGCTATTGTAAACTTCAGTAAGAAAGCTGTCAAACAGAGCTCCTTCATAGAGAGAAAGCAGCTAAACCAATTGTAAACTAATTGCCATTCTACAGTGGCTCATCACAAACTATTCTCAAGTGCCATTCATTGACATAAAACAGGTCTGAGAATTAGCTGTTCTGTGTTAATGGTAGTGTGGGAACCAAGGCATAGCCATGAAGCAGTGCATCTTTCTTTATTAAAGACAATTTGACCCTCACCCCCATACTGAAACCAGCCCCTCCTAATCGAGCAGGCAAGCAATTGGTCCGATCCTCAACATGGGTCTAGATAATTGTTTCAAAAAGCCATCTGAAGGTTTGCAACTTTAAAAAAAAACGCTGAATCAATGTCACAAATTACTACTAAGTACCAAGACAAGGTTTTAACCAAGTTTAGCGTTGGAGATACTGAGCTACCCTTAAAGCGAAGGAAGTAGAGGCAAGATTTGATCAAGGTGTAAATAATGAGAGGTTGAGATGGGAAAAAACCGTTACCAATAACTAATATCACAAAGGTCACGATAACGGCTTAAAGCCCTTGTAAGACAATGAATGATTCCAAAACAAAAACAGAACATGCTGGGAAAGCTCAGCAGGTCTGGCAGCATCTATGGAAAGAAATCAGCGTTAATGTTTTGGGTCCCAGTGACCCTTCTTCAGAACTGATGGTAGCTAGAAAAAGTTGGTTTTTAGGAAAAAATGTTCTGTCCACAGATTCTGCCAGACCTGCTGAGCTTTTCCAGCAATTTTTGCTTTTGTTTCTGATTTTCAGCATCTGCATTCTCTCAGTTTTTAATAACTCCAAAACAATGGACAATGAAGGGCTATGGGACAGTTGTAATGTCCCTACTTCTGAGATAGGAGGCTAGGATTCAAGACCCACTTGCTCCAGTGCTGTTTAATAACAGCTCTGACTAGATCATAACTCTGACACAAAAGTCTGTTTAATCCTTCTTCATATATCCACCACCCTCCAGTGTCTGTAGACACAGGCTTGATTCGGGCTCTGCATTAGTGGTATAAGTGCTTAATGCCAGGGTCGACACATTAGAAGCAAATGTTGGCCTTCTCCGAAAATGACACATCGCCCCCCCACAGCCCTATGGCACCTTCCCCTGTAACCGGCGAAGGTGCAACACCTGCCCATTTACCTCCTCCCTCCCCACTATCCAAGGGCCCAAACATACTGTCCAGGTGAAGCAACACTTCACCTGCACATCCCAGAATCTAGTTTACTGCATTCGCTGCTCACATTGTGGTCTCCTCTACACTGGGGAAACGAAGCATAGACTGGTTGACTGCTTCGCAGAACATCTACGTTCTGCTCGCAAAACAGACCCTGAACTACCTGTTGCCTGCCATTTTAACGCACCACCCTGCTCCCTGGCCAACATCTCTGTCTCCGGCTTGCTGCAGTGTTCCAGTGAAGCCCAGCGCAAGCTAGAAGAACAACACCTCATTTTCCGCTTGGGGACCCTACAGCCCTCAGGACTCAATATTGAGTTCAATAATTTTAGGGCCTAAACTCTCCTACGTCCCAGCCCCCTACTCCACACACCAGGCCTGGTTACCACATAGCCTGTCATTACACACCCCTTGTTGTTAATCACTAACAGTCCCCATTAATAACTATTCACCCTCCCAACCTGATCGTTAGCAACTCCTTTGTCTGTCCAACTGTCTTTCTGTCTCTTTAGGCTCTATCCTATTGTTTACTCCCTACCCCACCCACCTCCCTATTTTCTACATATAAATTGACGCTTTCCTGACCATCATCAGTTCTGAGGAAGGGTCACCGGACCCGAAACGTTACCTCTGTTTTCTACTTCACAGATGCTGCCAGACCTGCTGAGCTTTTCCAGCAACTTTGGTTTTGCTCCTGATTTACAACATCAGCAGTTCTTTCAGTTTTTACATCCCTGACACAGACAGATGGATGCAATTGTAATTCCTGCAATCCCCCATGATCAAACCTACATCCCTGCAGGCTCTCTCAATGTTTTAATATCCCAAAGAAGAGGCTATGCTTCATAAAACTTGGACAAGGTTCTTTAACAGAATCTGGTTGTAGTAAATACATACACATGGACCCACACACGCAGATGCACACAAAACAAAATCAATTCAGTACGGTTTTCTGTCTGTTTGATCAAGTCTCACTCTATTTCAGTGCTTTTAGATCCTAATACAAAGTCATTCCTTCACAAAAATCCAGAAAATCCTTTTTAAACATCTCATTCTGACATTCAAGAAATATAAGCCAAGGTTTCAGATTTAGATTCTAGCTCTAAATACCATGCAAGCTCCTTTATTCTTGCCAAAACGCAATGCCACACATCTATCAATCCATTTAAAAACCATTTGCAATTTGTTCTGCAAATTTATCAACAGCTTCTCATAATCTATCTTTTGCAGTCCTCTTCCAAATGACATAACCTTCCCCACAGTTTGTGCATTTCTAAAATTGCAGAAGGCACCAATGTCAGAGACTCCAAATCTGCAGAACTAGGTAGAAAGAGGAGAGATGTAGGTCTCATTGGACAGTTCATTCCAAGAGCTAACACTGACACAATGGGCTAAAAGGCTTTCTTCAGTGGTGTAAGATTCCTTGGGATATTCAGCCATTTAGCCAATTAAAAATTAAACTGCTGTGGGTTATCATTTAGTGGGTTCCAGTAGGGATGCCCATGAACTATTGGAGATGGGGAACATGTGATAGTTAAATTTCAAGGGATAATTGGGCAGGGGCTTGGTGCATTTACCTGGGGAATAAAGTAATCATGTGGGTGGACTGACCTCCTTGCTTCAAAACGATTTTGTTTCTGTAAACTCCCACTCAATGTGGCAAGTCTTCACTCACATCTTCTACTTTTAAAAAACAGTAATATTTCTCAGCATTTGATGTCTGGAACACAGTATTGCAAGAAGGGAAGAGACAAAAATATAATTCTGATGGAATGGTTTGATGTAAATAAATACCGTATTTACATAGTTACAACAAACTGGGAAACATGGCAATTATGGCTTAGCTCGACTGAAGCAGAACTCAACAGCTGCTGTCCTGGTTGGCTCAGACCCTGGCAAATGCTTGGAACTAATCACCAGTCTGTACGTTACCAGACAGCTTAATAAAGCAGACTGGTGCAAGAGAGGGATCATTAAGTTATGTCCAAACTATTAGAGCTGCTCAAGGACAAATAACAAAAAAAAAGCACTTATGAAAATGACCAGACAACACAATGACCAGTTCAGAGATCAGAAAGCGAACTCATTTCTACCTGTACCCTACAAATCAAAACACAGCGACAAACCACCCAGCTCTCGCAAAACATGCATGATGTTGGTGGCAATGATGTGAAAAGATTCTAAAAACTAAAGCGCAAGGATCAGATTTTTTTTCAGTATTGTGAAACAAGACCTTGTTGACACAGAAGAGAAAGAATTTGCATTGCATCAACATCTTTCATGTCCTCAAATGTTCCCAACGCACCTCGTAGCCATTAAATAACTTTTAAGTGTAGCAATTATGGTAACACTGTAGCCAATTTGCACACAGAAAGCTCCAACAAACAGCAGTTAAATAATACGACCAAATAATTTTTTAAAATGGAGTTTGAGTGTTTAATGTTGTTCAGCGGGCCAAGCGAACACACTATTTTCAAATAGTACAACAGGATCTTTTACCCAACTTGAGGGGTAACACTGCCTCTGTTTAACATCTCAGCTGATGAACGGTGACAACACTGTTAGTCTGGAGTTTTCTGTTCCAGTCTCTGGAGCAAGACTTGGAACCTTGAACCACCTGACTCATAGGGGAGGGTGCTACCCACTGAACTAGATAAATACATCACCAAATATTATCCCTCTTAAATCTACAGTCAATTGACATTAATCAAAGTGGTCGTCCAAAAAATCTAACCTCAAGCCAGAACCTCACTCTTGCCGGTCTTGAAATATGGATGGAAGTCAATTTTATTTTTCTTTATTCATTCATGGGATGAGGGTGTCGCTGGCTAGGCAACATTTATTGCCCAACCCTAATTGCCCAGAGGGCAGTTAAGAGTCAACCACGTTGCTGTGGGTCCGGAGTCACATGTAGGCCAGACCAGGTAAGGATGACGGTTTCCTTCCCAAAAGGACATTAGTGAACCAAATAGGTTTTTCTGACATTCGACAATGGAATCACAGTCATCATTAGATTCTTAATTCCAGATATTTATTGAATTCAAATTCCACCATCCGCCATGGCGGGATTTGAACCCAAGTCCCCAGAACATTATCTGGGTCTCTGGATTAACAGTCCAGCGGTAATACCACTAGGCCATGGCCTCCCCTCCCCTCAAATTCTCAAACTCTTTTGAAACCTTCTGCCAGGTTGAATTTGCCCCACTCATCACAACAGAAATATACACTGCTTGCCCAAGATTGGCTCAGATGTCAGCTCTGAAAAATGCCACACACTGGATTCCCCTGCAACAGCTTGGCCTTCCCACACGCAGAATCTGTCCATCCAGCGAGCACGGATCTCTCGCAATATCCAAAAGACGTGGCAGAAGGCATTCCTCCATCTCACCATCATGAATGTTTACTTTAGTCGCAGGTTAAAAAACGAACTATCCCTACCTTATCCCAGAGCTTACAGCTCAGAAATGGGCTCCTTCAATGCAAATAGATAATATAATGGCTTTTGGACAGTACTGCCTTTCACAACTCAATGTTTAAATCTAGATCAGAAATATCAACAAGCCAGTTCCTCCACTCAGTAAGAACCCATTTGGTTCACTAACACCCTCTTGAGAAGGAAATCTGCCACCGGTACCTGGCCTGGCCTGACTCTAGACCCCAGCAATGCAGCTGACTCTTAACTATTTCCAATCCATTCCTGGCTGTTCCCACCAACCCTTCCCCAGCCGTTAACTTGAGGTCACCGAATATCCTTGGCCTCCCTTGCACCAAGGCCTATTCACTCTGCTCCCCTGCGCTCACTGATCAACCATGAAATGACCGAGTAAGGGATGGACAACAGATCACTCGCATCCAACGTGCAAGGAAAAGTAAAACTCCACTTTCCTACCCTCTCTCCATATGTTTTGATTTCAAAAGAACATCAACCTCTCTCGAGAAAATACTCACGACAGAAACTTTATTCACATCTGGTGTTCATCTTGTATCGCTTTTCGTTCAATGTAATGGGGAGTCCGTAGACATGGTGGATTGACTTTAGACATGCCCACACAGATTTTGATAGATTAGTTAAGCCTGAGGTACTAACCATCTGTCAGTGAGGCAATAGTTTGATTTTAAAAACACCCATCCCATTTTCAAATTCCTTCCTTGCTTTCTTTCAAATTCTTGAAGCCTCAAAACCGAGGCGAGTGCGCTCCTTGTCCCTTGTCCATTGTCCATCCCCAATTTCTGTTGTTTCGCCATTTGGCAGCCATGCCCTTCAGCTGCCTGGGCACTATGTTCTACAATTACTTTCCTAAACCTCTCCACCTCTTGCTCCCCTTTTTAAGACACACATTTAAAACTCGTTGATCTAGTCTTTGGCCATGTGCCTCGGAAACAAACTCTCACTGAGAACGTGCTTGAGAACAGCCTTGAGATGTTTTTCCATGTGAAAGGCGTTACCCAAATGGAAATAGTTATTGCTGTTGTTGTCACAGTAACAGATAATAGTCTAACCCGGCAGAAGGGAGTGCCCTGACGTTTCTCACAGCTGAAGTTTGAGGAAGATGTATTTGGAGAGGAGACCTGCTGGGCTTCGTGGGGTTTGGAGGAAACTCCAGAGATTTTTGGGGGGCGGGGGTGGGGAATGGACGGATTTGGAAAGACAGTGAGAATTTAAAATCAAGGTGTTGCGAGATGAGGAGCAAAAGCAGATCAGTGAGCGCAAGGGAGCAAAGCGAACAGGCCTTGCTGCAAGGTAGGGCAAGGACAGTCAGTCTTTAGGTGTCCTCAAGTTAACAGCTGGAGAAGGGGAGGGGAGGGAACAGCCAGGAATGGATTGGAAATATTTAAGTCTAGAGGTGAGAAAGGTACACGTACATGTTTCAGCAGCAGGCAGAATATGTGCAGCACGGTGGCTCAGTGGTTAGCACTGCTGCCTCACAGCACCAGGGACCTGGGTTCCATTCCACCCTCGGGCAACTGTCTGTGTGGAGATAGCACGTTCTCCCAGTGTCTGTGTGGGTTTCCTCCGGGTGCTTCAGTTTTCTCCCACAGTCCAAAGATGTGGAGGTTAGGTGGATTGGCCATGATGCATGCGGGGTCACAGTGATGGGGTGCGGGGGTGTTGGGTCTGGGCTTCGGTTGGATGGTCTTGAGAGTGTTGGTGCAGACTTAATGGTCAGATTCTAATGGTTTTATTCTATGATTTGCACAATGTTACAGAGGTGGATTTAGCTGCTTGGAAACTCAGACCACAATCAAAATCATGCCGAGGCTGCACACAGAGTAGTTCATCCTCTAGTAGTTGCCAGAGAGAGAAAAAAAAGAGAGAAAGAGAGAGATGGAGTCACTGGCGAGAAAGAGAGATTGTAGTGGTAATTGGAGGCAAAAACCTCAGTGTGTCCCAACACAGTGCTTAGCTGGGGCACATTTCTGCTCTTGCAGGGCTGTTGTGTGTGTAAAGGAGTGGTGGTGATATTTGGACTGGGGGGGTGGTGATATTTGGACTGGGGGGGTGGTGATATTTGGACTGGGGGGGTGGTGATATTTGGACTGGGGGGGGTGGGGGGGGGAGGATTGAGAGAGGTGACGAATATTGAAAGACTGACACTGCTGCAAATAAAAAAAAAAGAACTGCAGACGCTAGAAATCTGGAACAAACACAGAAATTACTGGAGAAACTCCATTCTGGAAAGGGGTCACCTAACACAAAACGTTGACTCTGTTTTCTCTCCAGTAGATATTGCCAGACTCACTCAGCAATTTCTGTTTTTGTGCTGCAAATTGTACTGCCACCTTAACTCTCAAAGTCAGAAAGGAAATGTATGAAAAATAGGATCGCTCTAAAATTTGTGTTGCTAAACAAAATTCATCAGGGAACTTAACTATCTCCTGCTTGCAAAGTCCTGAAACCAGGATACCCCAACTGGGAATGTTCCAGACTGGGGGAGTCCAGAGCCAGTGGTCACAGTTTAAGGATACAAGGATACTGAGAATGAGGACAAATGTCTTCACCCAGAGACTAATGAGCTTGCGGCATTCTCTGCCACAGAAATCAGTTGAAGTCAAAACATTGCATATTTTCAGGAAGGAGATAGTTACAGTTCTTAGGGCTCAAGGGATTAAAGAGAATGGGGCTAAACTGGGAACAGGGTACTGAGTTGGATGATGAGCCATGACAATTTCTAAATGGCAGGCTGGAAGGGCTGAATGGCCTACTGCTACCTTCGCTGTTTCTATGCTTGTATTTGTAGGTGGAACGGGAGTGAAAAGGTGAGACTGCAGTCCCAGAATAAATTATATTTTCTTTCCTTCAGAGTAATGGCAAAGTGTGTAACAATGTAAGGTAGTCGGTGCATGAGATTCTGAGAGATCCATTCACAGAGCTATGCAAGATGGGAGCATCCCAGGACGTCCTCAGTCTCACAGTCCATAGGTGTTTGTCAGTCATGTTTCACAGCAATATGCAAACTCTGTCACATCAGGCAGGGTCACGGTGCTGCGTCCAATCACTGCATGGTGCTCTCTCTGTAACACTGACTCATTCACCTCCTGGCTTTAACCTTTATAACTCCAAAACAGAAAGTCCTTTTCAAACTGCACATTCCCATACTTGGCACACAGTAATACGCACAGACATGTATTGCAATGAAACAAAAGTGCAAGAACACTGTACCTAGGGAGGGTGGGGAGAAGCACAGAAAGTGGGGGAGAGACAGAGAGAGGGAGAGAGATAACTGAGATTTGCCAATTGTTGATCATTCCGAACACCTTGTATTTTATCATTTTAACATTCAGCCACCTCCCAGATCAAGCATCGAGCAGCTCCTTCGTGACCCCTTGACCTCTCAACTGGCGTCCGTAAACAGTGCCAACATCTCTAAGTCAACTGAATGTGTTGGCATCAGAAATGTTGATACGAGAAAAGTTTCAGCAAAATAAAGGTCAATTTTTCACTTGTGAGCTCCGGAATTTAAAGATCTCGAACAAAATGGAGCAGGAGAGAGCGTGTACAAAAAATGCAAGAAAGTAGGGGAGGAAATGGGAGAGAAGGATCCAGAAAGTAAGGAAGAGACAAAAAATTGTAATGAAGTGCTGTCAAATTGATAGAATAATATTAGTTGCAGCCCCTGGAACCAGCTTAAGTCTTGGAGAAACTATATGTCTTTTACTTAAGTTGATTCTGAAACCAACAGGAGAATAAAGAGTTGGCTCATAGCTTTTGCTTAAACTATTGAAAGTAACAACATTTTCATTACCCCTTTACAGGTACAAAAATATCATCTAACTATTGGACAGAGTGGATAAATGTATCAGTACTAGTGATCTAAAGAAAGTTTAATTTGAGTGACTCATGGACCATAAAATTGGAAGATAGTCAAGGAACATAACGAGAGAGATCAAAGATCCATGGGTTAATCAAAAAAAATCCAAGGATGAGATGGTAACTAGAGAACAAATGTAAAAGATACTTGGATCGTTACAGAAATAGTCCTGGTGAGTTAGGTGCACTCAGGAATGTACAAAGACAGACCAAAAACAATGTCTCTGAAACCTCCAAAGCCTATGTGACAAAACTCAAAGTAGATCGTTTGAATAGCAGAGCAGACTCGCAGGGCCAATCAGGTCATGGTTGATCCGGTTGTGACCTCAAATCCACATTATCTTGCTGCTCCCTGATAACCCTCAACTCCCAGTCAGAAATCTAATCAAACTCAGACTTGAACTCAGTCAGTGTTAAATCGCCAATCTATTCCAGTATTAACCTACTGGGGAAATTAACCACTTGAGACAATGCGCTCTGGATTAGACCACATTCTTCAAGGGGTCAAGGATCCTTCAGGCCCAGTGACCCATCCCAAAACATTAACTCCGATGCTGCCAGACCTGCTGAGCTTTTCCAGCAATTTCTGTTTTTGTTCCTTCAAGGTGCATTTAATTTAAGCCACAACATTGGAAATTACCAATGCCAAAGGAATAGGTTTCAATATCTGATGTACCAGAGGCTGACAAAAGGTATGTGTCGTAAGCTTAGTTTTCTTTCTTTCCAGTAGTAAATTCTTACATTGGTGCGCATTTGCATTGATGCCTTTCAACTACTGTCCAGTGGTCACCCAGACTTCCTTATCTATGAGTTGGTTCTAGAAGCAAGTCAGCATGACCGAGTTAAAATCGGCCCCATGTCTCCAGACCATTTGGTCAGGCCTCCGGATTGATCATCCAGCAACATGACCATGATCTTATCTGGCCTCCTTAGGAGTTGAGGGTTCTTAAACCAAATTTGTCATTTCAATTTAGAGACTTTTTTCACAAAACAGGAGAATGCAGTGTAACCTGTCTTGGGCAAATCTTGGTTTGCAGTCCTAGTTACCTAAAACGCAGTTTCTTCACACAATGTGCTATCAGCAATGAACACACACTGGGGCTTTCACACATACCACAAGGTTACATTCTTCACCCTCCTTCTGCAACCCCTTGCCCTCCCAAACCTACTCATCCAGCACCAGAGAGAATGCTGGAGAAACTCAGCAGATCTAGCAGCATCTGCAAAGAGAGTGAAAGAGAGGGCGCGTGCGAGAGCGCAAAAAACAGAGTTAATGCTTTGACTCCGGTATGACACCTCTTCAGAACCTTTCTGAAGAGTCATACCAGATTTGAAACAATAATTCTGTTTCTCTCTCCACAAATACTGCCAGACCCACTAAGCTTCTCCAGCATTCTCCATGTTTATTTCAGATTTCCAGGATCTGAGTGTTTTGCCTTTATGCTACTGTACCCGGCAACTACAGGTGACCAACCTGCACGCTTGGAGGTCAAATTGGACAATCCCAGTTACAATGTCTCAATTGCCTGCCCAACACTCATACTGTCATGGCCATCTCAGCACCAATCTTGTCCTTCAGGAGACAGAAAGACTGAATAAACATCAGAGACTTTATCACCCCTTCTTGAGACATGCATGTATTCAAATTAAATTAAACAATACAAGTTTGTATTATAATCACATTCTGTAACTGATGCATGGCCACCACAAATCCGATCATTTTATGTCTCTTTTCTGCCTCTCTACAGCTCCTAAGGAGAGTCATATTGGACTTGAAACATTAACTCCATCTCTCTCTCACTTTACAAATATTGCCACATCCCCAGAGTTTTCACAGTATTTCACTCTTTTATTACTCATTCCATGCATCCCACTGCAAGCAAATAGGTATTCTCCCAGCCACAGAGGCTCCAAGTTGATAGATTTTGGTCTCGTGGATGAGTTGTGTAGTTTCTTCAATGTGCATTGAACTCCTGGTTCTCCCAGCTCATCCCTTCAACCTTTACTTGTCTTCAGGTTCTGCTCACCTGCTGCCTAATTGACTGGAGTTCAAAACACAGATGTGGGTTGGAGACAGTAAGGACTGGCTTCCAGCATCTGCAGAGTCAATGGATGGGAAGCTGGAAAAGCACAGCAGGTCAGACAGCATATCCGAGGAGCAGGAAAGTCAACATTTCAGCCCGAAATGTTGACTTTCCTGCTCTTCGGATGCTGTCTGACCTGCTGTGCTTTTCCAGTTTCACACAAACGTGGTTTAGTTGCAAGCACACTTGTCTCAGTCAGACTGTTGTGCATTTAAGTTATTAAAAGAATCCAAAGCAAATGGTTAGATAGAAACCAGAAACCAAATCTTTTCTTTGTAGAGAGAGAGTTTATTGACTTCATCAGTCTTATGCCTCTCATGCCAAACCCACAGTGTGATAACTGCTCACTGCTTGTATGACATTTTCTAATGGACATGCTCAGAGATGTTATTACACACCTTGGGAGCAGGTGGGTCTAGAACACAGGCCTCCTGGCTCAGAGGCAGGGACACTACCACTGCATCACAAGAGCCCCTCACTGTTGTACGTTCACAAGTAACTAATATCTACCGGCAGTTCCTCTTAACTTTCAATAAAGACATTAACAATCCTTAATAATATGATTTACCGGACAGTGATACAAGAGCCATTTCCTTGAACCCATTATCCTGACTGACAATCCAGTGCAGTTCTAAGGGACTGTTGCAAAGTCCAAGTTGTCATCTTTCAGATAAGGCATTAAACCTTGCGTCCTCAGGTAGATGTTAAAAAATCACGCGACTCTGTTCAAAGGGGTGTCTTGGCCAACGTCTACCTGACACTCAGCTGCAACAAAACAAGTTGTTATCTGGTCATTACCACACTGTTACTTGTGGGAGCCAGCTATGTGTAAGTTTGTTGTCTGATTTCCCACAATACAACACTTTAATGGCGTTCTTTGGTTGTAAAGTACATTGGGATGTCCTGAGGGTACTGAAAAGTGATGCATTTCCTAAATTACAATGATGGGTTCCCTTCAAAAAGCCTTCATTGGCCGTGAGGAACTCTGGGACATTGTGAGATGGTGAAAGGGGCTACATAAATGCAAGTCTTTCTTCCAACAATTAAATTTCGTAATAGCCTAGAATGCAGCCACCTGAAAGGAATTAATTCAATTCTACTCACTTCTAACTAGTCACAACAAATTTGATGAAATAATTATCTGAGCAAAACTTGGGGAACAACAATAAACTTCATCACAGTTTCTGAAGGGTCACCAGATTTGAAGCACGTTTCTTCCAAGTTTCTTCAGCAATTTCTGCTTGCATTCCAGATTTCCAGCATCCGCAGTTTTGTTTTGTTTTTATTAAACTTCAGTCTCTGCCTGAAAGGGTCAGTCTCTATCAGAACAAATGCTGTTTGATGTCAGTTCATTGCTGGCAGCCGCCATACTCATTTAGCCAAAACCTTTTGTTTCCTGAGCTTTGCTTTGGCATCAGGAGACTGGCGCACTAGGAATGCTTTTCATCTGCCTTGGTCAGTTACTCATCATTTCCAGAAATTGCTTGATAATCTGCCAGTATTTCAAAAACAACTGCCCATGAGATCTGAGAGTAGGATTTTGAAGGACATACCTACAGGGGGATCCCGTTGACTGTAGACATCCAGATTTAACCTCCTAGAGTCATGCATTCCAACTCCAAAAAAAAATTAGGATTATGCTAAGCTACCCAAACCAAAATCTCGCCAATGGAAAACAACAGGTGCAGCAATGCTGAAAGACAAAGTAAGATTAACACTCAAGCAAAATGTGGTGTGGCCAAAATTGACATTAAGCACTCAATACTCTCTGTATCCTTGACTTAACATTGAGGCTTTTGCAGTAAATGACAAGACAGGCCTCTTCAACACACAGCAAGAGTCTCCAATGGATACGAACTGACCAAATTTAAGGCTATGTTTCCCAAGAATAATTCTTTTCTTTCACCAATGGCAGAACACAGGTGGCACAGTGGTCAGCGCCGCTGCCTCACAACACCCCATCAACTCTAGCCTCGGGTGACTCGCTGTGTAGAGTTTACACATGTTCTCCCTGTGTCTGTGGGAGTTTCCTCTGGGTGCTCAGGTTTCCTCCTGCAGTGCAAAGACGCGCAGGTTAGAGTGGATTGGCCGTGCTAAGTTGCCTGTAGGATCCATGCAGCGTTGAGGGACTTGCAATGGTTAACGTGGGGTTGCCGGATAAGTGAGTGGATCCAAGGGGGATGCTCTTTACAGAGGCTCAGTGCAGACTCAATGGGTCAAATAGCCTCTACCTGGACTGCAGGGGTTTTGATAGATCACATTTTTGGGTGTCCTGAGTGACATGATCTATTAATCTGACACGACAGGTAGAGGAACATCAAGGCTCAGTTAGGGAAAAACAGAAGCAAATTGGGGGAAAGTGGGGTAACCAAAGGATGGTTAACACAGCATGTGTAGGTCTCTCAATACAAAAGCAACTTAACTGCGATTAGGAATCCTAAATTGCTACAAATGGTCACTGGTTCAGTTGGTTCAAAAAGGGCAGCATTCTCCCCTTACCCCACAAACCTGCACTCCCCTCTGCACACAGTGTCTGGCTGCTGGAAAGCAAGCTGATTGATTTCTACAGAAAACTTGCTTTTGCACAGCATCTGTAACATAGCAAAACACCCCGAGGTGCTTCACAGAAGCATAAATCAGCCCAAACTTGACACTGATCCAAAAGCCGAGTGGTATGTTCAAACAGGTAGGTTTTAGGGAGCGCCTTAAAACAACGGGGAGAAGTACAGAGAGATTTAGGGTGGAACATGTGGGATTAAGCTGGCAACAAAAACTGTGAAGAGTTGGCGGCGTACCATATCAGACCTTTACTGCGTTATTGAATATTGCTGGGGCCAGGCAGGATCTGTGTGGTTTCTACCGACTCTATGATATAGGCAATATAAATTCGTCAAGTAGAAAAATACTCCCATGATAGGGCTATCATCAACACTTCAGCACACAAGCTCAAAACCAGAACTTGCCTTTGGATGGAATCTGTTGGTGTGCGAGCAATTGATTGTGACAACCATTAGAGGAAATTAAGATTCAACTCAAGTGCTTTCGAAAATAAGTTTGTAATGTGTGTTATAACCGCCAAATTACAAAAATGCTGTGCCAAACATTTGTTTTTTTTCAGTCAAGTACAAGCTTGCAGTCTCCACTGTCCAGCAACTGAAGCCTAACACAGCAAGTTCAATAAACCCCAACTCGGTCAGAGATATTAAGAACTGCAGATGCTGGAGTCAGAGACAATACAGTGTGGAGCTGGAAGAGCACAGCAGGCCAGGGAGCAGAGGAGCAGGAAAGCTGACGTTTCGCTTCGGGACCTTTGTGAAGAAGGGTCCCGACCCGAAACCCCAACTCAGGATGTTGCTGTTCTGCCATTCTGTATACTACATGTTCTTAACTGGAAAGGAAACTGGAACCTCAATTCTCCCTGACAGGTGAGGCCACTCAATGCAAGAGGGTTCTGACAGCATGACACAAAAATGATGAAATTTGATGAAGCTACAAGCTGTGAATAATGGGACAAATACTATCCAATCAGCAACACACAACAACTTTCTCAAATACAGGACAGTCCAGTCAATCTGCGATACCCTGCACCTTTAGTACCTCACCATCCCAAAGGAATGCCACAGCTAATGAAGTGCAGTCACTAAACGGGGAACCTGACATTCAGTGTGTGCACCACGATGTCACACAACAGTACGTTAATGATCATATTATCTGTTTTTGCGATATTGATTCGAGAATAAATCATGGCCAGGACATCAGGCAGTGGAGTAGAGGATTATCAGATAAGCCACGATGTTATTGAAGGGTGAAGATGGGCTGAATGGCCCACTTCCACAACTATGTCTTATAGTCTGCAGTCAGGGGGCTCTCCTGCTTTTCTTCAAAATACTACCATGGGATATTTTCATAGCTACTTGATAGAGCAAGGTGAGCATCAGTTTAATGTCTTGATCACAAGGCAGTGCCTTCAGCTATGCAACGTTGCCTCAGTACTGCACTCGGAGTGTCAACCTAAGTTTTTGCATTCAAGCTATTGTGGTAGGACTCAGACCTACAAGCCACGGGCTCAGAGGCAAGAGTGCTACCCACTGAGCCCCCCATTACAGACTCTCATAACATCACAGGAATTAGGACAGAAATTGCTGGAGAAACTCAGCAGGTCTGGCAGAACCTGGAGAGTGGAAGCAAGAGTTAACGTTTCAAGCCCAGTGACTCTTCTTCAAAACTATTCTGAAGAAAGGTCACTGGACTCAAAACATGAACTCTGCTTTCTTCTGACAGATGCTGCCGGACCCGCCGAGTATCTCCAGCAATTTCGGTTTTTGTTTCAGATCCCCTGAGTCCACAGTTCTTTGTTTTAGTTACCACAGGAATTAAGCCCACAATCTAAAAATGACTCAGAAGTTAATCTGAAGAGCCAGCTCCTCTTGTATCACAAAGTTAAGGCAAGAAATTGTGCAGAGCGACTAAAATACTATGGTGGATGCAATGGGAGACTTAAAAGAGGTGCATTAAAAAAAAAAATCAAAAATAGCAAGCCGACTGTATTGTGTGTCAGCTCTTCAACAGGAAGCCAAATATAGACCTTTATACCACTGCACAGACTCCTAAGTATTAGGACAACACAAGGCAAAAGGCACCACCACAGCTGCCCGAGTTAGGCATGAGAACCAAATTCTGCGTTTGAAAATGACATTTTTTTTTTAAAAAATCTAGAGCAAAACACAGCCAAGCACCCTATAAGCTACCCCATTCTCCTGAGCAACTGGACATCCCAGAGTCACAAACCTTACAGTAGGTTATTCAAAACTGTCTTGAATAAAGTTATTGGCATTTACATAGCACCTTTTACAGTCTTGGGCACTCTCAAAGACCTTGACAACCAATGAAGCATCAGTGATAAATGAAGTCATTGTTGTGATATAGAAAACAGGGCAGCCAGATCATACATAGTAAGTACCCAAAAACATTATTGCAGAAAAACCCAAATAACCTATCATTCCAATGTTGATTGAGGGATGCATACTGACCAGGACACTTTAACATCTACTGCAGGGAGCAGACAGGGTGTCAATTTTAAATTCCATTGGAATTATGGCTCCTATGACAGTGAAGAACCCCCCACCCACACTGCCCAGGGAGTGACCAGCCTGTAATTATGTGCTCAAGTCCTTGGAGTTGGATTTGAACCAAAAATATTTGACTCAAAAGTTTTCAGAACGTGTCTGATTTAGAATCGTAGAATCCCTACTGTGCGGAAACAGTCCATTCGGCCCAACAAGTCCACACCGCCTCTCTGAAGAGCATGCCACCCAGACCCATTCCCCCACCCCTGCATTTCCCAGGTCTAAACCACTTAACCTAAACATCCCTGGACACTATGGGCAATTTAACATGGCCAATCTACCTAACCTGCACATCTTTGGACTGTGGGAGGAAACCAGAGCACCCGGAGGAAATCCACACAGACACGGGGAGAATGTGCAAACTCCATGCAGACAGTCACCTGAGGGTGGAATTGAACCCAGCTCCTGGCGCTGCAAGGCAGCAGTGATATCCACCGAGCCACCGTGCCACCCCTGATGTAGTAGTAAGGAGGGTCTGGAGATTGGGTGTGAGGAGAGACATTATTGAATACCTGTAGGATTTACACTAGCTGGTCATAGTGTTAGGAAAACACATGTGTTTCTTTTAAAAAGCTACAGGACAAAGGAAATGACAGGCACTCCTTCAGATGCCAACTTGTTTTCTGTCCCAAATCTAACCCAAACAGTCCCAACTCAGAAGACAAACAGAAGTTACTCTTGACAACTATTCCGTGCATCTTTCCAATTATCTTAATAAACACAGAAAAACGTCTCAAACTAGGTTTCCTGTAAGGCTAGTCTGTACTCAAGCCATTTACCACAGATTCAGAAGCTGAAGTGGTCATGCTGCAACTTTAAAAAAACATTTTTAGGATATTTTGAA
This sequence comes from Ginglymostoma cirratum, assembly GCA_024137785.1. Lineage (NCBI taxonomy): Eukaryota > Metazoa > Chordata > Chondrichthyes > Orectolobiformes > Ginglymostomatidae > Ginglymostoma > Ginglymostoma cirratum. The sequence continues at coordinate 34,313,580 of JAHRHZ010000218.1, read as the reverse complement.
ATTTTTTTGTTCTTGCCAGTTTCATAAATAATTCAGTTTAACCACACTTGGAAAGAGCCAACCGTATCGCAACACTTTGCATTTCTATCTGGTCTCAAATCCTTTGCTTAGCTTCCAAAACCTCCAATTGCACACATAAAAATGCCTACAGAATCGGGGGAACCCCACTGGCACTAAACCTGCCACAAAACAACATAAGCATGGGGTGGTTACAACATGGAGATCCTTAAAAGTTTGTTTGTTGTTGTGTGATAGCGTGAGGCTACAGCTTCATATTCCACTCGAGACACTGGGATTGCACACCAGTGTAGGACTGAGGATGTGCTGCACAGTCACAGATGCTACTTCTCAGGTCAGACATTCAACCCAGGCCCCATCTGACATCTTATACGTGTGGGCATACAAGATCCCAAGGTACTCCCTGAAGAAGAGCAGGAGATCCCTGACATCCTGGATAATATTTATCCTTCAATCAACATCAAAACAGATGATCTGCTCCTTATCGCATTGTTACCTAGAGGAGCTTCCTATGCACAACCTGAGCGCCACTCTTCCTAAATTACAACAGTTTCAGCACATTTTAAAAGGGTCTCATTTGCAGAATCAGGTTGAGACCTCCTGAGCTTGGACATCCTTTATTTTAGATGTAGAATGTTAACAAGTCAAACATATGGACTCCATCCCTCTTCTTACTTAAGCATCATATCTATTGTCTTTTGTTATCATTTCTTCCCACAAGTAGAAAAATGCATCTACCAACACCCATGTGCCACCACCAACTTTATTATTCACTTGGAGCTTCTTTAAAAGTATTTGTAGCGATTTCTCATAAATACGTCCCAAAAGGAGGTCCCATAAATGTTGCCTTCCCATTCTTTTAGTTTGGTAAAGCCACATCAGCAGGAGTGAAGACAACAGGATAAATGGTCTTCTTTATGCAACTTTCAGCATTTGAATTCCTAAAACAACTACTTTTTTTTCTAAGCTATTCAGAAATTCAACCCCCAACTTGAATGTAGAAGGTGTAAAACATGAGTATTTCTTGAATACACTCCCTGCGCAATGACATGGACTACATTCTGAAAGGCAGTTAGGGATAGGCAACCAATACTGCATTTACCAGGTGTGCCCACATCCCATGAAAGAACTAAAAGAAACCAGGCACATACACAAACAAGCCTTCACCATTTACACACATGGATATAACACACGGCCACATTTCATTTCAACTCTTCAACTTTCACTTCTGCCATTTCATTAATAGGCAGATGTTTAAAAGGAAGTCTGTTATCCAATATGGGAATCTTCCTTTGCTCAACAGATATAAAAGATGTCTTGCAAGGGTGATTTATTACATTTTTTGCATCCTTCGAGAATGGTAAAATATTAAAACAGACTGTGCACAGCTCAATTGACCGAGGTTGATAAAGATCAGAGATACTCACCTTGACATTCTTGTGGCTGGACTCCAGATAAATGTCACTGGATCAGTCCCTTAAGTGTTTCAGGCAGGAAGGAACCAGGGAGATATGGAGCTAATGGGAGAGCTCCACTAACACAGCATTAGGTCTGTCAAATAGGCCCATCACACAAACCTTTCATACCACAGATATGAAACCATCATAAAAACTAAGCAAAAATGTGGATAAAAGGGTGAAAATAAGGACATGAAGACTAGAATTTTACACACACCCTGCAGCATCCAGAAAAACCCCTACCCCAGTTTCAGGGAAGGACTATTCGAGGTGCCGCATTGTTGAACTGTTGATCCACATCACTCTCCTAATGAAGGACACAAACGTAGAACAAAAGGGGAGTTAGGAATGGATCATTCAAAACAACTTAAAGTTGCTTAGAGATAGTAAGAATTGCCGATGCTGGAGTCAGAGATAACACAGTGTGGAGCTGGAGGAACACAGCAGCATCAGAGGAACAGGAATTTTTTCTGAAGAAGGGTCCTGACCCGAAAGGTCAGCTTTCCTGCTCCTCTGATGCTGCCTGGCCTGCTGTGTTCCTCCAGCTCCGCACTGTGT
>JAHRHZ010000218.1:34299036-34311537 GCA_024137785.1 Ginglymostoma cirratum | reverse complement strand
CTGTGTTATCTCTGATGCTGCCTGGCCTGCTGTGTTCCTCCAGCTCCATGCTTCGTTATATTAAAGGTGCTGATGCACGAGTTTGAGCTGCTTTTCTTTAAAAACAATACTTAAAATGTCAAGAGATAAAAGGTACTGCAGATGCTGGAGAATCCGAGATAACAAAGTGTGGAGCTGGATGAACACAGCAGGTCAAGCAGCATCATAGGAGCAGGAAAACTTGACGTTTCGGGCCTAGACCCTTCATCAGAAATGGGGGAGGGGAAGAGGGTTCTGAAATAAATAGGGAGAGAGGGGAAGGCGGATAGAGGATGGATAGAGGAGAGGATAGGTAGAGAGGAGGCAGACAAGTCAAAGGGGCGGGGATGGAGCCAGTAAAGGTGAGTGTAGGTAGTGGGGTGAGGAGGAGATAGGTCAGTCCAGGGAGGACGGACAGGTCAAGGGGGCGGGATGATGTTAGTAGCTTGGAGATGGGGGTGTGGCTTGAGGTGGGAGGAGGGGAGAGGTGAGAGGAAGGACAGGTTAGGGAGGCGGAGAGGAGCTGGGCTGGTTTTGGGGAGGGGAGATTTTGAAGCTTGTGAAATCCACATTGATACCATTGAGCTGCAGGGTTCCCAGGCTGAATATGATTTGCTGTTCCTGCAGCCTTCGGGTGGCATCACTGTGGCATTGCAGGAGTCCCAGGATGGACATGTCATCTGAGGAATGGGAGGGGGAGTTGAAATGGTTCGCGACTGGGAGGTGCAGTTGTTTGTTGCGAACTGAGCGCAGGTGTTCTGCAAAGCGGTCCCCAAGCCTCCGCTTGGTTTCCCCGATGTAGAGGAAGCCACAACGGGTACAGAGGTCACCAAACTGAGTGAGAACATAAGGATTGTAACAATACTATGGCTTTCAGAGGTGTACTTTATCCTTTTTTTTGAAGAGAGGTTTTGAGCTTTTGGAATCAAGCTGTCTAATCAAAACTAATAAAGTAAACAGCTTGTGAGGCCTTGAGCTTTTTTTAAAAAATGTTGGAACAATAGCAGCAGCCTGAATAGTTGGACTGTACACCACAAGCTTTCATTTTCCACACCAACTTTTGGTGTAGCACTCTAATAATTTCTGGGGACAGGAGGTCGAGCATGACGGATTACACGACTTAAGAATCAGGTGATGGAAAATGTCAGGCTTCGGCCTGATAAAACCAGTATAGTTACCAAATTGGAGCACAGGTTTGGTACAGGGTAACAAGTGAAAGGGCACGCAGTTGATTACGTACCTGTGCCATGTTATGATCAGCCAAGATTGTTATAACTACACAACATTTTCGTAACACATTTTCCTGCCTGGGCGAAGCAAGTGCAAATCTGAGCAAAAAGAAAAGGTCCTTTTATTTTTAAAATCAATGGCTTCCATCTCAACAAGGAAACTTCAGGCTAGTCAACATCAAACAATCTACTCGGAAAACTCTGCTCACATTTTGACAGCTGTCAAAAGTTGCACCACAGCAGTGGAGGCAACTCACATCTAAAACAATCAACATTCCCGAAAAGTAAATTCACCCCGTTCCCCCAAATATTAGTGGCTCCTTTAAAGAAAATCCAGCATCGAGCTCTTCTTCTTCACCAAAAACTTGTCAGTTTCTCCTTGGGTCATAGCCCATCTGTAGTTGAAGTCCATTCATAAATTTTTGGGATATATTGTTGACAAATAAAAGAACAGACAAGTGTGAAATCCATCCCTCCACCCATTTTCACTGAAAGGCAACTTTCCTCTGATGTCTGACCCAGGCAAACCTGCTTGTCCTTTCTAGTGCCTTTCACAGCTCTGGGATGCTCCAAAGCACATACAAGCCAAATAAGCACTTTCAATACGGTCGTACTGTTGGAGGAAACAGCAGGCTATTTACACACAGCAAGCTCCCACAAATAACAATGTGCCTGTAATAAGCAATTTTTTCTATTGATGTTGACTGTAGTGTAAATATGGGTTAATCGCCTGTTCATCTTCAAAAGAGTGCTCATGTCCACCTGAGAGCACAGGCAGGATTTAAGTGCTCATCTGAAAAAATTGCACACCCAACACCGCAGCATTGAGCCAGAGTGCTTAAGAAAGAGCGTGACTGCCCATTATTCCCAAGCACATACCTGACACTGTACAATTTAGAGATACACAGAACATCGCAAGCTTTAACCTACACATAAAAAATGTGGTAACATATCAAAGTTTTCACAATGGATTTTCAATGAAATGAGGCATGCAGTTTGTTAGCTTTTAAAATATAATCGCACAAATTCCTGGTTTGGTAAGTCTGGTAGAAAATGGAGCTTCAACCACAAAGGCATGGTCTGACATTGCCTGTCACTTCCAATCCAGTGAGTCATTAAAATGTTACAGCGATGACGTGACATTACCAATCATAACATCAAACCCTCTAACACAAGGACGTCTAAGTAGCAAGTATTTCATACATTCAAAGCAAACATTTGTCAACAGTATCCTTTGTTTTTCTGCACAGTATTACTGCATAGAAAACACAGCACAAAAACAATTCAAAGCTTAGGGTTCACATGAGCCTTCTCTCACTTATCTCCATCTCACTCCACCATTTCATCCTTCCATTTTTTTCCCTCCCTCATGTCCATCTTTGTCCACCCTCAAGTTAGTTACATTTGTGAAATTTGACTCAACCATTTCCTGTGATTTGCAAATTCACATTCTCATCACTGTCTGGGTAAAGACGTTTCTCACGCGTTCCTGAGTAAATTTCTTGGTGACTGTCTCAGATTTGTGACCCTGTGAGCAGTCAATGCGTATTAAGTCCTTTACCTATTTAAGCTCTAGCTTCTTTGTCGATTTCAAGTTATTGAGTGTAACTGAAGCACCCGATTTTCCAAGGGACCCTTCACTTGCTCAGAGTTCCAGGTTCTTAAACCTATTGCAAGGTTGGTTGGATCCAATGACTCTTCTCAATTGGCTGCTTCTGATATCAGGTCCTGCAACAAATCTTGCTGCAAATCCATTTACTACGAGTGGGATTTCGTTTTAAAAGAAAGCTCCTTCTGCCTTTCAGCAGACTTAAAGGAAACCGGTGGTGTACCAAGCCTTCAATTAAAAAGCATATGAACTGTGGGAACTTACAAAAAGACAATGACATACGAAATATTAGTGAAAATAAGAAGTTTGAAACAAACTCAGTTAGAAATCATGTCGTGCAAAAGGTGGAACAAATGTCTTTTTTTAATAAAATGTCAGACCGCACTAAACAATAACAGGAAGATGGAAGGAAAGAACTTATTAATTTCCAAGCAGCATAGATAAATGGGTTTATTGTGTTATTCACTGGTTATAGGCATCGCTGGCTAGGGTTTCAATAATTGGCCATAAATTCACAGTCAGTCATATTGCTGGAGTCGCGTGTGGGTCAGATAAGGATGGCAGTGAGCCAGGTGGGTTTTTATGACAATTGACCCGGTCACCATTAGACTAGCTTTTCATTCAAACAATTTGAATTCAAATTTCACTATCTACCCTGGTGTGTGGGAATTGAACCCACGACCCCAGAGCACTAGTCCAGGGTTCTGGATTACCAATACCAATGCCTCCTTCTGTCAAGTCAACCAGTAGAGGGTGGGCTTGCTAGTCAAGATCACATTAGAGCTGTTGGATTCCATTTGAATCAACTGGTCGCAGCTTAAAAGAAGCAAATAAAGCGAAACTAAACAAAGAATTATGGATGCTGGAAATCAGAAACAAAAACAGAAATTGCTGGAGAAACTCGGCATCTGTGGCGAGAGACATAACGTAAATGTTTTGAGTCAGGTAACCCTTCTTCAGAACTAGTAGTAGCTAGGAAAAGATGGGTACAAGAGTTTTCTAACCTTCCTTCTGAAAGGTCTGGCTCCAATTCACACGTTATGTCCCCAGTCCTAGTCTCCCCAAGCGGCAGAAATACTTTCTCTCTCTAACCTACACCGAATATCTCAAAAACATTTAGCAAGTCATCCATTTACCTCCCAAACTCCGGTGAAATTACCCTGGACTGTGAAATCTCTCCTTGCGATTGAAACTTGGGAGTCCAGCTTCACTCTTAAATCTGCACTGCATTCCCAAGAATGCTGATAAATCCTTCTTAAGGTGTAGTGCCAAGATCATTCCCATCAAAGAATGATAAATTCTAACCTGATTACCCGGATTATGGAGGTGGAATATAGATTTAGTCCTTTGACCCTTCAAATCTGATCCACGAGGATCCCAAAATGCAACTGTAACCAAGAGTTGAAAAAAAATTGACATAAACCTGCTCACTAACAAAGGAACATTAATTCTCCGTTCCCCATCTCAGATGTCGCTGAATGAACAATCAAATTAAACCTATCTTAATAAGCTTTAATCATCATAAATACCAGCAATCTCTTCCACCAATTTAAGAAACTTTAATGAGACCATAAGGAGCAGATGTACACTCGTTGAGTCTGTTCTGCTATTTGTGGAGATCATAGTTGATCTGATGCCCATAAACTCCACTTTCCTGCTTTTTCTTTTTAACCCTTGATTCACTGACAGACCGGTTTTATTCAATCTCCACTTTGAAGATATTTAATGATCCAACTTCGACAGCCCTCTGCGGTAAAGAATTCTACAGATTCACTACCCCGAGTGAAAAAATTCCTCCCCATCCCTTCTGAGGTTATGCCCTCCAGTCCTAGACTTTCTCACCAGGGGGAACAACCTCCTAGAATCCGCCCTATCAAGCCCCCTAAGAAACTTGAATTTTTCACTAAGGTCTCCTTTCATTCTTCTAAACTCCAACAAGTATAGACCCAACTTACTCAACCTCCCCTCATAGGAAAATCCTTCCATATGGAAGATCAACCGAGTAAACCTACTCTGGACTGCCACCAACACAAGTGTCTTCCTTTATAGAAGTTAGCGAAACCTCACCAGAGTATTCTAGGTGTGATCAAAATTGTGCCTTGTGTAGAATTAGAGATGTTTATACTCCACTGAAATAAAGGCCAGCATTTTATTTGCTTTTGGACCAATTTGCTGTATTTGGAAGCTAGCTTTTTGTGATTCATGGAGGAGGACACCCCCCCCAAATCCATGTGTGCTGCAGCTTTCTGCAGTCCTTCCCCAATGAAATAATATTCAGCTCTTCTAGTCTTCCTGTCAAAGTGCACAATCCTGAAATTTCTCACATTATATTCCATCTGCCAAGATGTTGACTACTCACCTAACCTGCCTATATCTCGACGATTGCTAAATGATCACTGATCACCAAATCTAGAATATGAAAAGAAATGAAACAAATGGAATGTAAACTGCAAACTCAAGAAAGCTTGGAAAGTCATTGATTAAGACATCAAGATATAATTGTTTATCTTATAAACTAAAATAGTAAAGGGTTGGAGAGCAAAACAGAATACAAGTCTGCATTTCTTTCATTAACAAGATTAATTGTGTATAAAAGCTAGAGTTTTTAAGTTAATTATAAAGAAGACAATGTGCATTTTCATTGCGCATTTAATCACAGAAAAGTCACAGAATTGTTATGATGCAGGAGGTGGCCATTTGTCCTATCATTTCTGGGCCAGTTCTTCTCCGTACTGACAATCTCCTGCCTTTTCCCCATGTCCCTGCAAACCATTTCTATACAAATAAGCATCCAATACCTCTCGAAGTCCTCTTTAATGATGTAAACAGTCCTACCTTTGTTTCCAGCTGACGGATCTACACAAGGAGAGGTTGAGAACAGGCAATTAAAGTTAGATCAAAGTGGCAAGTTTAAAGGGCTAACTTCAAAGAGGCGGCATAGGTGGAAGTTTATGCAAATAATTCCACAGTTTATGGCTGAGGCAGCTGAAGGCGCGGCCATCAATTGTGAACTGTTGATATGTTCAAATGGGACAGAGCAAAGGAAGAAACCAGCAAATTATACAGCACCTTTACTAAGCGGAGGATATTTCAATAGATATCGTAAATAGTTGAGTAATTTTCCAAACAAGCCTCCATTGTAATGTTTGGCAACACACCAAGCCCCCAGAAGGTTTCTGGAGGGAGGCAAGGAATTGACAGGAAATTAGTCTGAAGAATCATCATACCGGGCTCAAAATGTTCACTCTGCTTCTCTCTCCACAGATACTACCAGAACTGCTGAGTTTCTCCAGCATTTTCGGTGCTTGCTTCAGAGACTGCACAGATTTAGACAAGTCTTCAGAAGCTTCAAGCTTGGCACTGAGCAATGAATGAAAGATTCAAGAGACTATTCACAAACATTCTATTTGGAAAAGATTAAGAATAGTTCCAATAGCTGGAGAGTAACCTGTTCATGAGCCTCACCTTATCAGAGTCTTAGGTGCTTTTGAGAGAATGATTTTCACCCCGTTCTCCCTCCCACTTCAGAAACACGCACTATATATTCTTCCCTGGTATTTTAGGAAATTAGCTATTAGCTTTTGAGGCCATGGAGGCATCTGACACTCATGAACCTCCACAACAGCAGATGTTCGAGACAGCGTGTTCAGGACAGCTCCTGTTTCCAATTTGTAAAATGAAATCAAGCTGTAACGCCAATGAAATAATGTTTGTTTCTGAGAGCAGAGTGGCAGTATGGTAAGTGAACTTGGAATCAGATGAAATACGGAGCTTGTCAGGGAAAATATAATCAGGGGCATTTCTGCTTTAAGAATGTCCAGATGCAAGTCAGGCGACCGGGAGTGAAAATCAAATATTTCAAATTCCACAGTGTACCATTTAATAAAACATTTGGCAGATACCACCACTTGATGTCAAGTGCACCATTCCCCAAGTAACACTGTTTTACCATTCAGGAATGTTGGCTGATTCACATCCATTTTAGGAAGTTTGCCTTAAGGGTTTGAAGCAAAATCATTAATTGCTATGTTAATGCTTATTAAAAAGAACGAGCACTTAACACAAAAGGAAAATACACCAGGACTGCATAACATTTAAAACACCTCAGGGTCTCAACATTACGTGGAGAGATTAGCGGCTGTTGGGTTTAGCTCGCTTGCCTCAAATTTTTAAATCGCCATTTTGGCAAAGGCTCATTTATCTTAATAGGATTAACAGTCCAAGATGGATCCAGAATGGCTGAGGGAAATCAAACACCAGAATAAATTTTTTGAAGGGAACAGACAGTGCAGAATCCTGAACCAGGGATCATAAAATATAACTAAGTCACAAATAAATCCAGTAAAGAGCTCAGGGGGGAAAGAAATCTACTTGGAGAGTGGCGAGAACGTGGAACTCAACACTAGAAGTAGTAGTTGAGGCAAACAAAATAGATGCAATTAATGGGAAGCTGGATAAAGACAAGACAGAGGTGAATAGGTGGATATATTGAGAGGATGCAATGAAGCTGGTCGGTAGAAGGTCCTGTTGGACTGAACAGCCTATTTCTGTTCTGTAAAGTCTATGTAATTGCTGATCTGAGGCTATCCATCAGTCAGACTTGTAACAACATCAAATTTCACTGTAGGACAGTAATTCCAGAGTATTTCTTTTCCCCACATCATTAGTACCCTTTATATGTAGTTTAGTCCAAAAAGAAAAAAAATCTAACTGTACAAAGATAATCAAGTGTCTTTTTCTGCTGTTTTTCCACAGCACAAACTTTCAACCATGATGACCACATTCTGTCAAATTGATGCAAGATGCACTGGTGACGTGACTAACAAGTTACTTTGCATCTTTGGTTTGTGGGTGCTTGAACGAAGGTTTTGATCGCCACGTAAGGAGACAGGCACAATTTCCATACAGGCCATTTAGAAATTGCAGTAGACATTCTCACTGCACATGGTGCCACATGCGAAAGACCACTGGTCTGGTGTTTCAGCAAAAAAAAAGTCCAGTGTTTGACACTGCATGACAAATGGAAGCAGTAGAGGAGTGGAAAGGGGAGGCTGGGGTCAAGGGGTGCTCTCCAAGGCGACAGTAAAAAAGACAACTGTTCAAAAAGGGATTCCATTTCAACAGGCCTTAAGCAATCAAAGGTCACAACACTGTTCAAAAGGTCATTGTGAAGTCTGCGATTTCCATAGTCTTCCTCTGGAAGATGTGGTGAATGCCTGCAGTTAATAAGGTGCAAGGCTTGGTTTACACAATTGGCGCACATTAAACAATAAATCAAAGAAAGTGTTTGCTGCGCTTGTCACCATAATGCAATACAGCACACTGTGTCTGAGCATGTTGTCACACAAGAGCTCTCTCAATATCCTGGGCTGGTTTAAGAGCTGTAAATATTCTCCATGGAGTGTGTCAGAAGAACTAAAATATCCCACTGAGCACATCATTGCTAAGGAAGCTTCCCCCTCACCCCACCACAATACACATTCTCCCTTCAAATACTTTCCGATTCTGTCAACCACACAGCAGCAGATAATTTAATTCTCCTTTCAGCTGTTTTCCCATGCTTCTATTACGACAACTGCACTTCAAAAACAAGAGCATTTTCATTGGCTCCGAAACACTTTAGGTTGGCCCAAGGTAAGTTCTACCCTCTCCTCTTCAAGGATCAAGACTCAGAGTCTGAAGAGGTCAGACTTATACCACAATACTTCAATCAAGCTCAATGCAAGCCTAAGGAACCAAATGCCACCTTAGAATTTCAGAATTTCTTAAAATCCCTACAGTGAGGAAACAGGCCATTCAGCCCAACAAGTCCACACCAACCCTCTGAAGGACATCCCACCCAGACCCATCCCTCTACTCTATCCCTGTAGCCTTGTATTTCCCATGGCTAACCCACACATCCCAGAACACTACAGGCAATTTAGAACGGCCAATGCACCTAACCTGCACATCTCTGGACTGTGGGAGGAAACCAGAGCACCTGGAAGAAACCCACGCAGACACGGGGAGAATGTGAAAACTCCACACAGACAGCCGCCCGAGGGTGGAATCGAACCTGGGTCCCTGGCGCTGAGGCAGCAGTGCTAACCAATGAGCCACTGTTCTGCCAACCTTGTAGTTAGTCACTTTACAGCATCCCACATTCAACACTGAGTTCAAGAGTTCCGCTCCCATTTTCTCTCGGGTTTTCTACAACTAATTACGCCCTCTAGGAACCATCGTTTGTTTCCATGATCATCCCATTCTCACTGCACCTTGTTTTGCACCTCATTTCAGTGTGATTTAAAGTGCTCGTCCACCATATAGTGATAAAGCTTCGCCTTTCCGCAGTCTCCCTACCAACACTGCCTTCATACACTCTCACCCATCCCTTTGTCTTGGCTCAGAATTTGGTTTACACAGTGTGTCTGAAAAAAAGAAATTAAAGCAGGAGTAGGCCATTCAGCCCTTTGAGCCTGCTCTGCAATTTATCCAACTCAGTACCCTTTTCCCACTTTCTCCCTGTAACCTTTAGCCCCAAGAATTATATCTAAGTCCTCCTTGAAAACAATATTTCGTCTCAACCATCTCCTGTGGCAGGGACTTTCACAGGCTCACTACTTTCTGGGTGAAGACATGTCTCCTCATCTCATTAGTAAATGGCCTACCTGGTATCTTTAAACAATTACCCCTGGTTCTGGACTCCACAGTCATTAGAAACATCTTTCCTGGACATCTTTTGTCCGTTCCTCGTCTTTTGTAGATTTCAAAAAGTCCCCTCTCCTTCTTCTGAACTCCAGTGAGCACAACCTACTCAAACTCTCTTCATACAAAAATCCCTCCATACAAAAATCCCTCCATTACCCAGTTCACTCAGCTGATACTTTCTCTAGACTGGCTCCAATGCCTTCATAACATTCTCAGGGAGGCAATAGCCTGGTGTCATTTTCAATAGACTATTAATCCAGATCCCAGATAATGTTCTGGTGACCTGGGTTCAAATCTCATGGCAGATGGTGGAATTCAAATTAAACTTTAATTGAATTAATTGAACTTAAGAGTGTAATCTTGGCCATGACCATGATACTACTGTCTTCAAAACCTATCTGGGTCACTAATACCCTTTAAAGGAATGAAATCTGCCATCCTTACCTGGTCTGAGCTACATGTGACTCCAGACCTACAGCAATATTGTTGACTCTTAACTGCCCAGTGGGCAATGAGGGATGGTCAATGAAATGACCTAGCCAGTGATGCCCACATCCCATGACTGAATAAACCGGAAGGTTCATGCTTGGGACAAACTTTGTCACAACGGAGGCAAAGATAGTAGGAACTGCAGATGCTGGAGAGTCTAAGATAACAAGGTGTAGAGCTGGGTGAACGCAGCAGGCCAAGCAGCAACAGAGGAGCAAGAAAGCTGACGTTTCGGGTCGAGACCCTGATGTCAGCTTTCCTGCTCCTCTGATGCTGCTTGGCCTGCTGTGTTCATCCAGCTCTACATCTTGTTATCTCACAACAGGGGCAATCATTTTAATCAGTCTGGCCTATGTCTGACTACAGACCCACAGCAATGTAGCTGTTTGTATGGTCCAGCAGCCAGTTACTTCAAACGCAATTAGGGATGGGCATCAAATGTTAGCCTTGACAGTGATGCATACATCCTGTGAAAGAATAAAGGGAAAAAAGTTACTCAGCTGCCTTTGTCAATTACATACTCCAGTTCAGGGAAGAGGGTGTTGATCCTCTACTTGGGGGAAAAGACAGGAGAATAACAAAAAGAATGGAAATGACAGACAAACTTGCACATTTCCACTTTCATTCAGTAGAGAAGGCTCAGAAGAGATTTGATGGAGATGTTGTGAATCACAAGGAGGTTGGACAGAAAAAAACAAAGAGAAACTCTTTCTAGAAGCTGAAGGATAGAGAACCAAACAGCAGCGAGTTCGGATAATTGGCAAAAGAAACCAGGGCCACATGAGGAGATACTTTTTAACACTGCAACAAGTGGTTAGGCTTTGAAATACATTGCCCAACCAGGTGGTGGATACAAAGTCAGCCTTGAAAAGAGTAGTCAAATGTTCATATCTGCTGCATCAATTCTCCCATAGTTGAGTGAGCCAATGCTCCCAAAACACGAGATGTAACAAGCCACTGAGAGCAGCCATAGACAGCTATGGAATTTGATTTCAAATTTAAGAGCCACTTCAAACCCAAGTTTGATGCAACAGCTCACCCCTGGTGCATTCCTGACATAACTCATCACTGAAGTGGAACCTCACATCGCTAACCACATGGACCAGAAATCCAACTTAAATGCACGCAACTCTCAGGGCCAAAACCTCAAAGAAAAACCCCTAAAATAATTCTAAATACTTCAAAACTTTGTCAACATGGAAACCTTCTAAAAAGTGCTGCAGGGGATGAAAATGGCCTAAAAAAATGCATTGCAGTTTTAATTAAATAGCCAAGCTTAGTTCACATTAGTTCACATTGCAGTGTAAAGACAGATAGACAGAGAGAGATAGGGAGACACACAGACAGAGACAGACACACACACACACACACACACACACACACACACACACACACAGACAGACAAAGAATTCAAGATGGAGATAAACTGAAAGACAGAGGCAGAGACACAGACAGAGAAAGAAAGACAAAAAGACAGAGGCAGACAGAAATATAAAAGAGACAAACCGATCAAAAGAGGCACATACCCACAGAGATAGACAGAAACAGACACAGAGAGAGAGACAGAGACAGAGAGAGACAGACAGACAGAGACAGAAAAAAATACAAAGAAACCGCAAGATGCAGAACAAAAGTGAAAACTTCAATGCGTTTTTGCTGTGTTCTTGCACATGAATTGTGATACAAGAGGAAAATGGTCAGTGATAATAAACGCTGCAATGAATGCCTCACATTAGCAGCTGCATCTATCCTTAGGCAACATCTTTTACATAGAATGCAGCACAAAAACAGGCTTTTAGATCATCGATATCAGAGATAAAAGGTACTGCAGATGCTGGAGAATCCGAGATAACAAGGCATGGGGCTGGATGAACACAGCAGGCCAAGCAGCATCATAGGAGCAGGAAAACTTGACGTTTCGGGCCTAGACCCTTCATCAGAAATGGGGGAGGGGAAGAGGGTTCTGAAATAAATAGGGAGAGAGGGGGAGGCGGATAGAGGATGGATAGAGGAGAGGATAGATGGAGAGGAGGCAGACAAGTCGAAGAGGCGGGGATGGAGCCAGTAAAGGTGAGTGTAGGTAGGGGGGTAGGGAGGAGATAGGTCAGTCCAAGGAGGGCGGCAATCCCAGGCCCCAAGAAGACTTTCCACATCAGGCAGATGTTCACCTGCACATCTGCCAATGTGGTATATTGCATCCGCTGTACCTGTTGTGGCTTCCTCTACATCGGGGAAACCAAGCGGAGGCTTGGGGACCGCTTTGCAGAACACCTGCGCTCAGTTCGCAACAAACAACTGCACCTCCCCGTCGCGAACCATTTCAACTCCCCCTCCCATTCCTCAGACAACATGTCCATCCTGGGCCTCCTGCAATGCCACAGTGATGCCACCCGAAGGCTGCAGGAACAGCAAATCATATTCGGCCTGGGAACCCTGCAGCCCAATGGTATCAATGTGGATTTCACAAGC
>JAHRHZ010000218.1:34270248-34298636 GCA_024137785.1 Ginglymostoma cirratum | reverse complement strand
AGCTGCCTCCTCTCCACCTATCCTCTCCTCTATCCATCCTCTATCCGCCTCCCCCTCTCTCCCTATTTATTTCAGAACCCTCTTCCCCTCCCCCATTTCTGATGAAGGGTTTAGGCCCGAAACGTCAAGTTTTCCTGCTCCTATGATGCTGCTTGGCCTGCTGTGTTCATCCAGCCCCATGCCTTGTTATCTCTTTTAGATCATCTGGTCTGTTTTATTTTTCAGATTCCCACATCAGTCTCCTCCTATCTGGTCCCATCTAACCCTTTTAGGATTAGACATCTCAGCCTTCCCCCCGTCACCTGTGTTTATCAAATTTCCCGTTATATGTACCCATACTATTCACCTCAACACTTTGTGGTAGCGAGTTCCACATTCGTGACTGTGCGTTAAAGGGAGTTTAAAGGAGCTTTGCAAATCTTAAAATTAAAAATACAACTGAAAAGAGAACTCAACATGATCAGTACTTCGTTGGGGAGGTGGACCTGGCTGTATCTGGAGGGACCAGCATTCTGGAAAACCCCACAAACCCAACTAACATTCACCTGGCATTAAAGTCCCTGGAACAAAGTCACTCAAATAACTGAGTTCAACAGCGGAGCAGTTGCTAAAGCTTTCATTAGACTGAATATATTGCACTCGAAAATGAGTTTGTATGTGGTGGGAGTTTAAGGATTTATTCATTTTGCCAAAGTAAACTCAAAGCAAAATGTTATAACCATTCTATTTATGGAAGAATATCTGAAGATAATTGTCTCAATGGTGGTGAGAAAGAAAAACCACATCACACTGCCAAGAAATCTCCAGGGTCATTACGTTACAAATCCCCATGGTTGTTTTATTTTTGCAAAGTGGGGGAAAAGACAGGCAGACAGGCTTTTTCAGGATATGATATGGTTTAAATCAACAGGAAGTCCTTCCATCTCACACCCTGACCTTGATCCACAGGGATTTCAGACAATCCACAGTCTGCACGTCCAAATCCAATTTCCGATTAGCACAGTCAAGATATTCTTGCGTAATTGGGACAACGGGAGGTGATTTTGCTCGTCATCCTTACATTACCAACTTGCTGGTCATGTCAGGAATCGTCAGGCACTTTTGTTATAATCTCGCCTCCTAAAATGTATAATTCCAGAATATAAGAAGTCATGAGTTCATGTTGCACATCGTTATGAAGGATTTCCCACTTCATCTCAAGCGAATTGAAGAGTGTTCCAGTCAGTATCTATTTACAGATGTCTCGTCAGTCACCAGCTGTTCGCAGAATTCCAGGAATGTTCTGGAAACATGTAAATCGCCGCTTCCAAGACCTCAAACAGCCAAGGACAGAGCAAGCAGTTACTGCAGTAACACATCACAACACTAGACATATTCCGCAGTGTACAGTCAGCTTACACTGAAGCTTGGCTTATGGTAACCAGGTCTCCAAATAAAAAAAATCCTTTTGATGCTCCCTGCATGAAACAATCTCTTTTTCCCGTACAATGCTAGGGAGAGGAGAAGCCTTCAGCGTTTGGACTTTCTGAAACTAAACAGACCCACATAAGAAGATAAAGAGTGAGACTAGATAGGCTACATCCAGCTCTGCTCCACCAGAGTCTATGCATAATTGTTCCATTACCACACAGGATAATGCTCTCGTAGGAAGCATCCATCCTGCCTTCTCATTGAAGCATCTATCAATTCGTCACACTCCCTCATCCTTTCCCCACATCCCTTTAATAATTTTAACCTTTTCAGGTAACATATCCCATTCTCTTTGGAAAATTATGATAAATTCTGCCATCACCATCCTTTCAGGCAGTATATTCCAGATCAGAACACTCAATGGAAAAAATAACTTTTCCCATCTCTCGCTTTGGTTCTTTTGCCAATTTATCTCAAGCGGATACCTCTGGTCACTGAGCCGAGTGCCAATGAAAACAGTGCAAGATATTCTGACTTTATTAGATATGGTAAAAACAGGCACTAGTAAACTGCACATCTGCTTCACCCATCCCTGAATTATAATTTCCGTTCAGTTCAACTTTCCTTTCAGCCAAATGACAGAAGGAGTTGGTGTACGTGAGAACCATGGAGGTTGGTGTATAGGCTGACTTGTACCTCCAAACGCAGGGATTGACCTATAATTGGAGTATAAAATGCTGTAAATGTGCGTGGTCGCCATCATTGCCATTCACTATATATGAGCAGGTCTTAACCTGCAAGGCACCTCTGCAACCACTGTTTGAACCCCTGCACACAGTTAGAAGGAAGTGATTAATAAAACATCCATTTGTGGGATGGAAACTTAGGGCTAGACGATCAGCACAAACCCAGCAAGTCATAGCTAAAAAGTGCAGTTGACTCGCATCCTGAGTATTTGCGTAAACCTGATTTTTGGAGTGGTGGGGGGGGGGGCCCGCGCAGACAAAATGAAAGGGGTTGGGGTTGTATTTGACAATATGAATGGCCAACTGAAATCACTGCAGGGAAATGGAATAGTGACTATAAATTTATTCTCACTCAAATAAATCCCTTTCCCTGCACTGTACCCTGAACAGTGATTTTTTAGCTTGATCTTAGCTGCCTACTGTGGCTCAATTGGTAGCACACTTGCCCCCACTCCAAAAGGTTGAGAGTTCAAATCCCACTCGAGAGTTGAGCAGGATGATTCAATCTGATTCACCAATGCCGCAGTGTCATTGGTGCCGTCTTCCTACCATAGCCACACCTGCTCCTTCTGATGGATTTCCAACAACCCCATCATATTAATTAGGAAGAAAGGGGCAGTTGTATCCCCATTATATCCTGCTCCAATATTGATACTCACAATCAACATGAAAGATTATCCAGTCATTGTTACATAACCATGTGTGAGAGATTGCTGTGCACACATTGACTGCTACACTTTCCTACATTTCAGCAGTGGATACACTTCAAAAGAATTTCATTAGTTGCAAGGAGTTTCAGGATGTCTTGTGGTTGTAAAAGGTGCTGTATAAGTTCTGCTCACAGACCCCTCCAGCTCAGCTTTGAGAGGTCTCTGACCTATAATCTCTCCTTTCGTGCCCTCAATGTGCACTTTCCCACAGTACAAAGACTACACGCTCCAGTGTTCATAGTTGGTACGTCAAACCAGTGGCCTGTCAGCTCAGTCACAAGCGACCTTAAAAAGTGGGTCTGTACATTTCTCTGTCTAACAGCTAATGTTCCCCAGAGACCCCTCATACATGCAATGATAAACATCTCGTGTCAAGCATTGACTAAGGAAAGACTGCTCTCAACACATACACCATCTGGAATACTCAATAGCACACACACAGAGGACTCAATAGCCTGCATGGGTTAGCAGCGAGGCTGCATGTAGTGCTGGCTCAGCAAGTTTATTCAGCCAGCCACTGCTGGCCAGGCTCCAAACTTAATGCCAAGTCGATGCTCAATTTGGTGAACTCAGACAGGGAGACAGTAAGGATACTGGAACTGCCACTAGGTTGGGACTGGGACTGGGATTGGTCTCCTCTTCGAATGCAATGCCCTCTTCACTGGAAGAATGTGTGAGAATCCCGGCCTGCATTTAGATATCTCCTGTTGCATCTTCAGGAAATGCTGTACTAGCAGCCACCACAAAAGCACAAACCTGAACAATATCCACCCGGGCAAGATAACACTGCAATTACTATGTCCCCAGTGTCACGTCAATCCCTGTAAGAGGGCAGAAGGGAATACTAATCAAGCAAAAGAAACACACAATCTCTGGCCTGCTAATAGTCCATTCCATCATATCCATAAGCACTGGGAGCAGGCCATTCAGCCCCTTCAACTGCTCTGCCATTTGACACAATCATGGCCAATCTCATCTCAGCCTCAACTCCACTTTCCTGCCTGCTCTCCGTAATCCTTCAACCCATTACCAATTAAAAAATTATTTCTCTCCTCAGATTTATTTATTGTCCCAGCGTCTACTGCACTCTGAGGTAGGGATTTCCACAGATCATCAACAAAACACATTATAGATCACATTTTAGCAACAGAGATAATCTCTGCACTGCCCTAATTCCAATATCTTGTGGACCCCAGCTTTTTGTTCAACTACTGGCATCCCTCGCCATGCCTTTGGCTCTCAAGACACGACACCTCTCCACATCTCTCTTCCTTTAGGACCCTCTTATAAAAACATACCTCTTTGCCCAAGTTTTCTGGCACCCGATCCTAATATTGCTTTGACTGGCTTGGTATCAAATTCTATGAGGCAGCTTGGGGTATTTTACTACGTTAAGGCAGAATACAATAGAAGTTAATATTGTTTCTGAGCAAGACTACTTTCGCAGATTAATCTAGCCCTAGGTTATTCTTTAAACAAAGGATTTACTCACACCGATTCTGTGTCAACAATTAAATATAAATACTTACTATGCTGCCATTAACTTACTTCATCCAATGGTTGAAATGAGCTCTTGAATCCATGGATCTTATTGTTTTAGCATAAAAGGTAATTGTTGATTTATGGGCAAAATTCTCGTCAATTTTGCATGTAGCTAGGTCACACACAGCAATAAAAAGGCACGCAAAGATGCACTTGCTCCTCATTAGCCATTAATTTGCTACTTGTGGATCTGTATACTTGAGAGGGTCCCCTCCAACCCCCAGGAGTCCATTTTCTTCCCTCCCCATTGACTTGTTTGGTCTGATCGCACGGTCCTTTGCAGTAGATAGGAGAGTAACATCAGAACAGGACCCACATTTTTGGTTATCCACAGGAAGTCCATACTCTTACACACTTCAGGCAACAAGGATTTGGTGTAATCAGTTTTGCTGGTAATGGTTGAGAGAGCCAAGTGTTGGTTAGTATAGCAGAAGAATCGCATGGAAGCTCGGGGCAGGTGGAGGTCATTAAACCTGTGAGACAGTTCTGACCTTCAGTGAGGCCACGGCTGATCTGTTTTCTCACTCCACCCACCTGCCCTGCCTCCATATCATTTTCTACCTTGGACAGGTTTTTAAGAATGTCCAAAGTGCTCTCAGTGCACATGTGCAAAATATGCATTTGCAGTACCCCTATTCTATTCTCTCATATCATATCATGAGGGGCATGGATAGGGTGAATAGCCAAGGTCTTTTCCACAGGATGAGGAAGTCCAAAGCAAAGGGGGCATAGGTTTAAGGTGAGAGGTGAAAGATATAAAAGGGACCTGAATAGCAACTTTTTTCTGCAGAGGGCAGTACATGTATGGAACGAGCTGCCAGAGAAAGTGGAGGAGGCTGGTACAATTAGAACATTTAAAAAGGCACCTGGAAGACATGAATAGGAAGGGTTTGAGGGGAATATGGACCAAGTGCTGGCAAATGGGGCCAGATGAATTTAGGATATCTGATCAGCATGGATGAGTTGGACCGAAAGTTTCCATGCTGTACGTCTCTATGACCATATTTATTGTGTTTCTTTGGGCGCTGCCATGTTTTTTTATTAGCAGAGCATTTCATAAAGTGTGTCTGCTCAGAACTTTTCACATACACAATGTGAATCTCTTGGGGTATCAGGAGACAAAAGCCTAGCTTCAGGACTATCTCAGATTTGAACTAGAATCTACTGCTCCCTGTATGTGAGCGAGAACCATTGATGAAATAGTTTCTGACTCCACTCTTGATTAACTCCATTTCACATCTACCTAAAGAGGTGGTTGGGGAAGGTGGGAATCATTACAAATTAAGACACTGAAATAAATGCAAAGTACTGCAAGTTAGGCGACTTTTGGAATAATGTGTTCAATCCTGGTCTCCCTGCTATAGGAAGAATGTTGTGAAACTTGAAAGGGTTCAGAAAAGATTTACAAGGATGTTGCCAGGTCGGAAAGTTTGAGCTACAGGGAAAGGCTGAATAGGCTGGGACTGTTTTCCCTGGAGCATTGGAAGCTGAGGAGTGACCTAACAGAGGTTTATAAAGTCATGAGGGGCATGGATAGAGTGAATAGCCAAGGTCTTTTTCCTAAGGTAGGGGAGTCCAAACCTACACAGCATAGGTTTAAGATGAGAGGGGAAAGATTTAAGAGGGACCAAAGGGGCAACTTTTTCACTCAGAGGGTAGAGTGTGTATACAATGAGCTGTCAGAGGAGGTGGTGGAGGTGGGTACAATTACGTTTGAAAAGCATCTGGATGGGTATATGAATAGGAAGGGTTTAGAGGGATATCGGACAAATGCTGGCAAATGGGACCAGATTAGTTTAGAATTTCTGTTTGGCATAGACGAGTTGGACTGAAGTGTCTGTTTCTGTACTGTACATCTCAGACTCTAAGATGTTGGGAAATCTGAAGCAAACACAGAAATTGCTGGAGAAACTCAGCACGTCTGGCAACATCTGTGGAGAAAGAAACAAAGTTAACATTTCAAGTCCAGTATGGCACTTCTGGTGACATATTGTTTTTGTGAAGCCCCCTGTAGTTTAAAACAAGTCACAAAATGGTTTGTTTTCTGTGGTACGATTCTACACTGTGAAAATTCCTGAACACTGCACTGAAACTACACCCTCAATTGATATACAGATCTAGAACCCACAACCCACTGGACTAGGAACACGGGAATGCTATCTCTGAGCAGAAAAGACAGTACAATACTCTTGTACAGCAAGGAATAAACTCATACAGGGCTGAACAGCTTTAAATGAAAAATGTTTCTTTCCCTAGAACCCCATCCCTGACTTGAAATAAAATCAAAGATGTATGCATTAGTCTACATTCTTGTGTTTCAGTTTCTGAAAATAAAATCTTAAAAACTTCAAATTAAATCAATGAGGCTTTTGACCCAATTAAAAGTAATATAAAAATTGAGCATTTGTCAACCATTCCTTGCATGAACAGATCGCCTATTTTTTACATTATTTTTCAATTGTCTCTCAATCAACCTGTTTAGACACACTTCTGTGGCCATCCCAAGATGGAATTTAAACCTGGACTTTCTGGCCAACAGGTAGGGACTCTATCACTGAGTCACAAGACCCATAAAATAGACATGTTGGGAAACATAGCCGACAGGATTTCATACTTCGTGGGGAAACCCAAATGGATTTTGAAATTCAGCAGCTTAAGGCCTATAACTGCAAAGGTATTTTTAATCAACTTGCGCAGACATGTGATTATATACCTCCATTGCAAGTAGGACTTCAACCTTGGACCTTCTAGCCCAGAGGAAGGGACACGACCAACGTACCACAAGACCCGTCACACTTAAGCTGAGTTTTCATTCAGAATTCCAATTTGTAAAGTTGATGAAGTTCCCTCCGGCTTAGGAGACCTAGGGATGACCTTACAGAGGTCTATAAAATTATCAGAGGCATAGATAAGGTAGACAGGCGACAGCTCTTTCCCATGGTAGGGGAGTCTAAAACTAGAGGAAATAGATTTAAGGTGAGGGGGAACAGACACAAAAGGTCCAGAGTGGCAATTTTTTTCACACAGAGGGTGTCGAATGTCTGGAATGGGCTGCTAGAGGTAGTGGTGGAAACAAGTACAATTTAATCATTTAAAAAACAATTAGGCAGGTATATGGATGGGATAGGTACAGAGCGATATGGACCAAATGTGGGCAAATAGGACTAGTTTAATGGTGAAAACTAGGTGGCATGGACATGTTGGGCCGAAGGGCCTGTTTCCATGCTGAAGACCTCTGTGACTCTATGATCTGCCACTTTGCTCCTCCTCACCCTTTCCCAAAAGGAACATTATCCACTAAATTGTGCAAACAAAGGCACAAACAAATGAAAATATGTTCTCTGTATCGGTTTAAAATGAGGAGACACTGAAAAAACATAAAACAGGAGCAGGAGTTGGCCATTCGGCCCTTCAAAACTACTCTGCCACTCAATATGATCGAAGTCAACCACCCAACTCAGTTCCCTGTTCCTGCTTTCTCCCTATACCCTTTGATCCCTTAGCTCCAAGAATTTTATTTGAAACCAAGAATCTATCAAATTTCAAAATGCTGGAATATTCACAGGGAAGACATGAATCTTATAGCTTCAACATCAGTTTTAAACAATTTATTTTGGCAACTAAAAAAATTCCAACTTCTCAATGGAGTGTATTTTTCTTCTGCTCAAAAGATAGGAATAAATCAAAGTTGAAAAGAAAATGGAACTTTTCCCTGCTGTCACTATGATTAGAGATGGGAATCTTGAGATCAGTTACCAGAAAGTTATTAGTCACAAGCTGAAGCAAACATCGACAATGTTATGGGCCCCCAGACAACAAACTCAACACGAATAGAAGACTTAACACCAACATCTGGACAAAGCTGTGTTCAAAATCTGAGCTGTAGGCACTGGAGAACACGCAGACTGCTGGCTTATCACATTGATAGGATAAAGGAATCCAATTTCACACAGAAAAACAGCAAAACTTGCACTGCTGGTCAGCCTGAGGGTTTACAGACCCAAACATCAGCTTTTCAGTTACTCGCACCCTGCCGAGAGCACTCTAACCAAACAGTGTACATTCTGAAGAAAGGTCTAGGCCCAAAGTGTCAGCCTTCCTGCTCCTCTGATGCTGCTTGGCCTGCTGTGTTCATCCAGCTCCACACCTTGTTATCTCAGATTCTCCAGCATCTGCAGTTCCTACTATCTCGTGTACAAACTGAGCAAGCTTTCACTGAGGTAATTTCAATTCTAAAAGAAATTACCACCAGTCCTGTAGCATCTTTCACAATTGCAGGATTTCACAAAGCACTTTACGACCAATTCAGTGCCTTTTTTGTTAAAGAAAAGGAGTAATGTCAGAACTGTTTGAACATAGCAAAGCTGGGTTGTTCCAATGCAGCAAACCACAGGAAGCATTAGGCCAGTTCAGAACAAGAGAGTTGGCTTTAGCTCGCAGGCAGATGGAGTCAAAACTACAACAACTTGCCCTTGCATAGCATCCTTGATGAAATAAAAAGCACCGAAGTTCTTCACGGGACAGGGACATGGAAGAAGATATGGAGTTATGGACAGACCTCCTAACAGTGGTCAGGACCAGGGGTGCAAGATGCACCAGGAAACAGATAGGGCATGTCAGAAAGACAAGGTCACGGTGGTCATGGGGGACTTCAATATGCAGGTGGACTGGGTGAATTATATTGCCGGTGGATCCAAAGAAAGGGAATTCATGGAATGCCTACAGGATAGCTTTTTGGAACAGCTTGTGATGGAGCCCACAAGGGAGCAGGCTATTCTGGACTTAGTGCTACGTAATGAGCCAGACTTTATAAAAGACCTTAAAGTAAGGGAACACTTAGGAGGCAGCGATCATAATATGGTAGAGTTCAGTCTGCGGTTTGAAAGAGAGAAAGCAAAATCGGATGTAATGGTGTTACAGTTAAATAAAGGTAATTACAGGGGCATGAGAGAGGAACTGACGAAAATCAACTGGAAGCAGAGCCTAGCGGGGAAGACAGTAGAGCAACAATGGCAGGAGTTTCTGGATGTAATTGAGGACACAATACAGAGGTTCATCCCAAAGAAAAGAAAGATTATCCGGGGGAGGATTAGACAGCCATGGCTGACAAAGGAAGTCAAGAAATGTATCAAAGAAAAAGAGACAGCCTATATAGTGGCCAAGAGCACTGGGAAATCAGAAGATTGGAAAGGGTACAAGAACAAACAGAGGATAACAAAGAGAGAAATAAGGAAGGAGAGGATCAAATATGAAGGTAGGCTAGCCAGTAATATTAGAGATGATAGTAAAAGTTTCTTTCAATACATAAGAAACAAACGAGAGGCAAAAGTAGACATTGGGCCGCTCCAAATTGATGCTGGAAGGCTAGTGATGGGAGATAAGGAAATAGCTGAAGAACTTAATAAGTATGTTGCGTCAGTCTTCACCGTGGAAGACATGAGTAATATCCCAACAATTAAGCAGAGACAGGGGGCAGAGTTGAGTATCGTAGGCATTACAAAACAGAAAGTGCTAGAAAAGCTAAAAGGTCCAAAAATTGATAAGTCTCCTGGCCCCGATGGGCTACATCCTAGAGTTCTGAGGGAGGTGGCTGAGGAAATAGCGGAGGTGTAGGTTGTGATCTTTCAAAACTCACTGGAGTCAGGGGAAGTCCCAGATGATTGGAAAATCGCTGTTGTAACCCCCTTGTTTAAGAAAGGATCAAGACAAAAGATGGAAAATTATAGGCCGATTAGCCTAACCTCAGTTGTTGGTAAAATTCTAGAATCTATCGTTAAGGATGAGATTTCTAAATTCTTGGAAGTGCAGGGTTGGATTAGAACAAGTCAGCACGGATTTAGTAAGGGGAGGTCATGTCTGACAAACCTGTTAGAATTCTTTGAAGAGGTAACAAGTTGGTTAGACCAGGGAAACCCAGTGGATGTTATCTATCTAGACTTCCAAAAGGCCTTTGATAAGGTGCCTCACGGGAGGCTGCTGAGTAAAGTGAGAGCCCATGGTGTTCGAGGTGAGTTACTGGCATGGATTGAGGATTGGCTGTCTGACAGAAGGCAGAGAGTTGGGATAAAAGACTCTTTTTCGGAATGGCAACTGGTGACAAGTGGTGTCCCGCAGGGTTCAGTGTTGAGGCCGCAGCTGTTCACTTTATATATTAATGATCTGGATGAAGGGACTGGGGGCATTCTGGCGAAGTTTGCCGACGATACGAAGTTGGGTGGACAGGCAGGCAGTACGGAGGTGGTGGGGAGGCTGCAGAATGATTTAGACAGTTTAGGAGAGTGGTCCAGGAAATGGCTGATGAAATTCAACGTGAGCAAATGCGAGGTCTTGCACTTTGGAAAAAAGAATACGGGCATGGATTATTTTCTGAACGGTGAGAAAATTCATAAAGCCGAAGTACAAAGGGATCTGGGAGTGCTAGTACAGGATTCTCTAAAGGTTAACTTGCAGGTTGAGTCCGTGATTAAGAAAGCGAATGGAATGTTGTCATTTATCTCAAGAGGGTTGGAATTTAAAAGCAGGGATGTGCTTCTGAGACTTTATAAAGCTCTAGTTAGGCCCCATTTAGAATACTGTGTCCAATTTTGGGCCCCACACCTCAGGAA
Source organism: Ginglymostoma cirratum (assembly GCA_024137785.1). Classification (NCBI taxonomy): domain Eukaryota; kingdom Metazoa; phylum Chordata; class Chondrichthyes; order Orectolobiformes; family Ginglymostomatidae; genus Ginglymostoma; species Ginglymostoma cirratum. The sequence goes on along the minus strand of JAHRHZ010000218.1, from coordinate 34,287,623 downwards.
GGAAATACTGGCACTGGAGCGTGTCCAGCGGAGATTCACACTGATGATCCCTGGAATGGTAGGCCTAATATACGATGAACGGCTGAGGATCCTGGGATTGTATTCATTAGAGTTTAGAAGGTTGAGGGGAGATCTAATAGAAACTTACAAGATAATGCATGGCTTCGAAAGGGTGGACGCTGGGAAGTTGTTTCCGTTAGGTGGGGATACTAGGACCCGTGGGCACAGCCTTAGAATTAGAGGGGGTCAATTTAGAATGGAAATGAGGAGACATTTCTTCAGCCAGAGAGTGGTGGGCCTGTGGAATTCATTGCCACGGAGCGCAGTGGAGGTCGGGATGTTGAATGCCTTCAAGGCTGAGATTGATAAATTCTTGATCTCACAACGAATCAAGGGCTACGGGGAGAGTGCGGGTAAGTGGAGTTGAAATGCCCATCAGCCATGATTAAATGGCAGAGTGGACTCGATGGGCCGAATGGCCTTACTTCCACTCCTATGTCTTATGGTCTTACGGTCTTATATTTGGTCAGAAGGTCAAAAGCTTGATCAATAAGAGAGATTTTAAAGGAGAGGCTTAAAAGGAGGAAAGCAAGATAGTGAGGCAGAGAGGTAGAATCCATCAAATCCCTATAGAGCGGAAGCAGGCCATTCAACCCATCAAGTCCATGCTACCCTTCCAAAGACCATGCCGCCCATCCCGGTAAGCCTGTATATCGCATTCCCCGGTAAGCCTGTATATCGCATTCCAAATCTACACTTAACCTACACATCCCTGGATGCTATGGGGCAATTTCACACAGCCAACCCACTTAGTCTGCACATCCTTGGACTGTGGGATGAAATCCACGGGGAGAAGTCACGAACTCCATAGACAGTCGCCCCAAGGCTAGAATCAAACCTGGGTCCATGGCAATGAGAGACAACAGTGCTAACCAGAGCCAGTATTCTGCCCACGTGTAGCAAGGGGCCTCCAGAGCTCGGGACCCGGGCAGTTGAAGGGCTGGCCACCGGTTATGGAGCAATTAAATCCAGGGATACTCAAAAGGCTAGGGCTAGAGGAGGGCCGTGGTGCTGGAGCACATTATAGGGATAACGAGGGCTGACCACAGAATGATTTGAAACCAAGAATGAATATAGATACCTGTCGAAGGTGGGTCATTAAGTATATTCCAGGCTGAGATAGACAGATTTTTAATCAATAAAGTTAATCAATAGCTGTTGAGAAAAGGCAGAAATGGGGAGTTGAGGGTTATCAGGTCAGCCATGATCATAATCAATGATGGAGAAGACCCAATGGGCTGAATAGCCTACTTCTCTTCCAAAGTTATATGGCCTTAATTTTTAAATTAACACATTGCTCGACCTTTACAGGTAATGGATGTCAAAGGTCCTACCTGTAATTACAGCTCGCATTGATCTGATTAAATGGCAAAGCAGGGTCCAGTTCCTAATTTTTGTTGTCTATAGGGTGAGAAGCTCAGGGGAGCTGCACTCCAAGTTTGAAGCAACAAGTTCTGCATTTTGGGCAAATTGGTACACTTTTTCACTTTACTCCTATTTCCCTGTACTTGAATACACGTGACAATAAAATCTGATTCACTAAAGATATATTTGCCCTGCTGCGTGTAAACAGCTCTGGCTCTGACTTGAAAGACCTCCTCGTGTAAAATAAGCTTTACTGATTTGGCTGGCCTTGATACAAAAAGTGTCCTGGAATAAAACACTGGTTCTGCCTCAACTGGAGTACTGTGCCCAAAATGGACACCACCACACATTGGAAAGGTGCAGATGTTGGGACAGGATGCACAAAAACTTGTGTTGCTGATCCCTGGCACCATGATCTGGATAGACTGGAGATGCAGGGACGGGTTTCCTTCGAGAAGGAGAGACGGAGAGGAGATGTGACAGAGGAGCTCACAACTAGACAGACTCAAGAGAAACTGTTGCCATGAGCAGAATGGTCACAAACTAGAAGAAACTGATTTTAAGTGATTGGCCACAAAGAGACGGGAAATCTTTGCTCTTTGACTGGAAACTATCTGGAATGTTCCACCTGCTGGACTCTGCTTCCATCACTCTGCAGCTCTTATGGCACAGTGGTAGTGTCGGATGTCCTGACCTCTGATTTAGGAGGCCCAGTTTGAAGTTCCACCTGCTCCAGAGGGATGCAATAACATCTCTGAACAGGTGGATTAAAAATATCTTGAACTGGATAAACACCTGAAAGGACAGAAAAATATTGCATGCCTATGGAGAAAAGGCAGGAATGTGAAACAAGTTACATCTGCCTTGCAGACAGACAGCCTGGAAACAATGGGCCAAAAGGCCTTCTGTGGTGCTGGAACTGTTCTATGATTTCCTTTCAGTTACCCAGTGAGAATCTTGTCCCCTTAAGGAAAATGGGTACATTCTATTGAGCCAGTATAATCCTGCTTCATTGTGCATTAGTCATTCATCTTCACTGATTCTCAAATTCTTCTTTAACTTTTGCACTTTAATAATTATTCTATCTTTATAAACAATGACACTTGAATCAATGTGAATTATATCCACTCTATTGACAAGCCGGTGACTGTGAGTAGGTTTCTCATTGCACAGGAAAACACTCTTCCTTACCACATTATTAGACTGATGTTCCCTTTCTCAACTATCTTCCTTGGCCTCTGCTTACTCTTCCACAAATAACTTTAACGGAATCTTTGTTCAGCATTATTTGATTTGATTCTGAAAAGGCAAAAAGGCTATTTGCTGCCCCTTTCCTTAATGCTTAGTACTGTGTGATCAATGGCATATCATTAGAACAGAGCACATCCTTTTCACAAATAAACAGATGATTCCTTGCTCTTCCATCAACTGAAACCCCTTCCGGATGTGCATGTTCATTGCATCATAGATTACACCAAATCTGTTGGCAGCCAGTGTTCGATGGGAAATTCAACATGGCTTTAGAAAGATGTTGTCGGTCAAGATGGAGACAGCACCTGTTTTGTTTCGTGTGGAAAGCGAAACAATCAGGTCTCACTGTCTCCCTATACCACTGCGCTGCAGCATGTGCATTCTCAGGGTCATAATTCTTGGCCTGGGTGCAGTTTCTTACTTTACATTACAAAAGTACTCCATTGGTTTTAAAGTGCTTCAGGGTACCATGAGAGGATAGAAACTGCTGGCCAGAGAGATTAGTTCCAAGAATTATCACCTCAAGATGTTGAGGAGAAGGGCAGGGTGCAAACAGTACAGACCCACAACCAGATCAGCCAAGATCTTATTGAACAGTGAGCAGGTTCAAGGGAGCAGCATTGACCATCCTGTCCCATCTTCCTAGGAAAAAGGGGCAGACACTGAGACCTGAGAGATGTTTCTTCACTCAGAAGGTTGTGAATCTCATTCTCTGCATTCCAGATTGAAGGCAGTAGAATGCTGAGCATTAAAGGAATCAGGGCGATGGGGAAAGTGTTGCAAAGTCAAAACGACACACAGCCACGGCCTTTATGGATGACAAAACAGACTCGAACAAGCAGGATTAGGTCAAACAGCCCTACATACAAGTGCCATTCTCCCTTCTGGTGACTACCAGGCAGATGGCTACATTCACCTTGCTTGTACTGTGGAGTTGCTAACCGTCCAGTATCATCCTGGCCTCTCCAGGAATTAAACATTTATCTCCAGGTCACTGATGGGAGCAAAACCCTGGAGAAAAATCATGGGGGAGCAATTATCTTGTAAAAAATAATTCTTTGAGCACTTTTATTTCATAGGTATAAAAATAGTTTGAAGGTCTTGTGGAAGCCTGGCTGTAAGCATGCACTTTGTAAACACTCGCAGTTTCAGTGTTATCAACAGCCCTACAAGTAGCTTAAAGCACAGTGACATTATCTCAAGTTACTAGAGCACAGATTTGCAAACCTTATATCTATTTATAAGCAGACAGAATATCAGCACCAGTGCTATTTAAAAGGTCAAATGGCAGTCATTCCTCAAGATTGATCTATCTGCTTTCAGCAGACCTCATCTACATGCTTGATATGATGTTTTATTTTAAAAGGATTCAAAAGCTGAGCTTTTTTTTTGAGTCAAATCTGTGAAGAGGGTCCCATCTGTGCCATCGCCTCTCCCCAGTCCCATTTAGACAACTGTCAAGCCCACCTTAAACCGCCTGCAGCTAAACATGGAGGCAACTTACAGGGTTTGTTTCACTGACAACTGGGAGTCAGCAGGATGCGGTTTTGTAGCTTACACTGCCACCAAAATTAAGGCAAACTAATTTGCATTTTCATGAGAAGTTGTGTTTGTTGACACTTCTTGATGTGTGCCATCCACAAAATTCAGTGCAGCCAATCGTCGAGGTCTTCGACAGTTTCGTCCAAACCTGCAAGCTCTTCTGTTTCGAAGCACAAGGGCAGCAGATACATGGGAACATTCCCCTCCGAGCCACTCACCATCCTGACTTGGAAACATATTACCATTCCTTCAGTGTCACTGGGTCAAAGTCCTGGAATACCCTCTCGAACAACATCATGGGTCTACCAACTCCCACCACAAACTGCAACAGCTTAAGATCATCATCATCTTGCCTTCTCAAGAGCAATTAGGGATGGGCAAAAATGCCCATGTTCTACAGAATAGTTACAAAATAGAGGAACAATGGAATTTTGCATTATGCAGGAAACCCATTAGCTCCATGCAATTAAAGGAACTCACTGGTTAAATGACATTCACTGCCAAGCTTTTGAATCATGTCATGTCATTTTAAATTACTCTTTATTCAAACATTTGTTCAGGAAAACTGTTATGCAGTGAGAAGGTCACTGGGCTAGTAATCCATAGGCCCAGGTTAATGCTCTGGGGACAGGAGTTTGAATCTCAACATCGAAGATGGTAGACTCTTAATTCAATTAACCATAGAGTCATAGAGTTACAGAGTTGTACAGCATCGAAACAGACCCTTCGGCCCAACTTGCCCATGCCGACCAGATATCCTAAATTAATCTAGTCCCATTTGCCAGCATTTGGCCCATATCCGTCTAAATCCTTCCTAATCATTTACCCATCCAGATGCCTTTTAAATGTTGTAATTGTACCAGCCTCCACTACTACCTCTGGCAGCTCATTCCATACACATTACCTTCTGCATGAGAAAGTTACCCCTTAGGTCCCTTTTAAATCTTTCCCCTCTCACCTTAATCCTAGGCTGTCTCATTTTGGATTCCCCTACCGTAGGGAAAAGACCTACTGTGCCCCTCATGATTTCATAAACCTCTATAAAGGTCACCCCTCAGCCTCCAATGCTCCAGGGAAAATGGCACCAGTCTATTCAGCCTCTCACTATAGCTCAACCTGGAACGAAAAGCACATCTCAGTAATGAAGAACCATAAAACTACTATCTAATGGTTCACTAATGCTCTTGAGGGAAGGAAATCTGCTGTCCTTATCTGGTCTGGTGCACATATGACTCCATACCCACTACTCTCTGAAGTAGTCAAGCAAGGCACTATGCTCAAGGAGAATATGGGCAAAAACAGCTAGCCTTACCAATGATGCCCATATCCCATGAACGCATGAAAAGGGAAATAAAATTACAACTCATTTGTGACAGTTATCACAACCTCTCCTTCCAGCATTGTCCCTTACTCTCCATCCTATGCCCCAACAGGTTTCCACACCAAATAAGACACTCAATTATCAAAGAGGTTAATTGGAGGAAATGGATCACAGTTCCAAGTTCCTCTCAACTTTTAAGTACATCAGACTGCTGCAGTGTACAATTACCAGCACACCAGTGGACTGAATGGCCTGTTATCAGACCTCTGCTTAATCTCTGCTCTTCTAGGGAAAACTCTCCAGTGCATTCTCATAGTTGAATTTCTGATCCGTGATGAATCTCCATGATTCTAAATTGGAGCAAGTCATTTAACTGTGGGCTAATCCTTAGTATGTACCAATTAAGCACAATTGCTCTTAGTTTATAAGGATCCCAAATGTACATTTTCCTTTAAAAATGTTTTTATTAACTTTATATCCGGGAGTTTCTGGGAGGACAAAGTAAGAAACTGCACCCAGGCCAAGAATTATGACACTGAGAATGCACATGCTGCAGCGCAGTGGTATAGGGAGACAGCGAGACCTGATTGTTTCGCATTCCACGCGAAACAAAACAGGTGCTGTCTCCATCTTGACCGACAACATCTTTCCTTCTCAAAAATTTGCATTCTTTAGTACATCCTTGTGCTTTCTCCAAATAAATGGATTATGTTGCGTAGTTCCATAATACCCATGGGACAAGAGCTGATCTCCCTTTGGAGTCACCAGTCTTTGTTAGGTGTTATTGCCTGTTCCAATATTGTGCACTCTACCCCAGAGTTCAGATCATTGACAGACAACAAAAGAATCAAAAAGGGCAAGTGGCTTATGACTGATCAGTCCCAAAAGTAGCAGTTCGACACTGCTCTCAGACTTTTCTCTGGTATGCCTCAATAATCATCCAGTAAGCCTCCCAGACAACACAGTCCAATTCACCTTCCTCAGCACCAACAGCCACAAACTGTGCTGTTGCAAGTTGACACAAGTTCCTTTAAGCAGGGAAAACAGACACTGTGGGAATCAGGGGAAAAATAGAAAGGCCAGAGGAGGGGTTGAGGAGGAGGAGTAGGCTCCATGGTAATCTCAGCCAGTACAGGCATTGAACCCATGGGGTTGGTGTCACTCTGCATCATAAACCAGCCATCTAGCCAACTGAGCTAAACCAAACCACAGAATGTACATCAAGGAAGAGAAGCTCACTTTGGAAACCAATTTATGATCAGCAATCAGGATCACGTGATGTATTTGCATGTGCTGGAAGCGACGTAGAATGTTGCACAGGCCTCTGGTTTGCAGAGGAATGCACTGACCAAGCTGAATCTACCTGCCCGGGCTGAGAATGAAGATTGACAGTTAACTGCTCATTGCATCTCCATGCCAACGATGGCCCGACCACCCTCTTCTCATTCTAAATAAAACGGTGTCTCTTTTCTTTATAATCTGTTTCTTCTGCACTAGTTCTGATGAGGGCAAGGCAAAATACTTTAGCAGTTGGTCTCCTTTTGTCAGCGTTTAAAATCAAGACATCTGAGGATAGGGTGGCAAAGTGGACATGGTAAAGGATCAGCTTGGATCTCTTAACAAACAGCAGGACAAATTTGAGGGTGAGAACGGTCACTACCTATTACTATTTCCTATGTTCTGTAACAGCCCAAAGTGTGATACTTGTGACTTTATGGAACAAAACTATTACTCAAAAAACAATGATCATCATTGGCCACTATTACTGGCTATTATGGCTCATAAGTTCTTCCGTTTATTAGCTTCATGCTAATAAAGGAGCTTCCCCACTGTCTGAAGAAGGATCCCGATCCGAAACGTCAGCTTTCCTGCTCCTCTGATGCTGCCTGGCCTGCTGTGCTCCTCCAGCTCCACACGGTGTTATCTCTGACTCCAGCATCGGCAGTTCTTACTATCTCCCCCAGTGTCCTTATCTCTGCCAGAACAATAACCTAGAAACTGACACAAATTCAGGCCTGAAACTAACAAGAAACTTGATGCTACCTCAAATTTGCGTCACCTAACTTTTCTCTCAATCTGCTGCAGAATTTTGCCAGCTTTCTCTTCAAATTTACTCTCTCCAATTTCAGAACACACCTATTTTGTGCTTGTAATTTTTTTTTTGCAAGAGACAAGTCGGATTTCATAAATAGATTGTGTTTCTATTTATAGCAATTAGCTACACTCGAAGCATTTATATCACATACATGCACAAGTTCAAGGGAATAAAATTAAGAAGATTCACTCTAAAAACAGAATCAAGGTCCCATGACTTTGAATGGAATGCTAAAGGACATGTAGCTCCAGCCAAAACAGGATCTTCTCTCGTTGCTAATGATCAAGTTACATTCCGAACTAAATCCTACACCTCCCATTTCGGCACTTTTAAACACTTTAGCTGCTCAAAACATCAAGAGAACACATTCCACCCTAATACTTAAAACATACAGCTTACAATAGATGTCTCAACACTTGGAACAAGCTTAGATGTTCAGCTCACTCCCATTATAGCAGCAAGCACAACCAGATTCCATTCAAATCAAGGGGTCTGCTGCAGCTCAGAAGGTTCAGCATCAACATCACCGTCCTCACTCACCCCACCCCACTGGCCCTCCCTCCAGCCCACTCCTTGCCCATCCGCACCCCCAGTCAGTGGTAAGTGAACTCACTGTTTCCATCAAACAAATGCATCAGGAAGGTGAGGCAAGCTTCTAACTGGACCTGGGCAGATTGACCTCTCCTCAGCACACTTCCTATTCAAAATGCAACCTCTAGCAGACAGGGTCTTGTTGGAAAGTGGTATTTTGTGAAATTAGGTGGATTCAATGTCGCAACCCATTCACCGCACCTTACCATCAATGCAATCAAATGGTCCTGGAGCAATTTGTGGACTTTCACTGCCGACTGGCACAGGCACAGGTTATTCAGTTCCTCTAGCAGTCTGGCCTACATGTGACTCCAGACCCATAGCAACGCGACTGACATTTGACAGTGGGATAGTCGATAAACATGGGCTGGCCACTGATGCCCACTTTCCATGAAAGAATTGAAAAAGAGAATTCTCTGGTTTATCATTCAAAGAGGTCACAACCAAGCTGTGAGCTACAGTACCCTGACTCAGTGCCAAGAGAAACTTGTTTCTGTCAACCTGCTGATACAAGGAGTATGAACCTCATGAACTTTATGCTCCTACCATGTTGACTTGCTACTGTGATTACTACACTGCAAACTGCATTTGGAACACCACAAATATGCAGTTGTGACTGGCGAGGGAGACAGAGAGAGAGAACGCATGTGAGCGAGGGAAGGCGCGCGAGAGGGGGAGCGAGTGTGTGTACGCATGCTTGTGAGACACACAACTGGACCGGACCTAACATGTGACATAACACCTCCGTGGCAGCTGGGTGTTAAACCTGGACTTCCTGACCCAGAGCGAAGGACACTACCACTGCACCACTGGTGACAGATGCCTACCTCTGCAGGCTGAGTTTCAAGGATCCAGCGCATGTCTTGATCTTATTCTGAGCTGCTAGGTGAGTCATTCCATCAGTGCTGACCCCATCGATGGACAGAACCACATCCCCGACTTCGATGCTTGCCTGGGCAGCTTTCCCACCTTCCAACAGCTGGAATGACAACATTGGGGAAAAGAAGTTCACATACACGCACATAAAGTACAGGCATCAAGATTTGTTATGTACTAATTTACGAATCTCTGAATTCAAACGTTTTTTAACAATAAAATCTCATTAATTTGCAGGACTCACTGGAGCATTTCTGTGCTGCTCATTCAGAGTCCCATTTTCTCACAGCCCCGTGACACATAGAATAAAGCAGTGAAAAAGTGATGCTATGAGTCTTGCAGGATATGGAACGTTGGGATACCATCTCCCAGAGATAAAACAAGTAGCTTCTATGGTAACAAGGGAAGTAAACATGTCATTCTGCCCTGCCTTTGGTAAGCAGTACCTTTCAGTGTAAAATAAAATACACCCGGTACTTTTTAAATCACATGGACAATGACTGAATTGAAAGCACAAACACAGGAAGCCAAGTCAGGACTCATATGAAAACGTGATGAGAAGGTGAAAGACACAAAGTGTGTGAGAGAGAGAGACTGAGAGAGACACAGAGAGAGAGAGAGCGCGATAGATAGATAAATAGGAAGAAAGAGGTGAGAGTGCAAGAAAGAGAAGGAAAGAGAGTGAGAAAGAAAGAGGGAGGAAAGAGAAGGTGGTGTTGGAAGAAAGAGAGGAGAATTGAAAGAGTGGAAGAGGTGAGAGGAAGACATTTTGAAGAAGTGAAGCCATTATATTTCCACAATGACCAGTTCATGATCAACAATATACAAAAGAATGACAAGGTCTTGGAGGGTACTTTAAAACAGTGCAGCAAAGACTCTGCAATCATAGTGCTCAGCCTTTAGCTGTGAAATTACAGGGAGTGCTGTTTACCTTCCCCAGGCTGCTGTCCATAGAGTTACAAGAGACAGGATGTTGCAATTAACAGCTATCACAAAGCGCCCTAATGGGTAACACAGAGGTGACTTCAAGCATTCTAAACCGTAAACTGCTTTTTCCCCTCCCTGATTAGTGCCCTTGAGGTGTAAATCTGTTTAAGTTATTCTGGAAATTTCCATTCATGTTTGAAGAAGATTAAATCATTCTGTATATCACCTGCTCATGTTCATCACTTTACACACAGGCACTAAATCACTAACCTGTGCCTCAACACCAAAGTAAGAGATTTACAACTCAACATTTTATAACAATGTAAAACATTTGTTACTTGGGAGTAGAAACCTTTGGGAATAGAAACATGAGTCACTAAATCCAATTTCATCCTCAGCTTGGATTTAAAAGATTGGAGAACTTAATTCAAAAAAGACTTGCATTTCTGCATCCCATCTTACTTGAGTACCAGAGTTCCCAAAGGCCTGTACAGGCAACGAGGTCAAAGTGTCATCAGTATCGTACGGTACAACAGGCAGCAGCTATTTTGGCTCAGCAAACAGTAATGTAATAAGACCAGATAATTTTTTTTTCTTTCAAAAGAGGACACAAATCAAATACCAGAAACGTTGAATAATACAAGATTTAGTGGGAGGGAAGATCAATATTAGCAGAGAAATGGTGCTGGGAAATTTGATGGGATAGAAGGTGCATAAATCCCTACGGCCCGATAATCTATATCCCACAGTCCTTAAGGAAGTGGCTCTGGAAACAGTGGACGTCATCTTCCAGGATTCTATAGACAATAAATTCTATAAACTCTGGAAGAGTCCCTGCAGATTGGAGGGTGGCTAACGTCACTCCAATATCCAAAAAGGGAGGCAGAGAGAAATATAGACCAGTAAGCCTAACATCGGTAGTGGTGAAAATTCTCAAATCCAGCATCAAGGACTTTATACCAGAGCAGTTAGAAAGCAGTGGCAGGATCAGACAGAGTCAGCATGGATTTATGAAGAGAAAATCATGCTCAACAATTCTGTTGGAATCCTATGAAGATGTAACTAGTAAAGTTGACAAGGGGAAGCCAGTCGATATGATATATTTGGACTTTTCAGAAAGCATTTGACAAAGTCCCAAATAAGAGATTAATGTGTAAGATTAAAGCGCATGGGAATGGGGAAGTTATTGAGATGGATGGAAAACTGGTTGGCAGAGGGGAAACAAAGAGTAGGAATTAATGGGTCCTTTTCAAATTGTCAAGCAGCAACTAGTGGGGTGCCATAGGGATTGGTGCTGGGACCCCAGCTATTCGTAAAATATATTAAATATTTGGATGAGGGAACAAAATGTAACATCTCAAAGTTTGCAAATGATACCAAATTGGGTGAGAGGGTGAACTGTGATGAGGATGCAGAGATCCTTCAGCATGATCTGAACAGGTTGGGTGAGTGGGAAAATCAATGGCAGAGGCAGTATAATTTGGATAAATGTGAGGTTATTCACTTCAGAAGCAAAAACAAGACGGCAGAGTACCATCTGAATGGCTGTAAATTGGGAGAGGGGAGTCTGCAGTGGGACCTGGGTGTCCTTGTGCACCAGTCACTGAAGGTAAGCATGCAGGTGCAGCAGGTGGTAAAGAATGCAAATGGTATGTTGGCCTTCATTGCGAGAGGTTTTGAGTAAAGGTGCAGAAAGTGTTGTTGAAATTATACAGGGCCTTGGTGAGGCCACACCTAGTGCAGGTTTGGTCTCCTTTTCTGAGGAAGGAAGCTCTTGCTCTCAAGGGAGTGCAGCGAAGGTTTACCAGGCTGATTCTGGGGGTGGCGGGTCTGATGTATATATGAGGAGAGATTGATTAGGTTGGGATTGTTTTTGTTGGAGTTTAGACCAATGAGGAGGGGGGATCTCATAGAGACTTATAAAATTCTAAAAGGTTTGGACAGGGTAGATGCAGGGAGGATGTTCCTAATGGTGGGGGTGTCCAGAACCAGGGGTCACAGTCTGAGGATTTGGGGTAGACCATTTAGGATGGAGATGAGGAGACATTTTGTCACCCAAAGAGTGGTGAGCCAGTGCAATTCATTATCACAGGAAGTCGTTGATGCCAAAACATTGAATGTATTCAAGGTGACTAGATATAGCACTTGGAGTAAATGGGATTAAAGGTTACAGGAAGAAAGCAGGATTAGGCTATGGAGTTGGACGATCAGCCATGATTGAGATGAATGGAGGAGCAGGCTCAAAAGGGCCAAACGGCCTCCTCCCACTCCTATTGTCTATGTTTCCATGTTACAATGAGCTGATGATTGAGATATAAATGGTGGTCAGGAAACTGGCAAGAAGTCCCCTTCTCCTCTTCAAAATAGTCCTAGAGGTTTTTACACGCACAGACTAGCAGCTGGACCATCAGCGTGAAGTGTTGACAAATTGGTAAGCCAGGAGCCGTGCTCCGTCTAATTTTCTCACTGGCTGCACAGCCTCTAAGTTTGGTGTGTAGCAGCAATTTTCACGACTGGACATTAATATCACAATCCATGTGCCCGATAGGGAACACTAGCCAGGAGTCTGGACTCCAAAGGCAGAACCTTGCGATTCTGAGACACGTTCTGGGCAGCACAGTGGCTCAGTGGTTAGCACTGCTGCCTCACAGCGTCAGGGACCCAGGTTCAATTCCAGCCTGAAGCGACTGCCTGCATGGCGTTTGCACATTCTGCCCGTGTCTGCGTGGGTTTCCTACGGGTGCTCTGGTTTCCTCCCACAGTCCAAAGATGTGCAGGTTAGGTGGATTGGCCATGTTAAATTGCCCATATAGTGTGCAGGTCAGGTGGGTTAGCCTTGGGAAATACAGGGTTGTAAGGATAGGGTGGGTGGGGTGCTCTTCGGAGGGTGGATATAGACTCAATGGGCCGAATGGCCTACTTCCATGTTGTATGGGTCCTATGATTCAAAGTGCATCACCTCACACTTCCCTGCATGATTCTACGAAACAGGACTGTGTGACTCAATATTCTTTTGCTGAAGAATTACACAGAGCAATGGAGAATCGAGGCAAGTGATCTAAGTGATGCACACTGAGCAACAGTCTCAGATGCTCAATAACTTCCTGCCTTCAGTTGTAGCAAAGGGACACGGTAATGGTCATTAGGCAGACCTAGTGACAGAGTGGTTATATCACTGGGTCTCGTAACTTAGCCAAAGCCCTTGAGGTCATGGGTTCAAGTCCCAGCACCAGCAGCTAGCGGAATATAAATGAATAAATCTGGAATTGAAAGCCAGTCTCATTGATGGTGACCATGAAACTATCATAAATTATTATAAAAACCTCATCTGTCCTCTACACAACTCTGGATCTACAGAGACGTGAAAATGATCTGAGCCTGAGTTCAAGGGTAACGAGAGAAGGACAGCAAATGCTGGCCTTGCTTTCGGATCACACAGAAGGATAAAAAGGATAAAAACAATGATAAGGGCTTTGGTCACCTTATACAGAACAGGGCAGGGGCTTAGTGTACTGACCGGAAGACAGACAGACAGACACAGACACACACACACACACACACACACACACAATGATGACAATGAATTATAGAATCCCTACAGTGTGGAAGCAGGCCATTCAGCCCATCAATGCCTCACCAACCCTCCGAAGAGCATCCTTTCTAGATCCACCTCTCTACCCTATCCCTGTAACCCTGCATTTTCCCCATGGCTAATCCACCTAGCGTGGACTTGGACTTTAGGCCTCAGCATAGCAAACTCTTGGCGTGTCACGATGGCCTCTCAATCCAACATAGCCTCCCGACCATGCCAGGTTTCACCTTGAGGCTGGGAGTCTATGCGGAGGCTAAGAATTTTCTCTAAGAATATGTACTTAAGAATCTGTACCTTTGTGCCTGAGAGAACACCATAAGCAGCAACTTGTGAACTTTCCACTGTACTCATGTGAGCACATATGACAAGAAAGCCAATTCTCTCTCACACACACACACAGAGACACACACACACACAGCTTCAACACCAAATATATCATTAACACACTCTTCAGCACACCACCTACTTCTTCAATTCCTGCATTTCAGGATTTGAAATGGTTACATTAATCCCTTTCTCGCACCCCCATGCAGATTTCACCTGTCCAAACTGCGGGTCTAGAAAATTAAAATCAAAGCCCTTAGAGGAAGGGGTGCCATCAAATGCCTTGGCCATTCATTCGAACAGATTCAACTGGCTAACTATTGCTTCTAAATAACATGACCTCAGCTTTTAACTTCAACCTTGGAAACAACTTGTGCAGCAAAAAATAAAAAGGTCACTAACACTGATGCCACAGTATAGTAACTGGAGTGAGCCATAAGACCCCTGCCTCAGTTCAATTTGTTTCTACTCCAAAAGATCCCTTAGTTGCCAGGAAATCACCATGGAAACTTACAATATGGAAAAGAGGCCATTCACCCCATTGCACCTGGGAATGAATTCACCACAATAAGTCCCTGCTTTCCCCTCTCCCCCATTAAAAACCTTCAAGTCTTTTCAATTAAGTATCTGATCCCCTTTTAAAAGAAACTATTGACTTTGTTTTCACCAGTACCTGAGGCAGCGTATTTGAGATCGTAGTAATTTGCTGCATAAGGAAAATTCTCATCTCTTTTGCCAATGATCGGAAACAGTTTCTCCTTATCTAGACTAACAAAATGCCTCAATCTTGATCACCACTGTTATAGTCAGGGAAGTATACAGCATGGAAACAGGCCCTTCAGCCCAACTCATCCACGTCGACCAGGTTCCCTAAACTGATCTTGTCCCATTTGGCCATAACACCCTAAACCTTTCTTACCCATGTATCTGTCCAATTGCCTGTTAAATGTTGTAATCATACCAGCGCCCACCATTTCCTCTGGCAGCTCATTCCATACACAAACCGCCTTCTGTGTAAAAAAAGTTGCCCCTTAGGTCCCTTTTAAGTCTTTCCCCTCTCATCTTTAACCTATTTCCTCTAGTTTTGGACTCTCCTACCGTAGGGAAAAGACCTTTGCTTTCACCTTATCTACGCCCCTCACGATTTTACAAGCCTCTATAAAGGTCACCCCTCAGCCTCCGACGCTCCAGGGAAAAAAATGCCCCAGACTTTCCTGCCTCTCCTTGTAACTCAAACCTTTCAGTCTCAGCAATATTCTTGTAAGTCTTTTCTGCACTGTGTCCAGTTTAATAACATCCTTCCTGTATCGGGGCGACCAGAATTGTGCGCAGTACTTCAAAACGTGGCCATAACACATGCTAAATCTTCCCCTTAGCTCTCTCTGCTCTAATTGGAGCACATCCCGATTTTCCAGTTCAATCTAGCGAAACTTCAGCTGCACCTTCCAGTTAGGTGCAGAGAGGTAAGGGATTAGGATGTGAATCTGTTTTATTTTGAAGTTAGAAAGTGGCAGCTAATTTTGATCAGCTAAAACTCAGGGGTGATTTAGAGTATAGGGTGCTGTTTCGAAGAAGAATTGTTTTTTTAAAATCAACCCTTTTTGACACGTAATGGCACATCTGGAATCAAGTTCCAGCTACCTCAGAGAACTTCAAGCCAGAGGTAGGACACTACCACTTTGCCACACAAACCTCATGAGTCGATTAAGCCTGTAATGCCAGCTGGACAATGTGTCAGCATTAAACTAACACAGCTAGTAGCATAAAGGGAAAACAGCTTCCAATGTTAAACAATGAGCTGTCAGATCAATAGCAGATGAAACACAGTACAGGCATGTTCAAAGTACTGAATGGGGAAGGAAAGAAATAAGAAACACATGTACTTCACAAAAGGTCCAGAAGTTGCTGAATTGCTCAAACCAAGATGCCATAACAGCCTTGATCTTAAACATGCCCAGCAATGCACAGCGACTCCTAACAAACAGAAGATAGCCAAAGCATTAGAAGAGAACAACCACTTGCATTTATATCGCATCTTTCATTGTTGCAAAATGTGCTTCAGGAGTGAATTACTAACCAACTCCGTGTACCAAACCACATAAAAGGAGATAAGAAGCAAAGCACCGGAACAAGGAGGAGAAGAAAGAGGTCGAGAGATGGAGAGGTTCAGGACCTTAGGGGCCACATAGCAGAAGGCACAGCTGCCAATGGTGGAGAGATCATAATCAGGAATTCTCAAGAGGCTAGAATTGGGGGAGCACAGAAATCTCTCAGGGTTGGAGATCCAGAGTTGATTGTAGGGAACCAGAGAAGGGGTGAATTTAGGAAGAAACTTTTCTACACAGTGTGTAGTCAGGGTATAGAATGCATTGCCTGGAAATGTAGTGCTGGCAGGATCAGTTGAGGCATTCAAGAGGGTAATGAATGATTTATTCTACTTTAATGATGTGCAGAGTTACAGGGAATAAACACAAAGTTAAATACTCAGAGAGCCTATGCAGACTGAATGAGCACATAGCCTCCTTTCACATTATAACATCTGTGTAAAGAGAACATAATGACACAGGAACAGGACCTTCAGCTCACCATGTCTGTGCTGACCATGATGCCATTCTAAATTAATCCCATCTGCCTGCATATGGTCTGTATCCCTCTATTCCCTGCCTGCTCATGTGTCTGTATAAATGCCTCTTAAACATTGCAGTTGCATCTACATCTACCACCTGCCAATTCGTTGATAAACTGGTTCTGGTTGGTCAACACTGAGTACTGATTATTAAAGGGCCAGGAAGACAAGACACCAGAATAGCAGAGCGTAGAGACTAATCCTTTATTGTTGAAAAGCTGAATTATGAGGAACAGTTGGAGAAATTTACACTGTTTGGCCCAGACCAAATACAGCACCTCCATGAGCTTACAGAGTTACACAAAATAGTTCGTGATCTGGAGTAAAAAGATCCAGAACACTGATGTCACCTGGATGAGCAGAAGAAAGGAAGAAGAGGTCCATAAAATGTCAGTCTAAAACCAGGGAACTACTCCTTATACTAACAGTAATGATCACCAACAACATGATGGTGCTTTCCATTGACTCCAGAAATTAAACTGAACCAGCCGATAAATACTATGGCTGTGAGAGAAGGTCAAAGGGGAGGCGATGGCCTAGTGGTATTATCACTGGACTGTTAATCCAGAGATCCAGATAATGTTCTTGGAATCCAGGTTCGAATCCTGCCATGGCATATGGTGGAATTTGAATTCAATAAATATCTGGAATTAAGAGCCTGATGATGACCGTGAATCCATTGTCGATTGTTGGAAAAACCCATTTGGTTCACTATTGTCCTTTAGGGAAGGAAACTGCCATCCTTACCTGGTCAGGCCTACATGTGACTCCGGACCCACAGCAACGTGGTTGACTCCTAACTACC
>JAHRHZ010000218.1:34243802-34269378 GCA_024137785.1 Ginglymostoma cirratum | reverse complement strand
AGAAAGAGAGAGAGAAAGAAAGAAAGAAAGAGAGAAAGAGAGAAAGAGAGAAAGAGAGAAAGAGAGAAAGAGAGAAAGCCCATGCGTAGACCTCATCAGCGAATTGGCCATTTAGCTCATCGTCCTTGTGGCACAGGTTCCACCACAGATATAGATGTTCAATGGATCAGGCCGAATAATTTTATATTTGATCCATGGAAATATTTATAATCCTGACTTTATTTAGTTTTCACAAACATCATACAAACACATAATTCGAACTGCTAGGGTAACATAGTGAGCTGTGCCTCAGGTTTAATTCTTATCCTGCAAAGAGGACATGGAACTCAAAGCACAGCAGCCTGTTGAACCAAGCCAATAGTAACTCACATTGAATCAATGAACTTTACAAGCCCCCAAAATAATATGAATGAGTGAAATGAATTCTTTGCCCTCAACACAACTGGATTGCATTTTTACTCCTAAGTCAACTCACTTCTGCAATTGTGAGCACTTCAATGCGGTACTAACAGAGTGCTGCTTGCCAGAGGTATTGGACGTTTAGATGAGACATTAATCAGAGGCCTCGTTCTGTCTCAGGTCAACATAAAAAGATCCCATGGCACAATTTCAGAGAAAAGCAAGACAGTTATGGGCTAATATTAATCCCTTCATCACATGACAAAAACTTTGGTCAATATTGCGCTGCATGAATAGGGGACCTTTTCTTCATTCCTGCTTTGATGGGACGTGGGCATTGCTGGCAAGTCCAGCATTTGTTATTTGCCCCTGACTGCCCTTGAAGTGTGTGACTCGCTAGACCATTTCAGAGAGAAGTTAAAGAATGCGGTGGGTCTGGAGTCACGTGTAGTCCAGGTCGGGTCAGGACGGTAAATTTTCTTCCCTGAAAGGACAGGAGTGAACTAGATGGGATTTCACAACAAAAACTTTCAGCTTTATAATTCAAGATTGTTTTTAAGTGACTGTAATTCTCACCAGGGGCCATGGTAGGATTTGTACTGGATGTTCACAGAGCAGCAGACTGCTGGATGTCTAATGCAATGATGCTTCCAATATCTTTGCATTTCAATACATTACAATAACTCCTGTGGCAATATTATGGCTTTAAGAGGTGCATCTTGTCCTGATTTTTTTCAATGAAGAGACGTTGAGACAGAGGTGACGTTCTAAACCAATAAACAGCTTCTGAGCCCCTGGGATTTTTTTTTTCCCCAAAGTTGTAACAATGGAAGCGGCATGAATGGGTGGAGTCAGGCTCCCTCAGAACCAGGGACTTTTGTTTAGCTTTCAGCAGTTGTTGGGGTTTTGTAGTTGGCTCTGGAAGCTGTTATTCATCTCTCCGTTACAGCTAAAAGCTCAAGTTCTCACTTTGTGACCAGAATCACATGTGAGACAATCTGTTTTATTGACTTGGTCAAGTATGTGATCACATGATGTTACTACACTGGAACAGTTGCTATTTAGTAGTTAAATAATCTATTATTCTGTTAAGATTTCCAATAAAGTTACAGTTATTCCAATTCTTCTTTCTTTTGTTTGTACTTTAACTATAAAGTGTGTTCTGCTTAAAACTGTGTCCTTTAACCAACTGAATAATATGTGGAACATAGCACCTTACACTTGCCTTCAAGTAAGGTAAAAGTTAGGATCTAGGCTGGCTCCTTGATATATCTGCAGGGGGTTATGTCCGGTCCATAACCCTACACTACAAATGTATTTAATTGGCTGTAAAGCACTTTGAGATGTCCGAGGTTATGGAAGGCATGACTGAAATGGATATTGTTTTAAATGTTCATGGCAAAACCATTCATTTTAGTTGTAGCTTCAATGGGTCAACATCTGGGGCAGCTCAAGGCCATTTCTTCATTAAATATATACGTCAGATGAGAAAACAGTACCTGCTTTATTGCAAAAATGTGTCACACCATTGAAAGACATCCTCCATCACAAACTGCTTGTCTTTTGGGAAATAAAGATCTACAATTGTTCCAACATGGACTTTTTGAAGCTTTGCCTCAGCAATTCAGAGATAGAATCATGTTTAATAGCCTGTAAAATTACCCGATAACCACTGAAAACATTATCAAGGCCGACAGCGAGACAGAGTTTTCCTGGAGCCAGACAAAAATCAGTCCTGCCACCAAACGAGCCTTGGGAAAGCTTTACAAATCAGGCCCTACTGGCTCAATGTACATCTTCGTGATTACAATCAAAACAGCATCTAAAATACAATTCACAAGATATGAAACTGGGGTTGAAACTCTCCGTCTGCTGGTGTTATAAACTTTGTCATCCTGGCTCCAATTTAAAACTGGATCCACATCAGCAGCGAGTGAACCTGCAATTAAAAAGGCCGCTCCACCCGGGAAAAGACACCAGTCAGATACCTCATCACTTTTTGACTGTCAACCTGTACGCCTTCACCTTTCATCTATCACTCTGTTGTAAATCAATCACAATTTCTAAATTGCAGCAACCTTCAAAAATGTATTTGTTGTTTACATGAGAGCAGCCTTGTGCAGACTCGATAGTCAAGTGTGAATCGTGATTTCAGATACTTGACATAAACACGGTCCATTCGCCTTCCTCTCATGTGCCAAATGTAACCAAATCAGGATGTCATTGGACGGTAAAATTGATGGCGATTTATAATAGGAACTACAAAGCAAAAACTGAAGAACATCTGAGAGGTGAAATGTATATAGCATGCACTGTAGTGACTACTGCACATCTGGGACATGTAAACTTCACTCTGTCACAACTGCTACACAATAGTGATCTAAAAAAGCTCACACAATTTGAAATGAACTCAAGAAAGTTCCTAAATAATCCCAGCAATTTACGAGGGAGCTGTGCACAGTGCATGCCAATATTAGCTGGCAATAACCTGGCCCTCCGACTATAATACAATGGAGGAAACCTACAGAGATTTAATCATTCAGGATAGACTGGAGTCATTCCTGGTGCAATGAACGTCTTTCAAAAAATCACGTTTGCAGGAGATAAGCCTCAGTGAGATTAAGCCCAGGGTGTTTTCCCATTGATTTTATTTCTGTTAAGAGACTACTGCATGAAGTAGGAATGGTGATGTGTCTAAAGGGGCAAAATTGTTTGAATGTTCCAAATTAAAATATTTAAAAAGTGATCTGCAAAATAAACCAATAGCAAAATGAGAAGAATCTTTTTCACACAGCGGAGTAATTAGGCTCTGGAATGCACTGCCCAGAAATGTGGAGGAGGCAGGTTCAATTAAAGCATTCGAGAGGGTACTGAATGATTTCTGGATCAAATGTGCAAGCTTATGGGGTCAAAGCAGGATTTAACATTTGGTAATAACACACATTTAACGAGCTAGTGCAATAACAATGGGCTGAATGGCCTTCTTCTGCACCCTAACACGTCTGTGATCCTCTGCCTTCGGCAGCTGATGTTTGAAATAAAGCTGGGAACTTCTAGAAAGAAACTATTCCCCTCAACCCCCCTGCTATCCTGCTTCGGTCAAGAGTGGGAGGAGTAAATTCGACTTGAAAGAATCAGGTCACAAAAGTAATGCAAAACAGAATTGGTTTGGTAAGGTTCCCAGAAACACAGTGGCTTCATGGGCAGCATAGTCAGCTCTCAGTCAGAAGGTTGAAGGTTTAAACTCTCACTCCCAGATATTCAGCACTACTTCCAGACTGGTACTCCTGGGGCAGTGCAGAGGAAGTACTGCACTATTGGAAGTGTGGATTTATTTTTGCATGAGATGTTAAATTGAAGCCTCATTTGCTGTCTCCAGTGAAAGATCTGATAAGGTACTATTTCGAAGAAGAGTTCTCCTGACACCTTGGCCAGTACACATGTAGGATTCTTGTGCTGCAAATAGGAGTCTGGGCAGAATAATTGCACAGAGGGCTGTACAAACAGCATTTTGCTCAATAAACTTCAGGAATCATTTACCCACAGAAGAGCAAAGTTCATTGGACAAAGCGACCCGAGTCTTTTGCGGCATTTTTGTGCTTGTAAGAGGCAGGAGGCCTGTCGGCTAGCTTTCAAAAAGGATCTTACTACAACATTTTGTCTTTTAAAAAAAAAACAAGCGTCCTAACATCATTAAGAATCGCAATGCTGACAGCTTGTTTTTCCCACTGAGGAACTATTATTGAAGTGAGTTCCAAATGGAAAAGCAGTCCCGAATTTCTAATTAGCCTATCTGCTTTGCTGAAAGACTGCCAAGAGTTGATTATTGCACTGGATGCTGCAAAGTTCACGAATTCTAGTTTGGGAGGCAAATGTTGTAAATATTTGCATTTCTTCCCTGTCATCTTACCTTTATTGTAGAAGGTATTCCCTGTCATGCCATCATTCCCTTGGTTCCTTCTCCCATTTTCCACGAGACTCATTTTAACAAACAAAATCAGGACTCAACCTGTACCTTAGACTTCAAGGGAAACCACATCAAGGACTTGCACTTGTGTGCCTTGAAGCGCATCATAATGTGAAAGGTACAGAAACTCTACAGCAAAATTGAACACCAATCCATTATGAGGCAAGATGGTCAACTGCATGATCAAGGCTGTAGGATTTAAGAAGCACCTCACACAGGACAAGAGGGATAGGAGAGGGTCAGGGACCAGGGAAACAGAGAGGGGAGTGGTGGTGAAGAGAGGAAATTAGCTGAAGGCACGACCAGCTATGGAGGACTGTTTAAAATCACACAGATTCACACGAGGCCAGAATTTGAGTAACTTTGCTCTCTCCCAGGTCTGTGGGGCTGAAGGAGATTTCAGACATAGAGAGGGGCATGGCTATGGATGGATTTGAAAACAAGGATAAAAGGTTTAAGATTAGGATGTTGCTTGATTGGGAGACAATGTAATGTAAGTCAGTGGGCGCAGAGGTGAGAGGGGCAAACAGGACAGTTTGTAACAGTGCAGGATGACTTTTTGAGTGACCTCAATGTTGCAGAAGGTAGAACATTGGAGAGCAGCCAGGACTGTGCTGGAACAGTTCAGCCTGGAGCAGCATGAATGAGGAGAACGTAAAGCAATTGTATATTCTAAACTACACTCCAAAACAACCGAAAGGATATTTCACAAAACACAAACTAGAAAAGCAAAATACTGCAGATGATGGAAATCTGAATTGAAAACAGAAAGCACTTGGAGAAACCCAGCTAATCAGGCAAGATCTGAGGGGAGAGAGAGAGAGAGCGAGAGAGAGAAAAAAAAAAAATCAATTTTTCAGGCCAATAGCCTTTCGCCAGAAATTAAAATAAAACACCAGTTCTGTTTTTCTCTTCACAGATACTGCCAGACCTGCTGAATATTTCCAGTATTTTCTATTTTTACTTTATAGTCCATGTGGTTCTTTATCTTGAACAGTGACACCATGAACTACGCTGATAGAGATGAGTATGAGTCCGCATACCACAGAACTTCAGAAATAACAGCCGTTCTATTAAAAGGGAGGAAAATGACAAAGCAAGTCTCACTCTATGATTCTCACTTGCAAACAGCAGTGAAACTGTTATTGTAATGAAGATGTCCTATATATAAACTGCAAACTGACAGTGTTCTGATAGAAGCCCTCCTTAAATCGCAACTGGACGAGAGCATCAAAATTGCAGATGGCAAAATGTTCCTTCGACATTCAGTCTATAGTGAGTAATAACTAATCTGTTACATTATGTCACCATCAAGTCAAACATTGTTTATTAGTATTATTAGTGGAGAAGCAGCTGAAGGGTATTAATTGTTTTTCAACATTGCAGTTGGAGGGCAAGAGGTGTAAGACTGAACAAGTGAATAAACTTTCTTCTCAAGAAATAATGTGGTATGTCTTTACTTCTATCTCACCTAATAGATTGGAATCTATTAGCACATTGTAATGCTGTCTGTATTGTAAGTACAGAAACAGGCCACAATAATATTTATGATCCATGTGAGTCTCCTTCCATTCTTCTTTATCGAATCCGATCAGCGTACCCTTCTATTCTTTTCACCCTTGTGTTTATCCAGCTTTGCCTGAGAGGTCATCCATCTCAACTACTCCCTGTGGTAGCAAGTTGCACATTCTCTGGGTAAAAATATTTCTTCTGAATTCCCCTGTGGTGCTATCAGAGACTACATTATATTTATGGCCTGTAGTTCTTATGTCTACATTGTCAAACACTTTTCTATTCCTTTACTTGCAATGAATTAGAGGTGTTGTTTGGATTTATAAAGTGTTAACCCTTCTTGCAAGAATAGCACCACAAGGTCTCACAAGTGTTCGTTTATTTAAGCATTACCTCAGCTGAATATTGACAGGCTGTTTAGGTTCTGAGTGTAAATCATAGCCTAAGCTATTCAGCTGCATCTAAAACACAGTATCAGAACAAGTTTTATGATGCAGCATTAAAATAAATTGCTTAATTTTAAAATCAAAAAATAAAACTTACATGTCCAACTTTCTCGACCCAACCACTGAATAAGTATTCCAACATCTGCAAGCTAACACATTGGACTTGACCCCACATAGTCCCACCCAAGTCTATATCTATAATGTTGAAAATAATCCTACTCTAGGGAAAGGAAAATAAACTTGCATTCATGCTGCAGCCTTCAAGTCCCAAAGTAGTTTGCAACGAACAAAACATAGTCTCTGGTGTAATGTAGGAAACACAGCAGCAAATCTGTGTGCAGCAAGATCCCAGAAGCAATGATGTGGCAATGGTCAGATCAATAAATACATGCAATTTTAGTCTGGGAGGAAATATTGGACAGGGGTTCTTTGAAAGAATATCCCTGGGAATCTTTCATATTAACTTGAGAGTCTCAATTGATATCTAATGAAACATTTATGCCTCGGATAGTGAAGCAATCCCTCAGCACTGCACTGGGGTGTCAGCCTAGACTTTGTGCTCAGTTTTGTATAGAGCTTGAATCCATAATCTTCTGATTCAGTGCTACGCAGTGCATGGAGCCTCTCTTGATGCCTAGTGCCATGGCTAACAATTGTATCAAAAAGAACTGGACAGCACTTCCCAGAAGATAGCAAGAACTACAGATGCTGGAGTCAGAGACAACACAGTGTGGAGCTGGAGGAACACAGCAGGCTAGGCAGCATCAGAGAAGCAGGAAAGCTGACGTTTCGGATTGGGACCCTTCTTCAGAAATAGGGAGGGGAAAAGGGAGCTGGAAAATAAATAGAGAGAGGAGGGATGGGATGGTGATAGGTGGACAGTACCTCTCAGGAGTTGCCAGCTGGCTAAAATCCCAAACATGAACTGTCGACTAGTAATTGAAACAGGGTGAGCAGCAATAAAGGGAATTGAGGCTGTGGTGTTAACAGGAGGTTCAATTGGCAACAGATCATGAAAGCAGTGATTGGTATATGGGAATAGCAGGGGAAAAATTAATCATGGTTCACAAAACCCATGAAAGACAACTGAAATTATGACCAATTGCAGGCGGGGATAATAAAACAGGTTGAGAAAATTGTCATTTGGCTCTCTTTCATCATAAGTGGGATATTGTAACATTGGTCTAAGGAAAATCAGATACAATTTAAAAATACAATTGGTAGTCTTAATACTGTCAAAAAGATGAAAACTAACATTTCAGTTCCTTTATTGAAGTATTATTGCAGACTGATACCAAGTATTGTTGTACATCAGATAAAAAGTCAATAAAAGTTTAGCTAATTTCTGATGTTTTGTACATTCCCCAGTGTTGGCAGGGCTGATAGGAGGAAATGTCTTGCATTCTGTGCCTGCACATTATTCACTGCCAATTGTTCACTTTGAAGTACAGTCAATCAGTTTTGTTTTGTAGGCAACAGACCCTTCCCTACTTGCCCAGAAGATGTTTCCATGCACAGTAACGGAGTAAAATCATAACATTTTTAAATGAAACACAAGCAGACTCCTGCTCCTGCTGAACTCTTGCTAAAACCAAATCCCCGATTAGTGTCACAACCCCACATTCAGCATGACCATTGTCGGTCTTATCCCATATCTCCACTTTCCTGTCTGCTCTCCATATTCCTCACTTTCAGGAAACACCAAAATTCCACTCAACTAAACCCTAAATATATTCACAGTGGAGCAGCCATGACACTCGAGTAGACAATTCCAAAGATTTTCAATGTTCTTGCTGAATCTTATCTTAGTCTGAAACAATTGGAACTCATCCTGAGACAATGTCCCCATGCTCCAGCCTCCCCAGCCAAGTAGTCAACTCTCAGCAGGTCTACCCTTTCAAGCCCCTTCACAGTCTTTTATATTTCTATGAGATCACATTCTATTGAACTCCAAGGAATATAGGTCCAATTCACTTGGCCTCCATTCTTGGGATTTTGATTGTGATTGGATTTATTATTGTCACATGTACCAAGATACAGTGAAAAGTATTGTTTTACGTGCTAACCAGACAAATTATTCCTTACATAAGTAAGTCAGGGTAGTGGAACAGAATGCAGAATACTGTGTTACAGCTACAGAGAAGAAGGTGCAGAGAAAGATCTACTCTAATATATATGAGAGTTCCGTTCATAACTCCGATAACAGCAGAGAAGAAGCTGTTCTTGAATCTCTTGCTGCGCACTTTCAAACTTTTGTATCTTCTGCCCAATGGAAGAGAATATAACTGACGTGGGACAGGCCTTTGACTATGTTGGCTACTTCCCCGAGGCAGTGGGTATAGACAGAGTCAGTGGATGTAACGCTGGTTTTCATGATAAACTGGGCTGCCTTCACAACTCTCTATAATTCCTTGCAGTCTTGAGCAGAGCAGTTGCCATACAAATCAGTGATGCATCCTGATATAGATGCACTGTGGAAAGCATCCTAAAAATTGATGAGTCTCTCATCCCAGGATCTAGTAAAAGGCTGGATAATTGGTGGCTGGATGGAATATTGGTTTGGCTGACCCCAAAGTTCTCTCTTGCTTGAATAGCACCAAGATGTTTTGGAACCAGGAAAGATTTAGGTTCAATATTTCACCTAAAAAAACATCAAGTGGATTACAGAAGATGCTAGGTGCAGAGGAGGTTCACCAGGATGTTCCCTGGACTGGTGTGTTTCAGTCATGAAGGGAGATTGGACAGACTGAGGTTGTTTTCCTTGGAGCTGAGGAGATTGAGAGGGTCATGACTGAGATTTACTAAACTGTAAAGGGGCATAGACAGGAAGAAACATTATCCCCTTGCTAGATGAATCAATGACCAGGTGGCATAGATTTAAGATAAGGAGGTTTAGAGGGGATGTGAGGAAAAGCTTTTTCACCCAGTGGATACTGGAATCTGGAACTCACTGTCTGCAAGCATGGTAAAGGCAGAAACATTCATAACACTTAAGTAGTATTCAGATGTGCACTTGCAATGCCAAGGCATACAAAGCTATGGGTCAAGAGCTAGGGAGTAAGACTAGAATACTTGAGCTGCTTTTGACCTGCATGGACCCAATAGACCAAAGAGCCTATTCTTTGTTGTACATCTCTATGACCTCTGGCAATGCAGTACTCCAACACAGAGGGACCTTGGGTTGCAATGTAGTGTCCCAAACTCTGAGCCAGATGACCAGTTGCCCCAGAGGTGTGGAATAACATCTCTGAACAGGTCATTTAGAAATGTCAGCAGTCCCCCAATAGAATGAGTCTTATACATGAAGCTCGAACCTCTCCAGAACACCATTGAAAACAAAGTAGGCAATAAACGAATGGATACGAGAAAAAATTATTTCTCACCAAGAGTCATTAGTCTGTGGAATTCTCTTCTCAGAAAGTAGCAGAGACTGGATCATTGAATTTATTCAAAGCAGAGTTAGATTTTGATCCAGAAGGGAACCAAGGTTTTTTTTGTTTATTTTCAGACATAGGTGTCATTGGCTGGGCCAACATTTATTGCCCATCCCCAATTGTTCAGAGAGACTTAAGAGTTGACCACAATAGGTATGGAGTCACATGTAGACCAGAGTAGGTAAGATCAGCAGATTTCCTTCCCTGAAGGGCATTAGTGAACAATGAGGGATGGGTTTTTTTTGTGACAATCGACACAGGTATAAAGCCACCATGGGATCAGGTTTTATTCCAGATTTTTACAAAATTCAAATTTCACCATCTGCAGAAGTGGTATTCAAACCCATAACTTAACTTTATCACTGGTCCAGTGACATTACGATTAAATGGAGCTCAGAACCGGATCAGCCAAGGTCATATTAAATGACACAGCAGGCTTGGAAGGCCAAATGGTCTAATCTTGCTCCTAAGTCAGGTTCCTATGAACGTTGAAAAGTACTAGAATGACCGCATTGGCTATAATATTGACTCATTGTACCTTGAAAAGGTTCAGTTAGAATCCACCCACTTCAGCTTTCCAGCTGCTTTGTATATTTTGGAATTACAAGATTTATGGTTTCTCATTTTATTCTAAGAGGCTCAAGCAAGATGGACAAATAAAAAAAAGTTATTAATAACTTTCATTGGATTCCTCTGAAATAACTCTACAATTGACGTTAAGGAAAGAATGAAACTATTTTAAAAAAGGCGTCGTGTTGTTGTTTAAAAAAACAAAGTGTTCAGTCAGGATAAGAGATGCCGTGGGAATAATGCAAAGAATTTTGTTCCCCTGAGCCACCTACACTAGCCCCCCAACATTTTCATTGTCTTGAAAAGCAATGTGCATTCATGTTGTGCTTTCAATCTAGAAGTAA
Source organism: Ginglymostoma cirratum (assembly GCA_024137785.1). Taxonomy (NCBI): domain Eukaryota; kingdom Metazoa; phylum Chordata; class Chondrichthyes; order Orectolobiformes; family Ginglymostomatidae; genus Ginglymostoma; species Ginglymostoma cirratum. The sequence continues at coordinate 34,258,706 of JAHRHZ010000218.1, read as the reverse complement.
TGCCCATGGCAAGAGTATGTAGACAAAATAATAATGCTTTTTTTTGAAAGATGTTACCAAAAGCTTTGTCAAAACGATGGAATATATATAAAGAGGGAAGTGGAAAGACAGAGGGATTTAGAGACGAGATTACAAAGCACTGAGCTCCAATGACAAGGTGAAGGATGTACATGGTGTATGTGAGGAACAGAGTCTGTCAAAACGGAGCAAGTGGTTAGAGTGTCAAAGGTTAGAGATTGGGCAAGGACAACGGAAGGACTATTTTTGAATCAACCTGTTCAGAGATGATATTACATACTTCTGGAGTAGGTGGAAATTGAACCCGGGGCCCCTGTCTTAGAGGTAGGGACACTACCACCACAGCACAAGACCCCAAACCGGAACGGAATTAACCTATCTTTTTTCTAATCAATGTGTTCAGAGATGTAGGGACACTACCACCTCTGGAGCAGGTGGGACTTGAACCCAGACCTCCCAGTTCAGTGATACGGATGCTACCACCGCACCACAAGATGGCCCCCAGGAACAGATTTAAATGATGACTGAACAATTGTGAACTGACGGTAACGAAGGAAAATGGTTAAGTGGGGCAGTGAGGCACCAAAGGGTGTGGATACTAGAGTTTCGATTGAGTTGAGTTGAGGGCAGCCAGGAGGATATTGTCACTTTTATTTCCAAGGCCATAAGAACAGAAACTCAATTCTCAAATCAGAGAGGCATGGAGTGTGCATAAAGTCTGACTTGACCAGAAACGGTGATGAGGAACAGAATCAGTCAAGGATTTAGATAGGCTCTAAGGAAGGTAAGGGAGCCAAGGGGGATGGGGGGAAGACAGGAGAATGGTGTTGAGAAACATATCAGTCATGATCGAATGGTGGAACAGACTTGATTGACCAAATAGCCTAAATCTGCTCCTATACCCTATGGTCTACAGACTCACCATGAGACTGAGGACAAGGATTCATTCTTACCAGTATAATACTGGAGGAACTGGCAGCCCTTTGAAGACCATTAGTTGGATACAGGGGAGCGGACAAAAAAAAAAATGGTGGACCCACTCCTGATCCTTGTCAGGCCCCCAGCTTGAACACAGTGGGCCGGCCCCCTAGAGGTCTGGCCTGCACTTATTGTACCCTGATGGACCCCCTCCACAACCTCCACTTAGCCCAGGCTCTGGTCAGATACACAACCTGATCACAAGGAGACAGTGGAGAGAGTCGGGCGAAGTGACGATAACATTAGCATGCGTATGGGACATAACTTCATAAAATGCAATCCCTAGTCAGCCACCCTGAATGTCATAGCCTCCCACTGGTGGCTGTACCTTCAGCTACCTGGACCCAGAGCTCCGGAATTCCCTCCCTCAAATCTCTGCTCCTCTAAAGATGCACACAAACCTACTTCTTTGATCAAGCTTGCGGTAACCATTCTCAACATCTTACATGACTGTGTTAGATTTTGGGTGGGTAACCTCTCCTGTGATGCTCCTTCAGGCGTTTTGCTGTGTTAGAAGGTGTACATAAATGTACATAAATGCACATCGTTGTTGTGGAGGAAGTGTATTAAAACCCAAGATGGAATGGATACAGCTGTTGAAAACACATGTGGAATGGGACAGGTAGGTATATACATTCCAGTGATTTATTATTGCCTGTAAGTGATTTGCACAGAGTAAGTGTAACATAACATTAAATCCTCTTCAATACCAGACAGAAGCAGCACTGCTTCTTTAGGGGGCAGCATAGTGGCTCCGTGGTTAGCACTGCTGCCTCACAAGGCCAGCGAGCTGGGTTCTATTCCACCCTTGGGGAGAATGTGCAAACGCTACACAGACAGTTGCCCATGTCTCTGTGGGTTTTCTCCAGGTGCTCCAGTTTCCTCCCAGAGTCCAAAGATGTGCAGGTTAAGGCAGACTGGTCATACTAAATTGTCCATAGTGCCCAGGGATGTGCAGGCTAGGTGGATTAGCCATGGGGAATGCAGAGTTACAGAGATAGGGCAGGGGTGCGGTTCTGGATGGGATGCTCAGTGTGCACTCAGGTGGGCCGAATGGCCTACTTCCACACTGTGGGGATTCTATGATTCTCTTCCAATTACCGGATAACTGATACTGAACATTGTAGCAGCTAAGCTCAGGCCTGTTTTCTCTTTTCCTCAAAAAAATTTACACTTGCCTTCCAAGGGAACAGTTCCAGTTCTCAAATGTTAGCAACATGATATATTCTTAATTAAACACTGTGTTCGGGTTCCAGAATATACACTGGTTTTCCTGCATGGCTCATTAACTTTACAGAAATACAATTCTCAAAGCAACTTTATCAACTAATCTGTGAGTGAAATAAAAAGTAGTCAGCCAGCCGGTGAAGATCTGGCAAACGTCAGGAGTTTGAATGCTCAAAAAGCCAGTTACCATAAAGTAAATTTATGGAGGTGCTTTTATATAGCAATTTATACTTTCACACAATGTACCGCCTACATTGACACCATTTAATATATTTTAAAAGTTGATCTCGCTTTTTCAAGAAAAGTAATTAGAAATCACTGCTTGATACTAAAAGAATAACTCAAGATTTCATAGTTTAAAACAAAAGAATTTTTACTGTCCGATAGTCTCAGCAAAGTAATGGCTAAACATTATTTATCCAATACTCTAACATCCAGAATTAACTTGAGCTAAAACATGAACAGATAAATTGTAGTCAATTATAAAGAAAAAATTACTCATTACATGGCAAGTACAACTAAGTCAGATTTTATAAATTGGCTGAGCAGTCAGCTTAGACTTTAGTGATCACAGTTGCTCGTAAAATCCTTCAAAATCAGTCTTCCTCACTCGGAGTTTCAGCTCTTCTCTCTCCAGGAACCAGGCTGGTACCCAATCTCCAGCAGTACACTGATGGGCACCAGCCTCACCAGGGTCTTCAAAACCTGCTCAACTTGGATGGTGTACATCCACCAATAATATTTTCCAACAAAGGAAGGGTCGCCAGACCCAAAACGTTAACTCTGATTTTTCCTTCACAGATGCTGCCAGACCTGCTGAGCTTTTCTAGCAACTTTGTTTTTGAATCTGCTACAGCATCTTCTCAGTATCTAGACCTCAACTCTTCTTGCCTGTTTATCCACAGATACTGCCCAGCTTGGAACAATGAGACCTTTCATATCTCTTGAACAGGATCAATTTGGCCAGGAGTCCTACCTCCCGAACCTCAGTTTGTTTTTATTTGCTTAGAAACTGAGAGGAACAGTTTCATATCAACGTTTATCAGTTCTGTTCTCTTTTCAGTTTAGTTTCAATTTTAGAGAGGATCTGTCTCAAAAAAAAACAAATCAAATGTAAAAAACACAGATTCCCTCACAAAAGGCAATTAGATCACTCTGAAAATAATCATAATTAAAGGCTTGTTACTGAAACTTGGCTCCCTGTATAGCAGACAATGATTACTGTTGACTGTTGATTCCAACTGTGTGTGAAAACATTGTGCTATTAAGACCATAACTTACAGGAGCAGAATTAGGCCATTCATCCCATCAAGTCTGCTCTGCCATTTGCTCATGGCTGTTATGTTTCTCAACCTCATACTCCTGCCTTCTCCCCATAACCTCTGATCCCCCTAATCATCAAGAACCTGTAGATGCTATTTTGTTCACCACTGTCTTAATACCTAAAAAGTAATTACGTTAAAATCTAATACACAGAAGTGTCCATAACATATCATACATGATAATTTCCCTGTACGATGGGTGTAAATATTTGGCAGCACAAGAACCACCTTAAACATTTACCTACACTACCAGTGGCACATCATGGCTGCAGGGTGCTTTTCTTTATCCATTCGCAGGATGGGGTCGTCAGCCTTCACAACCAAAGAACAAGGGGACCAAGCCCTTGGGCACCACCATCTTAACACTCCCTGAGCACTCACATACTTGACTTGAAAACAGATCATGAAACCACCATCATCGCTGGATCAAAATCCTAAAATTCCCGCCTGCACACAGGCTGCAGTGGTTCAAGACAGCCACTCACAAACACCTTGGAGTCCAATAAAGAGTGGGCTGTGACACTCAATTTATCCTTGATTTAGTAAAATAAATTAAAGTTATATAGTCTACAAGATTTAATGAGATTGATATTTGATCATTTAACCCCGTCACTAGTTGCTGCAGCCACTGGATCGACAGGGCTGATTTTGACAATTGGAGGTAATGGCATTGTGGTATTATATATAATTATAGACGATATTGTCAGAGACCCAAGGAATGATCTGTTGACTTGGGTTCGAATCCTGCCACAGCAGATGGCAAAATTTGAAATCAAATTTTTTAAAGTCTGGGATTAAGAGTCAAATGACGATTGTCAGAAAAAAAACCCATGGTTCACTAACGTACCTTATAAAAGGAAAACTGCCTGAGGGAGGGCAGCGAAGGTTTACCAAGCTGATTCCAGGGATGGTAGGACTGACACATGAGGAGAGATGGACTACATAAGGGTTGTTTTCGCTGGAGTTCAGATGAGTGAGGGAAGTGGGGGTGGTGGGGTAGAAAGCTTATTGGAGATTTATGAAATTCTAATAGGACTGGACAGGGTAGATGCAGAGAGAATGTTCCCGATGGTGGGTTTGTCTAGAACCAGGGGGCACAGTCTGAGGATTCAGGATAGACCATTTAGGACGGAGATGCGGAGACATTTCTTCACCCAAAAGAGTGCTGAGCCTGTGGACTTCATTACCACAGGAAGTAGTTGATGCCAAAACATTGAATGTATTCAAGAGGCAGCTAGATATAGCACTTGGGGCAAATGGGATCAAAGGTTATGGGGAGAAAGCAGGATTAGGTTATTGAGTTGGTTGATCAGACATGATCACGATGAAAGGTGGAGCAGGCCTGAAGGACCAAATGGTCTCCTCGTGCTCTTATCTTCTATGCTTTTATGGCCTACATGTCACTCCAGGCCCACAGCAATATGACTGACTCTAAACTGTCCTCTGGGTAATAAATGCTCACCCAGCCACCATGACCATATTCTGTGAATGAATTAAATAATTTGCCTGATCTTCAAGAAAATCAAGTCTATATTACTCCACATTTAACAGGGCTGTGGTAACATGAGTTCAAAAAGGATATAAGATTTGCATCGAGCATAGCAACTTTGAGATTGTGGATTTAAAGTGTGTCTGGTAATACAAGGGTTTGGGGAGGGTTTAAAATTCTGGTTTACCTCCACCTGAACAAAAGAGCCACACAAAAGCTAAAGATGGGTCAGTTTAACTATAGTTGCTGCCTTTTAAAAGTTCACACTGCAAGTTCCTGTTGATAACCACTTCCATCTTGTACCAACGAATGAACGATTATTAGAAATTCTGTTAAGTGTTCCGAGAATGAGATAAAAATCTGTGTTAATAGTTTAAACAAACATAAATCAAAATGCTTAAAATTCCACTAAAGTGGAGGCAAGTCTCCCAGTCATACACAATGTGTTAAGTTCAAACTCTGTTCGGAATGTCTGCAGTCCAATTTTCCAATAAAAGTCAACTCCAAATTAGCACCACATGAAACAAAAAAATCAAAATCAAATGGAACAAGGTATCAATTGCACACAGAGGGATGTTATTAAGGAACATTATGAAAAGACAACGTCAGTTCTAAAACCTTATTTTTACACCGAGAATATAGAGTTTAATCCATAGTAACATAGTGGCAACTCCTCAGATACAGGGATGCAGTCCATGCCTACATGCTGCAAGACCTGAAACATTTCCATACACTAAGTAGCAAGTAACATTCGCCACACAATTACCAGGCAATGACCATCTCCAGCAAAACAGAATCTAATTATCACCCATTGTCATTCTCAATGGCATTACTTTCACTGGATCCCCCACTATCGACATCCTGGGAGTTACACTGGCCAGAAGCTGAACTGGACTATCCCTATAAATACTACAAGAGCAGGTCACAGACTATAAGTTCTACAGCAAGTAACTCAACTCCTGACTCCCCAGTGTCTCCTCACGATCTCCAAGGCACAAGTTAGGTACACTCCCCACTTGCTTGATGAGCATAGCTCCAAAAACACACAAGGCTCGACACCATCCAGGACAAAGCAGCCCACTTGACTGGCACCTGATCCACTACGTTCAACATTCACTCTGTTCACCGTGGATGTACGCAGTCACAGCAGGGTGAACCGTCTACAAGATGCACTGCAGGAACTCACCAGAGCTCTTTTGTCAGCACTTTCCAAATCTCCAACCTTCAACGCTTTGAAGGATGGACAAGGATAACAGATGCATGGGAGCATGACCACCCAAAGGCTCCCCTCCAAGTCACATATCACCCTGCTTTGGAAATATGTGACCGTTCCTTCACAGTGGCTGGGCAAAAACCCTTCCTAACATCAGTGTGGGTCTCCCTAAACCCCAAAGCCAGCCAGGAAGGGAGCTTACCATCACTTCCTCCAGGGCAGTAATGGGGTGGGCATTGACTGATACCCACATTCCATTAAAAATGATTAACTTGCCTATTAGGTTAGATGGCAAACTCCTTCAGGGTTGGCACAGATTAGGAGAATGGGGAAGCATGGTACTAAACACTGTAGGGTCTAGGAGATAGGGCCATTCTTCGACCTGAAAAAAAAACTGGCCAGAAAGGAAGCGGTCAACCAAAGTGCATTTCAGCAGAAGGAGCAAATGAAACCATGAGTTTTGGTGGATGGCTTATCTTCCTCCAAAGTCTTGTTGAGCTGATGGTGCTGAATGCATCAGTGAGAGCTACAAGACTACAATATACCCTGTTCCCCTACTTCGCTTGCTGGAGCAAATTACCGCAGATGCTGGAATCTGTACTGAAAACAAATGCTGGAGGACATGGTGGGTTTGACAGCATCCAAGGCGACACAGCAAGCTAACTTTGAGTCTAGATGACGCTTCATCAGAGCTCCAGCATTCATTGTTTCCTGTACTTCTCGTGTTGTTGGAAGTTATAAACCTATGTTTCCGTCATTACACTCTCCAGCCAGTAATCATACCACACAAAAAAGTTTACATGTGCTATTTTCATTAGAAATCCAGGTACAGCAACAAACAGGTAATGTTTAGCCAGGGTGCAGTTAACACAGGGAGTACTTAAAGCAAATGGCACGAATGCATTTAAGAGCAGGCTGGATAAATATGAAGGAGAAATAAATTGAAAGATATTGTCAAGAAGGTGATATGAGTAAAGTTAAGAGAGGGCGCAAATGGAGCATTAACATCACAAGAAGCAGTTGAGCTATATGGTCCATTTCTGTGTTGTGAAAAATGGGACAAAATCTATTCACATAAAATAGGAGTGACTAATGCCTATACACTCTTGTTCAAAACCTCAGACTCTTCATCATCTGAAAAGTACACTTTGTCTAGACTCTGTTCAAACACCAGCCATTGATTACATCTAAACTCATAGGACATCAAAACAAGGGTGAATGCTCAAGTGTCAATAGTGGTTTTGAGTCTAAAAATTTTTATACACAAGGAGCTACTTGGAGAATTAATCAAAAGCTTGTCAAAGGAAGATTTTGAAGACTGTGTTAAAATATGGAAAGTGAAGTAGAGGTTCAGAAAGTGAATTCCAGGACTTAGGTTTTGGGCAACTGAAGGCACCAATGGTAGAGCAACGTGCATCAAGAGGCTAGAATCAGGTATACAATACCTAGACAATATTGTGGGTTGGAGGAGATTATAAAGAGAATGAGGGGCAAGACCACAGCAGGATCTGAAAACAACATTATAAAGTCAAAAGGATGTTTAACCAGGGTCTCTATAGGCCATTGAGCAGAGGAATAACAAGTTTGGGGGGGGGGGGGTGGAAACACAAGGAAACAGAATCAGAGGCATGCGAGAAGTTGCAATTACTACAAGCCTCTTGCTACACTTCTACAGTGTCAGCCAATGGCTGTGGAAGTAAAACTTACACCTGAGTTACAAGGCCATGGGTTCAAGTCCCAGCCCAGAGTCTGAAGCACAAAAATTTAGATCGAGCCTCCAGTGCCGCACCAAAGATTGTGATGTATTGAATAAGAGGTTAAACAAAGGTGAATATAAAGGAAAGATGCTGTTCACTACATCAACACATATCACCTGAGAGATTATCTGGTCATCTTGGACCGACAGTCCAAAGATGTGCAGGCCAGGTGGATTGTCTGTGCTAAATTGCCCATAGTGTTCAGGGCTGTGTAGATTAGGTATGTTAGCCACAGGAAACACAGGGTTATAGAGAAAGGGTAGGGGATGAGTCAGGGTGGGGTGCTCTTCGAAGGGTCAGTGTGGACTTGTTGGGCCAAAGGGTCTGTTTCCACACTGTAGGGATCCACACGATGCTACAGTTCTATTATGTCAATGCCATCTACAGGAGCTTGCTGTGCACAAGTCTGCTGCTGCGCTTCCTCCATTACAACAGTGCATTAACCTCATTGGTTACAGAGCATCTGGGGACTTCCTAATGGCATGAAAAGCATTATAGAAGTTTTCTTTTTTTTGTCTGTTTTCCTTATTAACAAAACCAACAAAAAAAGTGTATGAAAACATATTCTAGAAATGAAACTTGTTAATACCTCACCACAGAATGTAGCAGCAGCTAAAGGTCATTGAAGAAACACATTATTGATTACAAAATATATTTTCAGGCACATAGCTATCTTAATTAGTACCTTTGTCCTGCCTTGTACAGCTGGGGTGGTACATTAGATTTCAATGAAGAAACAATACTTCCATTACACTAACTGCTTGCAATAACATTGCTTAAGCCCATTATGCATCAAAAAGTCTACCCTCCCAAGACTTTCTTCACATAAGAGTATTTTTGTACTAAAATAAAAAACTTTGAGAGAGAGTCAGTGAGGTCCAACCCTACAATTATATACAACAGAGTCTCTGTGCTATTGCTCTGGGGCATTCAGGGTATGGCATATGCTTTTAGAATCTAAGCAGTTCAATGCAGCTAAAGCAAGACAGCGATTCATTCATCACTTAATGAAGCAAATGTGTTGAGGCATTGGTACGCAGCTGGCAAGATTTAAAAATATTATACACTACTGATTTCCAAACACAAAAAGCCTCACAGATCTAGTTTTGTCTGGTCATTCATTCATGGAGGTAATACTAGGCCTATTCGTAGATGCACCTTGCCTTTAGAAGAGTTCACTTGCATGTCACCAATTGCCGTGCATATACAATGTCGCCTACCATTTACTCTGGTCTGCATGGTTTTACATTCACAGAAATCATTTGGTTTGCTGTGGTTCATAGCTTAGAATATGTGTTTCACTGCTTTAGATAAACTAACCACACAGATAGTTAATCCTTGATGAGAAACTGATTATTGAGATTTGATCATTAAACACGACAAGGGGTAGAGTCAGGAAATTTTGCTGAGGTGAAGGTCAACCAAGGCTCTGTGCAAACTCATCTGTATAAGATTGACCATAAAGATGATCTCACAGGGTGGGTAATCTGGCTTTGTAACCAAATACAAGCCAGTTCTGGCTGGAAATTTGCAAATGGGGTCTCAGATGACCAAATGAAATGGATTTGAACTGAAAACATTTTGAAGCAATTGCTGCAAATGAGAAAACAGTGGTTTCAACTGACTGCTGCTCCAAAGATCACGTTCTAAGGGCAGATAAACTGAAGCACTAAATTTCAATTCGCTTGAACAGAATTTAAACAGGACAATTAGAAGCAATTGGAACATTGGCTTGAAAGAGGGAAACATGTGAGGCTTCAAATAACTGCAGGTCTCTGCATCTGAAGGATATCAGTGACCAATGCACGATCACCGGCTGGAATACACCATGGTGATAAATCGGGCTGCGGAACAACTTTACGGGTGGGCACTGCTTCAGGTAAATTTATCCCAAACCAACAGAAATGATGGCAGAAACCCAAATGTACAGGAGGCTTTGGGCGTAACTCACTTACGTTCTAAATTCAGCAATATTTTGCATCATTTCAGTCAATTAGGCCAAATTAATCTGCATGATTTTTAATCCAGATACCTAAACTCCAGCCAATGTATAGATAAACCAGATATATCATTTTCTAAAAAAAATTATATACCAGCATTTATTACCCATCTCATTATTGCCTTTGGAAAGGTGATGGTGAGCCATCTTGAAACTCTGCAGTCCATCGAGTGTAAATACTCAGAATATTACTGGTCATAATCTAATCCCCTGGTAACCAACACTAACATCCCATTAGCCTTCTTACTTGCATTCTGTACTTACCCATCAATAGCTTGACCCCCCTCCCTCAAACTGCTCCACATGCAACACCTTTCCACTGATCAGCCAATCTACCCATCAGTTTGCTGTGTTTCTTCTGTCAACTAGAAAGCAGGAAAATACCTCATTTTCCAAACCCAGAATTCCGCTCTGTATTTCTTTCTATTTTCCACTGACAAGAACATTTTTAGAGGAATGAATCACGTCCAAAGGATTTTCAGCTCCTGCATGTTGCTAGGTATGTAGGCTGTATATCTCAACATTTGGCAGGGCTTATCAAAACAGCATGCCCCTGCGGTTTTCTGCAGGAGCAAGAGTCAAGAGGCCTAAAATTGCAAAATTCGCAACCTAACATCTAATATTTAGTATGATCGAGAGTTGGACAGCACTTGAACAATCTAGAGTGTGCTGATAATTACATTACAGCCAATTTAAGATTGTCAAATCAGGTTTGCAATGTAGTTCACATATGCTCGTCTTGAGACTTCATACATTCTCCAGCTGAACAAAAAAAAAAGGAACGTGTCCAGGCAATTTTTGAATCCTATTTTTAAAATTAAAACAAAAACACAAGGGGCCAATTATATCCTGGTGCATTCTCCATGGCAAAGCCTCAACCACTGTTGACTCACTAACCAGTCAGTATCCTGTTCTCACGCAACGCTGCTCCCTCATAAAATTTGGCATTTCTACCAGTCCCATTACAGGGCAAAGGCAAAAGATTTCAACAGCATGTCTCTTTTTCTCAGCAATGCTCAAACAATGTCTTACTTGTTTTCTTTTCGACATTGTTGTTACATAAAAAAAACTCAGGATGGGTAAAAATAGACAATTGTGGAACATAGAACATAGAACATAGAACAATACAGCGCAGAACAGGCCCTTCGGCCCTCGATGTTGTGCCGACCTGTGAACTAATCTAAGCCCATCCCCCTACACTATCCCATCATCATCCATATGCTTATCCAAGGACTGTTTAAATGCCCCTAATGTGGCTGAGTTAACTACATTGGCAGGCAGGGCATTCCACGCCCTTACCACTCTCTGAGTAAAGAACCTGCCTCTGACATCTGTCTTAAATCTATCACCCCTCAATTTGAAGCTATGCCCCCTCGTACTAGCCAACATCATCATCCTAGGAAAAAGACTCTCACTGTCCACCCTATCTAATCCTCTGATCATTTTGTAGGTCTCTATTAAATCCCCTCTTAGCCTTCTTCTCTCCAATGAGAACAGACCCAAGTCCCTCAGTCTTTCCTCATAAGACCTTCGCTCCAGACCAGGCAACATCCTGGTAAATCTCCTCTGCACCTTTTCCAATGCTTCCACATCCTTCCTGAAATGGGGCGACCAGAACTGTACGCAATATTCGCACTAGCGTTTTGTACAGTTGCAGCATGACATCACGGCTCCGGAACTCAATCCCTCTACCAATGAAACCTAACACACCGTATGCCTTCTTAACAGCACTATCAACCTGGGTGGCAACTTTCAGGGATCTATGTACCTGGACACCAAGATCCCTCTGCACATCCACACTACCAAGAATCTTTCCATTGACCCAGTATTCTGCCTTCCTATTATTCTTCCTAAAGTACATCACCTCACATTTGTCTGCATTGAACTCCATTTGCCACCTTTCAGCCCAATTCTGCAGTTTATCCAAGTCTCCCTGCAACCTGCAACATTCTTCCACACTGTCCACCACTCCACCGACTTTAGTGTCATCTGCAAACTTACTAACCCATCCACCTATGCCTGCGTCCAAGTCATTTATAAAAATGACAAACAGCAGTGGTCCCAAAACAGATCCTTGTGGCACACCACTAGTAACCGGACTCCAGGCTGAATATTTTCCATCAACCACCACTCTTTGGCTTCTTTCAGAAAGCCAGTTTCTAATCCAAACTGCTCAATCTCCCTCAATCCCATGCCTCCGCATTTTCTCCAATAGCCTACCATGTGGAACCTTATCAAAGGCTTTACTGAAGTCCATGTACACCACGTCAACTGCCCTACCCTCATCCACATGCTTGGTCACCTTCTTAAAAAACATAATGAGGTTTGTGAGACACGACCTGCCCTTGACGAATCCATGTTGACTATCTCCAATCAAATTGTTGCTTGCTAGATGATTATAAATCCTATCTCTTATAATCCTTTCCAAAACTTTTCCTACAACAGATGTAAGGCTAGGAGGTAAGGCTAGGAGATGTAAGGATAGGAGGTTATTTGATAAACACATCCAACTGCAGCCAATAATCCTGTAGAGACCTCAAAGATAAAATGACAATGGGCCAAAGGCATTTATAATCGTTGCAGCAGATTGGAGTGATGTTAAGAGAATCTTATCTGTGCCATTCATTTAATGACCATTTGTATTTTTATGGCATCTTTAATGTTGAAGTACCCCGAGGATATTTATATATCCTGCAAATTTTGGCTTCCAATTATGAAATCCCAGCAGGAAATGGCTACTTCCCTGCATTTTGTGGATAGTCCCATTTGAAGAGTGAGTTTTCAGGGCCAGATAATAGCACAGAGAGTGATTATGTTCGTCGAGAACTGTTCACTCTCCCTTTATCTTTCTTTTGCATCCAATACAAATTCCAAATCGGAATACAGTACCTGTGAGTAGACCAAGGGATATGGAGCCATCAAACAATGGCTCCCTTTTTCTAGGAGGAATCGTTTAGAATGGCAATTTGTCCATCAATCTTTATTAGACCGAGTCATATTGTTGTATTGATAAGTCTGAGCAGAGGCAGGGAAGGAGAGAAAAAGAAGCAAATCCTGCTCTACCGACCCCACCAGTTCATGGGATATCCTGGCCCATCTGCACAAAGATCTGAAGCTTGAAAATCAGCCTAGTCAGTTACTGAGAAGACTCACAGCAGAAACACACAACGCTGAGCAGACATCACCCTCGAATTGAGGGACAGCCAACAACACATAATAGAGGCGAAAAGGTGAACTTAATCTGCCTGACTAATGAGAGTAATGCCCCATGGCCAAATAAATAATTTATTTCATCAATTAACGCAGGGAAACAAAAGCAGTAGCAAATTTACGAGACTTCATTTTTGAGTAAAAAATGAAACACTGAAGTTCCAAATTCCTAACAATGCTCTTCCATTACTAAATATGGTAACTAACAGCAGGACTGCAAAATGTGTAATCAACAAAGAAGGTATCACAGAATCATAGCTTTGAAAAAGAATCAGACAGGAGTTGAAACATTAACTGCTTCTTTCTCTGTGGATACCAGTCCTGTTAAGTTATTCCAGTACTTTCTGTTTTTGTTATCACAAAATTACAGAATAATTACAGGTTGAAAAGAGGTTGCTCAGCTCGTTGAATCCCTGTCGGCTCTCTGTAAAAGTCCTATCACTATCATCAATTGAATTCCATTGCTCCAGACATTTTCCTTACAAATCCATGATCGAATATGCCTGCACCAAAATCTCGCAGGTGGGACATCCCAAATCCGAGCATCTCCATATTCCAAAGCACATTTCCTCCATTACACATTTTGTTTATCACTTTCAATTGATGTCCTCTGGTTCTCAATCCTTCCACCAACAGAAACAGTTTCTCCCCATCAACTTTGTCCATGCCCCTCAGGATTTTGAATATCTCCACCAAAATTCCACTTTCCCCAAAGAGCAGGACCAGCTATTCCAAAGTATCCACCGATCCCTACAACCTCATTCATGAATCTTTTCTGCACCTTTTCCAACACCATCACATCCTTCTGCAACTGTTATGCCCAGAATTGAATACAATGCTGTAGTTGATGCCTGACCAGTGTTTTATGAAAGCTCATCATGACTTCATTGCCTTTGTACTCTAATTCCCTGTAAATAAGACCAAGAATACCATGACAGTTAACACAATTTAAATTCAATTAGGAAACTCTGAAATTATGACCATGAAACTATTAGCAAATTCCAAAAAAAAATCACATCTGGTTCACTAATATCCTTAAGGACACCATGCTTCCTTCCCTAATGTAGCTTATCCTATATCTGTCTCCAGACAGGTGATTGGCTTATGAGGCCATTTCAGGGAAGTTGAGAGCCAATGAGTTCAAGTGCAATTACAGATGGACAACAAATACTGTCTTTGCCACCAACACACTCAGCCCATAAGGGAATTTTCTTTGAGAGAAAAAATGGTATGCTTTGCTAATTGTGCTCACAACCAGTCATGCCACCTTCAAAGAGCTATGCATATGTACACCCGGGTATTGTTATGCCCAGAATTTCTCAGTCACTATCAGTTCTGAGAAAGGGTCACCGGACCTGAAATGTTAACTCTGTCTTTTCCTTCACAGATGCTGCCAGACCTGCTGAGCTTGTTCAGCAACTTTGTTTTTGTTACACCCAGATACTACTACACTGCCTATAGAATGGTGAGATAACAAGCATGGGGCTGGATGAACACAGCAGGTCAAGCAGCATCATAGGAGCAGGAAAACTTGGCGTTTCGGGCCCAAACCCTTCATCAGAAATGGGGGAGGGGAAGAGGGTTCTGAAATAAATAGGGAGAGAGGGGGAGGCGGATAGAGGATGGATAGAGGAGAGGATAGGTGGAGAGGAGGCAGACAAGTCAAAGAGGCGGGGATGGAGCCAGTAAAG
>JAHRHZ010000218.1:34212402-34233368 GCA_024137785.1 Ginglymostoma cirratum | reverse complement strand
CCCTGCAGCCCAATGGCATCAATGTGGATTTCACAAGCTTCAAAATCTCCCCTCCCCCAACCGCATCCCAAAACCAGCCCAGCTCATCTCCACCTCCCTAACCTGTTTTTCCTCTCACCCCAAGCCACACCCCCATCTCCTATCTACTAACATCATCCCGCCCCCTTGACCTGTCCGTCCTCCCTGGACTGACCTAGCTCCTCCCCACCCCCCTACCTACACTCACCTTTACTGGCTCCACCCCCGCCTCTTCGACTTGTCTGCCTCCTCTCCACCTATCCTCTCCTCTATCCATCCTCTATCTGCCTCCCCCTGTCTCCCTATTTATTTCAGAACCCTCTTCCCCTCCCCCATTTCTGATGAGGGGTTAGGCCCGAAATGTCAAGTTTTCCTGTTCCTATGATGCTGCTTGACCTGCTGTGTTTATCCAGCCCCATGCTTGTTAACACAGATTACAGGACAGGTCAGCAAAAGTCACACATATGGCATCTATTGGCCACTATTTCACCTTGAATCACACCATAAATGCATCTGGCATCATTAATATTGTGTACAATAATCTCATTTCAAATGCCAAATCACTGGAGTTGCCTTGCAAACCCAATCCTAACCAGCGGAAGAGGTCAAATTTGATGATTTGCAACATTAGCCTACTACTCTACTCCAAGCTAGATCTTCACATCCTATATTCACCTCTCTAGAGCTACCACTTAATTTTGATAAACTAGTGATATACCTCCAAGTCAGCACAGTGTTGTTCACACATTAGAAGGTGGTGACGACCCCATGCTCCTGCTGAACTGGCCTTTCTAAAGCAACAGAAGTTCACAAGGTCTGTGCAGTGCTATGAAAGGAGTGTGGTAAATTTGAATTAAAAATACAAACAGTACACTTTCTAAAAGTGCTGCACTACAAAGTTCATCAAACCTTGAGACACAAACTCAACTTCTCCAAAACATCAAAAGTCTGTGCAAAGCAGACTATGTAATTCCGTACAAAAACTATCAGCTGTATTCAATGTCCCTAATGGACAAATTATATGGAAATATTTAAGAAAAAAGGTTGAGAATTAGCATTAACACATCATACAACAAATGCTTGCAAGTTTGCTGGTTAGTCATGTCTAACTACAGAAAACAAGAAGGCATCATTTCATCTGCTGATTGAAATCTAACCACCTTTCATCATTCAGTCACATCACAATAGCAGATTAGAGTATAGTCCTGCGCTAAACCCAATCAAAGTGTCTTTCATTTCTCCACCAACCATGATCATTTAAATCGCGTTGACTGACAAAGTATAAAATTAAATAGCAAACACATCTGCCCATTTTCACATTAGTTATTGGAATCAATATAAAACCTTACACACTTCCTTCCTGCCTCTCTCCATCTTTCAAGCTAAACAGTTAAAATAAACATGAAATAAATAGTTTTTTTTGTTCAGTTTTCTCTATTTCCCACATGGACCTGTCACTTAAGGCTGGATCCAGGTCTACAAGAACTCAGATTGCCATGGTACTTCATCGATTGTTGTTCATGAGGAAGATAGTGGTGAACTGGTGATGTTGCTGGACCAGTAATCCAGGGACTGAGACTAAGATTCTAGGGGCATGGATTCAAACAGCACCACGGCAGCTGGTGGAATTTAAATGCAAGTAATAAATTTGGGCTATAAAAATGGAACCTCAACGATCATGACCCCAACTGCAATCTCATAGCCCAGAGTATCTCCCACTCAACAATCACATCAAGCAAGGGGATAAGTCCTGGTTCAAAGCAGAATGAAGGAGGGTATGCCAGGAACAGCACCATGCATACCTAAAAATGAGGATTCAACCTGGTGAAAGGACAATACCAGAACTACTTGCAGGCCAATCATCATTTGCAGCAAGTAATAGACAGTGCTAAGCAATTCCATACTCACCAGTGAATGATGGTGGACAATTGAGCAACTCATTGGAAGAGAAGGGTCCACAGCTGACAACACTGGCATTTACCTAGGAATGTGAAAAACTGCCCGGCTTTATCTTGCACACAAAAAGCAGGGCAAATCGAACATGGACAATTATTGCCCCATCATGCTATTTCAATCATCATTAAAGTAATGGATGGGCTCATCAACAGTGCTACAAAGCAGCATTTACACAGCAAGCTATTCACAGATGCTCCGTTTGGATTCCATAGGGCGACACAGCTCCTAACATCATTGCATCCTCGGTTCAAGCATGGACAAAGGAGCTGAATTCCAGAGGTGAGCTGAGAATATCAAGGACTCACTGACCAACTGGGATAGCAAGAAGCCCTCACAAAACTATAGTTAAATGAGAATCAGGTGAAATCTCTCTGCTTATTAGTGTCATACCTAGCACAGTGGAAGGTTAATGTGGTTGCTGGAGATCAATCATCTTGGGTCCAGGACATCTCTGCCAGAACTCTTCATTTTCTGCTTGGGAACTCAACAACTTTCTGGACTTTTACCGATTTCAACAATTTTAGGACTTGAGGCACCCTCTCCCATGTCCTTACCCCAAACCCTACACACCAGGCCTTGTTATCACATTGTCCGCTATTATACACAACCTATTGTTGGCCACTAATAGTCCCCATTGACAGCCATTCATTGTCCTAGGCTGACAGTTATCCACTCCTTTGTCTGTCCAACTGTTCTTCTGTCTATTTTAGCTCTTGCTCCCCCCAACTTTTTCCTAGTTACCTTGAGGTCTGAAGAAGGGTCACCAGACCCAAAACGTCAACTCTGATTCCTCTCCACAGATGCTGCCAGACCTGCTGAGCCTTTCCGGCATTTATGTCTGTTTCTGCAGGAGTTCCTCAGGATAGCATCCTAGGCCCACCATCATCAGCAGCTTCATCAAATGACCTTCCCTCCATCATAAAAGGTCAGAAGTAGGGATGGTCACTGATAATTTCACAATGTTCAGCACCATTCGTGAAACAGAGGTAGTCCATGTCCAAATGCAAGATCTTGAACTTAGGCTAAAACGTGGCAAATAACATTCATGCCACAAAGGTGCTAGATAATAATCATCTCCAACATCAGAAAATCTAATCATCACCCCTGGATATTAATTGCTAACACCATCATCGAATTCCCTGCTGTCAACATCCTGGAGATTACCAATGACCAGAAACCAAACTAGACTAGCCAATTAAATACAATGGTTGCAATTGCAGATCAGAGGCTAAGAATATTGCATTGAATAACCCAATTTTTTTTCTTAAAACATCATTCCTTGACAGGATGCGGGTGCCACTGGCTAGGCCAGCATTCATTATCCATCCCTGATTGGCCAGAGAGCAGTTAAGAGTCAACCACATTGCTGTGGGCCCGGAGTCACACGTAGGCCAGACCAGGTAAGGTTAGCAGTTTCCTTCCCTGAAGGACATTAGTGAACCAGATGGGTTTTTCCCAACAAGTGACAATGGTTTCATGGTCAATATGAGAATCTCATTTCCATATTTTTATTGAAAGCAAATTCCACCATCTGCTGTGGCAGGATTTGAACCTTGGACTCTAGAACATCGCCTGGATTAACAATCCAGGAATAATACCACTAGGCCATTGTCTCCCCAAAGCCTGTCCACAATCTACAAGACACAAGTCACTAGTGCGTTGGAATACTAAAATAAAGCAAAGAACTGTTGGTGCTCGTGATTTGAAACAAAAACTGTAGCAGCAAGCAGTGTGTACCACCTACAAGATGCACTGCAGGAACTTACCAAAGAACCTTTGATAGCACCTTCCAAACCCACAACCACTATCATCTAGAATGAAAACAGCCATGGGTACAGTGCTAAGACCACCTGCAAGTTCCCCTCCAAGCCATTCACATCCTGATTTGGAAATATATCACCATTCCTTCACAGTCACTGGGTCCAAATCCCAGAATCCCTTCCCTCACAGCATTGTAGGTCTACCTACAGCACATAGACTGTAGCTGTTCAAGAAGGCAACTCACCACCACCTTCTCAATGCGGCAGCTAGGAATGGGCAATAAATACTGACTCAACCAGTGAAATCAACATCCCATGCATGAACAGGGGGAAGAAAATTCAAACACAACTCCTTCCTCCCTATGAAACGCTCCCAGAAACAATGCACCTCCTGATACCTTCTCTTAACTGAGACAGCGAGATGATGAACAATGCACACTCGGATAGGAATTATTTTATGTGGCCATTCAAAACTTGGTCATTCTGATCACAGCCACAGCCCTGTAAAAGGTCAGAGGAAGGATGACACAGGGTCAAGCTGAGCTAACACTCTCACCCACATCTAACCCAACTTGACACAAGTGCCACTTTCTGCAGTGAAACCCTTTCCGTCAGGGAGGGTCTCGTAAGTCCCTCGACTCTAAACTGTCCTCTTCATGATCATCCAACATCAAAAGAACACAGAAAACCAGCAAAGCCAAAAAAAAACCACACCATCGGAAAGATTAGGAGATCACAATCAATCAAGCAGTTCTAAAAGACTGACAACACAATACATTAAACAGTCCAACAAGAAACCAGTGTGCTACCCTTAAACAGAGATAAAGAAAATTGTTCTTGAAAGATTTGTGCATGTTGACAAATTGGGTGCATTATGAAAAAATTAGAGCAGCTCCCTTCCTCTCAGTTCTATGCTGGAATTTACTGCTTTCCTTCCCAGGTTTTAAGCTGCCTGACAGAGTCAATTCAGCAAACTCATAAACCAGAGACTGTACTGATGTTGACTTATGAAATCTTTAAAAAAAAAAGATAATTGGAAAGGTCAAAAGGGGCACTGTAAGAATAACATTATGTGGACTCTTCCCTCATTTGTAAGCACACACAAACGACTGGACTATATCACTCCACTAACGATGTCAACATACTGTTTTTCCTTCTATTCAAATCAAATACGCAATATTTTCTCAAAGAGATAGTGAAATAACTTTTTGGATTGGAGTAGAACAAATGCCAGCTCATCTCTCCCCGCCCCCTCAGATTTCCAACCCAGGAGAGTTTCCAAGCCAGTTGCCCATCAAGATCTAGTTCTCTGGCTTCTATCAAACAGCCACGCTAAGGGAGGGTCAGATTAGGGATGCATTACAAGAGAGGAGACAAGTTCAAAGTCTTGACTTCCAAAAGAATGTTTTGTTAGCAAGTGCACACACCAACACCCTGAAAGAGAAACCCTATCAGCATCTCACAGTGTAAACAAAGAAAGACAAGGAAATTTACACTGTAGTTGTGAATGTCACACGCTAAAGCTTAGTCCAGAGTCTGGACAGAGTGAATACCAAGGATTGTGGCAAAAGCCATTTCGCACAATTTCTCTCAGCGAATCCTGCGGTGAGGGGGAATTGGGTAGGGGGGAGGTGGGAGAATCAAGGTTTTAAGGTGAGAAGGGGAAGATTTAAAAGGGACCTGAGGGACAACATTTTCATGCAGGGGGTGGCGCATGTATGGGACAAACTGCCAGAGGGAGTGGTGGGCGCTGGTACAATTGCAACATTTTAAAAAGGCATCTGGATGGGTACATGGATAAGAAAGATTTAGAGGGACATGGGCCAAATGGGACTAGTTCAGTTTAGGAAAACTGGCCAGCATAGGCGAGTTGGGGTGAAAGGTCTGTTTCTGTGTTGTATGATTCTGTGACTTTACGTGAAAGAAGGGAGTGAAGGGAATGTAGTAAGGTATCATCAAAGCATACTTCTAGCCCACATCTGCCGGAAAATTAACTGACCCAAGCCTAAAAGTTAAAGGAGGTGGATGGACAGACTAACAGAATCATAAAGCAAACTATGCAACTTCAAGAATGAGTAAATACACCCAAAGTAGCACTACCATGCGTTAACTACAAGTCTGGTTCATCCATTAGATCCACTCCTCACTTTCGTCAGAAAATCCATTTTAAAGGTTCCGTCATTTATTTTACAAGCCTCCATATCCCTGTAATTTCCTCCAGTCCTACAATTCCACAAGACCTCAGGGCTCCTCCCCTTCTAGCATTGTACCCATTCCAGAAGTATTTTTTCAAAACCCTGTAATTTTCAGCCCAGTGTTTCCAGCTTCCTGGACGTTATCAGACAGGAAAGACAGATTAGGGGTTCTCTCTCTCCTGGGAAGACCTGATGAAGGTTGTCAAGACTAACCAGGATAGACGTAACTTGCTGGTGAGATTAGAAGCTGAAGACATAAATACATGATAACAATCAAGAAATCAAAGAGGAAATCAAAGAGGAAATTCAACAGAAACTTCTTCAACCCACAGTGAGAGTTATGAATTTGGGGAACTCACTGTATACAGTGTGTTGTGGATACAAATTGTATTGATGCCTTTAAGGGGAAGCTAGACCAGTACATGACAGCGAAAATAAAAAAAAAGAGCAGGGTTGAATGAAGACTGAGAGAAGGCTCACGTAGAGCATAAGCACTGAGAGATCTATCAATTTGAAAAGCTTGTTCTATGCTGCAAATCCATTGTAGAGTCATTCAGCATGGAAACAGGCCTTTTGGCCCAACTCGTCCATGCCAACCATGTTTCCTAAATTGAACTAGTCTCATTTGCCTGTGTTTGGCCCATATCCCTCTAAACATTCCCTACCCATGGGGTTGATGTAAAACTTCCTATCACAATCCAGTGTTCAAATCTCTTAACCAAGAATCTGGGAACACCTTGGGGTGTCATACTTGGTTAAATAAAGAACAGGAGTTTTAATTTTCATTGATGAACAAATTCCAAAATCATTAGAAAATTATTATAAGCCAGAATCATGGACTCTGTCCCAAATACAAGGGTGGAAATGTATCCGTCATCGAATCTTTCTCTGAGCCCGAATATGAAGCTCATGGATATGAACAGGGAGTCCAGTGCATTAGTGATCATTTTGCTTTGAAACTTTGACAATCCAATCTGATGAAGCAGTTGTTTTCAGTCCCAAAACAAAAACACGTGCTTCTGTTTGGAATCCTAACTTGGTTCTGACCTTGGTAACAAAAGCCACTTATCAGCACTCACATGCCACCATTATGTTTAGTTTACACAGATCCACAAATCCCTTGCTTAAACTATATCTGGAAGATATGATAAGAGCAAAATGAAAAAGGTCCAACGGTCAAATGCCAAGGCTCATGCATGCAGTTAACAAGACTGTCAGACACTAGTAACACAAGCCACACAACACCAACTACACAGTGTTTTTTGCAAAACAAAGCTGACCACAATACTTTGTATTGTAAATGAATTGGGTAAAGCAACAGAGCAGAAAGTAACGATGTCCCAGAGAGACTGAGACACACATCCACCCTCATAGAGAGGGAGGCAGACCTGGAACAAAAGGATAGTGTGATTGTATTGTGCTGTACAGTCTGACTGGAGGCAAACTATATGAAAGGCCGGGTGCGGCTGATCCACAATTATACATTTGCCTTTCCTCAGTATGACTAATAAAGAGACTTCGGGCTGTCTAAACAATACCATTTGTAGTAGGCAGGGTTTCTCCTGTGACCAAATGTAAGAGATGAGTCTGTGACGATAGACATGAAGAGTAAAACAGATCTGCTTGAGTATCAAAAAATACATGACATTACAGCAGCAATAAATGATCTTTTTTTAAGGTGACAAATATTTATTTTCTTTGAATGTATCGACTTAATATAAGGCAATAGTAACTATTTATATCTGGATTTTTTTTCTCTTTACAAAAGATAAAAATTGGACCAGTAACTGAATGAAATCATTGCACTACCACATCACTAGTATCTCATGGGTTATACCTTCCCAACGACACAACAGCACAAACGATTAATTATGGCAAACAAGCAACAATGACTACTGAGACCGTGCTTGCTTTTGGAGCTCCCCTTGTTGGACGGAGTAGCACATGATCTTTTCAAACCCCACTTGCCTCCTTTCTTTAATCTGTTCTGGTTCTACGATCCTCCAAGACTTCAGCATTCCAACAATCCTAGCCTCTTGCACAGCTCTGATACCCTTTCTTCCACCATTGACACCTCTGACGTCAGCAACTTGGATCATAAATATTGGAATTCACACTGTAAATATCTCTGCTCTCTTACTCCCTATCTCGCTGTCTTTAAAACGCCTCATAAAACCTCCCTCTTTGGCCGAGCATGCCCCAAAGTCTTCTGTCGCTTGGCAACAAGTTTTGCTCAGTGTCGGTATTTGTCTCCATCCACCCTTAGTTTTCAAGCATGAGTCTATTAGTTTTCCAGTGGATAGGGGCTGAAAATACCACTGAAAGTACTTGATAAATACAAGTTGTTGTGATAATCACAGATAGCACCTTGTACTGTACTTCCTTAGATAGCTCCTTCCAAACCCACATCTAGAAGGAAGAGGGCAGCAGACACATAGGAACACCAGCACTGCAAGTTCCCCTCTAAGCCCCTCACAATCATGACTTGGAAATATATTGTCATTCCTTCAGTGTCGTTGGTTCAAAATCCTGGAATTTCCTCCATAACAGCATGGAGTACACTTATACCAAACAGACCGCAGTGGTTCTAGAAGGCAGCTCCCCACCACTTTCTCAAAAACACAACCAGAGATGGGCAATGACTCACAAATTTGTATCTCAGAGTGTATAAATCAGTGCATTTATTCAGTTAGACTCTGCATCTGCACTGTCACTAACCTTGTGTATCGTAAATAAAAGCATTGGACTCTCCAATTGCATCAGTGTCATAAGGCACAAGCCTGACTTGTGCCAACCAATATGGTCAAATTGTCCCATAGTGGCTTACATTAGCCAAACCAATACCAACTTCCAGAGTCTGGGCACTTATGCCTTTTCCACGCTTTACATTGGCACTTAACAAAAATATGTTTTTACTGCCAAGCAGCTGAGTTTGATACAGTAGTAAAAATAATTTCAACGATCCCATGGCAACAACTTGGACTCATGTCACATCTATCATGTGATAAGTCACTCCAAGTCACTTTACAACAATGTTTTTAAACCCAATTTGGCACTCAGCCACACATGGAAATATTAGGAACATGTCCCTCTATCTGAAGTTCTAAAGAGAATGTAATAAAAAAAGGTGAGGAGAGAGATATAGCGAGACAGAGAGGCTGAGGATACAGCTATCAATGGTAAAGTGATGAAAACGAGGGAGATTCAAGAGTCTGGAGCAGGGTAAGTGCAAGAGACTGACTATTTGCCGCATTGTTGTTAGTGAATCCTAGCAGCACACACTCCCTTTGGATCTTGTTGAACAATGCTCCAGTAACCAGCAAATTTCATTAGATCACCGAGCCTCTCACAATAAGCTTTCCCCTGTTGAAATATATTTAGTAGTAATAGCCTGACAGCCACCTGCATCGGTTGATAAATGTGCCCCACTGGGCATGATGCCTACTATACCTGGTTACTCTATATTTACCAAAACCAGCAGCATCAACAGCTCAGGAGAGAGAAGGCATAACCATGGCATTAACTCAGAACTAAGAGTTAGCCTTGAAAGGTCAAAGTGCAAATGTGCCTCAGTTTCCATTTTATTTTTCATGAAACAGAACCTGTGGCTAGATTCTTGTAGAACAGGGAATTCTACGTCACAGAAGGGCAGACCGACATTTTGACAGGTTACAAAAGGAGAAGAGGATATCTGGATAAACCCTACATTTCAGACTTAGATGTCTGCTTAGGGATAACTCAAGGAAAAATAAAATGCAGACATGTCTGTGTTCCATGTTTGATGCAATCATGACAAATTAAATCTGGGCGTACTGGTCTCAGTCAGAGAAGAGTGTGACTACAGGGTGAGTGGAATAATTATCAAAGTCAAAACATTTGAAATGGTTTATGGTGTCCTATCAATAGTAGATTTACTTTCTCCTTCATAACTTTCAAAGACTTCTGTGGTGTTTCTTAATACAACTCGAGCATTTGTTATTGACAAGCTAGTTTTATTTTTGCAAATGCCTTCCCAGAGAAAATGTCATCCAAAATTGTGTTTGAGTTGGCCAGAGTAAAGGAAAGGTATGATTAAATTGCTGCACAGAAACAACCATGCCCAGAATACTCCCAATTTAGTAACTTTCCCCAAAACAGATCCATGAATAACTTTTGCTTAGCTTCAGATCAGTTCCTATAACGTCTGCAGGAAGGTTACTAGGGCTAACCTCAGACAGGTAAAGTGCTTGGCAAAGAAAAATAAAGTCATAGATTTAGATAAAATGTTACAGCACAGAAAGAGTCCATTGTGGCTACACCGGTTCTCCAAATGAACTTCATGACTTGGAGCCATTCCCAAAAAATTGTTTATCTGTTATACCTTTCCATACCAAAGATACAACTAAATCAAGTATTTTTGAAACGTAGTCACTGGTGTAATTTGTGAAGCCAATTTGTTCACAGTAATTTCCCCACAAATAGCAAAGGGATAGTCACCAATAATTGTTTTTGTGATGTTGGTCAAGGAATAAATATTGGTCAAGACATCAGGAATAACTTCCCGGTTGTCATTGGAAACAGCACAATGGGATCTTTCACATCATCCAGCAATCCTTCAGTACTGCTCTGGAGGGCCAGCCTTGACCCTTACCCTAGAGTCCCCGAGTGGACACTGAACCTATCACCCTCTGACTCAGACACAGATGTTAGAACATCTTGGAATTTGCAAAAAGGAAAAAAAGAACAAAGGAGATGGTGGTTTCTGTAACCAATTGTCACCCACAACATTAGGGCCATTGATAGGTGTCAAGTTGATATGTTTACAAAAGCTCCACCTACTCTCTCAGGAAGATGTAGAAAGGATGACAACAACACTACCTGGAAGGAGAGTAAGGCCCATTGATCCTTCTACCAAAATAAATAATCTAGTCCCCAGTTTTACTGTTGTTAGCGGGAGCTTGCTGTACTGCATTTCCTAAAGTACGATCATTTTGAACTGTACCCACTGTGTTTTATTGGCTGTGAAGCAACTGGGGGCATCCTGAGGCCAGGAAAGGAGTTGTATAAATGAGAGAGCTCTTTCTTATTACTCTAACACCTATTATTAATCCATCCATCAACAGCAAGGCAGTTGCAACAGGATTGACAGGGACAGAGCAAGAGGCCCAGAAAAAGGTCACCCAGAAACACTGGGCCCTTTTGTGAGAGAACTGGAGAGTAACCTGTGTCTGATCAGCTGTGGCACACCTCTGATCACTGGAGTCTGAAACTTTCTAATGAGCATTCAGAGCAGCTAGGCAAGCATTTCCAGCCAGCTGTAGACTGATGCTCCCTGCACTCCAAAAAGGGAAAGAACTTGGAAAGACAAAACTGTCAACTTAGCAGACACACTCACTCAAAACTTGGAAAGCTTTATTTAGAAAAGCACACGTCATTCACAACAGTGTTGGAGGCACGAGCTGCCAATATTCTAAGGGCAGGGGAAAAGGGAGCCTGAAAGATTTTCTGCTTGCGTGATGCAGCTATCCGTTTATTTTTTCCACAGCTTCAAGCTAATGTTAGCCCCTTTTGCGATGACGGACGTGTTCAATCCAAACGTGGAATGCGGAATTTTGGCGCTGGCCACCAATATTGCCCAGGCAGTGAGATCTTCATGGTAAAAATGAACAGTAAGCATATTTGAAATGACCTATTGTATGTGGAAGAAACTTATTTCACCAAGAACCACCATAAAGCACCTTTACAAAGATCTTTTTCTTAAAAGAGTAAAATACTATAGCATCAGTGTGCAACAGATCTGGCTAAGGATAGTTAAAACAGCACATTCAGGATTCAAGATAGGACCTTGCTGGCTCATTATATGAACAACTGAGCTTTCCTGACGTTACAACAGGGATCACACTTCAAAGAGTCTGTAAGGTGATGACCCAAGGTCGTAAAAGGACTTATAGAAATGCAAGTTCTTTGGGTTGCTTAACAACTGATTTGGACATGAAATGGTGTAGACTAGTTTAGTTTTTTTTACAAGAAAAGAGGATAAATTTCCTTTCTGTAACAGAGTTTTGAATAGTTTGAAGGAAGTGTAAAAGAAAAATGTAATTAAAAGTTTGGTTTTCAATCTTCCACCTCCTCTCCCAAGCCTTGGAGATGGACACAATAAAAAGAAAAAACGAGCTCTTTCATATTCATGTTGCTTACACCATCAGATGCCATTCTATTGACCAGTATTGTACCACCGAGTGGCATAGTCTGGTAGAAATGTCAAATTCACACTGGGCTTAGGTGAGGCTTCTGTTCCAAAAGTGATGCACAAACATACCAATGGGGTCACAAAGAAGGCATCAGCTAAACACAAAACTCTTGCAAGCCTCTCTCTATGCCAAGGCAAGATACACTTGTCCAGCTAACAGTACTCCACTGACAGCTATGGTGAAATACCCATACTAGCATGTTTGCCTACTTACTGTGGATTCTGCCTGGGCTCACTAACTTCCAGGACCGTCCTGGAGTCTCCAGGAATTCAAGATTAATCTCCCAGAGAACACTGCAAGCTGTTCCGGATATTAAGCAATATTATGTTGCTTAATCCCTCTCTCCATGCCACATTTGCTTTATGAGTTAAGAAAGCATTGGAGAGGAGGTGGTGGGGTGAAATGGTTGGTGAGAATGGCGATTACAGGTCAAGTGATAAATCATCTGCTATTACATCCAAAGCTCACGACTACATTCACGCCAAATTCTGTCACCGCTCTCCAACTGGGAGATGTTTGTCCAATCAACTCTTCAAAACGTATGAAGCAGGAATCAGAATGGATCAGTCAAATGAGCCCGCTCTGCCATTCAACATGGAGATCATGGATGATCCAATTTTGGCCTCATCTCTACTTTTCTGACCATTTTTCACTAACCTCCTCACTCCCTCTCATTCCAAAATACCAAGAAATGACAGATATTAAAAAAGATCCAAGAAAGAGCTTGTCACAGGAGTTGGTGTTTGCACGGCCAAAGGACAACTCAAGAAACCGCCCCTTTGGGAACATTACGGCTAAACTCAATTCTGGCAACTGCATACCGTAGTGAGATTCCAAAAAAGACATTGTGAGGGTATTCAGTAGGAAAGACAGAACAAGAAGTTGAGGCTGTAAAGTGTACTACTCACTAGCCAGAAGAGAGCTGCCAATGCTATAAATCCCAGCAACCTTTCATCATGTAGGTCAAGTTACTCCTACAGAAGATGCTTGTAGTAGCAGTTTTAATTAACACATGACATCAGCAGAGTTAGGGCATAGAGGTAAAGACACCATACTTACCCTGGAGATAGTCAGGGGCATGTTGAAGTCTTTTCCCCCCTGAAGTCTGAAGCCCCACGGGGCTGGGCCTTGCAAAGAGACAGCGTAGTTACTCATGTTCTGGCTTTCTCACACACCAGGGTCTATATCAACCAACTGCACAGAGGAAAGAAAGGAGAACAAAAATTAGTACAACTGGATGTGGATTTATAATTGAATAAATTTGTATTGTTTCCCACAATCACACAATAGGATAGTCCTAATAAAAATTGAGAGAGACACATATAAGCAGTTAAACTTTTTTTTAAAAGCTAGAACACTTGCATTATTAAGGATTTCACATTGCAGAAAAGCCATTTAGCCTCAGAGGTCCATCTAAATCTTCATGCCCCACACCTCCTCTTGATCTCATCCCACCAGGTGATCGTTCTATTCCTTTCCCCCTCATTTACCTATCGAGGTTTTCTCCAAATGCATCTGCACATCCATTCACCTCGACCACCCCCTTTATAAACGAATTCCACATCATCATCGCTCTTCTAGAAAAGAGGTTTCTTCTGAATTCCTTATTGGAGTTTAGTGGTTCTGATGTGTTTATAACCCCCAGCTCTGGCATCACCCACATCATCAACCCCAGCAAACCCTTTCATAAAATCTTAAAAGGCAACGTTCTCCAGTCACTCTGTCAAGTCTTCTCTTTGCCAGAGAAAAGAGCCCCAGGCAGTTCAATCTTTCCTGATAGGTCTGGCAATTTAGATTAATTTACTAATTTAAAATAACAAGCTCAATTTTCCACTCAAATGTCTGAACATTCCTTGCATTAAATAAGCCCCAATTACTGGAACTTCAACCGTTCAAAAAGGAAAAGGCACGATACGCAGAAACACACACATACAAAGACAAATAAACACAGGAGGCACATGTTAAACCTGAGCACGACAGCGATCTGTCCACCAAATTGAAATACAAAAGGTTCTCGTACTCACTGCAGGCAGATGATGATGTGAGCAACAGTGTTAGTTATACATATATTGTCAAATACTATTGCAAGCCTTTTTGCGACTGCTGTTAAAGATGACTATATGAAAGAGATAGAAATTGGGACCACATGCAGAGGAACATCATGCAACTGATAACAGAGAAAAAAATCATCTGACAAAAACTATTGCCAAAATTTACTTCCCGACCTCCTCTTTCCAGTCAATTAAATCCTAAAACAAAAAAAAACCATGCCAAGCCTGACTTCAATTCTTTGCATGAAACAGAAGTTTTACCTTGCTGAGAGCAAGAGTCTATTGGTCTCAAGAGCAGACAACACAGTGTACTCCCCCGCTATGTAGCTGCAAAGAATAAAACAGCACAAATTTTGGCAGCCAGCACCTGCTATATATAAAGGAAGCTGCTGTAAGATTACACCAAAGTATTTCAGGGCTTCACCATGACGCAAGGTGACCAATTTAAAAGGTTCCATTTTATTTGAGAACTAACTGCTACTGAACAGTAGGTACATCCGAAACGTTGCTGCGAGAATGCTGGCTCTAACAGGAGACCTCAACAGGAGAATATAATAGACAAGGCTCAACATCATATTGTGATCTGGAGAGTAAGCACTTGTAACACTTACGCTCATTGTAAGGTGGTTGGGACTGGGGTTTTGACAACACAATAAAAGTAATTTTAGAACGCATCTGTTTGGCACAGCCAACAGGGGATATCAATGAGATTACTGATTGCCGCCTGGCTGTTAAATCTATAATGAGCAAGCCTCATATGTCTTTGTAAAGAAAAGGTGAACACTATTGTCAAGTTCTTTTATGAATTCATTTGGCTTGGTTTCTTTATTCTTATTTTGGAAACAGTGATATCACTGAATCAGACATCGATGCGAATTGCTAAAGATTCCTGTTGTGTTATGGCATAGGTTACGAATTCAGTAAAGGTCTGTACCTTTACAACAGTTACATAGAGTCACAATATGAGACATTCCGATATGAAGGTACCCAAAGGAACATGGGTATAGGAGTGGGCCATTCAGCCCATCAAGTCTTTTCCACCATTCAATGAGATCATGGCTGATCTGTGCCGTAACTCCATATCCCTTAATACTACAGCTAAACAAAATTTTTAAATTGGAGGTAGATAAATTAATAACTGATACAGCAACCACTGGCATTTGTGAAGAAAGCTCCAAACATCAACAACCCTTTGTGTGTAGAAATGCTTCCTAACATCTTTCCTGAATGGTCTGGCCCTAATTGTCAGACTATGATCTCTATTTCTAGAATCCCCAACCAGTAGAAATAGTTTATCTTTGCCTACTCAGTCTTCAAGAATTAACATGAAAAGACATTGAACAGGTCACCCCATAACTCTCTAAATTCTAGAGAAAATATGCCTAATATTTGTTTATTCTCTCCTCATAACTTAACACCTGAGGTCCATGTATCATTCTTGTAAATCTATGTTGTACTCCCCGCAAGGCCAATCTATCCTTCCTGAGGTATGGTGACCAGATCTGCTCACAGGACTCCAAGTGGGGTCTAACAAGGAGCGTAACTCCTGCATCCTTGTCCTCCAGTCCTCTCGATATAAAGGCCGGCATTCCATTAGCTTGCTTGATTATTTTCTGCATCTGTTCGTTACAGCCTAAAGATCTACGCACCTGAACTGCTCAAGTCTTTTTGAACACCCACTGTATTTAACTTTATACCATCTAGAAAGTACCCTTACCTTTCCTTTCTTGAAGTCCATCTGCCACAGTTTTAACCATTCACCGAGTCTATCAATAGCTCTTTGGAATTTTATGCTCTCACCTGCACTGTCTACAATGCTACTTAACTTTGTGTCATCAATCTCGCCTAGAGTCAAACTCTGTCAAACAGAGCCAGTATAGTCAAGTCAGCTGTGGTTAATGTACAGTAACATCAGTAAGCATAAAACCCAGACTGTCTAAGTCTGTAATATTATACTATTTGCATGACTATGTGTTACACAAGCTAATATTTGCACAAAACCACAAACAGCACTAATTCTTATATCTATAATTGACATGGCTCAGTCAGTAACACCTCTGACTCAGAAGGGACAAGTGCTGCTTCAGGCTAACACTGCATTGGTGCAGTACCAAGGGAACTCTGCACTATCGGAGATGCCATTTTTCAGATGGCATCATGCAACTAAAGCATTCACCACATATTCAGGGACCACAAGAAGTTACACCTCTGTCCAAAACTGCTCTGTGGCAGGATGCAAGGGAGAACCCCCTCTTACCCTCCAGTGTGTATCATCTTCAGCATTACCAGAACAAGTCACCTTCTCATTAATTCCACTGCTGAGAATGCGATACTTTGTGAACAGACTGCGTTGTTCTCAGACTACAGGGACTGCTCCTTTACTAGTGAGAGACAACTTGTGGTGGTTTAACCGCAGGGCCACCATACCTCAGGCGAGGGGAGAGGTTGGGAAGGGCAGTCTTTCATGGTAACCTCAGCCGGTGATGGGAATTGAGCCCGTGCTGTTGGCATCACACTGTTTCAGAAACCAGCCATCCAACCAACTGAGCTTAACTGGGTATATAGCAGCCAACTTGCACACGACAAACAACATTTGCTAACTAATCCCGAGGGTGCTAAGAATTATACTGCCAATCAGTTTAGGATCATCGGTCAGGCTCACTGTGTGGCGCTCTGCATATGTAAATATATAGGGCCCTGATCTTTGCAGGCAGAAGGAACATGCATGCAAATTATGCCTGTTTCAACTCACAAAACAAGAGACTGCCGTTCACTGGTTCATTCCTTAGGGCATTGCTTTGACCAGAGACAAATGCCTGGTTTAAATTTAAACAAAGTTTTTTGTAATTAATTGTCAGCCACAATCTAACTTGAAGGGTTGAAGAGTTGTGGAGAGTGGGCAGGAAAGTGGAGTTGAGGCCGAGATGAGCTGAGATCAGCCATGATCATATCAAATGGTGGTGCAGGCTCGAGGGGCTGAATGGCCTATCCCCGCTCCTAGTTCTTATGTTCTTACATGACTGATGCTATCTACATGGCAATGCCTCTGCCAGAGTCCAAACAATCAGCATTCTCTTTTCTTACAATATATTGTTTCCTTTTATGCAGACATTCTTGCAAAATGTCCAGATGAATACCAGTCAAAAAAACTTCAACAAAATATATTTTTTCTCAGCAAAAAAAAAGTAACGTTGTAATAACCAGTTCATCTGTTTTATTAGAATCATATAATCCCTACAGCACGGAAGCAGGCTATTCAGCCCATTGAGTCCATACTGACCCTGCAAAGAATATCCCAGACCTACCTCACTAACCTATTCTGGTAACCCTTCATTTCTCATGGCTGGCCCACCTAACCTGCACATCTTTGGACTAGTGGGATGAAACACGCACAGACATGGGTTGGGGGCTGCAGCTGATGTGCAAACTCTACACAGACAGTCACCCAAGGGTGGAATCGAACCCAGGGCCCTGGAGCTGTGAGGCAGCAGTCCTTACCACTGAGCCATCATGCCATCCCATTAGTGGCTGAGATTAAATATTAACTAAGATATCATAAAAAAAATCTCTTTCCTACTTCAGACCAAGCACCATGGGCTCTTTCACCTCTACTTACATACAGGTGGGGTCTCAACTTCGCATCTCTTTGGAAAGTTATGCATCCCAATTCACAACCATAGATTCTCCATTAAGTGTCTGTTTCCTTGGGAGGAAATGACTTGAAAACCCCCTTGGACACTATGTTATGAGACTGAAGAATATTATTCACACTACAAACTGGTGCTGATTTCTACACTGTACAAGAGCAAAGCTTTCAAATCACTGGAGTAAGCGGTGCAAAGGAAACATCAATCTAGGTAAGATTTGAAGCACAGAAACAGGCCATTCAGCCCAACTAGTCCATGCTGGTGCTCATCATCCATAACAGCCTCCTCCCTCTGCATTTCATCTCATAGCATCAGTATCTACTCTGATTCTTTTCTCCCTTAGAGTTTATCTAGCTTCCCTTCAGAAATACCTACAATACGCATTTTAACAATTCCGTATTGTATTAACCTTCCCATTCTAACTACTCACCGTAAAGGATTTCCTCCTGTATTCCTACTGGATTTATCAATGACAATCTTATATTGATGGCACCCAGGTATGGACACCAGCAAAACTGGAACATTTTCTTACTCTTTTCATAAATTTTGAAGACCTCAATCAGGTCTTCCAATACCAGAGAAAACATTCCCAGCCTGCTCAATCTTTCCTAATAGGTATAACCACAGTTGCTGTACCACCCTTAATACATTAAAAAAAACCTTTTTCATAACATGGAGTATTGATAATGACACACAGCCCATACACCCATTCACACATGGGGACAACTCGCCACTGTATGGTTGCCTTGATCCAGGTTTCCTTAACTAAGGTGCTATCACTAGGGTTTATATAGATTCATATCATCTAATATTTCATTGAATTGCATTTCAAGTTTCAGACTTCTAAACTATTACTAAAGTGACTACTTGAATATGCAACACAATAGCCCCACACCAAACCCAACCGTATCTTTGTAGGACGGCATGCGGGTGACAATATGAGCAAATTCTGGCTCTTATCTGGCACTACACCAAGGCATTTCAGCTCCCGTATTGATTGACAAGCATTTTTGCATTTCACGACAAATAATGCAGCGTGCACTCTCACATCCCCTAGGCAGCAATACCCTGGGTGCAGGTACAACTTTGAAAAGACATTTGGATAAGGACATGAATGAGAAACTTCTTGAAAGATGTGGACCAAGTGCAGGCAGGTAGGACTAGTTTATTTTGGGATTATCGTCGGCATGGACTGGTTGAACCGAAGGGTCTGTTTCCATACTGTATGACTCTAATAAATACTGTCCAGCCAGTAACACCAGGGCCCACGAGTGAAGAAAAAAAATTTTCTACTGAAAAACCACCTTCTTGTACTGCAGCACCTATTGCAAGATGCAATTATCAAGGGGAAACATTTAAGCCTACAATATCATCAGATCCATTTCAACACCCGGCATCAAAAATTGCCAAATCCATTGTTAATTGTAACACCAAAAGAAGGTACTTTAGGAATATAATTAATGGAGAAACAATTTAATGGTTAACACTGTTGCCTCACAGCACCAGAGACCTGGGTTCCTTCCCAGCCTTGGGTGACTGTGTGGAGTGTGCACGTTTCCCCTTTATCTGCATGGGTTTCCTCTGGTTTCCTTCCGTAGTCTAAAGACGTGCAGGTTAGCACAGATTGGCCATGATAAATTGCCCAGAGCGTCCAGGGATATATAGGCTAGATGGGTTAGTCATGGTAACCATGGTGGGTCAGGGGTATAGGGTGAAACATTTTGTTCTTTAAAAACAGAATATTTACTCTCTTGAAAACATAGTGAGCAGGTTGACCTCAAACACAACAGTCCAAATCTGCGCCTCTACACGTGCTGTACAATCCAATGGTGCAAGCCACTTTGCTTTCATCCTAAACTATCTACTTTATCGATTATAAAAACTGCATATCAACCATCAATTTTAAACACAGCACTGTCCCAAAAATTACATTAAAAGTTAAACTTGTTTGGAACACATTCCACGGGTTGTTCCATCATGTCCTGGGATCACTGGTGTCGAAATGAGAAGCAAAGCATTCAGATTCCTGGATCAGACGCCCAAGCAGAAATAGTGCTGAGCTGCTAGAACAATTTTGAGTGATTTTACACAAATTGAGAGTTGCTCATAAAAGGGCTACAGAAATTACACAAGATTTTATGTTCTAATTAACAGTACCCAGACTGAGGAAATATTGTTTACGTACTGACAGCTGCATTTAATACAAGACTCTGAATACTTTATACATACACATAGAAATATCATCTTGCAGCTGAGAACACTAGCTGATTGGATGAAACTCAAGAACAGATTACTCTAACCTACAGGCTGCCAGGGCTGAGATATTGAATTTAGATCTGGGTCGAATGTGATATAGAGAATTCTAACGATTTGACAGCTAGGCAAAGCCAGCAGTTATAGTTTCATCTGCTTCCCTGAGGTCCTTTCCACTGCCATCTACATACAGTGCTGCATTTTTCAACTGACTTGTGCAACATGTTTTCTTCAGCGCCGAATGATTCATAGACCAGTCAGTTAATAGAAATATAAAAAAGGTGCTCTCCATATGCATCTTTGTTTACTTGCTGCAGGTCAGAACTATACTTAGTTGTTCCAGTGGATGTATGTTGAGTTTCTTTCATCTTACATAGCTTACACTATTAATCCTCTTGCAGATGTATAGTCCTAGAGCTACGGGTATGGCATTCGTTATTTTCAATCCCTGCTGTTACAGAACCAACATGACGAGATTTCCAAGGTGCACACAGACTCAGTGACATGATAACCACGGTATCTGTGGGTCTTGGATTCACTCCTTTATAAAGGTTCACCACAATTAACCTGGATATGTCCTGCCCCTTCAATATGCAGTAGAATTAGAATCATTGCACAGCATGTAATACCAGAGCGTTTATAAATGCATAATACGATGAGTAGAGTTAGCATAGCATCATGAAAAGGAAATTATGTCTGACAAATTTAATCAAACTCTGAGGCAGTAACAAGCAGGATAGATAAAGGGGAAACAGTGGATACAATGTCAGAGATAATAGGTACTGCAGATGCTGGAGAATCCAAGATAACAAGGTGTGGAGCTGGATGAACACAGCAGGCCAAGCAGCATCATAAA
>JAHRHZ010000218.1:34182358-34212002 GCA_024137785.1 Ginglymostoma cirratum | reverse complement strand
GCTGTGTTCATCCAGCTCCACACCTTGTTATCAGTGGATACAATATATTTGGATTTCCAAAGGCATTTGATAAGGTTCCACTCGTTAGGCTATTTAATTAGATATGAGCCCATGGTGTTGCAGGGAATATATTAGCCTGGGCAGATAAATAATATCAAACCAAAAGAAGGCAAAGAGTTAAGATTAGTGGGGCATTTTTAGGATAATGATCTGTAACTAGTGTTGGGCCACAAGGATCAATGCTGGGCCACAATTATTTACAATACAGTATATACTAATGACTTGGATGAGGAAAGTGAATCTCCTACTGTTCTGTTTGTGGGGGATACAAAAATAGATGAGCTTCACATAAAGTGTCTGCAGAGTGACACAGACAGGAGAGTGGGCAAAAACTTGACAAATGGAAGATAATGTGGGAAAATGTGAGGATATACACTTTGGTGGGAAGAATAGAGGAGCTGAATATTATTTATATGGAGAAAGATTGCAGACAGTTACGACACAGAGAGATTTGGATGTCCTTGTCTATAAATCACAAAACGCTAAGCTTTAAGTTCAGCAGGTAATCGAGAAGGAAAATAGAATGTTGGTTTTCATTTCAAAGGGACTGGAATATAAAATAATTGAGGAGGTCTTGCTAAAACGTATCAAACTACAGCTGGAATACGTGAATAGTTTTGTGCCTGTTATCCAAGGAAGGACACACTGACATGAGATGCACTCCAGAGAAGGTTCACTAGGTTGATACTGGGTACTGAGGGATGGTATTGTGAGAAGACATTCAGCACAGTGGGACTGTACTCATGGAGTTCAGAAGAATAAGAGCTGATCTCATTGAAACATACAAGATTCTTAAGGACTCAACAAGGTAGATGTTTGAAAAGCTGTTTTCCCTCATGAGGGAATCTAGGACCAGCTGGCATTATAAGGGGATCACACAGAGATGAAGATAAATTTCTTAAGATTCCGTACCTAAAATAGCACCTTGTGTGGTGACATTATAGAATTTTCACTGTGTTGCTCTACTTTTGTAGAGTAAACCTGGCAATCAAATCAAAAGGGTTGGGGATCTTTGGAATTGTTTGCCACAAAGGGCTATTCAGGCTGGGTCATTAACTACATTGAAGGCTGAGACAGACAAATTTTTAATCAGTAAAAGTTCCAAAGGTTTTGGGGGAAGGCAGAAAAGAAGGATTATAAGATCAGCCATGATCTCATTTAACAGCAGACAGACTCATGGGCTGAATGGCCTACTTCTGCTCTGACATCTTGTAGTCTTACAGATGCAGTGATGGGATTATTTTTAAACCTTTAACAGGGTATTCATACTTAATGAAATCATTATTTCACTAGTTGCCATAACACAAGGACTGGACATGAATCACAGAGTACTGAAAGGTTCAATAGATGTTTATTACCGCTCCTATCTACATAGATATTACAAATCGTAAGCACAACATCTGAGCTGGCATTGAGCAATTCAGGTACCACCAGCAGTACACCTCCCTCTGTGTGCCACGTTACAAATGGACCCAATAAGATAGAAACCAAGACCTTTAGATCATCAGGTCATATGCCATAACACAGTGATGACGCCATGGGCATGTCTCTTAAATAAGACATGCTGCATATTAACTATGTGATATAACAGCACAAAGAGTTGGCAAAGCACAGGCAAAAATCTAAATTGGTCCTTTTTGACACAGACTTGAGAGAATTAAGGAAAATAAAAGCTTGTATTTATACACAGTGCCTTTCGCAACATCCCAAAGCACTTTACAGCAATGAAGTGCTTCCTGAATGACAACTTTTATTTCCATAGTAGCTTTAACATAACAAAATGTCTCAAGGAGATTCACGAAAGCATTATAAAACAAGTTACAGGCTACGTATGGAGATAATAGAAGGCCAAATGCATGGTTAAAGAGGTGGGTTATAAGAGGCATGTCAAAAGGAGGAAAATAATGGACAGAGGCAGAGAAATGTAAGGAAGGCAATACCAGAGCTTATTACTGTTTGTGGGTTTGCCTCAGGCAGGGTGTTTTACCTGATGCAGTAATGTTCACGTTATCTCCTGTAACGTTAAAACAAACTTGCCGTGGATATCTTGGTATTGAAGAATCCAACAGACATTTATTATGATTAACTACAACGTACAAACATTACATTCCTCAGGTAGAAAAGCTATTAGTTTACATCAATAGACTGTCATGCATCAAGTGATCAGAGGCAAGATGGAGGTCTTTATACCCTCAGGTCACATGCTGTGACACATCCTCATGATACCACCATTATTTCTTAAAGGTATACTTACCGTGAGACAGAAGATAACAGAGTTCAATCAACTGAAAGTACGGTCATCAATTGCAGAGTGATTAAAATTTGGGACACACAAGAGACCAGAATTTCAGAAATTCTGAAATCACTGGGTTGTGAGGTGGAGGGAGATTGCAGAAATCCATAGAATTATTTGAAAAGAAGAAGGAGAACATCAAAATCAAGACTTTGCAAGACTGGGAGTCCATGTAGGTCAACAACTAAAGGGATGATGGGTTAATACATTTGGTGAGGGTTACAATAGGAAGGTCTTTGATGAAATCAGGTTCTGACTAGAGTATAGAATGTAGAAGACATGCAAGGAGTGCTCTCGAATAATCAAGCGATGACAAAGGCTTGAATAGGAGCTTCAGCAGCTGAGCCCAGGCAGGAGTTGGATTGGCAAAAGTTGTGGTGGTCTTTGGGTTAGTGTGAAGATGAGCTTGGAAATTTAATTGGGAATTAAATATGACATCAAGGTTATAAAAAGACTGCTTTAGTCTCAGACTGAATGAGAGTCATGGTTATAATTTCAAGTGATAGAGCACTTTTGCAATAATCCTCATCATATGAAGAATTGTGCTGGTAACCAATTTAAGATCAGTCAGGCTCAAAATGTCTACATTTACAGGCACCGAAATCTACATATATTAATACATGGGGCCCAGAAAGAACAAGTAAACTCATTGCACACTTCAACTCACAAATTAGCATACAGCCATTCTCTGGTTGATCGCTGTGGACAATGCTTTGACCAGAGTCAACCAGTTTAGTTTAAAGTTAAACAAAGCTTGGCAATGACCTGTCAATCATCATCTAGCTGGTGCATTCGCCATGTCAATATTTTTACCAGCGTGCATCTGCCAACCAAATGGTACTATCTTTCCATTTATTTTAACTTTGCTGCCTTTTACATTGATATGCTTGAAAATATCCTGTTGAGCACAATATGAAATCTCAAACAGTGAAATACTCCTTCAATATTGCGCTGGGAGTGTCAGCCGAGATTTCTGTACTCCTGTCTCTAGCGTGGGACTTGAGCCCACAATCTTCTAACTCAGAGGGAACAGTGTAACATGAGCCATATTTGACAAACTAGTGTCCACACATGTTCACTTAAATACCTAATGGTGAAATACCTACGATTTACTTTGAACATTGAAAAGTTCAATAGATATTCCCATTTCGAGCACAATTTAACGGTCAGGGTTCAGGCTTAAAACATTTGACATGAACCAAATCTGGGATGAGGTTATTTTTTTAAAAAAGTTGAAGGATTTCAGGAGAAATTGTTCCCACTAATAGGAGCGTTGGTGTTTGGTGGGACAGATTTCAAAAAATACAAGAACAGAATTTGCTGGAGTAAAGTCTCAGATCTGGCAGCCTCTGTCGACGGAACACAGAGTTAATGTTTTGAGTTCAGTGACCCTTCTTCAGAAAGGTCTGAAGATGCTGCCAATCCTGCTGATTTACTTCAGCAAATCCTGCTTATATGTTTCATTAACAGTACCAGCAGGTTCACTGTTTTACTTTAGATTTAACGATCACTGGTAAAAGAAAATGGTGAGAACGTGGAACCACATGGAAAATTAACACAAATAATATCATTGCCTCAAAAATTCAAGTTAACTAAGCAAGATGGAGGGAAAAAATAAAGATTATGTTGATTGGAAAAGCTGAACAAGGGTAAGGGAAAGCTTGTGAAGCGTAATGCTCTAAAAGCATAAACTCTGGCATGGAAACATAGGGCTGAAAGGTCTGTTCCTCTATTTAGATTTTATTTTAACAGAAAAGAGAAGACTTTCTTTTAAATAAACAGGGAAACTTAAGAACTGGAATGTGCTACCTGAAAGAATGATTTGAGGCAGGCTCAAGGAACAGCACCTCATTTTTCACTTAGGCATTTTACAGCCTCGAGATCTCAACATTGAATTCCATAACTTCCATAAACTGAACACAAGATGTCCCACTCTCCATTTTTCTTACATTATCTCCAGACACTCTCACCACCCAGCAACCAGCTTTGTTGTGTATGTGTCTTGTTTACTTTGCACTTAACAGACAGGGATTTCTCCTTCTTTCACACCATGATTTATATCCATTTTACATCACTATTTCTCTTCCTCCATCATTAGCAACCCCGGTGTCTTTTGCACTTGGTCTCTAAATCACCATCTGTTCCCTTCGACACTTTCCTGCTGCTGTCAAAATAAGAAGAACAAACTATCTCCCAAGACGATGTCGCAGACTTGAAACATTAACTCTGTTTCTCTTTCCACAAATGCTGCCAGACGTGCCGAGTTTCTCCAGCGTTCTCCGTGCTTAATATCATGTTCAATGCTGACTTTCAAGAAAGAATTGACAAAATACTTAAAAAATGCAACATTTGCACAGCCATTGGAATATAGCAAGAGAGTGGGTCTAACCTGACAGCTCTAGCAAAGACCCAGCACAACCACTGGCCAAACAATCACTTTCTCTGCTGTTTGAGTCCCAAACAAGGATTTAAGCCTTTAAAAGGGCCTCACTCACACTCTCATTTCATTCATTGGGAACATACACATGACTTCCGCTCAGTTTCCTTGCAATGAGTTACTGCAGTCTGTTCAGCACCTTGTGTACTTACTAAACAAAGAAAAAGACTAAGATTCTGAAAGGGTCCAACAAAGCAAACATAAAGGTCCAATAGTTCCTCATTGTCTTAAACAATCCGAGGCAACCTACCAACCACCTATAATATAAACTGTTGTAATCATTTGTAATTTAGTATTCTTGCATTTGCCCTGATGAGTGCAAGATGGAAAACTTCAGCAATGTGCCCTGAAAACAAGAAATGCCAGAAATCAGAGTGAGTCTGGCATCATCCGTGGAAAGAAATCATGCCAACAGTTCTCTATGAAGAGTCATCTAGACTTGAAGCGTTAATTTGCTTTCTCTCCATCGATGCCGCCTGACCCGCTGCGATCACCAGCATTTGTTGTTTTCAGTACAGATTCCAGCATCTGCAGTAATTTGCTCCTGCTTCAGCAATAGGTCTCTCTTTTTAGAAAGATTCAAAATAAATTTGACAGAACTAAAAATAATGAACACAAAACAAAAGAAAATAAAAAGTCAGCAAATTTGAATGGAAACTACATTGCAAAAAAACATGCAATTCCAGAAAAATTTGGTATCGATTGTAAACTTTCTGAAAAAGTAGTCTAAACAATCTGATAAGCCACAAATACACAGGCGCACGTTTCAGGATTCTGGTACGATTCAAAAGGACAAAGGAGCAGAGAAGGAGTCAATCGTTCCAAGATTCCAACTTTTTTGTTTAAAAACAAGAAATCGATTTAGACATTGGAAGTTTGCTCTGAGCTCTACTAACTCTTCATGTCCCGACATGCCAAGTCCAAAGTTCACATTCTTGTGTTGCCCAACCCAAACTTTTATGTTTACCTCCAGTCTTCAATCTCTCTATTTTCCCTATCACTGACTCAACATCAAACAACTTCTGCAGTGACTCTGTTGCTCCATTTGTGCTGCCCAGCAGACTACAGGTCCACCCTCTGGGACTGTCTATCCAATGCCCTCCACATCAGTCTCACCACCTGAACCTCCTCCATTTCACTTTCACAATCAGCTCGCTGTTTCACTGTGCTCTCAGTTCCCCATCCAAGCCTGACCTTTCTTCATGCTGAGTTTAGCTAGGCAATTCTAGGAGGGAGGAAGGAAAGAAAGAGAAGGTGATATTGATTGGGTGAAATGAGTAGCCAAAGGATCTGCTGCCTTTAATTTTCTTGCCCCTCCAATTTTTCTTTTTCTTGCCAATACTGATTGCTATGCGCAGAATATTGGAGAGATTGCAAGCACCCAGCTACACAACCCAGAAGTACCGTCAGCATTCAGTACTAATTCCAACCCAATGGCCTGCTTCTGTGCGAGAAGTTGTGAAAACCAAACACATTGACTTTGTCCATCGATATAGTCACAAAATAAGGAATTCAGGCAAAACTTAAATAAAGGGATAAGTGATTATGTTTGGCTATGATGATGGTCTATGTTTGACATGGAGATGTCACAGGAATGGCAAACTATCTATTTAAACTAATTGATTAAATTCGAACCAGGCAAGTCAATTCCGATTGGTCATGGCATAGTCATACCGTTTGTGTTGTCTAATTGTTCCTTTATAAAATTGGTTCTTTTGCATTTCTGTC
Source organism: Ginglymostoma cirratum (assembly GCA_024137785.1). Taxonomy (NCBI): domain Eukaryota; kingdom Metazoa; phylum Chordata; class Chondrichthyes; order Orectolobiformes; family Ginglymostomatidae; genus Ginglymostoma; species Ginglymostoma cirratum. The sequence goes on along the minus strand of JAHRHZ010000218.1, from coordinate 34,205,484 downwards.
CAGATGAGCGCAAGACAAAAACATTTGACTTTTCAGCAATGCTTCAGTGTAGATGCATTTAAGGGAAACAAGGAAGGAGGAATAGAGGTTATGCTGATTCAAATAAGATGAGATGGCACAATGACTCAGTGGTTAACACTGCTGCCTCACAGCGCCAGGGACCCGGGTTTGATTCCACCCTTGAGCGACGGTCTGTGTGGAGTTTGCACATTCTCCCCATGTCTGCATGGGTTTCTTCCGGTTTCCTCCCACAGTCCAAAGTGGGTTTATTGGCCATGCTAAATTGCCCATACTGCCCAGGGATGATTAGGTTAGGTGGGTTAGACATGGGAAACTGGGGGAGTGGGTCAGGGTGGGATGGTCTTCAGAGGGACGGTGTAGACTTGTTGGGCCGAATGGCCTGATTCCACACTGCAGGGATCCTATGAGACAAGGTTCTTGTCAAGCAAAAGCTCTAGCATGGGCTGGCTGGTTGGGTGATGGCATCTGTCCATGTTGTACATCATATAGAATTCCATATACAGTGAAATTTTTGTTATCCAATGTGCTCTGAGAATGAGAGATAAAAGGTACTGCAGATGCTGGAGAATCCGAGATAAGAAGGGTCTAGGCCCGAAACGTCAAGTTTTCCTGCTCCTATGATGCTGCTTGACCTGCTGTGTTCATCCAGCCCCATGCTTGTTGCTGTGAGAATGTGTTGTGCCATTAATCGAGAATGCTAGATGGGGAATTACGTTACTAAAGAGACAAGATAAAGTTGGGGGTTGAGACAACAGGGACAGTCAAATGGCCCTGGACAGCGGGGCATCACAGCAAAATACACTGTAAATGACAGAACAGCTTTTGTTCCTGAAAGAAAAGTGAGCTGTCAGTTTAACTGCCAACTGCCCTGTGCAGTATATCTTTGTTCAGATACAGTCACCAAAACTAACCTAATAAGTTTAATTAATTTAAAAGTGAAGCCACCAGTCCTACTAACTGTGTATACAAAGTGCATTATCAAAACACAAAGTGATGAGTTTTTCAAAAAAAGAATTGAGCCTTCAGAAATTCCAACTGCTAGACGATTCTGGTGGATAGAATACAGGATAACGCAAAGGTTATTGTAATCCTTTTCCATATCACTGAAGATGCTTCCCAGATTTACTTCTAAATGCAAAGAATGCTGAAGAGGCATGGTCACCAGCCCAGGTTACCAAGGTCCAATTCTCAATAATTTGCATAATATTGAATATTTATGTTGAAATTCATTTCATAGACTCATACAACGTAGACAGGCCGTTGAGTCTGTACCACCAAAAAATGCACTACTGTCTACACTAATCCCACGTTCTCGTGCTAGACCCATTGCCTTGAATGTTATGACATTAAAAAGTACTTGGATGAACACTTGTAAAGGTTGTGAGGTTTCCCACCTCAACTACCATCCTGGGCAGTACGTTCCAGACCCCCACCACCCTCTGGTGAAAAGAACTCTTGTTCACAAACTCCCTCTAATCCTCCTGCCTTTCACTTTGAATGTGTGCCTCCTTGTTCTTGACCCTTTGACTAAAGGGTGTAGCTGTTTTCTATTCACCGTGTCCATGCCCCTCATAAACTTACACACCTCAGTCAGGTCAGTCCTCAACCTTCTCTGCTCCGGAGAAAACAACCCAAGCCTATCCAGCCTCTCTTCATCGCTGACATGTTCCATCCCAGGCAGCATCCTGGTAAATCTCCTCTGCACCTCCTCCAGTGTAATCCCATCCTTCCTATAGAGCGGGGATCAGAACTGCAACCAGTACTCCAGCTGTGGCCTAACCAAGGTTCTGTACAACTCCAATGTGACCTTCCTGCTCTTATTATCTATGCCATAACTGATAATTGCAAGTGTCCTGTATATCTTAACTACCCTATTAACCAGCCTTGCCACCTTCAGGGATTGGTGGACAAGCACCCCAAGATCCCTTTGTTTCTCTTGTATCCTGCCATTCTCTGTACAATCCCTCATCTTGTTATCTCTTCCAAAGTGCATCACCCCACATGTATCAGGGTTAAATTAAATCTGCCACCAATAAACCTATCTGACATGAGAGATAAAAGGTACTGCAGATGCTGGAGAATCCGAGATAACAAGCGTGGGGCTGGATGAACACAGCAGGTCAAGCAGCATCATAGGAGCAGGAAAACTTGACGTTTCGGGCCTAAACCCATCTGACATACCCAGTTTTAACAAAACTGTCTGCCCACTTCAGTACAGTCTGCTTAAAAAAAAACACTCTTTCACATTTTTCCAGAGTGCCAAATTCATTCTAATACCCACACTTGAGACAAGGAATCCTAAGGAAAAGTCATCAATCTTAATCATTCATTCAGATTTTCTCCCTCTCCAAGGAAGCTGCCTCCCAGCATTTTTTGAGATTTCCATTACTGATGTCCAGAGTCTGCAGTATTGAGTTAACGTTTAAGTGTTCTTTAGATTTTCCAGGGACCTTTGTCTAAACAGGCTAAACACTGACTTGTCGTGTCAGTTCCAAGGCTAGTGCTCTCCATATTTTCACTTTGAACGACAGCTGCTCATTTCCACCCTTCCTGTTCTCTGACCTTGCTCACAGCAATGAGTAACAGGGCACAATCATACATCCGTTTCTGTCAGGACAGACTGTGGTATTGACCTCCGTGCAGCACAGCAACTTCAACTTCTGATCATTGAACTGAAGCAGCCCCATATCAGGCAGCTAAATAGAGGAGACTTTCACCTCCCATCTGATCTAATAGCTCTGCCCTCAGCAAGTATTAGCTGAATTCTCTTCCAACGTCAGTTCAGCTCTGACTGGGGGAGTTCAACAATCATAGCATCATACAGAGATACAGAATGGAAACACACCCTTTGGTCCATGCCAAACAGATATCCTAAATTAATCTAGTCCCATTTGTCAGCATTTGGCCTATATCCCTCTAATCCTTCCTATTCATACATCCATCCAGATGCCTTTTAAATGTTGTAATTGTACCAGCCTCCACCACTTCCTCTGGCAGCTCATTCCTACACGCACCACCCTCTGCATGAAAAAGTTGCACCTTAGGTTCCTTTTAAATCTCTGCCCCTCTCACTTTAAACCTATACTCTCTAGTTTCAGACTCCCCTACTCTGGGGAAAAGACCTTGACTATTCACCCTATCCATGCCTCTCATGATTTTATAAATGTCTATAAAGGTCACCCCTCAGCCTCCGACACTCCAGGGAAAATAAGCCCAGCCTAGTCATATAATGCCTATAGCCCGAACCCACCAACCCCAGAAATATTCTTGTAGATCTTTTCTGAATCCTTTCAAGCATACTGACGTCTTTCCTATAGCAGGGAAACCAGAACTGAATGCAGTATTCCAAAAGAGGCATAACCAATGTTGTGCACAGCCACAACATGACTTCCCACTCCTATATCACTCTATTTAATTGTCTTATACAATACTAGAAACAGCTTCTGAATCATATTACATTATTTTAATATAGTCTATAAATTTCTCTATATAATTCTTTGTGCCGTAAAGGTAAAGTCACCAAACTCCGACAGGACCATAGTGCTGCTATCTCATCAGACAGGGATGACTGGTGGTTGTTTACTCTGATGATCGCCACACCACAGGAGAGTGGAGAGATGACCTCAGTTGATGCAGCTTGGTTAAATACATTTAAACTTCATTGGAACATCTTTTGACAATGTGTCAAGAATATCACTACAAATGCTATTTCGGGTTCTTGTGTCACAGTGATATTGTCCCTACCTCTGAGCTGAGAGGCTCAGGTTCAGGCCCACCTGCTCCAGGAGGTGTCTCACAACATCTCTCAGCAGGTTGATTAGAAAGAAGGGGATAACAGAAGAGGCTTAGATAACCAGCTCAGACAGCCTGGCCCATCACTGCAGTGATCGAGCCCATTGAAGCCACCTCCTGGAGAGCAACCTCCATAGGCCCCGCCCCACTTGGTATTGATTGGGCAAGAGGGAAAAATGGCAACACCACCGGCCCGTCCCGATTGGCCGCCAGTCCACTGTCAATCAAAGACACTGCCGCACACTTCAACAGCGAGCTACTGGAGGGGGAGGTTAACAAGTGATTTCAACCAGAAAGACCTACTGTTTCATGCATCGTCCTAAAAAGAAAAATCCGGCTACATACATTCTCAAGTATTCCATAAATACAGATCCGCACACAGCGCACGTTAAAGAACTACTTCAGCCAGGTAGTTCTTGCAGAAGCGCTTCCTGCAAACCCACCCTTCCATTCGTCAGTTTCAGGGCTGACACACACCAAATGATGTCCGGAATCAAAAAGTCACACTTGCAGATTTTTTTTGAGGGTCTCGGGCGTGAATAACAGTAGCCTCTGTCCGTCTCTCTCTCCACCTCTAGATCAGCGAAGAGTCTCTGACACTTCCTGCCCCCGCTTTCCTCCCTCTTCCTATTCCTTTTTTGTGTGTGAGTGTTGGTTTCAGCTGCAACTTGCCAGAGTTTGCATGTGTCACAAGCCGCCCCATTCAAAAAGAAAAATCAACCTGCAAATGATTTCACACTCTCACCTCTTTTCATGCACACAGTCTCCACGACCTGGCACTTCTGTACACCAATCTCTGTCCCCGTAACGCTTTCTTCCTTATTTCTCTACTTCCGTCTCCATGGCTAGCATTTACAGCAAGCGATGAAGAGGAGGAGAATAGGGGGATTTCCACACCCTTTCTCTCTTCCCACCCACTGACGTAACCCCGGGGGAAGGCGGGGAGGCAATTTGCTGGCAGGAAAAAAAAGTCAGTTCACCCCCTGTAGGAAATTCCTTACACGTTAACTTAAAATATTATTGCAACATTCACAGACCCCCAAATTTAGTCAAATCTCTCAGCTGCTGTTTCCTTCCAACCCAGCGAGATAAAAGGCCCCAGTATCTCACTGCCTTACGCAATTTGTGGAGGCTTTTCTTCTTTGTCATTATTAACACCATGCATAGGATCGTATCCAGAATTTTGCAAATTTCCTAACGCATCTGTTCTTTCAATTCAAAGTTGTATTTGCCGGAGAAACTCGGCAGGTCAGGCAGCATCTGTGGGATGAAAACAGATTTAACAATTCGGGTCCAGTGACTCTTAAAATCACCAGACTCGAAATGATAACTGCCTTTTTTTTCACGCTAGACCTGCTGTGTTTCTCCAGCATTTTCTGTTTTTGTTTCAGATCTCCAGCGTCCTTTCTTTATTTTCCTGTTTCACAATTGTTTGGACCAAGTGAGGAGCAGTAATATGCACGCGCTCTTTTTTAACCCTAAGAAGTGTTGTTGACAGCATTGTGTCAGAAAATAATTAGCACACAGCTTCAAATAAACTGTAATTTGTTTTAAAAGAATAAACACAGCCAATTTGCAAGTTTTTCTTAAATGATATCCCAAGGAAAAATCCAACCACAAGCACTCACAACAGCATAGGCAGTAAGTTTAACAAGTAGAAATTAGGAGAGATGTGGCTATGCAGTTTAAACAGCGACATTTTTGAGGTGTTGGACTTTCAACCCGAAGCTACAGTTGATTGATTATTGATGAGTGTCCTCAGTGTAAAAATAACCTGTAGATACACCTACGTTCTCAGTAAGCGGTTGTTTCCCAAGTCGCTGCTTCTTCACTGGGAACTGTATTCTGAAATGATGAAAGTGATGGGCAGAGGGAAAGAGAAACACCAGGTGTTGTTACCAATTTATTCATTTTTGCTTCTCTCTGCTCTGCTGCTCAAAAGCAGCTGCTGAAATATCATTCAGTATATATTCATTTATAATAAATAGTAACTAGAGTCACAGTCAGATATACAGCATGGAAACTGACCCTTCAATCCAACTGGTCTGTGGCAACCAGATATGGTAAATTAATCTAGTCCCATTTGCCAGCATTTGGCCAATATCCATCCAAACCCTTCCTATTCATGTACCCATCCACATGCCTTTTAAATGTTGTAATTGTTCTGACCTCCACCATTTCCTGTGGTAACTTATTCCATACACGCACTACCCTCTGCGGTAAAATTTGCCCCTTAGGCCCCTTTTAAATCTTCCCACTCTAGCCTTAAAGCTATGCCCTTTAGTTTTGGACTCCCTTACCCTGGGGAACCGACCTTTGCTATTCATCCTATCCATGCCCCTCATGATTTTATTGTTCTATATTGTTAGAACTCTGATCCACTGATAAAACTTCCCCAATATGTATGTACAGACATAACGGAAAGAGTGTGGTAGGTGAAGGGAAAGACTGGGAAGGCAGTTCAAATGGTCCCTGTCCATGGGGCATGCTGAGAACATTGTTTTGGCTTGCCAGGAGCTGCTGCCTCCTGATCTTCCTTCTCCAGATACATTCACTTACTTGCAGAAGGCAAGTAACACTAATAAAGGCACAGACTTATTGGTTAAAAGCCACAGCTTACAGCAACTGTTGAAGGGAGGTAAACTGGCTTTTTTCTCTGCTTTTTACTGCAGAGAAAAGGACAGCTCCTTCTTTTTTAAGGGATCCAATAGCTAATGGCCAAACATTCACATTCAGCTATCACACTGACCCTCTGATGAGCATCCCACTCAGATCCACCTCCTACCCTATCCCTGTAACCCTGCATTTCCCATGGCTAATCCTCCTAGCCTACACATCTTTGAACAGTGGGAGGGAACCCAGTGGAAACCCACACAGACATGAGAAAGAGTGTGCAGAGACAGTCACCTGAGGGTGGAATCAAACCTTGGTCTCTGGTGCTGTAAGGCAGCGTTGCTAGATGCTGAGCCACCTTGCTGTCCCTAAGTCATTGTATGTATTTAAGATAGAGATAGATAGGTTCTCGATTGTTAAGGCGATCAAGCATTATAGGGAGAAAGCAGGAGAATTGGGTTGAGAAACGGATCAGCCATGATTGAATGCTGGAGCAGACTCAATGGGCCAAATGACCTAATGCTCCTACATCTAACACTCTTATGGTTACTGGAATAGACAGCTGTGTAAACAGCAGTTACAATGGCTGTCAGGTAACCTATTTCTGAAAAGTGCAGTAATTCCTTCCACAATCCTTGTCTTTTTGTTAAATAAAAGTAAATGCCTTTCCCCATTTCAATTCACAATCTAAAGAACAGAAAAATAGGAAGATACAATCTTTACATTGTTTGCAGCTGCATATGCGCAGATTAAAAAGAAGACAGTGAGAAGAAATCCAGGACAAATGGCATCTCGGGAAAAACAGACCCAGAATATGGGACTGAAGGCAAAGTCCAAGAGCAGTCTCAGAAAATCTGGGATGATTGGTCACCCTGAGTACAGTCTCAGAATAAAGGATCGACTATTTACAACTGAGATGAGGAAAAAATTCTTCACTCTAAGGAGTTTAGAATACTTTACGCCAGAGGGTTCTGAATGCTCAGTTGTTGAGTATATTCAAGGCAGAGATGAATAGATATTTAGACAATAGGAAATTAAGGGATTGTTGTAAATTAAACCTGCCCAGCACAGAGAAACTAGTGTCAAACTTTATTATATTCTAAATGTCAAGCGTACAGTAGTTTAGAAAAGTGGAGCTGAGATCGTAGATTAGCAGTGATCTTACTGAATGGTGAATCAGGCTGAAAGGACTGAGTGGTCTACTTCAACTTCTATTTCATGGGATCATAGAATCCCTACAGTGTGGAAACAGGCCATTTGGCCTGACAAGTCCACACCGCCCCTCCGAAGAGCATCCCGCCCAGACCCATTCCCCTACCCCTGATTTCCCATGTCTGACCCAGCTAATCTCAGCATCTCTGGGCACTATGGGCAATTTAGCTTCTGTCCAAAATACTGCACATGCTGAAACAAGCACAGGAATTGCTGGAGAAACTCAGAAGGTCTGGCAGCATCTGTGCAGTGAGATACAGTGTCGTTTTGAGTCCATTATAATTCTTTGATAGAACCTCTGTCCTGACGTTGGTTAGGAATAATTATATCAGTATACCAGCGATAACCCCTTTGAACTAGTGCCATACAGATTGAAGGGCAACAGGTTAGCAAGTTATCCAAAAGATTGTACTGCAATTGTGCAGCACACCCTCAACTTCATACAGACGTTATGGAGCTATTTGCGCTCAGGTCTAGGGAGTGGGACTTGACCCACAAGCAAAAATATTGGCCAAGAAACCAAAGTACTACCTAGTGACCCATGTCTGGCACTGTAACAAACCAGATTGATAGGGAAGAAGGTGGCTGACCTGTCAAAACCAACATTTAAGCAAAACTATTAGAAGCCAGGGCACATGATACATGATACACAAAGACCAGAGCAGGTAGAGTAGCCAAGATAACAAGCATGGGGCTGGATGAACACAGCAGGTCAAGCAGCATCATTGGAGCAGGAAAACTTAACGTTTCGGGCCTAAACCCTTCATCAGAAAATTCACTCCTGAGGGATATTGTGCAATCAAATTCCGAATTCACGTCAACATTTCACTAAGGTTAGCCTTCCTGCTCCTCTGATGCTGCTTAGCCTGCTGTGTTCATCCAGCTCTACACCTTGTTATCTAACATTTCACTAAGGCCCAGGCTAATTATTCTATGCCATGCCGTGTTTACATTTTTCTTTGGATTAAAAGAAAGCTTTTCAGCAAAGAGAAAGGTTAATTACAGACTGCTGAGCTTTCTATTTCCAGAATGAAAACATTCTAATGAATGCTTTGCAGAAGTTAAACAGAAACAATGGAAGAACTCTTAGAAGCTTTGTTCTGAGCAAAAATGTTTCAAGATGAAGGTTTATCCAGCCTTGTGGCCATGTTGCCAAATACTAGGAGTCTTCCTCAATTGGGTCAAAAACTCTTGGTAACTCTGCCGAAAGCTAAACTCAACAACTGCTCTGTTTCCCCTGTTTACTTCTGTGTCAATGTGTACCAGCTGCTTCCCTTTACATGTTTTTCTACTGTCTTGTACTGTAGTTAAAATGGACAGAAAACAGTTCAAACTACTGATCAGATACGCTGGTGTATGCACTGAGATTCCTGAGGCAGTTAATTTTCCTTGTTTTCCCACAGTTTCTGGAAGAATGCGCAGGGGTCCACCCTACCTGTAGATGCAGTATGCTGACAGCTTTCTCTCTGAGCCACTGATTATGGTGTGCCACCACGAATGGTGTTGTGTATAGTTTCTGGGACATTCGTGCTTCTCAAAGATTCCTGTAGTTTCTTCTAACATAAACCTAGTTTGAATTTAATGGAAGTGCAAGGTTTCCATGTGATGTTGCCTGAAAATATGGTGATGCCTAAAATGCTCATTACATTTGGGAAATTTTCGATTTGGATTTGAAGTGCCATGGGCCAAGAACTCCAAAGATAACTCCTTTATGACTTCCTCCCTTACTGTGCATTTTCTGTTCCTGTGATTTATTACACTACTGAAAATTTATTGCACCTTCTGGGAAGATTCGCCCAGAGTGAGTTTTACTTTGGCAAAATGCAACATTGTTGCTGGAAATCAGGTAAAGGAGGAAATGGCTCTCTGTCACCCATGATAGGTAGGTGTGTGGGAGTTAGATGAAGCTGCAATTGCCAGTAACTAAGTACAAAGGGCTTGGCTGCAGTTCAGGAAGAACTGTGTATTACTCCTTATAGAATGTGAGTGTTACAGCCAAGGCCAGCAGATGTTGGTCATCACTAATTGTCCTTAAGAAGGTGTTATAGACCATCTTCCTTCATGGTTGCCTTGCTTTTGGTGGACATATGCCAACAGAGCTAGTAGGGGGAAGAGGGAGGGGTGATGTTTCAGGATTTTGACCCAGAAATGATGAAGGAACAGTGATATCCGTCCAGGTGACAGTGATATGTGACTTAAAGGCTGACTTAGAGGCCCTGGTGTTCCCGTTGAATCAATGACTGCAGTTAGACAGAATGGCAAGTCTTGTACATCTCACCTTTCGTTGTGCTTTGGTGCAACCCATCCCATTCCAATCTGGCAACGTTTCCTAACAACAGTCATTCCCCTTCCCCATTTCCATTGAAACCCCCTTCGAACCAAGTCCCTTCCAATCTGCATGTGCATTGTGTGCACAAACCTTGCCAAGACAACTCCACCAACAAAGCCTTCCATCTATATGCAACATTTTCACCTTTTACAAGTCCCAACGGAGAGTCTTTCACATAGACAAAGAGATTTGACCACTGAGTTTAGGGCTGCCAATCTTCCCAATGTCTCTAGAACACTATTCGACTCATGTATAAGAAAGATCATAATATCAATATAAGCTTCTGTGAATGCTTTTATTAATTATAAAAATATCCAAAAGGTAGGAATAAAGAATAGTTGACTGATAGCGAAGGCTCAACCAATTGAATATCAGACAAGTCTATTCATTTTACAGTTGGCTAAGGGAAGCTGGGGCACTGTGAGGTTTGATGTGTCAGATGACCAATGGTGGGAGTATCTAGGCAGGGCAATATTAGAGGTAGATGGTTCAGTGAGGAATACTCCAGCAATATTTGCCAGAGGTGGCAACCCTACAGCTTGAACTTTACAGTTGGAGCTAGAGAAGGCAATGCGCAGTAGGAGACACATCCCTGATTGTTGGGGGGAGAACTGTGCTCTGATAAAAGACGGGGCAGGTGCTGGAGGAGACTGCAGATGGAGAAGCAGGAAGCATGCATCCAGCTCAGGGCTGAAAAGACATTGCTGCAACTTTCTGACTGCACCTTATTCAATGACTCTGCATCTGCAGGATGATAGTGGCATAGCGGGAATGTCGCAGGACCAACAATTCAGAGGCCCTGGTTTATGCTCTAGGGACATGGGTTAAAACCCTCCCATGGTAGCTGGTGGGTTTTAACTTCAATTAATAAAACTTGAACATAAAGCTGGTCTTGGTTATGGCAGCCATGATAGATTATTCACTCAGTTTACAAATGACTTTTAGGGAAGGAAATCTATCATCATTACCTGCCATCTGCCATTGTTACTAAAGCAATGGGGTTGACCCTTTAACTGGTCTCTGAAATGGCCTTGCAAGTCATTCAGTTCAAAGGCAATTAGTGTGAATTGATTAATTTTGTTAGGAAGAACGTTGAAAGACAATACAAAATAGAGGGTGCAATTCTAAGGTGAGGGGGAGGTGGAGGTGCAGAGGGACCTGGGTGAATATGTTGTAAGTGTTAAGACATGTAGAGAGAGAAGTAAATAAAGCACACAGTATCCTCAGCTTTATTAATAGGGGCAAAGAGTGTGAGAGCAAGGAGCTGATGGATAAGGGACTTGTCAGACCTCAGGCTGGAATATTGTGTAATCTGGGCACCACATTCTATGAAGGATGTGAACAGATTGGAGAGTGAAAGCAGACATGTTTTGCAAGAATGGTTCCAGGGATGAGTAACTTCAGTGATGAGGATAGATTGAAGAAATTGAAATTGCTCTCCTAAGAGAGAAGATGACTGAGAGGAGATCAAATATAAGCTTTCAAAATTGTGAATGCACTGGATAGAGTAGATAGGGAGAAACTGTTCCCGCTCGTAGAAGGAGTGAAATGAGAGGGGCATAGATTTAAAATGATGTGCAGAAAAAGAAAGGGTGAAGGAAAGAAAATCTTTTTCACTCAGCAAGTAGTTAGGGCCTGGAATGCACTGCCAGGAAATGTGGTGAGGGCAGGTTTAATTGAAGCATTCAAGACATTATCAGATAATTATTTGGATAAAAATAATATGCAGGGCTATGCAGATAAAGGAGGAGATTGGCATTAGGTAATCATGCTCATTTAATGTGCTGCTGCAGGTATAAAAGGCTGAATGGCCTCTTTCTGCAGCACAACTCTTCTGTGATTCTGTGATTAGAGACAGGCAGCAAATATTGGCTCAGTCAGCAATGTCCACATCCCATGAATCAGCAGCAATATAGTCTGACTGAGCCCTGCTGTTTACAGGATTGCTCACAGACAGGGTACTAGCACAATGCAACTTTATTTTTGTTTTGAGAAGAAACTGCTTGGGGATCCTTCTTGAGTCTGTACCCAACAGAACCCTTCATAAAGTTATATTAGTCTGGCAAGCAACAGCCTAGATCTATCCCCTTGGGAGATGCAGTTGGTCAGTTTGTAGGCAGCATTGAAGCTAGTGAGCAACACAAATGTGATCAGAAAAGGATCAGGACAGGTGATCAGAGAGAGGAAGAGACCTTCTCAGTAAAAAGGCAAGTGATTATCTGCTTCTGGACTGTTGGTGAATCTCACAAGAAATTGTTGCAAACACTTGGCAGCACAGTGGCTCAGTGATTAGCACTGCTGCCTCACAGTGCCAGGAACCCTGGGTTCAATTCACACTCTTGGGTGACTGTCTGTGTGCAGGTTGCACATTCTCCCCGTGTCTGCATGTGTTTTGTTTTGGGTGCTCCAGTTTCCTCCCACATCCAAAGGTGTGCAGGCGAGGGGGATTAGCCGTGGGAAATGCAGGGTTATAGGGAAAAGGTAGGGGTATAGGTCTGGGTGGGACGCCCTTCAGAAGGTCGATGTGGACTTGACAGGCCCAATGGCCTGCTTTTGCACTGCAGGGATCCTGTGACTTGCCTTTTTGACTCACTATGGTAAACATCAAGATAGCACCACCAGCTCCGACATAATTGTGCATTACTGTCGAACTGGAGTACTGACAATGGATGTCTAGTCTTTCCTCCAAGACCTGATCTATTCCAGGAGGTCTCATTGCATGACTTCCCAGCTCCATCCTCCTGCATTCATCATTCAGTCTGCTCATCCTGTCAATGCACCACCTCCTGAGACCAGTGCTTCTGAAAGTAGGGGCGAGAGCCCCAAGTAAGTCCCAAACTGCAATGATGGGCTTGCAAGCTTTGAGACAGTAAATTCTGCGATACAGTTCTGAACATGTTATAACAGCTGTACTCCTGCTTACACAGTTCTTGCCCTTGGGCCATGACAATTTTGAAGACTTGAAATGGGGGTCACAGAGAGAAAAGGGTGGGGAACACTGCTGTGCACCAATAAGGTGAGAAGTCACACAACACTAGGTTATATTCCAACATGTTTATTTGAAATCACAAGCTTTTGGAGCACTACTCCTTCGTCAGATGGAGCCCTGGTTCAGTGGTTGAGTGATATGGAGGTGCCGGTGTTGGAAGGGGGTTCACAAGGTCAGAAGTCACAGGTTATAGTCCAACAAGTTTATTTGAAATCACAAGCCTTCAGAATGCTGCTTTGTCAGGGTCCACCTGACGAAGGAGCAAATAAACCTATTGAACTGCAACCTGGGTCGTGTGACTTCTGACCTTGCACACCCCAGTCCAACACCGTTACCTCCACATCAGAGCCAATAAGAAATTGAACAGGGGTTCGATTTTAAGTCAATCACAACAGAGATCAAATTGGTTATTAGATTGGATGTTTTATTTTGGCTGTCAAGAGAAGCAGTGTTTCTTCACATCTCCCACGCTTTTCTAACTAATAAACAAAAATGTCCAGAAGAAAGGAAAAAGTGTACACAACTTAGTTTAAAGCCCTAATAATATTCCCCTGAGTGTTACCTTAGGAGCAGAGATAAAGTCTGTGCCTGGAAGCACCAGGGCAATGCTGGGAAAGTTGGCAACCTACTGCCTTTCCCAAAACAGGCTGGCCAGTGTTAAAATTGGAAGACAGCATTTATCACTAATCTCTGTGCCAGTAAAATCAAACATGGTTTGCTCTGTCTTGTTCTGTTTCTGATCACAGATCACAGATATTTTCTAATGAACCTGCTTGAGATGTTGTCATACGCCTCTGGAGCAGGTGGGACTTGAAGCCAGACCTCCTGGCGCACAGATAGGGACCCTGCCACTGCACCACAAGAACTTACTGAAGTTAAATGTTACCAACTGCCTTGATAGGATTCAAACTTGGGTCCCCTGGTTTTCTGTATTACAAGTCTAGCAATAGTGTTATCAAGATCTTGCCTCCCTGTCCTGCCTCCAGTCAATTGTGACTTATTGAATTTTTTGTCTTTTGCCTATGTTTATGCCCTGCTTTGAGCCAGGGATTTTTCACGTGTGAGGTGAACGTTCTAACCATTACACTATAGACATACAGCCTGTATCAAACAGTTAACATAGAAAGTGTAGCAAAGTCACCAGCTGATCACAGTGATGTGTAAGTGGCAGTGCGGCACCCTCTGGTGGTAGTAACAGAATGTAAGCTCTCACTAACAATAATGCCATTGAGAAATTGCATGAGGACTTGTATTTCTGCTGTGTGAACTTCCACACTGATTAATCAGGCAGACAGGTGAAAGTAAGTGACTTCAAGCTTAAAGACTGTTATAGAGTCATACTGTAATATGTTGCATTCCATTCTTGCAGATTAAGGGCATATGTGTTTTGTGGTATTTGTCCTGATTGCCACTGCTGGCACCTCATGTTAATTGCCATCTCTGCTGCTACGTGGCTCAAGTAAGTGTTTTTTTTGTGTTCACTGCCCCTGAGCTTCCTTTGCCTATACTGTGACTAGGACTGGTCCAATTATCAGAGGTAGAGAAGGGAGCGCTGATGAATTTTAACAGATGACACACATGATAGAAACCAACAGAAATATTGCTGGAGAAACAGGTAGCATATGTGGTGAGAGAAACAGAGTTACGGTTTCAACTCCGGTCACCTTCCTTCAGAACGCTTTCTTATTTAACGTGATGGTTTATTACGATTGCAATGAATACAACTTTAATCATCAGCGTCAGGTAGAAGTACAAATGAGTCTCAGAAGCTGAGCAGAATGCAATTGCTGTGTCAAAACAGATTGGGTTGAGCTCATGAAACTCCAAAGTTGCCTCTTTGAGAACCATTTCTTGATACAAAAATTGTTTGTGAATAGCCAATTCTAAGGATTGTCTGCCTCATTGCCACATGTCCCTCAGTTCTGTTTTTGTTTGCTGGACTGACGCTTTGATTGTTGATGCTCTCCCTTCTTGATTTGAGCCTTTTAATTCACTTCAACTTCAGTTTTTTCATGAGTCCCCTTCCTGTTCCTTTTCTGTTCACCTACTTATTCCAATTAAATTATAATCACTGCTGCCGAAATTTTGCAATATATGAGCCACCTGTTCACGCACAAACAGGTCAAACAACATGTTTGCCCTTGGTAGTAGTACTTTGGAAACGGTCATGAGTGCCATGGGGTAAAACAGCTTCCCTTCCTCACCAGAGCCATACCTACCTAGTCCAACCTACTTTAACTGAATTAAAATATATTTAAGGGATGGCACAGTGGCTGGCACTGCTGCCTGACAGTGCCAGAGACCCAAGTTCAATTCCACCCTTGGTCTATGTGGAGTTTGCACATTCTTCCCATGTCTGCATGGGTTTGCTCTGGTTTCCTCCCACAGCCCAAAGATGCGCAGGTGAGGTAGATTGGCCATGTTAAATTGCCCATAGTGTACAGGGATGTGCAGGCTGGGTGGATTAGCCATGGAGCCATGGGAATTGCAGTGTTGCAGGGGTGTGGGTCAGGGTGGGATGTTCTTTGAGGGGTTGGTGTAGACTCAATGGACTGAATAGCCTGCTTCCACACTGTAGGGGTTCTGTAAACTTAAATAGACAATTATTTCAATTTTTTTTATAATTGCCAATAAAGTTCATCCTTAATTTTCCTATTAACCATCTGGAGATCTATAGGTAAGTAATTTCCCTGTATTTGATCCATTGCTACTCTTTGACGAACTTCAAAGTGGTTCTGTTTAAACCATTTCTTCAGAAGCTTTAACCTAATAAAGCACCTGAGTTACTTCATAGGAGGGTCTTAAAGCAAAATTGTACAGTAAATACAAACTGTGTTTGAAATGACAAGGGTACTTCATCAAAGGTACTGTGAAAATGCAAGATTTTGCTGTTAGTGTCTTTGGAATTAACAAAATATGAAGGACGATGAATGTGTTTTGAACTCAGTGTCAGCTTGCTTATTAGAGAGAGCGATGACTGAAGGTCAATTTAACTTGAGGGCCACCACACTTCAGCTGAGGGGCAAGGTTGAGAAGGTGGGACCTTCATGGCGACTTCAGGTCATGTAGGAATTGAACCCATCCTGCTGGCAGCACTCTACAACCATCCACCAAATTGAACTAACCAACGCACACAGCTTTTCAATTGGCAATTTAATCTATGTGGAGAGTACTGATGAGATAAAGGCAGCAATTAGTTTTGGAGAATCTTCAGACCCTCCCACCCAGACCCATCCCCTACCTCTACATTTCCCATGGCTAACCCACCTAGCCTGCACATCCCTGGCAACTATAAGCAATTTAGCACAGCCAATCCACCTAACCAGCACATCTTTGGACTGTGGGACAAATGCAGACACAGGGAGACCATGGAAACTCCACACAGTCACCAGAGGATGGAATCAAACTTGGGTTCCAAGCGCTGTGAGGCAACAGTGCTGATCACTGAGCCATCATGGTAACATTGCTGCTATAAATAGCCACTTACAGTTTTCCTGCAGGTGAGCATAATGTCAATAATGTGCCTTGGATGCCACATTAGCACATCCGCTAATCTGAAAGATTGGGCTGCAGTCGAGAAGAATGGTGAGTACAGAAAGTGTGCCAAGTGCATGCAGTGCAATATGGAGTGTCTTCTGAGGTTACAGATAACGAGGATTGTTTCCCTGGTGTAGAAAGAACAGGGATTTCTGATGAAGGGTTTAGGCCCGAAACGTCAAGTTTTCCTGCTCCTATGATGCTGCTTGACCTGCTGTGTTCATCCAGCCCCATGCTTGTTATCTCGGATTCTCCAGCATCTGCAGTACCTTTTATCTCGGATGCGCATCTGGTTCTGATCCACATCTGGCTATACTTTATTTAATGCAAAATGCCAACATTTCTATCACTGCAAAATAAATACAATATTTTTAAAAAAACAAGTCTGCACAAACTTCCCATGAATTATTTTCCATTGCTAATCCCCAAATCTACATTTCAGAGCCTGTTTAAGGAATGCCTTTTAACTCTAATTATACTGTTGCATCTTTGGAGATACCACATTGCCCAGAGGTAGTTACAGAGAAAGTTATAGTTATTTTTTCATCACAGCTATGGACATTGCAGTTTATTACAGAAAAATGAAATTAAAGACAGAAGTGAAAACTTCTCAACTCACACCCATGTCCAGAATAAGAACCCTGGTTCGGCCACATCTGGAGTATTGTGTCCAGTTCTGGTCGCCTCATTACAGGAAAGACGTAGAATCTTTGGAAAAGGTGCAGAGGAGATTAACCAGGATGTTGCCTGGAATGGAGGGAAGGTCTTATGAGGAAAGGTAGAGAGAGTTAGGGCTTTTCTCTTTAGAATGATGAAGGATGAGAGGTGACTTGATAGAGGCGTACAAAATGATCAGAGGTATAGATAGAGTGGACAGCCAGAGACATTTTCCTAGGGTGGAGGTAGCTATTACGACTTTTAAAGTAGTAGAGGTAGATATAGGGGAGACGTCAGAGATAGGTTCTTTACTTGTGTGGTAGGGGCATGGAATGCATTGCCGGAAGGGGTAGTGGAGTCAGCCTCATTAGGGGCATTTGAGCGGCTATTAGATAGGCATATGGATGATAGTATAAGGTAAAGGTGGAGGTCAGATAGACTTTAGGTTTCGGATAAAAGTTCGGCATGGCATCGTGGGCTAAAGGGCCTGTACTGTGCCGTACTGTTCTATGTTCTATGTTCTATGTAAGAAATAGAGGGAGGAATTGGCCATTCAGTCCCATGTGTTATCCAGCCATTCAATAACTTTAACTCCACTTGTCTCTCTGCCTCTGAAAACTCTTGATTCCTTGTCTAACTTAGCTTTGAATCCTTTTCATTATTCATTCATGTGATGTGGGTGTTACTGGCTGTGCCAGTAATTATTGTCTGTCTGTAGTTCCCCTTGAGGAGCTGGTGGTGAACGGCCTTCTTGAACTGCTGCAGTTGACCTGCTGCGTGTTGACCCACAACGCCAATATTTAATTACTCAGACTCTACTACCCTCTGGGTGGAGAATTATAAAAACTGACAACCTACTGAGAGAAGAATCTTTTCCCCATCTTCATTTTAAATGGAAGCCTATTTATTTACAAACTCTGCCCCCAAGTTCATGAGGGGGAGGATTCAGCACCTACTCTAGCAAGCCCTCTCAGAATCCTATTTGTTTCAATAAACATCTGTATTTCCCTTCTCCCACAATCATCAACACTTGCACAGCCCACTGGGAAAAATGTTGTCATTTGCACTGGGCCTCCGGACCACTTGTTCCCCTTGGTTCCCCTGTCCCCACCCCCCACCGCTCCCTGTCAAAGGCATAAAAATACATCAATTTCCAACTTCTTTCAGTTCTGAAGAAGGGTCACTGGACCCTTTCTCCATCAATTTCTGTTTTTGCTGAAGTCATGCTGGCTCTCTTTTCATGACTGTCAAACGTGTAATTTTTTACATTATCATGGTGGACAGTGATAGTTGTCAGACTGAGAAATGCAGGTACCTTTAATCCAAAGCTAATTAAGAATCATTCACATCTGGGGTGATACATCGGCCAGACCAAGTAAGTTCGGTAGATTTCCTTCCCTAAAGGACATTAATGAAGCAGATGGATCTTTCCTGACAGTTGGAAATGGTTTCATGGTCATCATTAGACTCTAGTTTCCAGATTATTATTAAATTCGTATTTCACCATCTGTTATGGTGGGTTTCAAACTCAGGTCCACAGATACCCTTTAACCTGAACCTATTTTCTAATTAACCTGTTCAGTTATATTATTACACATCTCTAGAGCAGGTAGGACACGAATCTAGGCCTCCTGGTTCAGGGTAGAAACACTACCACCGCGCCACAAGAGGGCCTACCCTTTAGGTTGATCAGCTCCAGAGCTGATTGAGAGCAGGTCATGCTCATTGGACTTCTGTCTCTCTGTCTGGGCCAGAGCAGGGGTCTTGTGGTGCAGTGGTAGTGTCCATGCCTCTAAACCAGGAAACCCAGGTTTAAATCATATCTGGTCCTGAGGTGTGCAGCAATATCTCTGGACAAGTTCATTGAAAATTTCTAAAGAGCTGCATTTACCTGCTCTGGTTGGTAGTTCTTGTTAATTTTCTTTTAATTAACAACATGGCTCATTTGGTGATAGTTTAGAAAGAGATGGATTCATAAGTTATTAAGTTAATTGATGACATCAATGTGACATTATATCATGTGACATTCTTGTATAGAGGTATCTGAGAGGGGCCTTTTGTGCAGTGGTTGTGGCCATACCTCTAAGCCAGGAGGTCTGGTTCAATGCCCACCTGCTTCAAAGTTAAGTAATAATTGGTTGATTTGAAACTATCAGGAGCAATGCTTTCATAGGGCTCATGTGGCACAGTGGTAGTGTCTCTACCTCTCATTTAGAAGACGCGGGTTCATCCAATGGTGTGTGATAACATATCTAAACAGGTTTAAAACTGGAAATTTCTGGTAAAACTCAGCAGATCTAGCTGCATCTGTGGAGAGAGAAAGTAGAGTTAATGTTTGGGGTCTGGTGACCCTTCCACAGAACAGTTTAATTTAGAACATAAAGAGCTGTGTTCTCCTATGGAGGCTGGGATGTATCATTTCCCCTTCCAATTCTATTTGAATTTCGGCACTCCCTGTATCCTTACCCCTCCCTTTTATTATCGCTGTAGAGCCACGGGTGGTCAGTGCTTGTAACTTGTCATTTTAACTGGTGACATGGGGGATTTGGCGATAATTTATTACATTAAATGAAAAAGAGCTGGGGCTTTTCCCCAGTGGAAAATTGACTTCTGGACAATGAAAATGCCGAGACAAGAAAGGTGGAAACTAGTGGCTATTCTCATCTGTTGATTAACAATAAAACCCCCAATAAATCTCTAATAGTTCTTTTTGCTCCCTAATTCAACATTTGACTTGATTTGATTTATTGTAGTCATGTGTACCTAAGTATAGTGAAAAGCTTTGTTTTGCAAGCAGTTCAGGCAGATCATAGCAAACAAGGACATACAGATCATAAGGTGTTTAGGCAGAGTGACACATACAAAGTTACGGCTGCATGTAGGAGATGCACAAAGCAAGATCAATATTAACAAGATCAATATTATTTGAAGATAGTGAGGTCCGTTCATCAGTCTAATAACAGCAGGGAAAAAGCTGTTCTTGAACCTGTTGGTGCATGTGTTCAAGCTTCTGTATCTTCTGCCTGATGGCTATCAGTGTGTTAAATATTTAGTCATACTGTCCCAAGCATTAAACCTTTCAAATGACATACTACAGGAGAGGGGAACACCTCAAAGAGATTTGTAAACCAACTTTAAAATTGAGGGGTTACTTAACCCAATGTAGGTAAGTGAGCACAATTTGGTTGGGGATAGTTGAATGGGACTTTGTGAGAGTTTGGAAATAGGCAGCAGAATTTAAGATGATTTCATGCATATGGAGGATAGAATGCCAAAAGTTTGCTTTAAGACACACTGTAAAGTTGACCTCTTTGACCAAGCATTCAGTCATATTTCCAAATGTGGCTGGGTGTCAAATTTTATTAGGTAATGCTCCTGTGAAGTGCCTTGGAACGCTTTCCTGTGCTTAAAGGCTTTGTATAAAAGTTGTTTTATATGCATGTAGATGTGAGTACATATGTCTGTCTGTTATAATCAAACAGTCTGCAACTCTCACTGTGTTGGCTCACACATCAAGGGTATTAATCCCTGATGTGCCTGGGAGCTTAGAGTCTGTTCCTGCAGCCTGTCAATATTCCACCCGTTTAAAGGAGTAGATGGAGCATTAGGCGGACTGTTTAACAGGTGTGCCACCTTCCAGCTTACATTCCACACGTACAACACAGCACATCAGAAACATAAAATCTCTCAACGGATGGGCTGTTTGAGGGTGATTTCAGAAAGCTGTATGCCCCATTGTGCCACATCTCAGAGTGAGACAGGACCTTCAGGAGGTTGGGAGGAAGGTGAGAATATTAAACATAATGTATGTTCATTGAAGTAAGTCCAGTCAGTGTCTAGTGACATCTAAAAAACATGCCTGTTTTCCATTATGGCAATTTCAATTGTGCCAAGGAAAGGGTTCCTTATCTCCCCAAAAAGAAATGTGTTAGATAAATTCAAAGCACAGCTCCCCAGCCTGATTTGTTTGCTTTCATGAAATTTCACTTTGTCATTATCCAAGTGGTGCTGACATGTGAACTTCCATCCCTGCCCATAAATATTAATCAGGCGCAGACTTACATAAATTCATAAATCAGGAAAAAAGACATGCCTCGCTAATTGTGAATACAAAGCTTGTAGATTTTATACACGATAAAGAACCATTTGTTCTGACAATTGACATCGCATGCATTTTGAGGTTTTGTAAAACAGACTGAAAACATTTGCTAAGGTCAGAAGTACTGCCAGTAAGATGCTGGCTGAATAAGTTCTGTGTAGTGCCTGCATTCCCACTCATCCTACACTTATCTTCGCTAAATATCCATGTATTCTGTTATTTTGCCATATTTTCATTCATCCTAGACTTTTTCACTGATTACATTTGGCTGCGTTTAGTTTAAAGAATTGATATCAATGGATAGAAAAATTGCATGCAGTGCACACAATCTGTTCTGATCTTCCCCCCGGCCGTGTTAATTAAACACAATAGCAAAGCCTGATTTAAAAACAATGTGAAGGGACAGTCAATGAAATACATGTGTTTTGTTTTTCCTGTAGTACGACTGACAGATCTCCCGTGGTGTTATTCATGGTCAGTTGGAAAATGGATGGCTTTGCGATAATCATGTCATCCAGCACATCAGAGTCACAGCTTTAAGGTGGGGTCTCGGAAAACGC
The DNA here is from genome assembly GCA_024137785.1 of Ginglymostoma cirratum. Classification (NCBI taxonomy): domain Eukaryota; kingdom Metazoa; phylum Chordata; class Chondrichthyes; order Orectolobiformes; family Ginglymostomatidae; genus Ginglymostoma; species Ginglymostoma cirratum. Next base: position 34,183,675 of record JAHRHZ010000218.1, on the reverse strand, counting down.
CAATGTTGTGGGATTGCATGCATCTATGATCCTGTTCCTTTAAGAGACATAAGTGATGATGCCAATGCGGCATTATGCCATTTAACTTTCTTGTACAAAGATATCAGCGAGGACGCTTGTGGTGCAATAGTAATGTTCCTACCTCTGAGCCAGGAGGCCCAAATTCAAGACCGACCTGCTCCAGAGAAGTCTTAGCATCTCTGAACAGGTTGATTAGGAAATTCACTGCAAAGGTATCAGCTCCAGACTGAATTGTTACTGCAGGCAAAGACAACTTGTTAACCAGTTTGAGCACAGACTCCACCAATGTCTGTGGTCAAACTGTAGTAAGCTCTATGCACATATCTTCTGATTCTTTTCCTCAGTGTTCATGTTACCAAAATTAACATAACGACTTGAGAAACCACATCAATCTATGTTAAATGTTCCAAATCCCTCCAAAGTTTGTTTTAAATAGTCGGGATTTGAGGAAAATAATATGTGACCACATTGTAAGCATCAGATCCGTTCTGTAAATGCTAATAGCCAATCATGGGATTCTAATTTTTAAGTTTTTGCCAAAGTTTTTCTCCCTTGGGGCAGCCACACTCTATGCTAATCCTCACATGATTTAACATTCTTTGTTTTCAAACAATTCCAGTTTGGAAGAATGAATGAACTCTGCTTGAGATTGAGATGCGCATGCTGGTGGCTGGAATACCCAGTCTTGGTATGAGGGTGTTCCGTGGTGTGGTCACTCCAACTTAACAAAGAGCTTGCACAGGAAGGTTGGGTAGAACGGCCTTCATTGTACTGTATGATTCAGTGATATTGTGAAGTGAATTCAAAGGCTGAGGTACAACATTAGATTAGATTTCAGGCATCCTAGTAGTTTGAATCTGTGTCTTATGCTCCCACTCACAAGTTAAGTTAAAATATTAGAGATAACAAGCATGGGGCTGGATGAACACAGCAGGTCAAGCAGCATCATAGGAGCAGGAAAACTTGACGTTTCGGGCCTAAACCCTTCATCAGAAGTGGGGGAGGGGAAGAGGGTTCTGAAATAAATAGGGAGAGAGGGGGAGGCGGATAGAGGATGGATAGAGGAGAGGATAGGTGGAGAGGAGGCAGACAAGTCGAAGAGGCGGGGATGGAGCCAGTAAAGGTGAGTGTAGGTAGTGGGGTAGGGAGGAGATAGGTCAGTCCAGGGAGGACGGACAGGTCAAGGGGGCGGGATGATGTTAGTAGATAGGAGATGGGGGTGTGGCTTGGGGTGAGAGGAAAAACAGGTTACCTACACTCACCTTTACTGGCTCCATCCCCGCCTCTTCGACTTGT
>JAHRHZ010000218.1:34151231-34172358 GCA_024137785.1 Ginglymostoma cirratum | reverse complement strand
AGGAAGTCTGATACACCTGTCCAACACTTTGGTTACATCATGCTTGGAACCCTGTGTATTAATGTAGTCACTGCACCTTAGGAAAGAACATAATGGCCTCAAAAAGAGTGCAGTACAGATTCTCTAGAATCTTACCAGGGCTCCAAGCGTTAAACTGTGAGCAGCAATTACATAGATAATGCTTGTTTTCCTTGGAATTGAAGGATAAGGGGGTGACTTAATTGAGGTTTTAGATTTTGAGTGGAAACAATCATTTCAAGAGAAAGAAAAGCTCAGGAAAGTTGTACAGGAAAATAAAGACTTACATTTGTGTAGAGATAACACAGTGTAGAGCTGGATGAACACAGTGTAGAGCTGGATGAACACAGCAGGCCAGGCAGCATCAGAGGAGCAGAAAACCTGATGTTTCAGGTCAGGGCCCTTCTTCAGAAAGGGGGGTGGGGGAAGGGAGCTATGAAATAAATAGAAAGAGGATGAGTGGGGCTGGGGAAGTAGGTGGGATGGTGATAGGTGAGTGCAGGTAGGCAGTGGTGGGGCTGGGTCAGTGAGGTGGAAGAGAAGATGGACAGATTGTGTCAGGTCAAGGAGGTGGGGATGAGAGGGAGGTTTGGTCATGGGATGAGGCCGTGGGGTGGAGAGATTTTGAAACTAGTAAAGTCCACATTGAGACCATTGGGTTGTAGGCTCCCAAGGCGGAATATGAGGTGCTACTCCTCCAGTTCCTGGGTGGAGTCATTGTGCCATTGGAGGAGGCCCAGGATGGACATGTCACCCAGGGAGTGGGAGTGGGAGTGGGAGTTGAAGTGGTTTGCAATTGGAAGTTGTCGTTTGTCACGAACTGAGCGTAGGTACTCTACAAAGCGGTCTCTGAGCCTCCGCTTAGTCTCCCTGAAGTAGAGGGGGCCACATCGGGAACAGCGGATGCAATAGACCACATTAGCGGATGTGCAGGTGAACATCTGTCTAATGTGGAAAGTTTTTCTGGGGCCTGGGATGGAGGTGCAACTCTGACATGGGGCCATGAATTTCTAGCACTGAGACTAGAAATGGAATTTGAAAGCTGTGTAATTCATCATTGGGAGTAGGGGATCACATTCTTGCGGGAAGGTGGGTGAGAGGAGGTGTAGTCTAGATAGCTGTGGAAGTCAGTGGGCTTGAAATAGATATCAGTTTAGAGGTGGTCACCAGAGATGGAGACAGAGAGGAGAAAGAAGGAGGGAGAGGTATCAGAGATGGTCCAGGTGAACTTGAGGTTGGGGTGAAAGGTGTTGGTGAAGTCGATGAACTGTTCAAGCTCCTATTATGTAAAACCTTTCATGGCTACAGGACGTCTCAAGCATGTACATGATCTAGTATTCCTCACTTGAGATTATTACGAGAAGTTTAACTTACTATTCTATTGTGTGACCTTCTTCAGATAAATAAGGGAAGGAAGTGACAGATATAAAGACATTGTGTTGCGTTTTGTACAACTTTTTAACATGGTTGCCAAACATGTGCACAACGAGGTCCCACAAAGCAGCAATTAGATAAATGACGCATTAACCAATTTTAGTGAACTATAGTTGAGGGGTAAATATTGGCCAGAACACTAGAACGAGTCATGTACTCTTTTTCAAATAGAGTCATGTGAGATCTTTTATATCCAAATGAGACGACATGCTTAGTTTAATGTCTTATCTGAAAGATGATAGCACTGAGTTCGTGAAGCCCTGCCTCAAAGGTAAGAATGTGACCATCTGGGTAAGGCTGACACCTTATGGAGTGTGAAATATTGCATGTATAAATTCACATACTCTATCTGAAGATAAGTGTAACTATGTGGTTAATCAGCAGCGAGTAAAATCTAGTCTCTGTTTGAACTTGTGGCTGATACATCAACTATCTCCTTCAGCTTGAAGTATTAGGCCAGCAGACTCATTAGAAGAGAGAAAATGCATCATGGATTAAAGATGCATGTGACAGTCATTAAAACCATAAGAAATGAGAACAAGATGAGGCCATTTGATCCCTTGAGCTGTTTCACTATTCAATGGGATCATGCCTGATCTGACATTCTTCACATTCACTTTCCTGCCCTTTCCCCATAACACTCGATTCACTGATTGATCAAGAATCTGTCTCAGCCTTAAATACAAACAAGGGCTGTGATGCCACAGCTCTCTGTGGCAAGCAGTTCCAAAGACTTTCAATCCTCTGAGAGAAGAAATTTCTCCTCAATCTCAGTGCCCCTTTAGTCTGAGACTATGCCCTCCTGACCTAGGCTCTCCCATGGAAGAAACATCCTCACAGCATTTACCCTTTAATTTTGTTTTCCCCCTTTCATTGAGGTTATTTCTAGATATGCAGAGTCTGATAACTATTAATTAAGGTTCTCTACTGAAACTTATTTGTAGGATTGAGAGGTAAAGTAAGTTCAATGGATTCACGATCATTGTTAGGTTCTTAATTGCAGGTATTTATTGAATTCAAATTCCACCATCTGCCATGGTGGGATTCAAACCTAGGTCCCCAGGACATTATCTGGATCTCTGGATTAACAGTCTAGTGATAATACCACTAGGCCATTGCCTCCCCATATGTCTACGTGGCTGGTGTGCACGGAGCATACCCTGAGATTTTAATGCCTGCTGTCCAACAGGGAGGTCCTTTGGAGCAGGTGGAGAGCTGAAGTCACCAGCTACCCATCAAGTTTCCATGCTGAGAATTCTTGGCATCCAGTTTTCTCGTGATGAGTGGTACGATAGATAGATGCATATTAATGAGGTGAGATCTACAGTTTTGGTATTCATTCATGGGATGTGGGCATCGCTGGCTGAGCCAGCATTTATTGCCCATCCCTAATAGGCTCCCCCCGGGTGATGGTGAGCTGCTTTCTTGAACCACTGCACTTCATGCACTGTAGGTAAACCCATAATGCTGTTGAGGAGGGAATTCCATGATTTGGACTGAATGACACTGAAGGCACAGTAGTATATTTCCAGGTCAGAACGGTGAATGGCTCAGAGGGGAACTTGTAGATGGTGGTGGTTTCGCATACCTGTTGCCCTTGTCCTTCTGGATGGTCGTGATTGCGGGTTTGGAAGGTGCTTCCATAGGAACCTTGGTGAATTAGTGTATTTTGCAGACAGCACACACTGCTGTGACTGAGAGTTGACGGTTCAGGGAGTGAATGTTTATTGATGTGGTACCATTCAAGTGGGCTGCTTTGCCCTGGATGTTGTCAAGCATCTTGAGTGTTCTTGGAGCTGCACTCATCCAGGTAAATGAGGAGTATTCCTTCACATTCCTGACTTATGTCTTGTAGACGGTGGACAGGCTTTGGGAAATCAGATATTGCATTACTTTCTGCAGGATTCATAGCCTCTGACCTACTTTTGTTGCCAATGGGTCCATATGGTTGGTCCAATTCACGTTTCAGTCAATAGTAAGTCACAGGACATTGATAATGGGAGTTAGTGATGATATTGCCATTGAATGTCAAGGATGATGGTTAGACTCTCTATTGTTGGAAATGGTCTTGCCTGGCATTCGTGTGGCACAAATGTTACTTGTAACTAGTCAGCCCAAACCTGAATATCGTCCAGGTCTTACTGCATTTGGACATGGACTGCTTCAGTATCACAAATAGGGCTGAATGTTGTGCAATTATCAGCAAACATCCCCACATTTGATCTTATGGTACAGGGAAGGTCTTTGATGAAGCAGCTGAATATGATTGGACCTAGGACACTACCCTGAGGAGCTCCTGTAGGGATGTCCTGGAGCTGCGATGACTGAAGTCCAACAAGCACAACCATCTTCCTATGTACCAGCAGATATTCTTCCCTCTGATTTGCATTGGCTCTGGTTTTGCTCTTTGATGCCACAGTAAGCCAAATATGGCATTGACATATCTTTAATCAACCTGTTTTGACAAATCTCTGGAGCAGGTGAAACCTGAAGCCAGGCCCTCTAGTTTAGAGGTAGGGACACTACCATTGCAGTACAAGGCCCCATTTTTATTGAAGCCGTATTATAGATAGTTTCTAATCAACCTGTTTAGAGATATTATTGTATTCTTCTGGAATAGGTGGAACTTGAGTCCAGGCCTCCTGGTTCAGAGCAGAGACACTACTACTGCATCAGAAGAGCTCTCAAATGCAGCCTTGATTTTTTAAATTCAATTCAAATTCCACATCTGACATGGCAGGATTTGAACCTGGGTTCCCAGTGCATTACCAGGGTCTCTGAATTAATCGCGTAGCAATAGTAACATGAGGCCATGACCTCCCCTCTAATGCAGTTAAAAAGGCCTCTAACAAGCAGTAATCCCCATTTTGGAGGGCTCTTGTGGTGCAATGGTCATGTTCCTATCCCTGAGTATTGCATCTAATGCTTTGAGGAGAGGGCAGAATAATTATTGCTGAAGAATAACAGCATTTGGCTGTTTCAGTGCAAAGCCTACAGGACAGGGTGAGCCAAGACGGATGATAAAGGAAGAAAATTCAGTGAATTTGGTGTGCGTGTGGTAAACTGTGGGAAGGATAATGACATTTTCCCCTGGTTAGAACTTGCACGCACTATCCTTTAATATTAGTAAGCTGTTGTGCTGCAGCTACCACACTGTTCTCACTGCCTGCCATGGACATAATCAGCAAAATTTACATATTGACAATCATTCTATTTGAACAATATTGTGAAGCACCTTTTAAGGTCCATCAGGTCCTGATGTTGCATATGAACTCAGAGGTAAGGACAAAACACAACAGTACAAGACTCCTGGTTAATAAGGTATGGATTAGTTGTTGTTAGGCATTCTAAGGTTATTTTATAAACCAAAATAACTTAAATTCCAGAAATGCTTTGGTCCCTAGCTTTCAGGCTGGAGACGTTATAGTACATTACAAGGATTTTTGTGGCACGGTGGTAGTGTCCCTATCTCTGAGGCAGAAGGCCCTGGTTTAAGTCCCAACTGCTGCCGAGGTGTGTGATATCACATCTGAACAGGTTGATGAAAACTACCTGCTGTGTACTGGAGTGGGCAATATTTGCTTACTCCATCCAAACAGCAGAGGGAGTCTCCCATCAAGTAGATACAGCAAAACAGTGAAAATGATCTGCTGAACAGCAGCTCTTGCAAAATTTTCCAGCTCACCAACCTAGTCCTTATTGACCTATATTGGTTTTTGGTCCTGGATTTTAAAAGTTTCATCATTGTTTCATAATTTTTCCGTAGCAATTTCTCTCCTTACTGTTATAATCTCTTCTGGCCCCTCTGAGGTACTCTTGTGCACCCCTACTTCCTTTATTCAAACATTGCCACCTGTGGTTCTGGCCAAAAGTGACCTAAGCTAGAATATTGAGTGTCGCTTTGAAATCCACATTACAGGTGGAATGTCATTGCACTAGAGAGGATGCAGATTTACCATAAAGCTGTCTGGGCTGAGGAGCTTTAGTTACGAAGTGGGTTTTATTTATGAAGAGGCTTTGGAACAGGGGAGACTGAAAGGAGCATGATTGAGATGTCTAAAATAAAAGACAGGGTAGGCAGGAAGATGTATTTCCCCTTAATGGAGAGACCAGTGGTCAGGGGACATTGACATTAGGTAAGGGACAGGAAGTTTAGAGGAGATGTGAGGAAAAATTTTTTCACCCATAGGGTGTTGGGAATCTGGAACTCACTGCCTGTCTGGGGACCTCATAACATATAAGAAGGACTTAGATGCACACTTGCAATGTCACAGCATACAAGGTTAAGGGCCAAGCGCTGGAAAATTGTTTCCTTTATTCGTTCATGGGATGAGGTTGTTGCTGACCAGGCAGCATTTATTGCCCATCCCTAGTTGCCCAGAGGGCAGTTAAGAGTCAACCAGCTCACTGTGGGTCTGGAGTCACATGTAGACCAGACCAGGTATGGATGACAATTTCCTTCATTAAAGGGCATTAGTGATCCAAATGGGCTTTTCCAACAATCGACCAATGGATTCACAGTCATCAGAAGATTCCCAATTCCAGATATTTATTGAATTCAAATTCCACCATCTGCCATGGCAGGATTCAAACCCAGGTCCCCAGAACATTAGAGATAACAAGCTGTGGGGCTGGATGAACACAGCAGGCCAAGCAGCATCATAGGAACAGGAAAGCTTGACGTTTCGGGCCTAGACCTTTCATCAGAAATGGGGGAGGGGAAGAGGGTTCTGAAATAAATAGGGAGAGAGGGGGAGGCGGATAGAGGATGGATAGAGGAGAGGATAGGTGGAGAGGAGGCAGACAAGTCGAAGAGGCGGGGATGGAGCCAGTAAAGGGGAGTGTAGGTGGGGGTGTAGGGAGGAGATAAGTCAGTCCAGGGAGGACGGACAGGTCAAGGGGGCGGGATGATGTTAGTAGATAGGAGATGGGGGTGGGGCTTGAGGTGGGAGGAGGGGATAGGTGAGAGGAAGAACAGGTTAGGGAGGTGGAGATGAGCTGGGCTGGTTTTGGGATGCGGTTGGGGGAGGGGAGATTTTGAAGCTTGTGAAATCCACATTGATACCATTGGGCTGCAGGGTTCCCAGGCTGAATATGATTTGCTGTTCCTGCAGCCTTCGGGTGGCATCACTGTGGCATTGCAGGAGGCCCAGGATGGACATGTTGTCTGAGGAATGGGAGGGGGAGTTGAAATGGTTCGCGACTGGGAGGTGCAGTTGTTTGTTGTGAACTGAGCGCAGGTGTTCTGCAAAGCGGTCCCCAAGCCTCCGCTTGGTTTCCCCGATGTAGAGGAAGCCACAACAGGTACAGCGGATGCAGTATACCACATTGGCAGATGTGCAGGTGAACATCTGCTTGATGTGGAAAGTCTTCTTGGGGCCTGAGATTGGGGTGAGGGAGGAGGTGTGGGGGCGGGACGGGGCGAAAGAATCCCCCTCATCCTCACGTACCACCCCACCAACCTCCGGACCCAACGCATCATCCTCCAACACTTCCGCCATCTGCAATCAGACCCCACCACCAAAGACATTTTTCCCTCCCCACCCTTATCTGCCTTCCGGAGGGACCACTCCCTCCGCGACTCCCTTGTCCGCTCCACACTCCCCTCTAGCCCCACCACACCCGGCACTTTTCCCTGCAACCGCAGGAAGTGCTACACCTGCCCCCACACCTCCTCCCTCACCCCAATCCCAGGCCCCAAGAAGACTTATAACCTGATGTTGTGTGACTTCTGAACTTCACCACATAAACACAGCTGCTACAAAAGCACGTCAGAGGCTAGGAATACAGTGGCAAGTAACACACCTCCTGACTCCCCAGAGCCTATCCACCATCTACAAGGCACAAGTCTGGAGCATGATGGAATACTCCCCACTTGCCTGGATGGGTGCAGCCCCAACAACACTCAAGAAGCTCGACACCATCCAGGTCAAAGTAGCCCACTTGATTGGCACCACATCCACAAGCATTCACTCCCTCCACCACTGACAGTAGCAGCAGTCTGTACTATCTACAAGATGCACTGCAGAAGTTCACCAAAGATCCTCAGACATCACCTTCCAAATCCACAACCAATTCCATCTTGAAGGGCAAGGGCAGCAGATACGTGGGAACACCGTCACCTGCAAGTTTCCATCCGGGCTACACATTATCCTGACTTGGAAATATGTTGCCGTTCCGTAATTGTCACTGCGTCAAAATCCTGGAATTCACTCCCTAAGGGCATTGTGAGTCAATCTACATCATGTGGACTGCAATGGTTTAAGATGTCAGCTCACCACCACCTTCTCAAGGGCAATTAAGGGCAGGCAATAAATGCTGACCCAGTCAATGATGCCCACATCACACAAGTGAATAAATGTAAAGAAAATGTGTGTGAACCCTGTCCTACTCATTACTCTGTTGATTCTGTAATTAATTACAATAGCTTACGTACTAAATATTTTTTCTGTTAACACAATAGCATTGGTCAGTTCATTCGCAATTCTAATGGCTTCTGCAAGACAGGATCAAGAAGCTTAAGAACGTGAATATTGTAAAAGCACTTTGCCATCAAAGAGGCGAGTTACTGCATCTTAAAGATTGACCCGAAATTATCGTCAAAACCCAAGACTTTACTGGCAGTTTGAGATTTCCATTTGAGTACTAAAAGGGAAAAGCTGAAAACCAGTATTCAGCTCTAAAATTACAAAACGCAGAATGTTCTTTGTCATGATGGAATTTGTACCTACTCAGCACATTTGTGCAATTATGGAAATTGCAACTTCCGGCTTATCCAGAAGGAATTGCATATGATTTCTTTGGAAACGTGGTTGATTAAGAAGTATAAACAACATTTTTCTCTGACAAAAAGAGCTTAAAACAACATTCACAAACACGTCAAATTCCTTCAGTGCATGAATTCATTTTGTTAAGAAACCCTAGAACACTGTGAGGAGAGCTCAGTCTTTCTTGGGATTGATTATGCACAGAATTAGGGAAAAATCAGTGGAATACTCGGAACAAGCAGTGCTCACTTAAAAGCAAATGCCTCAGATCCTGGGAATTAGAAATGCAATACCTCAAATATGCAACCGGACAGATGGTCTGTCTATCGAAGGGGGAGCAAAATAAACATTACAGGTCAACGATCTTGCATCAAAAACTGAGAAAAGTTAGACGAGTCAAATATAAACATATGAACATGTGAATTAGGAGCAGGAGTTGGCCACTCAGCCCCTTGATCCTGCTCTGCCATTAAACAAGATCATAACTGATCTGATTACTCCACGTTCTTGTCTACTTCCAATAACCTTTTATTTTAAGAAGGCCCACCAAAGGGCATGGTGGTTATTTAGCACATGGACTGCAGTGGCTTAAGAAGACAGCTCAAGGGCAACTAGGGATGGGCAATAAATGCTAGCCTAGCCAGTGATGCCCATGTCCCATGAGTGAATAAAGAAAAGGGGCAAAGGCAGCTAAAGGGGAAGGGACAGAAAGAAGAAAAGGGAAGATCACTGACAGTGTGGAAGGCAGAAGAAATAAAATCACAAATGGGATGATGGTTCAAGGCAAAATAAAAATGGATTATAGAATTCATAGAATCATAGAATCCCTACAGTGTGGAAGCATGCTATTCGGCCTATCAAGCCCACACCAACCCTCCAAAGAACATCCCACCTAGACTCACTCCCTTACCCTATCCCTGTAACGCTGCATTTCCCATGGCTAACCCACTAGTTTGCACAATCCTGGACATTACAGGGGAATTTAGCATGGCCAATCCACCTAACCTGAACATCTTTGGACTGTGGGAGGAAACTGGAGCACCCGGAGGAAACCCACACAGACACAGGGAGAATGTGCAAACTCCACACAGACAGTCACCCAATGGTAGAATTCTTGACAGGAACTGCTATCTGTAGACAAAATGGTAGTGGCTATGAATTGAAATTGTTTAATTTAATCTTAAGCCCATTAGGCTGGAAAGCACCTAATTGAAAAATGAGCAGAAGTTTTTATATTTCTAATGAAGTTCATTGGAACAGTGTGGGAGACCAATGAATCGAAGCCTACAACATGTAATATTTGTTCAGAATATGTAGAGGAAATGAGTCAATGCTGAACTCCAGCAAAAACTGAATTTGTTTAATTCTCATTCAAGAAAGAGGTCACAAGTATGCTGCGCCCTCAATTGCTTCATGATGCTCCACAGCACTTCAATGCCGGTGAATTATTTATGCAGTGCAACCACTGATGTTGTGCAGCCAAGTTGCAGTGAGCAAAGAGATAAATTACCAGCTAATTTATTTTTGTTGTTAGTTGAGATTCAAACTTTGGCCAGGCCACAGGGGGAAACCATTTGGTTCCTTGCATCTTGAAGGTAGCTACTTCACCAATGGCCTTCCGTCCAACATAAGGTCAGCAGTGGGGATGTTTGCCAGTAACTGCACAATGCTCAGCACCATTTGCAACTCCTCAGATACTGATGAGATCTGTAGCCACAACAACACCAGGATGATATCCAGGTTGGGGCTGAAAAGCAGTAAGTCACTCTCGTGCCTCACAAGAGCTAGACATTCTCCAACAGTCTCCAACCCTCAGCCTTGACACTTAATGGCCTCACTGTAACCCACTACTGATTTCCTGGGGGTTACCATTGATCAGAAAATGAATTTGACTAGCTATATAAACACTGTCAATAAGAGCAGGTCAGAGGCTGGGAATCCTGTAGTAGATCACAACTGGATTACTGTGTGTAGTTCAATTTGCTATACAATAGGAAGGATGTGATTGCATTGGATGGGGTGCAAAGGAGATTCTGTAGCCAGAGAAGGAGCATTTTAGCTGTGAAGAGAAGCTGGATAGGCTCAGGTTGTTTTTTTCGGAGCAAAGAAGGTTAAAGGGAAACCTGATTGAGATGTTTAAGATTATGAGGTGCAAGGATACAGTAGATAGAAAGCAGCTGATGCCCTAGTTTGAGGGTCAACAACACAGGGGCATAATTTTAAGGTGAAGGGCATTAGGTTTAGAAGGGATTTGAGGACAATATTTTCATCCAGAGTGTGACAGGAATCTGGAATTCACTGCCTGGGGAGGGTAGTTGAGGGAGGAAACCTCACAGTGCATGGAGGAGCACTTGAATTGTCCTACCATTCAAGACTGTAGGCCAAGTGCTGGATAGTAGGACCAGTGTAGATGGATCATTGTAGACATGATGGGCTGAAGGGACCCTTTTCTGCTGTTTGACCCCATTACTCTGATAAATGGGTAGGAAAGACACAAAATGAAGAGTTTATATTAATGCAGCAAATTGCTATGAGAAATTTATATTGCTCTTTACGTCCCAAAGCCCCCTTCCATCCCCTTGGGAAAAGACAACTACAATTGACTATATCTATACCCCTCAAAGCTAGGCTAGTAATCCTTAGATCCAGGTGAATGCTCTGGGACGGAGGTTCAATTCTCACTCAGGTAGCTGGTGGAATTTGAATTTAGTTAACAAAACTGGAATTGAAAGTTAGTCTCAATAATGGTTACCATGAAACATTTATCAACTGTCATAAAAACCCATCCGGGTCACTCATGTCCTTTTGGGAAGACAATCTGCCATCCTTGCCCAGTCTGGTCTACGTGTGACTCCAGAACCACAGCAATGTGGTTGATGCTTATCTGCCGTCTGAAATGGTATAAAAGATACCCACAGTTCAAAGTCAATGAGGGATGGGCAACACATAGTGACCTTTCCAGCAATGCCCGCTTCTGCTGAAACAATAAAGAGATACAGAGTGCTGACTTCCACGTGTTTTACAGTCAATGAAGTGCGTACTTCAGAAGCTGCTGTTGAAATGGCAGGAAATGCACCATTCAATTTTTTGGCAGTACATTCTCACAGATAAGTGATAACGATCACATAACCTGTTTTTGTGCTGTTGATTGAACACTCACTGGGAAGAACTTGATCGACACCTCATTCACAAACATCCACTACTGACGCCCAGTAGCAGCAGTGTGTAGCATTGACAGGATTCCTTGCAGAAGTTCACCAAGTCTCCAAACCTACTATCACTAAAACCTAGAAGGTCATGGCCACAGATGCATGTGAACACCATCACCGACAAGATCCCTTCCGAGCCACACACTGCCCTGACGTGGAAATATATCCCTGTTTCTTCACTGTTGCTGGGTCAAAATCATGGAAATCCCTCAATACTGGTGGGTCTACCTGCAGCAAATGGGCTGTGCAACGTTCAGCACCATTTGCGACTCCTCAGATACTAAAGAGATCCGCAACAAGGCCAGGATGATATCCAGGTTGGGGCTGAAAAGTAGTAAGTGACTCTCATGCCTCACAGGAGTTTGACCATTTCCAACAAGAGAGAATCTAACCATCGACCCTTGACATTCAATGGCATTACTGTCGCTGAATACCCCACTATTGAATTCCTGGGGTTTACCATTGAAGGCAGCACCCCACCACTTTCTTAAGAGCAATGAGAGATGGGCAATAATTGCTGGCAGTGCCCACAGTCTGCAAATGAATAAAAGCAAAACCTCTGTTGTTTGTCCTCAGCACAGCACAATGGCATCTTCTCTTTCTACTGATAGCGCAGACAGGATTTGGTTTACAACTCATTCACAAGACAGAGCTTTTTACAATGTTTAATGGATTATCAGCAAGTGAGATTTAAACTCCTCTTGTAACTCTGAGCCTGGAGTGTGTTGACCTTCTGCATATGGTATCAAACGACAAAGCATTCACACAGATTATTTAGTATATCTCAATCGCTATAAAGGTTAACAAAAAAAAAACACTGAACTTACATGAACTATTCTTTCCTCAACTTGCTGTAATGCCAATTTCCCTTAAAACATTCAATAAAAGCTTGAACTGTCTTTTACTCAATACTTGCTAAATTGCCAATATTTGCTTCACCAAAGCACAAGCCTCAAGCAACAAAAGCAGAAATTGCTGGTGAAACTTGGCAGAATCTGTGGGAAGAAAACAGAGTTAACGTTTCGAGTCCGCTGACTCTTCATCTGGACTCAAGGACTGAGCTGAAATACTACTTGTTGCAAGGTGAGGAATGTTGGTCAGGCTTCCTCCCAATGGATTCTCTTCACTGAATCCAAACTCAAGGCTCTCTCCCACAATGGTTGTTTGCCGTCTTCTGAGTGTCCAACTCAGGGTCATCTATATTCTAGGTTCTCACTGTTTTTTCTGTGTTCCTGCATGTTCTTGCTGTCAATGTCTTTGATGTTCCTTCTTTTATCCAGGCATCAGTCCTGAAACACATGCACAACTGGTGCATATTCTGTTGTCTAATTGAGACTTAACCTCATCATCTCTTTGATCAGCAGAGGAGATACCCAATGGTATTATCGCTGCACTGTTAATCCAGAGACCCAGCTAATGTTCTGGGGACCCGGGTTCAAATCCCACCTTAGCTGATTCTGGAACTTGAATTCAATAAACATCTTGAATTAAGAATCTAACAATGGCCACGAATCCATTGTCAATTATTGGAAAAACTATCTAGTTCATTAATGGAATGAGACTGCTGTCCTTACCTGGCCTGGACTACACGTGACTCCAGGCCCTCAGTAATGTAGTTGACACTTAACTGCCATCTGGATGGGTAATAAAAGCTGGCCTAGACACTTCTGAAAACAAAAACAAAATCTCCATTAATGAAGAGAGATAACAAGGTGTAGAGCTGGATGAACACAGCAGGCCAAGCAGCATCAGAGGAGCAGGAAGGCTGAAGTGTCGGGCCTAGACGCTTCTTCAGAAATGGGTCTGAAGGAGGGTCTAGGCCCAAAACGTCAGCCTTCCTGCTCCTGTGATGCTGCTTGGCCTGCTGTGTTCATCCAGCTCTACACCTTGTTATCTCAGATTCTCCAGCTTCTGCAGTTCCTACTATCTCTCCATTAACGAATGTTTCTCTCTCTGTCCATTGTTCCTTATAGTACTTCTGTTAAATGTTTTACATGAAGACAGGCAGCCACACCAAATCATTGAAGACCCCCAATGGTTTCTAACCAGACTTTTGAATAAACAATCCCAGAATCTATTAAATACACGATAACTTTAGCAGATGAAAAAATAAACAATGTAATCTAACTAATGTCTATGCTTTAAACCCGAAATGTTTGTTTTCAGTTTCCATTCATACAAATCATATACAGGCAAACAAACACTGCTAAATGATAAATAAAAAAAAACAAACTGGTCAGGTTATGTAAATGGTTTTCATGATGTGTTGGTTAACAGGTATAAAGGACTGCTAGGTTGTTTTTCTAAAACTTTGATCAGGGTCACATTTTCAGTTCACTCAGGTAAAGGTAGCAATAACTCTAACTCAGATTTCTGCTCTTTGGGCTTGTGGAAGCTGATATGGGAGATTAGGCAGGACCTTTCAAGTCTTCATGCTGTGTCACCAACAACCAAGATCATCTCCTCAGAAAACACAGTTCAAGACAAACAGCTTCAACTCTGGTCCCACCTCTGATAGACTGACCATTTTTTCCTGAGGTCTCAATTACTATTCAACATATGCCATCTGGTCAATATAAGGTCTCTTTCAGACTTGCCGGAACCAATTCCCAGGTACTGATCTCATTAATAGCCAACTTCGACTATCTGTTTAAACACAATGCTCTTCCCAGGATTGATGTGTCTGTAGAGACCTTTTTAATCAAGAATCAGACTGCAATTAACCTCCAGGCCTGGCTTCACACTTGTTCTTTACCTGACTGAAAACTGTTTTCTAAAGTACACAAGTCACCTTTAGCACACAATTCCCAGTTCATGTCTCCAAACCAAAATTGATAAGAGAGTAAAAATAAAAATTATGAAAAAGCAGCGAGGGCTCTGACAGAGACTTAACTCATTAGTTCTTACACTCAAGTAAGGTTGTCTTCTTTTCCCATCATGCTTTGTAGATGTTTAGCTGTTAGTCATATAGCCAGAAATGCTACTAACTAGGCCAGAACTGAAGTCTGGAATCTATGCGGTCTAGTAGAACCAGATTCAACTGATTTTTCAACATATAATTGTATAAATACTTGACAAGCACTACCTGCAGGGTGTTGAGGAATGAACTAGGCAACTGGTCCCACAGAATTCTGCTTGGGTTTACGCTCCACATAACCTTCTGCCACTTTACTTGCTATTAATCTATCAATTTATCCATCTATTTCTTGTCCCCTCATTTGTTTATCCATCTCTGTCTTAAATGCATGTATGCTATTCATCTCAACTGCTGGTTTTCTTATTGAATTAGATTTCGTTATTAATGTAATAAGCAGTTTCTCCTCAATAAATAGTTCTAACTAGAAAGATTTCTCAAAGAGCTGACATAGGAAGATGGGCTGAAAAGCCTCCTTTGGTACTGTAAAATTCCGCATAAAGCAAACAGCTTTTCTGAATGTTATTCAAGTTGCATAATACGTGTGCAAAGGACAATAAACATCAAGTATTTCCTGCCCAGGCAAGTTATGTTTTTGGATTTTTTTTGACAGTATGTTTTTTGAGGAAGTAACCAAAAAGGTTGTTGAGGTCAGAGTGGTAGTTATTGTTTACTTGGACTTTAGTGAAGCTTTTGATAAGCCTCCGCACGCTAGACTAATTAGTAAAGTTAGATCACGTGGGATTCAGGGTGTACTTGCCAATTGGATACAAAATTGGCTTAACAGTAGGAGACAGAGGGCGATGGTAGCGAGTTGTTTTTCAGGCTGGAGACTTCTGATCAGCGGTGTGCTACAGGGTTCGGTATTGAGTCCATTTTTATTTGTCATTTATTTAAATGATTTGGGTGAGAATATAGGAGGCATGGTTAGTGAGTTTGTGCATGACACCAAAATGGATGGTATCGTGGACAGTGAAGAAGGCTTTCTAAGATTACGAAAAGATCTTGATCAATTGGGTCAATGGGCTGAGAAGTGGCAAATGGAGTTTAATCTGGATAAATGCAAGAGTTCAGGTACATTATTCTTTGAAACATGTGTCACATGTAGACAGGGTAGATAAGAAGGCATTTAGTATGCTTGCCTTCATTACTCAGACCTTCGAGTAGAGGAGTTGGGAAGTCACGTTGAGGTTGTACGGGACATTGGTGAGGCCTCTTCTGGAGTACTGTGTGGAGTTCTGGTTGCCCTACTGAGGGGCAACTTTTTTACACAGAGTGGGGCTTGTGTGTGGAATTAACTGCCAGAGGAAGTGATGGATGTGGGTACAGTTACCATGTTTGAAAGACATTTGGATAAGTACATGAATAGGAGAGTTTGGAGGGATATGGGCCAAATGCAGGCAGGTGGGACTGGGTTAGTTTGGGACCATGGTCAGTGTGGACTAATTGGACCAAAATGTCTGTTTCCATGCTGTATGACTCTATGATTTGAAAATCTTGAGGGACTCCTGTTCCAGGATTGCTGTTTAAGCTGGGAATATTTTGTAATGTGGTTACTTCTGTCTTTTTTGAGCTGCACATTTTAAGGTGAAGCTTGTGTTTGGGCAGAAAGCAGGTTTGTAAGCCAGTGTGTAAGTACCAGAGACCAGCCCACATCCAAATAAATCAGATTCTTACATTCCCTTGCTTCACAATAGGATAAGCCACGTAATCAGGGAAGCACATAATTGTTTTCAAAGCAGCGTTTTATTACTTTGACAATATGGTAAAAAGACGAATGAAAGATAGTCCCAAGATTAATAATTATTGATAATGGCTCCTATGTCCAGAAAAGGAAAATCTAACTTAGAGATTTTAAAGATTGCAAAATAATATTTTATTTTCCCGTTCATTGTTTCTTTGGATGTAGATGTTGATGTCAAGGTCAGCACTTTTTGCCCGTACCAAATTGCCCTTGAGCCAGGTAACTTGCTCAACCATTGCAGAGGTTGATGAGAGTCAACCACGTTGCTGTGAGTCTGGAGTCACATGTAGGTCAGACCAGTAAGGACTGCTGATTTCTTTCCCTTACAGACATCAGTGAACCAGATGGGCTTTGATGACATTCGGTGATCATTAGGATGGTTCTCGTGACTGGGACTAGCTCTCAATTCCATCCTCAATAATCAATTGCTTTTGAAACTCCAACATCTGATGTGATGGAATTGGAGCCCAAGCATTAGTTGTTGCCTTTGGGAGTCTAGCGACATTACTACGACACCACCATTTCCTGCACTTGATAGAGTAAACATAGAGAAATGTTACCACATCGTGGGACAGTTATATAAGGCAGTTGGCCAGAATGGGTAGACTTGGAATCTTTGGAATAGCTCTACATGCTGATATATAAATTATTGGCTCTTGGAGCAGATAGTTAGTTCTGTTCAGTTCTAAGCTAATTCGATATAACATAGATAATAGGAACTGCAGATGCTGCAGAATCCGAGATAACAAGGTGTAGAGCTGTAATAACACAACAGGCCAGGCAGCGTCATAGACCTAGCTTTATCTCTGAGGTGATAAAAATGTCTGCCATCTCATGCCAATATAGGTAATCAGTCATCAGCTAATATAACCTGTTCTGTTATTATTATGTAATTAGCTGCTTCTTGTTTCTCAAATGCATGCTTCTCTTGCCAAAGACTGGTCATCAATTAATCTTCCATCAGTTTAATTAATTAAGTATACCTGGACTCATATTATAGGAAGATTTGGGAATAGCGAATCCAAGCAGAGAAGATCCTAGAAG
The DNA here is from genome assembly GCA_024137785.1 of Ginglymostoma cirratum. Classification (NCBI taxonomy): domain Eukaryota; kingdom Metazoa; phylum Chordata; class Chondrichthyes; order Orectolobiformes; family Ginglymostomatidae; genus Ginglymostoma; species Ginglymostoma cirratum. The sequence goes on along the minus strand of JAHRHZ010000218.1, from coordinate 34,155,228 downwards.
GATCAGGTGCCAACGGGGCAACTCTTACAACAGGGGATATTGAACTAGGGGTCATAAATGTAAAATAGTAACAAGTAAATCCTAAACCTTCTCTTCAGACATTGGTTAGCAGGAATGCAGAGTGCTCTACCATCAGGAGGTCAACAGCATTGATGCATTTAAGCTGAAGCTGGATAACAGAGTAAAGAAATCAAAAGGATATATTGATGGACTTCAATGATGAGAGTGGAGTATGTTGGTGTGAAGAATAAGCAATGGTATTAACCAACTGAGCTCTAAATAGGGTTTAGGCCCGAAACGTCAAGTTTTCCTGCTCCTATGATGCTGCTTGACCTGCTGTGTTCATCCAGCCCGATGCTTGTTATCTCTAAATACAACTTGTTGGGATTAGCATAATGAATATGCCAGAACAGAATATATTGCATTATAATTATAAATTTAATTCATTCATGCATCAGCTATCTTTAATACCTTTTCAATCAGATCAGGGTGAAAGCTTCATGTCTTGACAGCCCTTTATTGTGGTACAGTCCAATAATTACTGGTGAAAATACTAAGGTTATCCTTAGTATTTCCTTAGTATTTCTTAGTATTCTTATATCCTTAGTATTCATTCTTATGAATTTCCTGGGTCGGGCATGGACCAATCAAGCTTCTCGTCCACAGGTTAGGAGCAGGACATAATTCAGGTCTGGACCAAGATTACTTGAATGGGCAGGGGTGTCAGCAGTGACATTTCAACGCCTGTCCCCACAACATTACCTTGGGTCTCTGTAGTACTAGCCTGGTGACACAGTCATTACGATACCACCCCCCACCCCCGTTTTGACAAAGATCCAAGGTACAAAATACACAACAAACCAGTAAGTGCTAAAATTATAATCGAGGCTGGAGATTTGAAACAAACACAAACAGAAGTTGCTGGAGAAACTCAGCAGGCCTGGCAGCACCTATGGAGAAATAGTGTTAATGCTTCAAGTCCAGTATGACTCTTCTTCAGAACTGATAGTCGCTCGGAAAAGGTGGAATTTATGAGGGGGTGTGGGTGGGGGGTGGGGGGGGCGGGGGTTGGATTGAGTGGATGGATGGAGAGAGAGAAAAAAAGGTAGGTGGGCAAAGGGTTTGTTGGTCGTAAGTGAGGGAAGAAGATAAGCTAGATAGGTGATAATTTTAATAATTATGATAACTGTGATTTGTTTCTTGAATTTTGATTTTGACATGTTCAGAAAAGTCATATTGTGTTTCTGATGAGTGTTATGAAATATTTAGAATCAGGTAATATATGCATGGGGATCATCTGGCAGTAAGCAGAATCTGTACAATGGGGCAACACGGTGGCTCGGTGGTTAGCACTGCTGCCTCACGGCACCAGGGACCCAGGTTTGATTCCATCCTTGGCAAACTGTCTGTGTGGAGTTTGCAAATTCTCCCCGTGTCTGCGTGGGTTTCCTTTGGATGCTCCGGTTTCCTCCCACAGTCCAAAGATGTGCAGGTTAGGCGGATTGGCCATGCTAAATTGCCCATAGTGTTCAGGGATGTGTAGATTGGTAGCTTGGCCACCCGAAATGCAGGGTTACGGGGAAGGGGTGGGTAGTGGGGGGAGAAATGCTCTTCGGTGATATGGACTTGTTGGGCTGAATGGCCTGTTTCCACACTGTCAAACACCTAGACTATTGCAAATCCAAGAACGGGTTAATGGAGACAGTGTGGATCAATTCCTTCTTCCAGGAAGGGAATGGAAAATTATACGTGAGAGTTTGATTCTCAAACCAAGAATTCCTCGCAGGGAGTGAGGAAGGGAGTGTGAAGTCACACCCAAGCATTTCTGGTTTTGTACCATGAAAAATGAGTGGAGGATGTGTGCAAAAGGTATTGTTTTTTTAAACATTCCACCCCAGCTCCCTGCGAAGTGCAGAGTTAACACATTCGGCTGACTCACACTGTTCTGCCTGACGTTACTGAATGCCTGGATGTCATATACTTGTGGTTTTAGATGACTGCTATGCATTGCAGGGTGATGCCAACAGCTTGGGCTCAATGATCAGCCACGATCATTTTCAAAGGCAGGACAGGCTCAGTGGGCCAAATGGTCATCTCTGTTCCTGTTTTCTACGTTTTTATATTCCATCACGGTTCCTTCACTATGCCACGTCAGAGACACAGGCCTGAATCTGTCAAATTTCGGCTTGTTTTGTCAAGTTTCACTGACAGTTTCTCTCTACGGGGCTCAGTGTGAGAGTTCTTGCCATTCCCAACCAAACTTGCCTTAGTAACTACTTATCCCATCCCTATGGTTGTGGTCTCATGTGATCCTAGCCCCGTTCTATCACTGCTGTCCTCTGAAAGAACTCACCCTGTCAGAGTAACCTGCAATGAACACATCAGCCCTGGGGCCGGCGCTACCTTTAAGAGACCTCTTGTGCACTGTCAGTCCAGAGCTGCCCCTGATATTTACCCCGGACCTAGTAAATTGAAACCTCTCTTTGTGGGCAGGGAGTTGGAGGTTCTGGGGAACAGGGTGGTGCAGAGGAGGTCACAATGCCAGCCTGGTCTAAGGACTTTGTCACCCAGCTCAATGCAATGTCATTCACCTGGAGGAACGAATGACTCTGTTATGCCGTGCCAGGTTAGAGCCACTGATTTTCTCTGCTCCCTCACACCTAGCTTACCTCTGCCAAGGCATACCAAGGCTCATGCTTTAACATTCTTGCAATCACATGCAACATCTTACCTCACTCTCACCCACTCAACACCTCCTACCACCAACCCTGCAATGCCCTCAACACTGTATCAGAGATAAAAGGTACTGCAGATGCTGGAGAATCCGAGATAACAAGCATGGGGCTGGATGACAAAAGGGATGCCATGGGAACCTGCATGGGCCCAAGCTATGCCTGCCTCTTTGTAGGTTATGTGGAACAATCCCTCTTCTGTACCTACACTGGCCCGAAACCCCACCTCTTCCTCCGTTACATTGATGACTGCATCGGCACCGCCTCATGCTCCCACGAGGAGCTCGAACAGTTCATCCACTTCACCAACACCTTCCACCCCAACCTGAAGTTCACCTGGACCATCTCCAACACTTCTCTCTCCTTCCTGGACCTCTCTGTCTCCATCTCGGGCAACCACCTAGAAACAGATGTCCATTTCAAGCCCACTGACTCCCACAGCTACCTGGAATACACCTCCTCCCACCCACCCTCCTGCAAAAATGCCACCCCCATTCCCAATTCCTTCGCCTCCGCCGCATCTGCTCCCAGGATGAGACATTCCACTCCCGCACATCTCAAATGTCCTCATTCTTCAAGGACCGCAACATCCCCCCCACAGTGGTCAAGAACACCCTCGACCGTGTCTCCCGCATTTCCCGGAACACATCCCTCACGCCCCGTCCCCGCAACAATAACCAAAAAGAATCCCCCTCGTCCTCACATACCACCCCACCAACCTCCGGATCCAACGCATCATCCTCCGACACTTCCGCCATCTGCAATCAGACCCCACCACCAAAGACATTTTTCCCTCCCCACCCTTATCTGCCTTCCGGAGGGACCACTCCCTCCGCGACTCCCTTGTCCGCTCCACACTCCCCTCCAGCCCCATCACACCCGGCACTTTTCCCTGTAACTGCAGGAAGTGCTACACCTGCCCTCATACCTCCTCCCTCACCCCAATCCCAGGCCCCAAAAAGACTTTCCACATCAGGCAGATGTTCACCTGCACATCTGCCAATGTGGTATACTGCATCTGCTGTACCCGTTGTGGCTTCCTCTATATCGGGGAAACCAAGCGGAGGCTTGGGGACCGCTTTGCAGAACACCTGCGCTCAGTTCGCAACAAACAACTGCACCTCCCAGTCGCGAACCATTTCAACTCCCCCTCCCATTCCTCAGATGACATGTCCATCCTGGGCCTCCTGCAATGCCACAGTGATGCCACCCGAAGGCTGCAGGAACAGCAAATCATATTCAGCCTGGGAACCCTGCAGCCCAAT
>JAHRHZ010000218.1:34120200-34151131 GCA_024137785.1 Ginglymostoma cirratum | reverse complement strand
AAATGCCACAGTGATGCCACCCGAAGGCTGCAGGAACAGCAAATCATATTCAGCCTGGGAACCCTGCAGCCCAATGGCATCAATGTGGATTTCACAAGCTTCAAAATCTCCCCTCCCCCAACCGCATCCCAAAACCAGCCCAGCTCATCTCCACCTCCCTAACCTGTTTTTCCTCTCACCTCAAGCCACACCCCCATCTCCTATCTACTAACATCATCCCGCCCCCTCGACCTGTCCGTCCTCCCTGGACTGACCTATCTCCTCCCTACCCCTCTACCTACACTCACCTTTACTGGCTCCATCCCCGCCTCTTCGACTTGTCTGCCTCCTCTCCACCTATCCTCTCCTCTATCCATCTTCTATCCGCCTCCCCCTCTCTCCCTATTTATTTCAGAACCCTCTTCCCCTCCCCCATTTCTGGTGAGGGGTTTAGGCCCGAAACGTCAAGTTTTCCTGCTCCTATGATGCTGCTTGACCCTCTATGCCCTCAACACTGCCTACTCACTCACTCTGTGGCAACTCACCAGATTTCCCTCACCTGCACCAGTCCCTTTGGTTTTGACACCCATTTTCATCTCACTCAATCCCTCCCTTTCTCTCATTCCAACAGAAAACAGCCCACAGTCAGGCAGAAAGAGCCAATCCAGGTGGTGAGGCCCAGCATTCAGCTCCTCACCCCTTACCAATAAAGGTTCCTCACCCTGAATCCTCCAAGTAGCTGACTGACCCTACTCGAGCCCTAACACTGGGACTAGAGGTTAACCTATTGCTGGGAAACCCCTGAATGAAGGGCAAACCATTTGTCATGACTCAGAATTGTTGATGACCATGAGAAGCTCCCTGGATTTCTGTCTGCACTAAATAGCAAGACCAGACAGAACTCTTGAGAGCCTAGTAGCTCTGGTGGAAGGGGAAAAGTGCAAAAAGGCAAGGCAAGGCCAGACAGAGATGCTATAACCATCCCAGGTAAGCTCAAAGTCAGTGAGTGCTAAGGAAGTGAGTAAATAGCCCTGAAATGTAGCCTGGTCCAGTGTGTGAGCTGGGTTCCCATCCGTGAGTGCCAAGTGTCCATGCAGCAGCATTGCAAGGCTAGTTGTTGCAGCACTGGAGTGCAGAAGACCGCTGTAACTGGAGTAGAGACGTGCTGTGAGGATCCTGAGAGGATGCCAGCTGTCAGATGACAGATACGTGCAGCTTGTGTCCTGGTGTGCGCCCCGAGACTTAGATGTCAGGTGTTCAAGATGGCGGCTGGAGGAGCGAGCAGTGAGCTGGAGTTGCCAGGTACCCACTCAGCATTTCATGTTGGGAATTGTTGGAGTCTAGTTTCCTCACCGCAGATGATAGGATAGGAAGTTGCATGTTAATGAGGTGAGATTCAGTGTCAATGAGGCTAGTAACAAACAGTAACCCCATTAAATAGACATCTTGACACTCCGAGTGAGACCATTATCTCAGCACCCGGAACCTAGTTGGAACTTAGTTGAGAAAGGCCTTACAGGACTTTTGATTCCCCCAGATCTTTTGCTGCAACGTATATTGTTCAGGCCTCGACAAGATTCACTCACAATATCACACCTCTGTACAAGCCAAGATAAAATCTCATGCATCCAATTTTGGACAGGCCTCAGGGCTTATTCGTGTTAACTGAGCCAAACAGACTGTGCCTGTTGCATATACACAGACAGTTCAACGGTTCTAAGAAAACAAATTTCAGGCAGCTTGCCTCATTATCAGTCATGGGCTTTGTGGGATGAGTCAAGGGTGCAGCAGCAATGGACTAGTTTGGGAGGGGCTGTGATCAGGATTCTGTGGTGCCGGGTAGGGAACTTCTACAGGTGGGATCAAAGCTTGTTTTAAACTAAAATAGTTTTGCTAAAATGTACTCATTTTTAAACTGAACGGGAATATGGTTTTGCAACAGAAGTATGCCAAACCTGACTTGCCATTCAATAAGATGATCTATTTGCATACCAAATTCCACTTTCCCTGATAACATTTGATTCCCCACCCAACAAGAATCTATCTCTGCTTTAACAATATCCAATCACTCCGTGTCCACTTCTGAGGCAGATAGCACCAAAGTCACGGAAACCTCAAAAAGAGAAGCATTTTCCTCATCTCTGTCCTAAAAGGACAACCTCGAATTATAAGGTTGGGGCCCCTAATTCTGGTTCAATCTTAAATTGCCATAAGTAAGGGGCATTTATCCCTGAACTGTTAATCCAGAGACCCAGATAATATTCTGGGGACCACTGTGGCAGACAGTGGAATTTGCATTCGATAAAAAAAATGGACTTAAGAGTCTAACAATGACCATGAATCCATTGTTGATTGTCAGAAAAACCCATCTCGTTCACTAATGACCTTAATGGATGGAAACTGCCATCCTTACCTGGGCTGGACTATATGTGACTCCAGACCCAAAGCAATGTGTGTGACTCTTAACCGCCCTCTGGGCAATTAGGGATGGGTAATAAATGCTGGCCTGGCCAACGATCCCCCCATCCATGAATGAATAAAAGAAAAATCTGTACACTAACCAAACACAGAATTAAGTGTCAATATATGTTGCGGCAAAAGATCTGGGAGAATCCAAAGTCCTGTAAGGCCTTTGTCAACTAAGTTCCAACTAGGTTCCGGGTGCTGAGATAAGGGTCTCACTCGGAGTGTCAAGATGTCTATTTAACGGGGTTACTGTTTGTTATTATCCTTACTGCTATGTCTTGCCAGTCCACTACCTGGAGATTAACTGCTATGTTGTGCCATGCTTACTTGACTGAATGTACTCGCAAAGCAGGAGCAGTAAGGTCCTGTTTCAAATCTGGTGTCTTTTATGTAAATGCGTGCAATGCCTCAGCAGGCAAACGGGAAACACTTCAATGGTACGAGGCCAATATAAAGCATGAAGGCACTTCATTTTGCAAACAATAAACTTGCAGGGCAACGATTAAAATCAAAACTCATCCAAGCAAATTGGCAGCATGTGCAACCGTACTTCACCTTTCAACACCCGTTCAAAATTGAACTCAGTAGTTTTAGATCATCCGCTCCCATTTTGCTCCTTGCCTCATTATTGACCTTGTTATTCTTTTCTCACATTTTTCTTTATTTTCCTTTACCTTGTATTAAAGTTGTTAGCTATTCTGCTATTCATGCCCCTTCCAGCCACACATTTTAGGAACATAAGAACAACAGGTGGCCATTCAGCCCACTGAGCCTGCTCTGCCACTCAATTCAATCATGGCTGATCATCTAAATCAAGACCAATCCTGCTACTTTGCATATTCCATTATCATTAGCTTTGGCGTTATGTTGTGAAAACATTTGTCATTTGGTCTTTCCTGTCTTCCACATGGTCACAAATTCTTTCCTTTCACTCTTCTTCCCATCGTCTCCTCTTTCTCTTTCTGAATATATCTATTACGGTTTTAACTTTCCCCAGGTCTGAGTAAAGGTGAGCAGAGGTGGAATATTGGGCCAGGTTTTGAAAGCAGTGTTGAGAACCAGACACTTTGAATGAATTCTTGCTTTCTGCTTGAACTGTGCCACTCTTGTGAAGCTCATTTTAAAGGTACATTCCCTATTTAGGCATGAGGTGAACCCAGTTAGTGATGCCAAGCATCTACAGGTGGTGCAAGTTGTTCACGACGTGTCATTGGCAGTAACAGGTGGCAGCCATTTTGGGGCAGTCTTGCCAAAGGGATGAAACAGCTCATCAGAGGGCAGCGGGGGACATACCATTGCTCAAGCCAATGTAATGTAAATACTCCAGTGTAGGTACCTGTTGGCCCAGTAACATTCTATATCACAATATGATCATTCCTTTGGCTCCAGGGAGAATCCTGACTAACTCGCATCCCCAGACTGTTCTGGTTTCCCGAAATATGTATTTAAAGTCGCATTCCAGACTGCACGTCCCTTCCTAAATAAACTTAAGGCCTGTTAAGACCATTTGGTCACAGGAGCAGAAGTAGCCCATTGAGTCTGCTCCTTCATTCAATGAGATCATAGCTGATCTGGCAATCTTCAACTACACTTTCCTGTCTTTTCCCCATAACCCTTGATTCCCTTACTGATTAAAAATCTGTCTGTCCTCAGCCTTGAATATATTTATCTGACCAACCTCAGCAGCCCTTTGTGGCAAATAACTCCACAGCTCCATTGCACTCTGAGAGAAGAAATTCCTCCTGATCTCTGTCTTAAATATGCCACCTTTTATTTTGAAATTATGCTCTCTGGTCCTACAAGGAGAAAAAACCTCTCCACATTTACCCTGTCAAGTCTTCTAAGAATCTTATATGTTTCAATAAAGTTGCCTCTCTTTCTTCTATATTTAAATGAGTACAGGCCCAACATACTCAACCTTTCCTCAATAAGACAGTCCTCCAGCTCCTGGTAACAGCCTAGTGAATCTTCTCTGGACTGCTTCCAATGCCTCTATATCTTATAATGTGTGGATTTCTCATTCGTTTCACCCCATGCCCCCACCTCCTCAAAGTGCCTTTCCTTGCCTGGGCTAAACTATCCTTGTTCTGGTCTTACTCTGTGTACACAAACAGCACACAACAAATGAGTAGTGTAATCAAGCTTCTTTACTGAGAATACACACTGACTGCAAATGTCCTCCTTAGACCAACACCTAGCCCTCCCACTTGCAAGAGTGTGTCCTCAGCTGGATGGTATGCTGAATGAAACCTCTTCTTGACTTTGATGGTTGAGCAGACCTCTTCTCCCCGTCAAACGATCACTCTCAAGCTCCTGATCTTTTTGGTATGAAGTATGTCACTAATGCCAATGCTCATGACCCCTTCAGGTTGTCAGGCGGATACTTGCCCAATCCCCTTCAGACCAGGAATTGTTTCATGGCATTGATTTTGTCTTTGTCACTGTCCATCTTGTGCATTTCTTCCCCCTGTCAAGCCAGCCTTCACACGTTCATAAGATTTTAATCTTCAGCTAGAAAAAGATATCAACTTCTGCAAGTATTATCATTCTATGCTGACACTGGCTCATTGAATGAGCAATATAATTAATGCCATTATCCTGCCTTTTGCCCATCACTCTCCACCCAATGCCCTCTCAAATGCCTGGTTTGAACCTGCCTGCAAGGTCTTCTGAAAGTTGAACAGTCTCAATCCTTATCATTCCAGTTTCAGTTGGAAAATAAGAAGTTCTTACTGTTCAAAGCAGATCTTTTTTATCCTTTGTCCACTTCATAACCATCACAAGACTGTTTATTGTAGATTTGTTCAGTCACCATTGCCTTCCTGTTTTCCACCACCTCATTATCAACAGCCATCTATAATTGACTGTAAAAGTATAAAAGCAAACACAAAACACTAATAGAAATTAGCTTATAAATTATGAAGACAATTTTAAGTGTTGCAATAACTCCGAAAATTTCAGTCTCCTGCCATGGATACCCGCTGAACATTTCCAAAATTTTCTGTTTTAAATCTGACGAACTGCAATCAAATTCATTTCTTTTCACAAAGAATGGGATCAGGAAATAATAATAATCTGCTACATCACTTCAATGTGAATATGTATTAGTTTTCGAAATTACATCTCTTTATGGAAACATCAGCTCATGAAATTGACCACATACATTTTATACTTCAACCACAAGCCTAGGTCACTTGAATTTTCAGCCTAGTAGGAGTTGATGTTTCAAAGATAGTAGGAACTGCAGATGCTGGAGAATCTGAGATAGCAAGGTGTAGAGTTGGATGAACACAGCAGGCCAAGCAGCATCATAGGAGCAGGAAGGCTGACGTTCGGCCCGAAACTCCTCTGATGCTGCTTGGCCTGCTGTGTTCATCCAGCTCTACACCTTGTTATCTCAGGTGTTGATGTTTGTTGGGTTCACCAGAGAAAAGGTTACAAAATAGTTAATGGTTCATTAAGGTCTAAGCTGAACGACGCATTGCATCCTATCCGCCGAATATTATTTGTCAAAGGCTACACCGTGTCAACTGTGTATCACTTCATTTGTTCCAAAGCACTTAAGTCGAGCTCATTTCCAAATCCTTTTTGTGAAAATATCGGCAAAAAAAATCCCAAAACATCACAGTAGCTTAACAAATCCCAGTAATTATTGCATTTGGCTGCGAGGGAATTCTCATTTGTAATTATAGTAATGATCTTGAATCAAATGGATGACGCCTTTCCTACACATAATATTTTTCAATTGAGGCACTAATTTTGATTTCGTGCCATCTTTAATTGAAATGTTTCTGGATGAGAAATTACACAAAAACGATACTAATTATCTGGTCATTACCATATTGCTATTTGTGAGAGTTTTCTGTGAGCAAGTTGCCTACCATATTTTTTATGTTATTGCAGCAACTTTACATGTACCTCAGTGGGTGTTAAGTTCTTCTGAATGCCATCACATTGACAGAAACCTGGCTCCAGTCAGTCTATTTCAGAGATAACATCAAGCTTTCCGCCCCTATAATGCTGCTTGGCCTGCTACGTTCATCATAAAGGAAGGAATAACACCTATGGAAATACGTAAGGGAAAAAGGATATGTCATTTGGTTAATTGCATTATCTGTTTGCTAAGTGGAACCTGTTCTGCTTGCTTGAGATAGTAGGAACTGCAGATGCTGGAGAATCTGAGATAACAAGGTGTAGAGCTAGACGAACACAGCAGGCCAAAGAGCTTGAGATCTGTGGCTACCATTTACTAACATTGTGACACACAGAGAAATAGGACATTGTTAATTGAATTAGAATCCCTACACTGTGGAAACAGGCCCTTCGGCCCAACAAGTCCACACCAACCCTTGGAGCATCCCACCCAGACCCATCCCCTTACAACCCACACATCCCTGGACAATCCACCTAACTTACACACCTTTGGACTATGGGAGGAAACCAGAGCACCCAGAGGAAACCACATAGACACGGGGAGAATGTGCAAACTCCACACTGGTAGTCACCTAAGGCTGGAATTGAACCTGGGTCCCTGGTGCTGTGAGGCTGCAGTGCTAACCACTGAGCCACCATGCCACCCAGTTGAATAAAGTTGCCATTTTGTTAGTTTTGAATATAGATAGAGATTTCTGGTAGTTCCTCGAATGTAATCAGACGAAAGAATAGACAAAGGAATCCCAGATGTCCTCATATTTCAAGGACCGCAACTTCCCACCCGTCAGTCGTCGAAAACACCCTCGACCACATCTCTTGCATTTCCCACACCTCAGCCCTCATGTCCCCTCTCACAATAAAATAGACAGAATTCCCCTTGTCCTCATGTATCATCCCATTAAGCTCAGGATTCAATGCATCATTCTCTGCCACTTCCACCACCCGCAATCTGACCCCACTATGAAGGATTTATTTCCCTCCCCACCCTAATCTGCCTTCCGGAGGGACTGCTCTCTCTGCAACTCCCTCGACCGCACCACACTCCCCACTAGCCTCACCACCCTCGGCACCTTTCCCTGTGACCGCAGGAGGTGCTACACCTGCTCCTACACCTACCCACTCACCTCCATCCCAAGCCCCAAAAAAACCCTCCACATCAAACAGATGTTCACCTGCCCATTCACTAATGTGGTATATTGTATCCGTTGTTCCAATGTGGCCTCCTCTACATCGGTGAGACCAAGTGGAGGCTCAGAGACCGCTTTGTGGAACACCTACGCTCGGTTCGCGACAAACGACAACACCTCCCAGTTGCAAACCACTTCAACTCCCCCTCCCACTCCCTGGACGACATGTCCATCCATAGCACCCTCCAGTGTCACAACGACGCCACCCGGAAACTGGAGGAGCAGCACCTCATATTCCACCTTGGAAGCCTACAACCCAATGGTCTCAATGTGGACTTTACTAGCTTCAAAATCTTCCCAACCCGACCTCTTCCCAAGACCAGCACCCCCTCTCATCCCTGCCTCAATGACCTGTCCATCTTCCCTCCCACCTATCGTTCCTCCCACCTCACTGACCAATCCCCACCACTACCTACCTACACTCACCTTTACTAGCTTCATCCCCACCTCCTTGACCTGTCTGTCTTCTCTCCCACCGATCCACTCCACTATCTACCTGCTATCACCACACCATTTCTATTTATTTCAGAGCCCCCTTCCCTCCCCCATTTCTGAAGAAGGGTCCCGACCTGAAACCTCAGCTTTCCTGCTCCTCTGATGCTGCCTGGCCTGCTGTGTTCCTCCAGCTACACACTGTGTTATCTGAGACAAAAGAATACCTATCTGCGAAGCAGTGAAAAGACAACTCCAAAAACACTGCCCATTGCTGGATCCTGCTCTGGACTCTGTACTCAAGCAGAGAAAGCACACAGTTCAAGACCTTATGATACAAACGTAGCTGCGGCCTTTATCTGTTGAATAGTGCCCTTTAGAAAAGTTCACTGTGAATTAAACAAAAATCTAAGATCCAGAGACAAACCAGTTAGAACCACCCTGCATATAATCTCTTCCACTCTCTCCCAACAGGCAGGAGATACAAAAGCTTAAACTCAAAAAATTCAAGAACAGCTTTTTCCCCGCTGTTATTAGACTTCTGAATGGACTTCTCAAATTTCAAATCTAATGTTGATCTTGCTTTTGTACACCTCCTATGTAGCACACTTGGGCTGATAAGTGGCAAGTAATATTTGTGCCACTTAAGTGCCAAGCAAAGGCTGTCTCAAAGAAGAGAGAATCAAACTATTGCCCCTTTATCTTCAATGGCATTGCAATCACTGAATCTCTCCACAACACCCCACGCCCCACTATCAACAGCGTGAGGGTTATCATTGATAAACTGAACTGGATAAACCATAAAAATGCTGTCACTATTAGAGCAGGTCAGAGGCTGGGAATTCTGTGGCAAGTAACTCACCTCCTGTCTCCCCAAAGCCTGTCCACTAGTGACAAGGCACAAGTCAGGAGTGTGATGGAATACTGTCCATTTGCATGTATGCATGCAGCTCCAACAACACTTAAGAAGATCTACACCATGTGGACCAAAGCAATCCACTCATTTGGCACCTTCAACATCCACTCCCTCCACCAATGATACTCAGTAGCAGCAGTGTTTTCTGTATGCAAATTTCACTGCAGAAATTCACCAACGCTCCGTAGTCAACGCCTTCCAAACATATGCCAACTACCATCTAGAAGGGCAAAGACAGCAGACGTATGGGAACACACCACCTGCAAGTTCCCTTACAAACCACGTACTATCCTGATTGGGAAATATATCACTGTTTCTTCAGAGTCACTGGGTCAACTTCTTAGAATTCCCTTCCTAACAGCACAGTGAGTGTCCCTACGCCCAATGGCTGAGAGATTCAATAGGCAACTCACCACTACTCCAGGGCAATTAGGGATGGCCAGTAAAAAGTGGACTAGCCAGCAACACCCACATCCCATGAATGAATTTCTAAAAAATTAAAAAGGTACGCTACCCAGCGTGGAGCAGTTTTACTTGACATTGTTTTGAGCTGGATGATGTGTTGAGTAAGTTTACTATTGCTGGGTCTAAGTTTTGTGGAAGGTATTCCTGTGCCCTACTTTGAGTTCCCAGTGTCACTGAGGTCCAGATGATTTCCCAAGATCCTACTATTACACCCATTCATGAACAGCATTGTCAGAGTAAGACCATAAGACAATAAGAAAATGCAACAGAAGTAGGCCATTTGGCCCCTCGAGCCTGCTCTGCCATTTAGTAGGATCATGTCTGATCCTCACATCCACTTTCCTGCCCTTTCCCCATAACCCTTGATTCCTTGACTGTTCAAGGATCCATCTCAGCCTTAGATATGCACAAGGACTCTGTCCCACTAGTCTCTGTGGCAAGAAGGTACAAAGACTCTCAATCCTCTGAGACAAGAAATTCCTCCTCATCTCAGGCTTAAGTTTGTGCCTTGTATTCTGAGACTATGCCCTCTGGCCCTAGACTCTCCCGTGAGAGGAAACATTCTCTCAGCATTTACTCTGTCAAGTCCCTTAAGAATCCTATGTATTTCAATGCAATCGCCCCTCATTCTTCTGAACTCCAGAGAGTAGAGTCCCAATCTGCTTAACCCTTGCTCAGAAGACAATCCCTCCATACAAGGATCATCCTAGTGAACCTTCTCCGAGTTGCCTCCAATGAAATGATAGGTTTTCTTAAATAAGGGAGCTAAAAACTGCTGACTGTACTCCAGATGTGGTCTCAGCATCACCATGTACAGTTGCAGTAAGACTTCTCTAATGTTATTTTCCAACACCCTTGAAATAAGGGCCAACATTCCCTTAACCCTCCTGATCACTTGTGCGCTAGCTTTCTACACCCAAGAACCTTTATGTTGCGGGTTTCTGCAGTTTTTTCTCCATTTAAATAATAGTTATTTTGTTTTCCCTTCCAAAATGAGCAACTTCACATTTTCCACATTACACTCCATTTACCAGTCTTTTTTGCCCACTTACTTAACCTATCAATATTTCCCTACAAGATACAAAGACAGAAATTGTTGGAAAAACAATCTTTGTCCTCTTTTTATTCAGTTCCCTCCATAAGATGTTTGTTTCCGTCTTGCAAGCTACCTTTCCAACTATTTTTGTATCATCTACAAATTTGGTTACGGTACATTCAATTCCTTCCTCCAAGTCATTAATACATAATCCCAGCACTGATCCCTGTGGAACCTCATAGGCTGTGGGTCTCCAACCTGAAAAAGAACCCTTTATTCCCACTTGCTGCTTCTTGCCCGTTAGCCAATTCTCTATCCATGCCAATACACTACCTTCAACACCATGGGCCCTTATTTAATAATAGATCATAGAATCCCTACAGTGTGGAAACAGGGTCTTCAGCCCAACAAGTCCACACCAACCCTCCGAGCATCTCACCCAGACCCATCCCCCTATAACCCACCTAATCTACACATCCCTGAACACTACGGGCAATTTAGCGTGGCCAACCCACCTAGCCTGCACATCTTTGGACTGTGGGAGGAAACCAGAGCACCCGGAGGAAACCCACACAGACACGGGGAGAACGTGCAAACTCCACACAGACAGTCACCTGAGGGTGGAATTGAACCCAGGTCCCTGGCACTGAGGCAGCAGTGCTAACCACTGAGCCACCGTGCTGCTCCCAAAAATGCTTAGATCCTGCCCACCAGGGAATTGAACCCCCGCCGGCCACATGTCAGGCAGGAATACAAACCACTGCACTACCGAAGACAGCATTGTTGTTAGCTAAACACCAGATGGCTCTTTAAAGGGAGTGTACTTATTGTTACAATTGCATACCAAGATCTGCCTAATATTACTTAGGTTACTCTTTGACAGAACACACCAGAGCTCTGTAAATAACAGCAGTAAGGTTGGGGGGCTGTGGGAGAGGTGTTGGTTTGCACATTCTCCCTGGATCTGCGTGGGTTTCCTGATATTCTTCCCACAGTCCAAAGATGTGGATTGGCCAAGCTAAATTGCCCATAGTGTTCAGGGATGTGTAGATTAGGTGGATTATGAGGGATGCTCTGAGTCAATGTTGACTTGTTGGGCCAAAGGGCCTGTTTCCACACTGTAAGGATTCTACAAAGTGCTGGAGAAGCTCCGTATCTGGCCAACAAGTATTCAGCCCGATAAGTCCACACCCGCCTTCCAAGCATCCCACCCAGGCCCATCCCCCTATAACCCATCTAAACTACACATCCCTGAACACTATGGGACAATTTAGCATGGCCAATCCACCTAGCCTGCACATATTTGGACTGTGGGAGGAAACCCACACAGACACGGGGAGAATGTGCAAACTCCACACAGACAGTGACCCAAGGGTGGAATTGAACCCAGGTCCCTGGCACTGAGCGGCAGCAGTGCTAGCCACTGAGCCACTGTGCCACCTTAACCTTTTGTGGGGAATCTTGTTGCACGTCTTCTACAAATCCAGATACAATACATACAGGAAGAGTTTTGCTTATTGATCTTTTGACTGCATTACAAATCAATCTGTCAATGCATTTGGATTGCAGAGCTTTCTGCGACTTCAATGCAATTTTAGAATTCCCATCTTGAGTTCAAATCTCTCAATAGCCTCAATCCAATCCCACTCCTGTAAATTCCTCCAGTCATGTACCATCTGGGAATGGGTCTTTCAAGTGTCTCCCCTTTCAAAGAAATCTCCAGATTAACAACTCCAAAATCAGAATTTGACATCATTTATTTAATCCTTCATTTGTCCTGCCGGGATTGAGTAATGCTAGGAATTGAAAAGAACTTTCAGAAACTCCCATATAATGTCGCAATAAACAGCACATTTGCAAAATGAAATATGAGATTATATGACGATAATTCGTCTAATTGTTGAATTAATTTGTTGATGTGATGGAGAGATATTCACATTGACAAGGTCCTCATTTCATTTTAATATGTGTCGTTACCAGTTTTGAATATTTTTATTGCTGGTTTGGACTTGTCACAACAATGTCTTATAAAATCTTTGTTCTGCGAAGGAGTTCAAATAATCTCACATGGGCAAATTTCTGAACTTTGCACCTTGTTTGTCAAAACAGTTGTATCTAGTATGTTTAATATATCACAGTTTCTTGTAGTTTTAAATTGTTTTGCCGTGCCGAGATACTCAATTTAACACAATGATTGAGAAAGTTCAGGTATTATAAAACGTTGTAACTGCAGGAAAATGTTATCATGCTTTGGATTTATCGCTGAATGACAAATGAGACAAGAAGAGAAAGGTGTACAGAATCCACTTTATATATTTTGACTACAAATATATTAACCAATGCAATATGTGTGAGGTGAAATCAAAAATGTTAAGGGGAATGGACATGGTCGGTGGTGAAAAAATATTTCTGCTAGTAGGTGTGTCAAGGGGGCATAGACAAAAAATGAGAGCTTGGCCATTTCAGAACAAAATTAGGAACAAAAAGCAAATTTAACACAAAGTATGCCAGAAGTTGAAATTCTATCCTACAAACAGTAACTGGTATTCATGATAAGTCTTGAGTTTGACAGATCTTTGCTAACCAAGGAGAAATGAAGTTAGGTTGAGGATTTGCCGTCATGTCAGTGAATGCTGGAACAGGCTCCAGAGGTTAAATAGTCCTGTGTTTCTACGTCACTATTTGAAACTTTTTGTCTAACTGAGGGTTCATTGAAATTGCTTCCACTTTGACACTGCACCAGAAGCAAGGTGAGAACACAAGACATTGTTGAACACAAACGGAGTAACCACAAGATTAACCACAGTGAAGGGATAATATCAAGTGAGATTCAACTCTAAGGAAATACCAAGCAGCGGATATCATTAGTTTTTCATGGAATACAATCACAGGATCTTATCAGTAGGAGGCCATTTGATCCATCATTCCTGTGCTGACGTTTCTTGAAACAGCTATCTAATTAAGTCCCAAACACAGATAAAACCCATATACCTACAAATGTGCTATCCTCAAACTTGTGTCCAAATGTATTTTGAGTGCTTTGATGAAATCTGCTTTTACCATCTTTTCAGATAGTTTTTCCAGATCTAACTGGCTTATTTTATTGCTGGAAAGACAGACATGCTGCTAAAACCTTTTTGTTATGTTCTCATCAGGGAAAACTTTTCAAACAGCCACAGCAATTTATACTGCAGAGGAACGGGATGCTGGTTGGCAAATTGACTCCGTTTGGCCAAATAATTGCCATGGAGAAAGTATCAAGGTATAATAGGCTTCCTAAACTCCAAGGTCATTCAAAAAATGTTGGAAGGCTTGAATATATTTCTTTTGTTTGTAGAGAATGTTGCTTCTTGGAAGCTTAAATCAGCCGTGTTTAACGTAAATTGAATATCTTAAATTAGTTGTTGGTCAGACTGTTAATACATTTGGGATTGTTCAACAAGTGCTTCCCAGTCACTAACACATGTAACATTACATATCTTGCTTTGGGTTTTGCAAGTACAATCTAGTTGACTCTAGTGTCCCCACTATCTATGATGAACAACTGAAGAGGAATGTGCCGTTTAATTTGGTTAACTAATCATTTGAATATTGGCCTACCTCTTGACATCATGCTAGCACTGAAACTCATACTTTATGTTACACTTCATGTTGTTCAATTATGTCCTAAATAGAACATCATTTTGACTTGAGAGCAGAATCCTGTTGGAGGAAAGTTCCATTCCAATTGTAATACTGTGAAGCAGCATAACTTGTTGTTTAAATTTGAGAGACACTTTTTGTAAGCAGCAGATTCTTTTTTTATTGGTCAACCTGGACTGAGTAATCTTCATATTGTACCTGAAACTTAACCTCATGAATTCCAGTTGATGTTATGGTCATCTTCAACGATGAAAGATAAGCATATGCAATAAAATGAAAAGAATGACTTCAGCTGAGAAGCTGAGAAATAGAGTTGGTTCCAGAGATGGTGTTTTCTGAAGTATTGTCACAGCTCCTAGAATATGTAGACTTGAGATGTCTCAATGCTGGTATGACTACTTATTTTCAATACGACAGGTTTACATAGGAGTTGCAATTATAAAATATATAACAGGAATACTTGACCTTGTAACTCATGTAGATGTAGGATATTTACAATGTGTACTGTAGATTTGCCTGGAAAATGCTTAGACCCGCCAGTAGATTTCCCAAAACAGCTGTCATACCCATTAGCAGACAGGTGCCAGAGGCAAGGTATTAAGAAAAACTTGTTTCTTTAAGTGTCAATGTAATTTTAGTTATCTTAATGAAACATTTTAGGCATTTTCATTAATCGCAAAGGAATTAATTGTGCCTTTCTTCAGTGACCTGCCAATCCTTAGCCTGGAAGCAGTACCATAAGGAGTAAGTTAAGAAAGTACCTTTGTGGCCAGACACAAAAGCGAGCGACAGTTAAAGGGACCGAAGGCTGAAAACACAAATGTAGGCAGAGTTAGAAAGAGCAACATATTGAATTTTTTCGAGGAGGAGAGTCGAGCTCTCATTTTCCTCTTTGGTCAGAAGAGAGACAAAAGCTCTTTCATCATAGAATCCCTACAGTGTGGAAAAAGGTCATTTGGCCCAACAAGTCCATACTAACCCTCAGAGCATCCCACCCAGACCTATCCCCCTATAACCCACCTAAGCTACACATCCCTGAACACTATGGGCAACTTAGCATGGCCAATCCATGTGGCCTGCACATCTTTGGACTGCGGGAGGAAACCCACACAGACACGGGGAGAATATGCAAACTCCACACAGACAGTTACCCAAGGGTGGAATCGAACCGGGGTCCCTGGCAGTGTGAGACAGCAGTGCTAACCACTGAGACACAGTGCTGCCCTTTTATTTCCGGGCCATGCCCCTCCCCATCCCTGACCCCCACCCCTGGGCCATGCCCCTCCCCCTCCCTGACCCCCACCCTCGGGCTGTGCCCCTCCCCTTCCATGCCCCCCCCCCCCAACGCTGTGCCCAACCATGACTCCCTCCCCCGGTGCGGGCTCCACATGGAGTTCCATGTGTCTGAGACCGAGAGCTCCACTTCCACTTCCAATCCCTCCCTATGATCAGCTGCTGCTGCTCCTCACAGGGAGGGCTTCCTCTACACTCCCACGTCCCCCGCCACTTTGACATACAACGTAAGCTGGCCAAAATAGCATATAACCTGGAAAGCTATGCGTGTAGCTCAGAGATGCTACTGAATTAGATTTTTTTTCAGCAAACCATGAACCAGAGTATTATTCATTGGGTCACGTAGAAACCTGCACAAAGTGTATTGTTATGACTTGAGGTTGAGGACACTCAGAGAAATGTGATGATAAATATACCTGTAAAACCCAGAGAGAAAAGCTGTCGAGAAATAGGATACCAGACCTATCCAGCATGAACAGTATACTGTGGAACTATGCAGTCAAGTCATGCCATTTGTACTGTAGGGGAATGCTTATGTTATTTAACACACATACACAAATATACACATTAGAAACAAAATTAGGTCATTTGCTCCTCTCTAGCTTACTCCACATTTCAATGAGATTGAAACTGACCTATTTGTGTTTTGAATTTGCAAATTCCACCTTCCCAACTACTCCTTTGATCCACTTGCCTGATAAAAATCTACCTACTCCATCTCAGAAATATAACCTCTCTTCCAAGACAGTGAATTCACATCCCTCTGAAAAACAATTTTCCTAATTTGTCCCAAAAGGACAAGCCTTAGTTTTAAAATAATGATCCAAATTTCTGGATTCGCCCACCAGAAGAAACATTCTTTCCATGTCCACCTCATAGAATCATAGAGTTGTACAGCACGGAAAGAGACCCTGAGGTCCAACTTATCCATGTCAACCAGATATCCTAAATTAATCTAGTCCCATTTGCAAGCATTTGGCCCATATCCCTCTAAACTTTCTGAAGAAGGGTCTAGGCCCGAAACGTCAGCCTTCCTGCTCCTCTGATGCTTCTTGGCCTGCAGTGTTCATCCAGCTCCACACCTTGTAATCTCCCTCTAAATCCTTCCTATTCATGTACCCATCCAGATGCCTTTTAAATGTTGTAATTTTACCAGCCTCCACCACTTCTTCTGGCAGCTCATTCCATACCACACCACCCTCTGCATGAAAAAGTTGCCCCCTAGGTCCCTTTTACATCTTGCCCCTCTTACCTTAAAACTATGCTCTCTAGACTTAATTAAGTGTGTACTTAATGTACTTCAATCAAATCATCCTCCCTCTTTTAAACTCCACTGAAAATAAGCCTAGTCTTCCAACCTTCCCTCATAAGACAACCTGCTTAATTCAAGTATCAATTGCAAAAACCTCCTCCTAATTGTCTCCAATGCATTTAGAGTCTTTCCTTAAATAAGGAGACCAAAATTGCACGTAGTGTTCAAGATGTGATCTCACCAATGTCCTGTATAAGTGTAGTAGGTGTTACATGCCTCTGGAGCAGGTGGGACTTGAACCCAAGTCTCTTTGTCCAGAGATAGGGACACCACTATTACACCACAAGAGCCGTAACCATCTTTATTTTTATGTTCAATTCCTCTCACAAGAAAGGATAGAATTCTATTTTTCTTCTTAATTACTTGTTGGACCTGCATGGTCATGCACTAGAACATCTAGTTCACTTTGCACCTCAGAATTCTGCAGTCATTCTACATCTGGGGAATGTGCTGTGGCTTTGTTCTTTTTGACAAAGTAAACTGTTTCAAATTTACCAACTTTATACTTTATCTGCCAGCTTTTTTGCCCAGTCATTCAACCTACTTGTATCACTCTGCAATTTCTCTCTTCTCACAACATGCTTTTCTCTCTATCTTTGCCTCATCTGCAAATCTGGTGATGGTGCCTTCGCTCCTCTCATTTACATCATTCGCATAAATTTTTAAAAGATTGAGGCTCCTGCACAAACTCCTGAGGGATCTCATATCCTCCCATTCAGAAAAATGATCCATTTATCATACTTCCCGTTCTCTGCCATCTAGCCAATTTTCCATCCATGATAGCATATTCCATCAGCCTCTATGTTGAGGAATAATCTTTTTCACTGGCGCTGTATTAATTTCATTCTTCAGGTCCAAGTACAGTATGTCAAGGGATTCCCCTCATTTACAAGTGTGTTATTCCTTCAAAGAGCACCAATAAATTGGATAAACATGATTTCCCTTTTATAAAGCCATTATCACCTAGGATTTTTCTAAGTGTCCTGCTATAACCTTAATGATTGATCCCAGCACCTTCTCAATGCATATTTGCGATGTGTCAACTGTTGCGTTAAAGTAAATCATGCCCTCTTTTAATGTATAATTTGTATCTTTATTCTAGTTTAATTTTTCTTGGTTTTAATTTGTGTTAAATTATAAATCATAAAAGGTGGGTTCCTTGTTTTGAATTGCTTATGGGGGGTTTGTATCATAAATTTTTTAATCTTGGTTTATGCTTCCACATGGTGATGGTAACACAATGAATATAGTCCTGAACATCAATTTTATTTACAAATCAGTGGGTTGG
Organism: Ginglymostoma cirratum; assembly: GCA_024137785.1. Lineage (NCBI taxonomy): Eukaryota > Metazoa > Chordata > Chondrichthyes > Orectolobiformes > Ginglymostomatidae > Ginglymostoma > Ginglymostoma cirratum. The sequence continues at coordinate 34,133,182 of JAHRHZ010000218.1, read as the reverse complement.
CTGTTCCATTGAAATCTAATGGAAAATGTGAATGAAACATTCTCTGTTACCGCATAAACCAAAATATCTCACCAAACAAGGTTCATTGTCAACTGTTTCCTACTTTGTCAGAACTTGTATGACAAGTCAGAATGAATAAGTGCGATTGTTCTTTTGAAACTCTTTGTGCACACATTGTAAAATCTGGCAGTTAGGCAAGTATTGGCAGATATTTTGTGCAGAATGGGATTGGGGTTAATCTTAGATAATTCATGGATAATTTTGACTTGACTTACCAGATGGCAACCCCACCAGGATCTGGTGGAAGTTGATTTTGCATTGTTGTCCATTATTAACCCCTATTGACCAGTGAGAGTGAAAACTTGGTGCATTGCACACTTCCTGCCAGATCCTCCAAAAGGGGTATTCAGTTAAAATTAGCCCCAGTTGCCCTGGGAATTCTGTATGACATGCCACATTGCTGGAATGTGAATCGTGATACCAGGAGCAGTTCTCAACTTACCACCAGGGTAAAAAATAACAATAAATATTTGCTTTTATATAGTGACTTTAACATAGTAAATTGTCTCCAAGTACTTCACAGGAGCAATTAAATCATAGGTCATTAGTCTGAGGAACTCTCTTTCCCAAGAAGCCATGGTGTCTGCATCATTGAGTCTTTTTTTTAAGGCTTATTTAGATAGATTTTTGATAGACAAGGAAGTCATGGATTATGAATGCAAACAGAAAAACAGAGGTAGGAGCCCAGTCAGATCAGCCTGCTGTTATTGATATCAGGTTTGAAGGGCTGTATGGTCTATTCTTGCCTCTAAGTGCTATGTTTCGATGTCACTACATGCAATCTATTCACAGAACAACTAACTGGTTGGCTTTTTTTTCTATTATTTATCTCCCAGGCAACATGGTAACATGATCATTCAGAACAAGCCAGCTACTTTTCACCAGAAATCAGACCCTAGAGAATCTTATTTCTTACAGGGCCCATTGCCCCACATGAATTATAGCTAGTTTTTACTTTTAAAGTACATGAGCCACCATAAATCATATTAAAATGGCCTTTTGAATATGGGCAGCACATTGGCACAGAGGTTAGCACTGCTGCCTCACGGTGCCAGGGACCCAGGTTTCATTGTGGCCTTGGGCAACTGTCTGTGTGGAGTTGGCACATTCTCCCCGTGTCTGCATGGCCTTGCCCTCGTTTCCACCCACAGTCAAAAGATGTGCAGGCTAAGCGGATTAGCCATGGGAAATGCATCGTTACAGGGATAGGGTAAGGGAGTAGGTCTGGCTGGGCTGTGGACTTGATGGGCTGACTGGCCTGATTCCACACTGTAGGAATTCTGTGTTTGGACCATATGTTGACAACTTGGAAAATTCTATGGTCTATGAATAAAAACAAACAGTTTTAATGATCAAAAATAAATCCAAGCTTTGTTGATATAGACATACACTTCCAAGACCAATGTATCCAAACATATTATAGGGATGCAAATCATCAGTATATTGAAGTCTTTTTTTGCATAACTGAAACAACGCAATTCTTTCTTTCCAAAATATGGTACAAGCAGGAAATGCCAGAAGCTATCAATAACTGCTATGAAAATCAAAACTATATTCACATAAAAATAGTTCAACAGATATTTATCGTGTCGGCAGAGAGACTGTGGGTTGAAATATTATACATTATTCTTGTTGTCTAGTGAGTCCCACAGAAGAATCACAGTATGTTCTTACTGTACAATGAATCATAAAATTGTTACCACACAAAAGCAGACCATTTGACTCTTGCGTTCATGCCAATACTCTGCAGAAACAACTGATCTGTCTAATCTTTTCCCTGTTGACCTGAAAACATTTTCTGTTCAGATAATTATTCAGAAAGCAATGATTAAGTCTGCCTCCATTACATTTTCAGGTAGTCTCTCAATGATTTTTCCTCATGTTGTCTTTGGTTCTTATGCCAATCATCTTAAATTGGGTGTCCTTTGGTTCTCAAGCACGGGAGGATTCTTTTCTGTATCGGCTCAGCCCAGGTTGCTTATGAATTTGAGCACCCCTATCAAATTTCTTCTCAACCCTCTCTTCTCCAGGAAGAACAACTTCCTTTTCCAGTTGTACTTGGAAGAAAAGGAATGAAATGTTTGCCTAACAGTTTTGTGAGTGCACGATCCTTTAATAGAGATAATGTTAGACAGTCAATGCCCTAGTTCACTCTTAACTCTAAATTATACTTAAACTTTTCCATCCCTAGTGAGATTTTCTAGATTTTGTTATTCCTCCCATACCTTGCCTGAAATAACTCCATAGAGGCTAGCATCGCATCATCAAGTCACCCTTTACATACACATGAAGAGTCCGTGACTATGGTACTGTCACATACAGAGTCAGGCACCACAGTGTCAGTATTTCTGATGCTTCCCATTTTTATATGTCAGCCAGGACTCCCTGATTGAACCAGATTAACAGCTCCAATCAGGGAACTCATATTCTATGAGGTCCAGCTGGCTAACCTCATTACAATCAGTACAATGTTCTGTTTCACCTTCCAGCTTTCAATGGAAGATCATCCCTTTCTGTTTCCAGTCAGCAAAAATGAAAAACTGTACAATCTGAGAGAGAAAAATGGACAATTGCTGTCGATAAAGTTATTTCCTTTAGCTCTTATGCTGATAATGCTCTGCCAGGCGTTTTATTTTTATCTGTGTCCTGAACACAAATTGAGAACCTGATATATAGACACTGTCCTCTTCCTTTCCATTCTGAAATCTTCAGTCTTTCAGACCTCAGCAAAAAATGGATCAGCTGGAAGAGCATGAGACTGAAGATCTAGAATTCCCAGCCTAATGGTATTGTGGATCTACCTACAGCACATGGACTGCAGCAGTTCAAGAAAGCAGCTCACCATCACTTTCTTGAGGGCAGGTAGGGGCAGGCAATAAATGCTGGCCCAGCCAGCAATGCCCACATCCCATAAGTGAATAAAAATAGTTAACTCCCTCTGCTGTATGTGGAAGAAACTCACTGTATTTTCTTGAACGGAAGGAGGAATTTCCCATCAATTTTAACTTTTATAACACTAATTAGTAAGAAGAACAGCAGCAGACTTTAATACTCCACCACCACTATATTATATTTGAATGTGTTTCAGAATCCATACAGATGATTCCTAACTACAATCTCCAAGCAATCAGGATAACAGCCTCCTTAACATCATTGTGGCGATTTTGAGGTTTGAAGCTCTCACTTGCTTAATGACTCACTGTCACAATCATTGATTATACGTATGTTCCATGAAGCCAACTATTTTAACTGTATTCTCTATGCCATAGAGTTAGGGAAGTCAAACTGATTCTGTGTTGGGGGAAGCATTGAGGAATTATGGGAGGTGTTGCCCCAATGGTATTATCACTAGATGATTAATCTAGAGATTCTGGGGACCTGGGTTTGAATCCTGCCATGGCAGATAGAGTCACAGAGATATAGAGCACAGAAACAGACCTTTCAGTCCAAATCATCACGCTGACCAAATATTCTAAATTAACCTAATTCCATTTGCCAGCATTTGGCCCATATCTCTCTAAACCCTTCCCATTCATATACCCATCCAGATGCCTTTTAAATGTTGCCCCTTAGGTCCCTTTTAAATCTTTCCCCTATCACCTTAAGCCTCTAATTTTTGACTCCCCCACCCCAGGGAAAAGACTTTGTACACTTATCCCTATCCATGCTCCTCATGATTTTATAAACCCCTACAAGGTCACCCCTCAGCCTCTGACACTCCAGGAAAAAAAGTCCCAGTCTATCCAAACTCTCCTTATAACTCAAACTCTCAAACCCTGCAAAATCGTTGTAAATCTTTTCTGAACCCTTTCAAGTTTCACAACATCCTTCCTGTAGCAGGGAGACCAGAATTGCACACAGTATTCCAATAGTGGCCTAACCAATGTCCTGCACTGCCCCAACATGACCTCCCAACTCCTATACTCAATACACTGACCAATAAAGACAAGCAAACCAAATACCTTCTTCACTATCCTACCTGTGACTCCACTTTCAAGGAATTATGAACCTGCACTCCAAGATCTCTTTGTTCAGCAACGCTCCCCAGGACCTAACCATTAAGTGTATAAGCCCTGGCAGCATCATAGGAGCAGGAAAGTTGACATTTCAGGTCGGGACCCTTCTTCAGAAACTGCCATTCTTACCTGGTCTGGCCTAAATGTGACTACAGGCCCACAAAAATGTGGCTGACTCTTAATTGCCCTCTGGGCAATTAGAGATGGGCAATAAATGCCAGCCTAGCCATGTCCTGTGATTGAATAAATAAAACTTGGAAGAAGCCTGTGGTATTCTTCAGATTACTGAAGAAGGGTCCCAACCTGAAGCGTTAACTTTCCTGCTCCTCTGATGCTGCCCGGCCTGCTGTATCCCTCCAGCTCCACACTGTGTTATCTCTGACTCCAGCATCGGCAGTTCTTACTATCTCTAGGTATATAAATCCTGCCCTGATTTGCCTTTCCAAAATACAGCATCTCATGTTTATGTAAATTAAACTCCATCTGCCACTCCTCGGCCCACTGGCCCATCTGATCATGATTCTGTTGTATTCTGAAGTAATTTCTTCTTTGTCCACTACACCTCAAATTTTGGCGCCATCTGCAAACTTACCAACCACACCTCCTATATTCACATCCAAATCAGTTATATAAATGACGAAAAGCAATGGACCCCGCACTGATCCTTGTGGCACACTGATGGTCATGTCTCCAGTCTGAAAAGAAACCCTCCACCATCTCTCTGATGGAATCTGAAATTATTCTTTAAAAGAATTCTGGTGTAATGAGTCTAATGATGAGTATTGTCGATTGTTGGAAAAACCCATCTGGTTCATTAATGTCCTTGTGATGCACCATTAGAATGGAAGCTAACTCTTCAGGAACTACCAGAGGACTCGAGCGGAGAAGGTTATGGTAAGGCAGTAATGAATATAAAAAAGGAATTCCTCAATATGGATCATGAAATGATCAACTCATTTTGCCTGACTTCAAATTGCTAGATAATCAGATTGTGGTGAAGATGATTCAGTGTGATATAAATGACAAAATGAAATCTAATACACACATAGGTGAGGCAATAGCTTTGTGGTATTATCGCTGGACTGTTAATCCAGAGATCCGGTTAACATTCTGGGGACCTGGGTTTGAATCCCATCACGACAGATGGTGGAATTTCAATTCAATAAAATATCTGGAATTAAGAATCTAATGATGATCATGAATCCATTGTTGATTGTCAGGAGAAACCTGCCTGGTTCACTGATATCCTATAGGGAAGGCCTGGCCTGGCCTACATGTGACTATAGGCCCACAGAAATGTGGTTGACTCTTAACTGCCCTCTGGGCAATTAGGAATGGACAATAAATGCCAGCCTGGCCATATCCTGTGATTGAATATATAAAACTTGGAAGAAGCCTGTGGTGTTAATATTCACTGCAGCTGACAGAGTGGGGATTGTAAAGCAACCGGTAATGTCTGCTTGGCATAGCTCAGCTAAATGGGATCTCAGGGAAAGACACAAGTAAAGGTTTAGCTTTGTGAAACTAGTTGCCATCAGAAAGCCGAGTTATGTCTGTGAATAAGCACTGGATTGCAGTTTCAGAGCCTGGGTCAGCAAAGACACAGATGGTCAACCAGAACAAAACCAGACACTGAAATAGTGGATGATGTAATGTTTCTTGAATGGGAATTTCTGCATTAGTAAAAATTTGTAATCTCTAGTGAAGGTTAATGAGATTTCATAACCCACCATGTCATTGACATTTTGGGGGAAGTTACTGAGAAATCTGTGGGATCTGCTTTGATCATCATTGCTATTCCTTGTGCACCATGGGGGTGTGCAATCACAGTATATCCCTCATGTTTAACATATGTTAATTCTGGGTGAGATGCTCTTTGGAGGGTTGTGTGGACTCAATGGGCCAAATGGCCTATTTCCACACTGTAGGGATTCTATGATTCTAAGTAATCTCCAGACACAGCCTGTGTCTAGAGTGCCACAGTCCAAGGAGCTTGTGGGTTGTGGCCAGGGTTTGGAATACAGGACAGTTTTGTGGTGGATGCAATAGACAACACTTGCCACACAACCTATTTGCTTTCTTCGACCTGTCTAAAGTCAATACAGTTTGCTACACCTCATGCTTGCAGGTGCTGTTGTCTGTCCACGATGTCGTCATATGTTCTGTCACTATTAGCAATGAACCAATGCTGTTATCATCTTTTCCAAGAGGTCTCTTTGGAACACTTTAGATCATGTGGAAGCAATCGCCAATCTGTTATCTGCTTTCACAATTGCTGATAAGTTGCATCTGTTCCTCTTATTCTGACATCATCTGACAAAATTGATCAATAAATTCATGAGGCTCTCGCCTTTAGGACATCAGTTCAAAGCAATGCATTCTTAACTTGACGCCAACATGCAACTGATCTTCGAGCGCTGTCCATTTTTTTGTGGGATCTTTCTAGTCCTTCTCAGATGAACTCAAGGCATTGACTTTGTACAACCCATTACTACCGACTGCAATGAAAATTTTCACACTTGGCCTAACAGATTCTACAACTACTTCGTCTATGAGCATTCTTTGATTAAAAGGTTTGAATTTGAAGAAGAGATCAGTGGCTTTCTAGTTTGTGGTGAGGGATTTCGTATTGATTCTTCTGGGGAAATGGACAGAAAAATGACCCTGAACTTCCAGTTGCCTGCGACCTCAATGCACCACCTTATTCCCTGGGCAAAATGTTTATCTGGGGCTGGCTGCAGTGTTCCAGTAAACCTCATTGTAAACTGAAAGAACAACATCTCATTTTCCAGTTGGGGGACCTACAACCTCTAAGCTTCAACATCGACTTCAATAATTTTAAAGTCTGATTCCGTCCTTCCGTCCTGGTTGCTTTAGCACAACCAACCCATTCTCTCATACCCTCAGCTCTCATCCTCACTTATTCAGCTGCTCTGCAGTCCTGTCTTATTATCAATAATCTCCTCGTCTGCCTACCCCTGTCATATCTCTTTTTCTCCCTGAGCTCCATCTCCAACTATCCACTCATCTCCCCCTGCTCAGCACCCCCGACCCTCCGACCACACCACATCCCCAGTCCCCTGCAGTTCTGAGGAAGGGTCACCGGACCCGAAATGTTAACTCTGATTTTTTTTTCTTCACAGATGCTGCCAGACCTGCTGAGCTTTTCCAGCAACTTTCTGTTTGTGTTCCTGATTTACAGCATCCGCAGTTCTTTCGGTTTTCATCTAAAGGAGGACTAAGTAAATATTCAGTGTAATAAAAAGACTGAATTCTCCGATCTGCGGTACTGCAAGAGACAAATTGAATGGCTCTTTCAGAATAACAGAACAAACACGATGGGCCGAACCACCTTCTGTAACTCGAATGCTGACATATCCATTGCAAGCTGAGTTTGAAACTAAACACCTTTCCCCACTCGCATTACTTGAAATATGATCATTTTAAAGCTTTATTGATCTATTTTTCCCTACTCAAGCTGTCCAGCGGTGATATTACTGGTGGAGCAGGTAGGAGTTGAAGCGAGGACTCCTAGTCTAAAGGAGGTGGGAGTGTCGCATTATCACTACACCACTTTAAAGCTTCGTTGCTAGTGCTCGGCTCATGTGTTCAGTTTCCACGAATTCTGCTCCATGCTCCGCCCCAGTAACTTTGGGAACAACTCCGCTGGGCGGATGGTGCACTGAGGATTTAAAGACTGGTTCGGAGTTTGTCTGCGTTCCACATCGTTCATCATTCAGCCGGAGTTCCGCACGCAACACCAGGACAATCTCCAGGGCAGAAGCTCATCTATCTGATTGCAAGTTCTGTTGCAGGACCATTTCGGTTTAAGGAAACACTTCGTCAGCTGCAAGTAGGTCAGCGACTTTTCAGCACTTATCTACCCTGTTTAGGAATTGTGTTTATGCGAGACTGTGGGGAGGGGGGCAGATTTTAGCATCTGTGAAAGAAAAAAAGAGTTAACGTTTCTAGCATATCTAAGAACATAGCCATAGAGTCATACAGCATGGAAACAGGCCATTAGGCCATCATATCTCTATCGACCAACAAACACCAAACCAAAGTGATCCCATTTACCTACATGATTTATTATAGCCTACCATGCCCTGGCATTGTAAATACTCTTCCAGATGCATCTTAAATGTTGCAGTGTGGATGGATTTTGGAGGCACGTTGACCCATGGAATAGGGAGATATCCTCACAGGGAGGACCGAGAGATAGGTGAACTGCCCATACAATGGATGAAACAGGCACAGAAGCAACAGAGACAGTGCCTCTGTAGCCTCTGTCTGTTAGGATCCCAAATTGTGCTCTGGCATTCAGTTTGTAAGAATTTCTGTTGGAGCAATTTTTATCCACCTTCCTGTCTTACATAATAAAAATAAAGCAGGTTGTCTGTACTAGATGCTTGGTAAGGAACTTGCTGGCTGCACTGAGAAGAGGAAGCAATGGAACTGCAGACGATTGCATTGAAATCGTTCAGGTCAGACTGGCTGACAAAAGAAATGACCTCTCCAGCTCGATCTGAATGGGTACAGCATTTTCCCCCATGCCCAAAAATCAAGGTGAATTAATTTTGCACCTGATATATTTGAAATCCTTCACATCTAATACAGAAACAAGACTGATCCAGGGATCAAAAGTACAAACGATGCTCATAATTTAACCCCTTTAGTTTGTGCAGTATTAAAAGTTGTAAGTGTCATCAGCAAAAATTTTATTAGGACAGCTTTGGTTCCATACAATTCAAATGTGTACCTCAGTCAAAACTTTAAAGGAAATATATTTTCCAGAAAACTCTTAGATAGTAGGGAATGGAGGAAGCACTGATATTGCACATCCTCTGTCCCTGAAGATTAACTGGTACTCATCCAGAAAGAGCACCATGGATAACAATGACCTAGTCTAATATTGAAGTCTCAGAGATAGGGGGAACTGCAGATGCTGGAGAATCTGAGATAACAAGGTGTAGAGCTGGATGAACACAGCAGGCCAAGCAGCATCATAGGAGCAGGAAAGCTGATGTTTCGGGCCTAGACCCTTCTTCAGAAAGGTTTTAGGCCTGAAACGTCAGCCTTCCTGCTCCGATGATGCTGCTTCACCTGCTGTATTCATCCAGCTCTACACCTTGTTATCTAATATTGAAGTCTAGCAAGATTCCTGTCATATCCCTGCCTGCATCAATGACACAATCATCTGACACAACTGACCAACAACAACTTGTTTAATGTGTCACCTTTAATATAATGAAACTCCTCAAAATTCTTCACAGATATGAATATCAGTCAGATGTTTGATATGGAGCTACGTAAGATCATATTAGGATAGGTGACCAGAAAGCCTGGTTGGGTATGTAGATTTTGAGAACAGTCTTAAGAGGGAGAAGGAGAGGTTTAGGGGCAGAACTGCAGAATTTAGTTGAATTGAAAGCATGAAAGTGGGAAGTGATGCAAACTGGGAAAGCTCAAGAGGCCAAATTTTGGAAGGTTGCAGGGATGGAGGAGGTTGCTGAGAGGAGGAGAAATCATGGAGGTATTGGAAAATAAGGATTCGATCTTCGGCTTGCAATTAACTAAAGTACAGTGATTCTCTCTGCTGGCAACATTTTATATTTTTCTGCTCCTAGGGTGTAATCAAACCTCTTGACAAAAATTTGACTGAGCCAATTGTAGGATCCTGATAAAAATCCAGTGTTCATGTGAAAGATTACTACACATTTACATAGAAACTTGTATTGTGCTTGATCCTGACAGGTTGAAACATGCCAAACTACAAGTTGACTTACTTTAAAATAAGAGGAAGAGCTGAGACTGCTCGTTATATTTTTGCGTACAGTGGAATAAACTACGAAGACAACACCATTGATATAATGGATTGGCCTAATATAAAACAATGTGAGTAGCACAGTTTACAAAGAACTTTTGCAAGCTTTGGAAGAATAAATCATTTTTAGTTTCCTTTTCGGTTTCACTCATTGTCTTGTCAAATCCCATGAATGGAAATTAAATTTGGATGATGCTGTGCAATTCTGGTCTGCCCTGTATAGAGTGACTTTGTATCAGAACTTAAGTTTAAATAGTTGTTTGATGGCAGGACTCTGCTTTGATTTAATCAGTTGGTAGGGCCAAAGAGCAGGTAAGTTTTGAACTTTTTGCCAGCTGAACAATTAAAGGGAGATTAATGCTGGGAAACTGAAATCTTTCCTCAGATGATATGCGCTCTCTTGCTTTGCTGGTTTACTTCTGGGTTTCAACAAAAATTTCCACCACTAAAGGTACATTCTAATACTTCTCATTTGAGAATACCTGAAACTGATACAGGTTAAATTATGAATGCGTTGGATAAAGTAGACATGGAGAGTGTTTCACATGTCAGCTCACATGTAGGGGCCCTATACTTAATAACAATAACAAATACAAGAGGGAAATAAGGAAAAATTACACTGTAATTGGTTAGAATGTGGAATGCGCATTGCACATTCTGCTGTACTGAACACAAAACAAAACTTTTCTCTGTACTTGGGTACATGGAACAAAAATCAAATCAAATCAAATGTGCTTCAATGGAAAGTTTATAAGATTAATAACTCAAATACATTCAAAAGAAAACTAGATGTGGGGATGTGATGGCCTCGTGGTATTACCGCTAAACCTGTTAATACAAAGACTCAGCTCATGTTCTGGGGACCTGAGTTCAAATCCACCCATGCCAGATGGTGGAATTTGAAATTTTAAAAATAGCTCTGAATTAAGAGTCCAATTATGACTATGAAATGGTTGTTGATTGTTGGAAAAAATCCATCTGGTTCACTAGTATCCTTTAGGGAGGGAGATCTTCTGACCTACGCGTGACTCCAGACCCACAGCAATTGCCCTCTGGGCAATTAGGGTGATATTCTGCGAATGCCAGATGAATTAAAATCTTGTTACAAAACTCCACTTTATTTTTCATTGTTTAAAATTAATCATGCACTGGGAATATAAAGATTGAAATCTGGACATTGATCTAAATGGCACATTTCACAATCTTGGGGCTAAAATCACTTTATAGTTAATGAAGCATTTTTGAAGGACGTGTCAGATTGCAGAGAAATTATCACTTCCATATCCTACTTAATATGGTGATTTGGCATGTCTGCACAGCTAATATCAAACCTAATACTACGCTTGCTAACAGTGGAATTGGATTTAACGCTCAATAATCTGGAGCCTATGTGGTTCTCATTCTAGCTCTGCTCTTTCAACAAATTCCGATTCTGAAGGTGGACAAAACTGAAATCAATCAGAGCACTGCTATTGCAAGATATTTGGCCAGAGAAACAGGTACTGTTAGCCAACACATTTTTACTATTCTGTGTCTCTACTGTTATGGTGTGAGATCATTTATATATCTACCATGCATTTTCTTTTTTATTCTTTCTTAGGCATAGCAGGAAAAAGCAACCTTGAACAAGCTCAAGTGGATGCCATTGTGGACACAATAAATGATTTCATGAATATGTTCCCCTGGACTGAAAAGGACCCAGTTGTGAAAGTATGATTAAATTTCAAATGTTGTGAGATGTAGCCACACTGACGGTTGACTTAAAAATCTGCCTTTAGGGTGTTAGCTGTGGGTCCAAGTCTCTTTCCAGGGACTTGGGATCTTTGTCCAGATTGATAGTCATTAGCTAGGCCAGCAGTTATTGCAGAGCTCTGAGATGAAGAGATTTGAGTGTCCTACTGCATGAACCACCGTATACAGGTACAGTGAGTAATTAGGAAAACTGACAGAATTATAGCATTTACCACAAGGTGAATTGAATATGCAAAAGGGAGGTTATGCTACTGTTATACAAGGCTCTGGTGAGACCTCTTCTGGAGTACTGCGCACACTACTTTACCCTATTTCACCTTATTTAAGGAAAGATGCAAATGCATTTCTGGAAGCTCAGAAAGGGTTTACTAGATGAATATCATGGAATTGGCATTTTGTTTATGAGGAAAGGTTGGATAGGGTGCTGGTATTGTCAGGCGTTTAGAAGGGTATGATGCAGCTTGATTGAAACACGTAAGAGGGTTCTTGACAGGGCAGATGTGGAAAGGATGTTTATTCTCGTAGGAGAACCCAGAACTAAAAGGTTATGTTTTAAAAATTAGAGGTCATCCATTTAAGACTGGTATGAGGAGAAATGATTTTCTCGCAGAGGATCTTAAGTATTTAGAACACACCCCTCGAACAGGTGGCAGAAGCAGCGTCTTTCAGTATTGTTGAAGCTGAGATCGATTGATTATTGGCAAGTAAGAGGGTTTTAAAGTTATCAGGTTTTGAGTGGGGGTGGGGGGGGCTGGTGGGGGGGTGCACAGTTAGGTTCAGGTTTCAATCAGATCCACCAGGATCTTATTGAATAGAGAGCAGGCTTGAGGGGGCCAAATGGCCTATTCCTACTCCTAACTATATATAGACACATATGTTTGTTTGTATGCATGCACCACATTTCTGTTTGTGGGAGCTATGTGTGACCGAGTTAGCTGCCATGGTTCCTACATTGCAACAGTGACTTCCATAATACGTCATTTGCTGTAAAGCAACGTGGGGACACTGAGTGTGTGAAACACTCTGTACACTATATAAAAAGTAGACTGCCATTTTCCTGTATCAGAAAGTGATGTGTTCACCTTCCTTTATCTGTGCTGAAATCTTAACCTGTTGCATCTCAGCAGAAGGCAGCCAATTTCATATCAACTATTTAAAATGAATATTTCACAATGAGGCAGTATCATTCTTATAATGATTTAGCCTCAGTGCTCACAACCCTATTTTCAAAATGAGATGGTAAGAACTGCAGATGCTGGAGTCAGAGGTAACGCAGTATGGAGCTGGAGGAACACAGCGGGCCAGGCAGCATTAGAGGAGCAGGAAAGTT
>JAHRHZ010000218.1:34082995-34119800 GCA_024137785.1 Ginglymostoma cirratum | reverse complement strand
CAACACAGTATGGAGCTGGAAGAACACAGCAGGCTGGGCAGCATCAGAGAAGCAGCAAAGTTGACGTTTGGGTTTGGGACCCTTCTGAAGAAGGGTCCCCACCCAAAACGCCAACTTTCCTGCTCCTCTGATGCTGCCTGGCCCGCTGTGTTCCTCCAGCTCCACACTGTGTTCCCTACTTTCAAAATATTGGCTTGAGCAGGATTTGATGTGAAGGAATGGCCTAGAGCATAGGAACTAGGAGCAGGAGTAGGCCACCCGGCCCCTCAAGCCTGCCCCGCTATTTAATAAGATCATGGCTGATCTTTTTTGAGACTCAGCTCCACTTACCCGCCCACTCACCATAACCCTTAATTCCTTTACTGTTCAAAAATTTATCTAGCCTTGCCTTAAAAACATTCAGCGAGGTAGCTTCAACTGCTTCACTGGGCAGGGAATTCCACAGATTCACAACCTGTGAAGAAGTTCCTCCTGATGTCAGTCCTACATCTGCTTCCCTTTATTTTGAGGCAATGCCCTTTAGTCCTAGTTTCACCTGCTAGCGGAAACAACCTCCCTGCCTCCACCTTGTCTATTTTCTTCATAATCTTATTTTTTTAAAATCTCCCCTCATTCTTCTGAATTCCAATGAGTATAATCCCAGTCTACTCAGTCTCTCCTCTTAATCCAACCCTCTCAACTCTGCAATCAGGAGATTAAAAAATTAGAAGATTTATTGTTTGAAGACATAAGACATTTCAATGTAGTTTGTTCAGAGCTTCTGGATGTCGAACTGTTCTAGCCTCCCACTTTTGCAATTAGAGAGCATTTTTTTCGAGAGTTTGTGTGTATCACTGCTGTAAGGTGCTGAGACTGGCAGGAAGCATTGTCATGGAAATTTGTAGTAATTAAGAACTAAATACTAGTGAATCTCAGCAAGTCTGGCAGCATCTGTGGAGACAGAAACAGAGTCAATGTTTCAAGTGTAACAACTTTTCTACTGCTATTAAGTTCTGAAGAAATTATATGGGTTTTACACCTTTGGAAGGGTGACAGCAAGTGGAACAGACAGGCAGGGCAGGGAAATGTTAAGGGAGATATGAGATCAAGGGTATCACAGAAGATAAAGGGAATGGTAATGGCTGTGGAGTAGACAAGGCTTAGATCCAAAGTATGTGTCAATCAACTGCTTTCTGTGGCACAGAATTCGACAGGCTCATCACTCTCTCTGAATGAAGAAATTTCTCCCCATCTCTGCAATAATACCCCATATCTTTAGACTGTGACCCCTGGTTCTGGGCTCCGTAGTTATAGAGAACGCCTTTCCTGTATCTATCCTGTCTGAATTTTATAGATTTCTATAAAAAAATTTCCCCCTCATTTTTCTACTGTGGGTGTTAATGGCAGAATAAAGATGAACTGTGACTTAAAGCAAGACCATGAAAACAAGACACACAAACAGGGCAAGAAGCGTGGTATCAAAATAAAGGACAAACTTAATGGGTTAAAGTTAAAGTCAATGTTGAGTGCAGAAGGCTGTCAAGTGCTGAGACATACTTGGCAAAAAGACTGGCATGACTAGGGCCCATTGGGGTACTGATAGTTGCACGTTATTTGGAAAAGGTAAGACAAGTTAAAGGAGATTGTTCAATGTAAATAAACAAGGTGGAGGACGGTGGTAGTGAATTGTGACTGTACTGGACATGTTATGACAACGTTCTTGTTGCAATGCTGCAATTTCCCAAATAAAGATGAGTATATTTAGAATCCAATGATTTTAGACAGAATTTGCGGCAAGGGCCACTCAGCCTACTGATCTGCTGCAGTGTTTATGTTCCCCATGAACCCTTTTCGTCTCATCCCATTAATGTGTCCTTCTATTAACTTCTACCCCAAGCACAAAACCAAATTATTTTCCAATGTATCTGTGCTCTTCCTTTCACTATTTTACTATTTTGAGTAAAGACATTTCTGCTGGATCCTTTCTAGATTTATTTGTGACTGCCTTATTTTCGTGGTTCCTAGTTTTTTGCATCTCCCACTAGTCTATCATCACTCCATTCTGTTCTTTTGGCATTATCTCAGAATGAAGCTGGTTGATTTCTTTTTAACCTTACCATTCCATTTGACTCTTAACTAACCTTCTGATTCCACACCATCTCCTTTACAAAGGTAGCAGAGGAAATGCTTGCATCAAACTATTTCTAATTACAGACCCTGAGTTGATTCATCTGTATCATATAATGACGTTCTTTTACAGCAAAAGATAACAGAAGATGTTTTTGCCAATAACATCCCTTTGTTTCTGGACGGTTTGAGTAAGCTCTTGGGAGATCGAATGTGGTTTGTTGGTGATTCAGTGAGTATAATTTATTGAAGCTTATTATGAAGTATAATAATATGAATATAATTCACGCCTAGGAGATTCACAATAGAGACCAACCAGAGTGACTGAATGGTCACTTCTGTCTTGGAGTCTCACCCATTGAGGCTGTTGATCAGGAAGTCACAGCCACTTTCTCCAGTGGGAAAATCTTTTCTTGCCTGTAATTGCATTAGAAACAAGGGAAATTTCAGTGAACAGAACCATTTCACTGTTGCTTCCTTCCCCGTGCCTTATTTAATCGGTTCAATTAGCTACACTGATTAGGAGGGTTCCAGATTTCACCCTGTTAACTGAGAACAAAATGTTCAACAATGTGAGAGTTGGGAAAGAAGCTCTGATTGGACTCAGATTCCCTGGGACAGTAAGGCATAAAGCCTTATTTGATTTTGAGGTATCAAATTGCCGTTGTTTGAATTGTCCGGATGTGAAAGTCAGAAGATTGGGACAGGCTATGATGTCTCACTGCCACTGAGTAATCTAACAATATTCAAATATCTAGATTCAAGCATCTTTGTCTGGAACATATGAATAACTAAGACACACAGCGTGTAGTAATTATAATGTGCTTGGGAGATCTGTGTTCCCCAAGGGTACCCCATCACTGAGATTTCTATTGCCTCATCTGTTGCAGTTTAATTGACAAATTGCTTGCTATGATTAATCATCAGGTCCAAAGTGATGTTATCATGTGATTACTAGAATGGAAATCTAGAAGAACTGTAGATTCCCATGAACAACTGCATCAGTGACTAGTATCTGAGAAATTAATAGTGGTCAATTTCTTTGCAAGATGAGAAGAGGAAATAATGGTCATTAAAGGAGGGAACCGAACCAGTTAAATATTAAAATAATGAGCATAAGGAATAGACAATGCACAGTGGTGATATTTTTCTGTTCAAACTCTCTGCACACAGTAACAACTGTCTGTATTGAACTCAAATTGCCATTTTGCAAAATTATTAATATACTTATCTTTACTTTCAGGTTACCTGGGCTGATTTTCACTGGGCTGTCTGTTCCATCACCCTCACTAATCTAAATGTTGATATCTTGCACAACTATCCCAAACTATTAGCTTTGAAAGAACGTGTGGAAGCTCTTCCTAAAATCGCAGCCTGGATAGAACGGAGACCAAAAACTCCATTGTAAAATTACATCTTTCACTTAAAATGCCTAGTACATGAAATGAAACCTTATTTTCTACAATGGTTTAATTCTTTAAGCATTATTTCCAATAAGAGTCCTGGTTCTGCAATGATTGTTATAGATTACAAATCTATAAATTCCTAAGTTCCTCATTTATTAACCTTTTGACATGGACAGGCTGCATGGATTAAGCTTGTATTCTCAAGTCGAGAGGGTTAAAAGGTGATTTGAGTAGAAATGTTTAATAATTATAGTCTGTGATAGGATAAGAAGCAAGACATCAAGGGGCGTATGCTTCAAGTTAGAGCTAAGCCATCTGGGTTATATCAGGAAGGATGTCCTTCACACAAGGGCAGTAGAAATCTCTCCCCAAAATATCCTGAAGTCGAGGACAAGGAATAGTTGGAAGTGCCAGAACAGAGGTGGATAAACTTTGCTTAACGATGTGACTAGGGATGTGGAACCAAGTTATGTAAATGAAGGCAAAGATCAGTCATGATCTCATCAAATGCCAATACAGGCTCAAAGGAGTCGAATGGCCTTCTGCTGTCCTTGTATTAATACATTAGCATTTGGCTTTAATCATTGCTGTAATGGTTTGAGTGAAACTGAGAGGGCTCTTGTGGTGCAATGGCAGTACCCCTACCTCTGGATCAGACAGCCTAGCTTCAAGTCCCACCTGCTCCAAAGCTGTGCCAGAATAGTTTGGTGAGAAACAAAACAGAAATTGTTGGGGAAAAACTCAGGAGGGCAGGTCTGGTAGTATCTGTGGAGAGAAAGCAGAGCGAAGGTTGAGTCCAGTGACTCTTCATCAGAACTGAATTCCGGCATCTGCAGTTCATTGCTTCTAGGGTGGTTAGGAGTATCTTTGGGTGAAACAGGACCAACCTTGTCGGGACTTTTGACCCCATTCAAAACAAGAAGTTGCGAACGGTGTACTGCCTACCCAGAGTAAGACTAACCGGTTTTTATGAAACAGACCAGGAAATATCTGGGAGTGGAAGGAGAGCAGCCAAGAGTTGTTTGAAACAAATATTGTAAAAAATAGTGTCTTAAATTCTTAGAGGGAGTTTAAAGAATCAGGTGTGAGGTTGATTTAGAGAAGAATCTAATGAGCTGAAGGGTGATGGTCTTTTTCTAGCCCGGTACTGGCAGTGAGAGTTAGGAGCAGTGGTGGGTATTAATATATTGCTGTGTGGCAAGTCAAAGGAGGAAGGGCTCCCATTATTAGATCATCAAAGTGAGTTCTGGAATAATTGGAAGGAAATAATGAAACAAAAGGAATCAATTGGTGATAGTAGGGAGGGTATACCATCAAAACTAAATGGTGGGGGCAGATTAAGGGTTTAGGACAAGACAAAGAGAACAGTGTTAATAAAGCTCCAGTAGAATCAGAAGGATTAGCTGAAATTAATTGAGATCAAATGTTATCAAGGAGATGGGAAAATGTCAAGGGCATGTAAATATGATGTTAGGACCAACTAAAAACATTAAATGATGGGGGGATAAAAGAGAATATGATTCAAAAGCCCCAAAATTTGGAGTTTGCTGGAGTGTCATTAAAATGCAGAAGTATCCAATTTGGGAGAGTTGTTATGAATAATGAAAGAGTAAGAGCAATTCAAAATAAATCCCAATTTCTTGTTCTTTTCCTCAGCCTCAAGTAAAAAATCATTTAAAGGAATAACTGTGTCTGCCTCAGATACTCCCTATAAAAACAAAACACTTCAGTGACCTTAACCTCTACAATTTAAGCAAAAAGTGATTAAACTGCTCTGCTCTTTCTTCATACTTCGTGTTCTTCAGCATAGAGTAATGCTGTGTAATACATTAGCTGCAATGAATAATTGGGAAGTCTGACGTGCCTAGTTGTACTTCTGATAAATAAAGAGAATACTTCTGTATGCATTTTAATATTCATGTGTATTTATTGATAAAATAGTTTTTTTTTGATAATGTGCCTGAATAAACAGCAGGGGATATTTAAAGTGTTCACAAAGAAAATTTACCAATGACTGCATTAAATCATTTTCTGCTAAAACAATGTTATGCCACCACCTCTAACAAACACTGCTAAATTTAAATATGCATCTTCATCCAAGGAATTTAATGTCTGAAAGAAAAAAAGTCAGTCTTTAGAGAATGAAGACCACTCATGTTTTTTTTAAAAAGTTGTGAATGGACTGGAGTTTTAGTGGTAATTACAGCAAAATTGTCTGTTCACCACCACCATCATTGAAGCTGTCAGCAACTTTCAGACTCCATATGCACAAGATACTATCAATTGGTCTGCCCTCCTCAAAAGCTTTGCTTCAGAGATACAATCTGCAATTAAATTGCAATAATGATTTAACAAAAACTTCCATTTCTATGCAATTTGCCTTGACGTAAGAACCCTTGCAAAAGCCACACATTGTTGAATGGCTTTCAAATGACTAACTTTGTAATCATTGCTCACTGGTCCTGAAAAGCTATATTTCTCATTTCTGAACTGTCAAGTTTATTCACAAAGACAAAACAAGGTATGTAGTAACCTGTGACGAGGACTCTAAATAGTCACTGAAGAACCTACAAGAGATGAAGGGATTAAAAGGACGCTATAGACGGACTTCAACTCATAACACAAGAACAAACATGACTGAACATAGAAAGTTAAGAAAGTGAGAAGAAAATAAGACACAAGATGGTATGAAAATGAATTTAATATTAAAATTTAAATGAATCATCTATTGTCACATGTATTCAATGCAAAAATACAGTGAAAAGTGAGTACCTTTGCCATACGTACAATGTCCATTCACATTAACTTATAATAAAAATAAAATAACTTGAGAGTCCAACTTTCCTTTCCATTGCCACAGTCCCGCTGCTCCAGGCTTTCTAGCCCACACCATGCTGCCATCAGCATCCTGCTCTGGGCTGCCTCACTGGCTTGCTCTCGCTGGCCTACTCTCAATCCGCCGTCGTTGTTACAGGATACGACCCTCACATTCAGCTCCTGCGACATAGGAGCTGGATCGCGACCAGGAACTTCGGTAGGTAGTTAAAAGGGGTGGTGGTAGGACAAATAGAACTACTAGAGGGACAGAGAAGAAGGGAGAAAAAAGAAAGAACAAAGAAAGAGAAACAGAATTGGCGAGCAGAGCAGAACTCCGAATGGAGCCACTTACCCTGCCATCTTGCCGAAATCTCTTGACCTAGAAATAGCAAAAGGATAAAAAAGGAGATGGGGCCAATTAGGGATCATAGAGATCAAAATATCGAGCTGGATGACTTTGCTGAGATGCTAAACGTATGCTTTGCATCCTTCTATTTAGAAACATTGAAAACAGAAGGAGTCAGTCCATCAAGCCCACTCTGTCATTCAACGTGATAAGAGTCAAACAGCATGGAACTTCAGCCCAACTTGTCTCGGCTATCCAGGCTTCCTAAACTAAACTAGTCCCACTTGCTGTGTTTGGCCCATATGCCTCTGAACCTTTCCTTTTCCTTTGGACGTACCTGTCCAAATTTCTCTTAAAATGTTCTAATTGTACCAGTCTCTGCCACTTTCTCCAACAACACATTCCATAAATGCACCATCCACTGCGTGAAAAAGTTGCCCTTCAAGTCCCTTTTAAATGTTTCCCCTCTCACCTTAAATCAATGTCCTCTAGTTTTGGACACCACTACCCTGGAGAAAAGACATTGGCTATTCACTTAATCTATGCCCCTCATAATTTTATAAACCTCTAAGGTCACCCCTAAGCAGTGGAAAGTGGGACTGTCAATTTTAGCTTTAGAATCTGTTTCTTTCTTAAATATATTCAGCAACTTTGCCTCCACAGTATACTCTGGTAGTGATTTCCATTGGTTTGTCAGTGGTACTCTGACAAAAACAACGTTGAGAAGACTCATTCTCTCGTCTTCACATCATAATTTACATCTATTTTACACCTCTTTCTCACCACTGTTAAGAACCCCTTTATCTGGAATTTGCACTGGACGTCTACACCATCTGCCCTCGTGCTTCTCCTCCATGTCTATTAAAAGTATAAAAAACATTTTCCAATATCTTGCAGTTCTGAAGAGTCATACCAAACTCAAACCGTTAACTGTTGTTCTCTTTCCACAAATGTTACAGATTTCTCAAGAGGTCAGTATTAGGACCACTGTTTCCTTTATATATACAGTATTAATAATTTAGACTTGGGCGCACAGTGCACAGTTTAAAATTTACAGAATTTATAAAAATCAGTCGTATGATGTTGTGTATATTGACAGACTTCAAGAGAGCATAAACAGGTTGGTGGAATGAGTGAATGTTAATGCAGAGATGTGTGAAGTGGCATTTTGTCAGAGGAATGAGAAGAAGCAATATAATCTAAAGGATATAATTGTAAAGTGCGTGCAACAGTGGGGAGTATAAATGTTCACAAATCATGCAGCCTACCGGTTGAAAATATGGTATAAATGGCAAATGGGATCTTGGGCTTCATAAATGGAAGTTGATGTACTAAAGTAATAAAATTATGATGAGCTTTTGTAAGACATTGTATTCCAGTTGAGGGCCAAACAGTGTCCAATTCCAAACACCATACTTAAGGCTTCAGAGAGCAAAAGGTTTGAGAGTTATTCCAGGGATAAGTGACTTCAGTTATGTGGACAGATTGGAAAAGTTAGGATTGTACTCCCTGACGAAAAGAATGTTGAAAGGAGATTTAATGAAGGTGTTCAAAATCATGAGGGGTCTAGAATGAACAGATAGTGAAATTGTTTCCACTGTTAGAAAAGTCATGAACCAGAAGACAACAATTTAAAGTGAATGGCAACAGATCTAATGGTAACATTAAAGAAATGTTTTTGCATGCAGTGAGTTATTAGAAATGCATTGTGTGCATGGTGGAAGCAGATTCAATTTTGGCTTTTAAAAGGGAATTCAGTAAGCATATGAAAGGAAAAAAAATTATAAGGCTACATGGAAAGGGCTTGGGAATGGCACGAGATGAGTTGCTCTTGCAGACAACCATCACAGACTCAAAAGACTGTAGGGCTGTAATCACATTATGATTCTACTGTGGGCAACAACAGCACACAGCTGTTGCTGGGAAATTATTGAAGAATAGCATCAATTCAGGCTGGAAATGAGCAAAGTGAGAAAGAGGTCAATTTACTATGCCAAGTTTTTCTTGAAGTGGTGAGAGATTGATGGCTTACTTCTCCATCAGCGGATTAGAGGGAATTCCAACTTGTAATAACAAGCAGCAACAGAAAACACACCTTATGACAGTAAGCAGGAGTGCTAACAGGAAAGAAAAATTTTAGTACTAGAACCTATTATTTCAAAACAGCAGAATCTTTATTTGCACTTAATTTCTCATTTTAAGCTAGTAACAGTATAACAGGTCAAGTAAACAAAACAAATATTTTTCAGAGATGGTACAGTAATTACTACTATGAATACACAAAGCAACACAAAACTGAGAAACCAGAGAGAATCCAATTGTTGGGAGAACACGCAAGTGAGGAGAAATTAACAAGTCCGTAGAAATGTTAAAAATGACCACGAATTGAAAAATCTCTCTTAACTCCTTAGGGATTTTTAAATAGATTTTGCATCTGACAGGTTCAGAACATTTTCTTAGTTTAGGATTCTGATGAGTAATGTATCATAGCCAATTAATTGAGGAAGAGAGGCCAAAACAGAATTCACAGTATTAGCATATAAAAAGTTGCCTGGTCTGACAAAATTATTGTAAACATACATATATCTTTAGAGGAGGAAGAGGAGAACAGAAAATGCTGACTGCAATGCTGTAGTACCAATGTTTCATCACTGGTAAAGAACTTTACCATTAACGCTGTTTCAGTACAGTATGCTTATGGCTTAAAATGTGGGACTACAGCAATACAATATTAATATACATGGAAATTTGTTTCTGGTGCTTTGATATAGCAAATTCTCTTTTATTCTCATACAACACTAGAGCCCACACTTTTCATTAAAAATTGCCCATTCCATCGCATACAACAAAAAGAAGTAATGTTTGTTAACTGACAATTTCACTACTTCCAATTACATTACACAGTATTATATATTCTTTCTCAGAGTTGTGTTGCACTCAGAATTTGGTTGACTTAACCCAACGATGCTTATGGAGGATGTAAAAAAAGGGCAGCTGAATGCTATAATCCTAATGAAGTCTTCAATAAAGTTGCTATATTAAGTGGAATGTTCCCCTCGCCTCCTTAAAAACAAAGAAATTCATATTAGAACAAATTTAGCAACATTCACAGCAGTTTTAAAAGACAGGCAAAGCAAAATCCTGTTATTGCTAGCTTATAGTTGGCACACATTGAAACAGATAGCAACATATAAAGCTATTTTTTAAAACACAAAGGCAGGGAATGAAGGATAGCATTCAATTGGATGTTGCATGGTTAGTACGTTATACTTTTTAAGAGTCATGAGTTTTACACCCTTCAGTACATTATGTCATACAGTCACGTAGTCATAAAGCACCTATCCACTGTCGTCCCATTTTTCCAGCACTCGGCCCATGGCTATGGTATCTCAAAAGATCTAAATACATCTTAAAATGTTCTGATTGCTCCTGCTTCTACCACCCTTTCAGGCAAAGAGTTCTCGGTGAATAATTCTTGCTTAAATCCCCTTTAAAACTTAAAATCTATGTCCCTTGTTTACTAACCCTTCTTTAAAGGGAAAATTTTCTTTTCCACCCTACCTTTGCCGCTACTAGTTTTATTTACCTCACTCGTATCTCCTGTCAGCCTTCTCTACTCAAACAAAAACAACCCTGCCTAGCCAGTCTGTCTTTGTAGCTGAAACGCCCAGGGAACAGCAGGCAAATTTCTTCTGCAACCTCTTCAGATCAAATCACATCTTTCCAATTGTGAGGCACCCAAAACAGCACACAGTACTCCAGCCGCAGCCTAACTATTGCCCAATATAGCTCCATCATTACTTTGCTGCTTTTGTATTCAGTGCTCCGACTCAAAGTTAAGTATCTTTCTTAACCACCTGATTTGTTGTTTTCAGGACCTCCTACATCAAGGTTCCTCTGATCAACTGTACTTCCTATGGGCCTACCATTCATCCCTCCATTTGGAAAGACTCCCAATGCTAATATAGATTTGCCTATAAGTAGATTCTCCCAGTTCAGTTTAGTCAGATCCTGTCTTACGTTAAAATCAAACTACCCCCAATTCAGAACCTTATTTCTGATCCATCCTTGTCCTTTTCCATGACTACCTTAAACAGCAAAAATTATGGTCACCATCACCGAAACGCTCTTCTACTGACACTTCCACCAGTCAACTAACTTTGTTCTCTAAAATCAGAATAGAAGAATAGAATAGAAGAACAGAATAGCCTTTATTGTTACATATACTCAATTAGTATAGTGAAAAGTTTATATGTTGCCAATTAAAGTGCCAACTTAGAAACAGAAGAACCTGATTACAAGATTTAGACAAACAGAAAATAAAACGTCCAGCATTACAGAAATAAAACTTCATCACAGGAGACCACATTGGCACCTAGCTTCCAGATCACATTAGGCCCTGGCTTCACACTGCGCTGGCGACACGCCATGCAGGAGGCCCCTATGGGAGGAGGCTGATGCAGAAGGCCACCATGACAGGCCAGGAGTGGTCGCTCTCAGGAGGCTGGGAGAAGAAGAGGAAAAAAAGAGGAGGAAAAGAAAAGCACTGAGAGGAAGAAAGAAAGAGAAGAAAAAGTAGAACAGGCAGAGCGGACAAGCTCTAGTTTTAATGTCCTACAAAGTGTCAGACACAGCGCTGCCCTATCTTTTGTAGGACTCTTTATATACAGGCTTATAAGGCTCTTCTATATACATTAAGAATTATGATGCTTATAAACCTTTCACGTTTTGTATATCCCAGTTAATATTGAAGAAGTTGAAAATCCCGACCAATTATTTTACAGACCTCTAAAATCTGCCTTTTTTTACACCCCTCCCAATAAATGCCATCCATCTTCTTATGCTCCCTTGTCTCTTCTTACTTGTGGGGGATGGCTTCAATCCTGCCATATTTCCAAGCAAAATTAATTCCACCTCTCAAGAATTCTTCAACGGCTTCTCCAACAGAACATACATTTTCATGGAACATATGAGGTCCAAGAAAAAAAGGAAATTTAAATAAAGAGCTTTGTATATGGAAAAACACCAGTTCTGGTTAGCCAACGCTTTTTCCCCCCCAATATTACTAGATGGCAAACTAACCGAAACTGGGGCACAGTTTCCACTGAGGAGAAAGGAAACATGTACGATACTCAGCTGCATGACTCACCTGTTTCTGTTGAAGTCATATCCTGTTCTAGTTTCAGTTTATGTTCACCAATTTTAAGCATGGATTCTTCAATAGTCCCTTTGCTGATCAGTTTTACAACATGCACTATTCTACAAATGAAATAAAAAGTTATGAAATAGTAGGATTGATTTTTCATTGCATTTCGTGTTCTTCCTTTTCAAATACTGATTCCATTTTCTCCAAATAATACAAAACAGTTTTAGCTTCAGCTTAACTTCCCCATTGCTTTTCTTTCTCATTAGCAAGCTTGTGTGTCACTGCTACATTTAATAGAAGATCTGGAAAATTTCAGTTTCCATCAGAAATCCTCACGCTTGAAACAGATTAGTTATGGCAGTTAGAACACCTAGCCTCCAACTTCAGATGCGAACTATTTCTGACCTAAAATTTGACCTAACATTCTGAACATGTTTCATTAATCTGGCTATATAACATTTTCATCCTACTAAGGTTTCAAACATGTTATAACACTAATCACGTCTTCATTGACAAATGACTGGAAAATCCCATTGTAAATTCTGAAGTTAAGTACAGCATAAAAAAAAAATTGAAAACAGTAAGCTACACAGACAAATATAGTGATAAACTAGTCCCCATGATAATTATAAATTCAAATAACTTGCAGCACCATATGCCCTACATTAACTGTTTCAGAGGGCACTCTTGGAATGCAAAACTGACAAGGATCCAAAGCAGTAATAGGCGTGTTGTGGCTTCTTTGAATATCATTTTTTTATTTGATGATCAAGATGCTTGATTCTTTACTTTTGATTGTATAAGGCAGTAACAATACTGTGGTAGAATATTTGCAGTTGACACATCAAAAACGTCACTTTTCAATCTCAGATATGCCTCAATACCATTGTGAAACCGATGTTGCACAGTCAGAATTGAAATGTCAGTAATCTAAAATTAAGCATAGTCTAATCAGCTATCTATTTTGCATTCTTCATCGTACCACAGTAACAGCCAGGATGGTGGTGGAAATGTAAATATTTTGAAATGACAATAAAGTACTGGGGACCTTGAATTAGAAAATGAATTCCCTCAAAACTTAACTCTTTAAACTTAATAAAAATCAGCCTCAAGTTTTAATCAAGATGCATTGTCTGTCTGAATCATCTAGATCCTGGCTTACATTAATCCACAACTGAGATGAAAGGGTAGTTAAGGTAGGTGGAAGTATATATTTGCAAGCCAGTTCTGTCAGTGATGCACAATGTACATCAACATTTAAAATACTATTAAAAAAAATGAAAAATAATTATCATGCTTTGCTGCCCCTATGCTGGAGATATTAAGTTGGGCCATAAATGCATGTTTTTGGAATAATAGCATTCAAATATCGACTGAGTTGTCTATAGATTCTATTCTTTTCCCTTGGTCATTGTAATAGTGATGGAATTTACAGATTACATTCTCCAAGCCCCTGAAAGATGTAGGCAACGGTGAGTCAGTTGGCAAAATATGGTGATTCTCTATGTTGTGAAGAAAAGTCTAAGTCTACAAGATGAGAATTTTGCTGATGAACAGCAAGAGGTCTATTTGCTTGCACTTACGTGTCATTAGTACCTAATCTTCTTACGTAGTTAGGAGTGGCTACCTGGTAGCTCCAGGTCACTGCTTATTCCTCTGGCCTCCACTGCAGCCAACAGTCCTCAATGTTTATGGTTAAACTCAGTAGGTTGGCATTGCACACGTACTAGTTTCATCACATCCTTAAGGCACTTCTCTAACTCGCTTAGAATATAGTCCTTCAATTCAAAGTCCTGTCTTATTTAGCCTTCTAATGCAGAAATAAAGCCAGACAGCTTGTCATTGTTGTCAGCAGTGATCAGTCAAGGGGGTGAATATGCTGCTGTACCGGATTGCAGTAGTACATAAGTGTCACACCTACATCATGTGCCTGCAGTGTAGGCAGTAAATAGAGTGAATGGGCATCATCCAAATGGACATGCCTCAAAGTCAAAGGTGAGCAACTCTGAGTCAAGGGAGACTGTGTTCAAATAAGGGGTACCAGCAAGTATGTCAAGGGTATCTTCTGATAGATTAGGGGACTGGATTTGGTCAGGTAGCTGTTTAGAACATAGAACAGTACAGCACAGTACAGGGCCTTCGGCCCACTATGTCGTGCTGAACTTTTACCCTAAACCAAAGGTCTATCTATACCTCCACCCCTACCTTATCATCCATATGCCTATCTAATAGCCGCTTAAATGCTCCTAATGAGGCCGACTCCATTACCCTCTCCGGCAAAGCACTCCACGCCCCTACCACTCTGAGTAAAGAACCTACCTCTCATGTCTCCCCTATATCTACCTCCACTCACTTTAAAACTATGCCCCCTCGTAATAGCTACCTCCATCCTGGGAAAAACTCTCTTGCTGTCCACTCTTTCTATACTTCTGATCATTTTGTACACCTCCATCAAGTCACCTCTCATCCTTCGTCGTTCTAAAGAGAAAAGCCCGAGCTCTCTCAACCTTTCCTCGTAAGGCCTTCCCGCTATTCCAGGCAACATCCTGGTAAATCCCCTCTGCACCTTTTCCAACGCTTCCACATCGTTCCTGTAATGAGGTGACCAGAACTGGACACAATACTCCAGATGTGGCCGAACCAGGGTTTTGTATAGCTGGAGCATAACTTCACAGCTCTTGAACTCAATCCCTCTATTAATGAAAGCTAAAACTTTGGAGTGTTTGGGGTATCCAGGGTCACAAGGTCCGTCCCTCTGCAGTCTGGGGAGTAGGCAATGGCCAGTCCTGCAGATCCAGCTTAACCAGTCAGGTAATTCACAGTCAGAGTTAGACAGCAGCACAGAGATCAATCCAAGGTCCGTGGTCACTCATCAACTGGGGCTATCGTTATAAGTCAGTCAGGACTTGAGCTATGGTCTGCCCACTCAAAAGTCTAGGGGGTTGTCAGCAACTACTGCTGTGCGATGCTGGTGAAATCATTTGTGATTTGTGCGCGTCATCAGCAATTACCACAACCCTGACTTCAAATGAGCATGGGTGGCCGTGTGAGGGCGTGAATTAACAGTCCACGACTAAGATGTATTCCTGGGATTGAGGGGCTGGGGGTCAGTTGAAAAGAGATAAGCAATTAAATAAGACAGGCTGCAGAGAATTCTAGAGAAGATCAAGGCTAATGCGGTTGACAGAGAGGACAAGGAGGAAAGGAATATGAAGATTTGAGGGAGTTACATACAGTGAAAGGCTGAGCCTGCATCTTGTACTGTGAGGAGCAACCTGTGTTTCCTTTCATCCTCAATCCAAATGATGGAAATTAAAATGGCTGCTACCACACCTAGACGGCAGTGTTCATGTTTTTATCTCTTGACACTGGGCTCTACTTCTGTGATGATAGGCCCTTCAAAGGATAATAAAATTAAGAAGACACCCACACAGTAATGGGTGAAGGGTATCTGTTATCACAAAATGCTCAATGTGGTCCTCATACATTGACCTACTGGGTCAACCACAAGTACTCTCGGCCACATCACTCAATACTATTAACCTATCATATGAATGGCTGCAATAGCAAAGTTTTGTGGCTGGAAGGGTTCATTCTAGTTGCAAAAGTAGCAATTACCTTTCAAAGTTCTCCAGTTCAGGATTAGGCTACTGGGTTGGATGCTCAGCCATGATCATGACGAATAGCGGGACAGGCTAGAAAGGCTGAATGGCCTCCTCCTGCTCCTATCTTCTATGTTTCTCAGGAATAAACATCTAGCTCTCCCAGAAATCTCTCAGCTCTCTGAGAAAGCACCACCTGTCCATTAAAGGTACCAAGGCACTTCTAGCTAAACATCCGACTAGAAGAATTCACAGAGAAAACATCCCTGACAGAAGGATGGGTGGAAGAAAGGCACTTACGACTGGAGACACAGCAGAAAAAGCAGAACATTACGGAAGACACACCCTGTATGAACTTTGAGAGGCTAAGTTTTAATTTAGTTTTCTTATTACATGGGTTTATACAAAAGAGACTGGTGTTTATTGGAACAGCTTACCAGTAGAATTTTGTTCAGTTAGGGAATAGTTAGTAGTTAGGGGGGAATTGTTCGGGTTGTTAATAGATCTGTTAATTTGTTCACTGTTAGGGTTGAATAAATTGTTACTTGTTGCTTATAAAGTGAATATCAGGGATTTTCTTTAATTTAACCACTCCTTTTTAACAGATTAGGTGAGATTCTCCGGGTGTTTTGGGTTTAATTATTAGAAGGGGACCTCTACTCTGGCTGTTAACACACTGGGGGCTTGTGTTTTGATTTTAATTATCAGAGGACCTCAACTTCTCCTCTATAACACTTGTAATGTGGTTCCTCCTCAGTGCAAGAAAAGGAAAGATAATATGCGATGCCGTTGCAGGAGTGGTAGAACATGAGCCCTGGGAAGGGGTAGGTACAATCGCAGAATTAGAGTGTGAGACGGCAATAGAAAGAAGATCGTGATACTTACTCTCAGGGCACAGGAGACTATTAACGTGCTTCTGCAATGCTGGATGTTCCTAGTACTGTGACAACTAGTGACCCAGGTGGCAGGG
Source organism: Ginglymostoma cirratum (assembly GCA_024137785.1). NCBI lineage: Eukaryota > Metazoa > Chordata > Chondrichthyes > Orectolobiformes > Ginglymostomatidae > Ginglymostoma > Ginglymostoma cirratum. The sequence goes on along the minus strand of JAHRHZ010000218.1, from coordinate 34,103,407 downwards.
TCTGGTGCCATGCTTCCTCTGGTGGTTCTGTGGAGAGGCAGGCTAACCTCTCTGCAGGACCACCCCACAGGACCCTCAAGTACCTGTTGGCAAAGTTGGGTATCAACTCTGGGGAAATATTAACACACTGCAGCTTTGAAGGAAAAGTATATCAAAAATATGTCTGAAGGAACATTATAGCTTGGGGAATCTAGTATTTAGTTGCACTTGAAACATTAACTCTGCTATACCCCCACAAATGCTGCCAGATCTGCTGAGTTTCACTAGTAATTTCTGTTTTTGCTTCAGATCTCCAGCATCCAGAGTTCTTTGTTTTATTTTACTGCCAACGATTCCTGCTGGTATAAACAAAAGCTGCTGTGCACTGACTTTATGCAAACTAATGTTTGGAACAAGTCCCAACGAAAAAATTCCAAGCAGAACAACACTAACTTAAACTTTTAAACCCTGAACAAGGCAGGCTAGAGACTCACCTCTGAAAATCAAATGCAATTGTGCAAAATTGCTTCTATTTTTTCAGATAATATTCTATGTTTAGCTTATGATTTGTTGAAATACTAATTACTACACATTTTGTATCATTCATTTACTGCTGGAAACGAGTTGGAAGTTATATCAAACCACAGATCAATTTCTTTGAAGGGATCCTTAGAGTTGCTCCTCGTTAACAACTGAAACACATTAAATTGTTGTATCGCACAAAGTTAGCACCATTGTTGACAGGGCCCTTAACAGGTCTGACCCATCTCCCACACTTCTGCCGTCACCCCCTCTCTTCCCTCCCGCAACAGCGATAGGGTTCCCCTTGTCCTTACCTACTGTCCACTTCCAGAAGATCAGATAGCATTTCCACCAAATCCAGTGAGATGCCACCACCAGATACATATTCCCTTCCCCTCCCTCTGCAGGGACTTTTGCCTCCAGAACATCCTGGTCCACTCTTCCTTCATTCCCAATACCTCACCCCCATAGCTCCATGACACCTGCCCCTGCAGTATCCAAGGGCCCAAACATACCTTCCAGGTGAAGCAACACTTCACCTGTACTTCCTAGAATCTAGTCTACTGCATTTTCTGCTCACAATGTGGTCCCCTCTACATTGGGGAAACGAAGCGTAGACTGGGTGACCATTTCGCAGCACATCTATGTTCTGCTCACAAAAAAGACCCTGAGCTTCCAGTTGCCTGCCACTTTGACAAACCACCCTGTTCCCTGGCCAACATTTCTGTCTCAGGCTTGCTGCAGCGTTCCAACAAAGCTCAGCGCAAGCTGAAGAACACCATCTCTTTTCCTGCTTGGGGACCCTGCCCCACACACCAGGCCTTGTTATCACTACACACTACCTACTGTTAGTCACTAACAGTCTCCAATAACAGCTATTCACCCTCCTAGCCAGATCATTGTCAACTCCTTTGTCTATCCAACTGCTCTTCTCGCTCTTTGGGCTCTATCCTTTATCCTATCGTTTACTGCCCACCCCATTCCCCTCCCTGTCTTTTGCATATAAACCGACATTTTTGACGCTACCATCAGCAGTGAGGAAGAGTCACCCGACCTGAAATGTTAACTCTGATATTTTCTTCACAGATGCTGCCAGACCTGCTGAGCTTTACAGCAACTTCTGTTTTTGTTGTGCTGGACTGGGGCTAGTTTAATGTTCTGAATCTTGATATTATTGTGTAGCACAGCGATCATTCAATTAACTTTACAATATCTCCTAAGATGAAATGTTTGTATTGCAAAGATTAATGCTTGTTACATTGTACTATTTTGATATTAACACCATCAACTAGAAACAGATTGGCATATATTCTCTATTGCATTGCACCAAAGCATATCAACTGAAGGATAAAACTAGCTGTAAAGTCTGCCAATTAAATAAGCATCTGAGGTAATACCTCTGGAAAACAGATTAGTTATTTAAACTTTAGTTCTTGTAAAGTGAGATTTTCTGGTCAACATTGCTTGCTCTCGGCTTACAGTAGAGCTCATACTGAAGGTGAAAACAGTGAAAACTTCTGTAATTCTTGATTAGGTATAGAAATGGCTCCAATCCATGTTCTGCTTTCTGCACCCTCTTCTTGCATTCCCAGTAGTAAAAGCAATTATTTCATTTCAACTTTATCGCAGTCCAAAGTGCAAATGAAAGTTTGCAAAGTATAACCTAATCATTAAATAGAGTCCCTTGAACCTGTTCCCTATTTTTCTCAATGAATAGAAACACAAGGAATGGAGAGAATCTATTAGTGTTATGGGGGGGGGAAAAGTGAAATGCAAGAACTAATCATGTACATTTTTCCACAAATCCTTTTCAAACCCAGACCATTTACAGGTTTCCACATGCCTGGCAATGAATCTCTAAAGCGAGCTCCCAGAATATATGTAAAAGCAGTATGAGTTGACTACCTCAATTTCCCCAATTCACTATCTCAAAATTCCACCCAACAAATGGAGATTCAAATGAACCACCAACACTGTACTGGAAAGCCAAAAGCCAAAATGTCGTGCTCATAAGCTCCTTTAACAAGTGCCTCTGTTAAGGTCTAGAGTTTGGGAATAGTGGATATTAATTTTTCAACTTACTTTTTCTGTCCTACTCTGTGACATCGATCTTCTGCTTGTTTATCATTGTAGGGATTGCAGTCAATATCATGAAGGATGACAATGTTAGCTGAGGTTAGGTTTATACCCAGTCCTCCAGCTTTAGTTGATAACAGGAAAACAAAAATATCCATATCTGTATTAAACTGATCAATCAAGTGGATTCTGAAAAAGAAAGTTACAGTCACTTCTAAATATTTTACAACTAAAATGCAAAATGTTTATGAAAACCAACCCTTTCCTTAGAGAATTAAAATGCTCTGATTATTAAGTTTAATTTAAACATTTAAAGCTGGTAAGAAAACGGACAGACATTGAATAGTGAAATACAAATACGTTTTTAATAGAAATGATCAGATATCTAAAAAAAGGTTAAAAGAACTACTTTTAGAATATTCAGGCTTCTTGCATAATCCAGACTTCCTAGACATTATTTCAACTTGGACCACCTCAAAGAAATACATGCCTTGAAAAGTTACAAGCACTTATTCAAAAGTATCTAACTCCACTAATAAAACATTACTTCCAGAGACACCAAAAAAATCTTTCTTCGATTCGGGAAAAGCACACCACGTGGCAATAAGTAATATTAGCACAGCAAAATCCTCAGATAGAAACAGAAAAAGAAAACGAAAACATTTTAATATAATTCAATTGTTAATGATGCACTTAGCTCCAGAGGTCATCCAGAATAAAAACAACAACAACAACAAAATCAAAAGCCTGCTTAGAACTTGAAAGTTACTAAATGGAGCATCCAATTTGAAAGCTCATGTTTCAGGAAAGATTCTAATTGAGGTTCACAGAGAACAACTTCTAAAAGAATTCTGAAGCAAAACCCCTTTACTTTAAATATTCACTTAGTGATGTGGACATCACTGGCTGGCCAGGATTTTTATCGCCACTCCCTAGCTGCCTTGAGAAAGTGGTGGTGAGCTGCCTTCTTGAACTGCTGCAGGGCACATGCTGCACTTTGACCCACGATGCCCTCAGCAGGGGAGTTCCAGCATTTTGACCGAGCAACAGTGAAGGGACCAGCAATGTATTTCCAAGTCACAATGGGGAGGAGCTCTGAGGGGAACTTGCAGGTGGTGATGTTCCAATATATCTGCTGCCCTTGTCCTTCTAGATGGAAATGGTCATGGGTTTGGAAAGTGCCATCTAAGGATCTTTGGTGAATTTCCGAAGTGCATCTTGTACACAGTACACACTGCTGCTGCTGAGCGTCAGTGGAGGGAATGGTGCTTGTGGATGTGGTGCCAAACAAGCAGGCTACCTTGTCCTGGATTATGTCAAGCTTCTTGAGTGTTGCTGGAGTTGCACCCATCCAGGCAAGCGGGTAGTAGTCCATCACACTCCTGAATTGTGCCTTGTCGATTGTGATCGGGCTTTGGGGAGTCAGGAGGTGAGCTACTTGCCACAGTTTTCCTAGACTCTGACCTGCTCTTGTAGCCACTGCATTTATGTGACAAGTCCAGTTGAATTTCTGGTTAATGGTGACCCCAAAGATGTTGATGGTGGGGGATTCAGTGATGGTAATGCCATTGAATGTCAAAGGACGGTGGTTAGATGATCTCTTATTGGAGATGTCATTGCCTGGCATTTGTGTGGCACAGATGTTACTTGCCAGTTATCAACCCAAACTTGGATAGTGTCCAGATCTTGCTCCATTTGAACAAGGACTGCTTCAGTATCTGAGAAGTGAATGGTGCTGAACACTGCATAATCATCAGTGAACATCCCCATTTCTGACCTTATGATGGAGGGAAAGTCATTGGTGAAGCAACTGAAGATGGTTGGGTCTTGGACACTACCCTGTAGAATTCCTGCAGGGATGTCCTGGAGTTGAGATGACTGACCTCCAACATTCACAACCATCTTCCTATGTGCCAGGTCTGACTCTAACCAGTGGAGAGTTTGACCGCGATACCTGTTTTGTTAGGGCTCCTTGACGCCACACTCGGTCAAGGACTGTCATTCTCACCTCACCTCTGGAATTCAGCTCTTTTGTCCATGTTTGAACCAAGGCTGTAATGAAGTCAGGAGGTGTTTAATAGCACTGTTGATGATACTATCCATCACTTTATTTAATGATCGAGAGTAGACCAGTAGGGCAGTAATTGGCTGGATTGGATTTGTCTTGCTTTTTGTGCATACAGGACATACCTGGGCAATTTTCCACATTGATGGCTAGATGCCTGTGTTGTAACTGCACTGTAACAGCTTGGCTGGAACACGGTAAGTTCTAGAGCACAAGTCTTCAGTACTATTGCCGGAATACTGTCAGATCCCACAGCAGTATCCAGTGCCTCCAGCTGTTTCTTGGTATCATGCAGAGTGAATTGAATTGGCTGAAGACAGATCTATAATGGTGGAGACCATTGGAGGAGGCTGAGATAGATTATTTACTTGGTACTTCTGGCTGAAGATTGCTGTAAATGCTTCAGTCTTACTTTTGGCACCTGTATGTTGGATTCTATCATTAAGGACAGAGATATTTGTAGAACCTCGGTCTCCTGTGAGTTGTTTAATTGTCCACCACCATTCATGATCGGATGTGGCAGGACTGCAGAGCTTAGATCTGATCTTCAGATTATGGGATCGCTTAGCTCTTATCACTTGCTACTTATGCTGTTTGGCATGCAAGTAGTCCTGTTTAACATTCTGGGATATTTTGAAGGAAATCTCTGGGCTAACAGATATTTTAGGACATTTATGAGCCTTTCCCTAGTTGCACTAAGCTCTTCTGAATCACTGTCAATTCCATTCCTAGCCCAAAATAGAACAATCCAGGAAATGACAGTGCCTTCTGTAAAAAACAATTTGTTCTCTGCCTTGAAGCTTCTTCCTCTAAGTTTTGAAAAGGTCAAGGCACAGCGAGAAAAGTTTAAAAAAAATTTGAAAATGCAGCGTTGGTGTGTAAAAAGGTACTTCGGAAAAGAGAAACTGATGCTCAAAACATAGAAGCTAAATCAACAAATGTGGAAAACAGATACATTCCCAACAAGAAATAATACATCATAATTCATTTTGTGGAAATGAGTGAATGTATTAACCGTAGAAGTCACTGTTGCAAAGCACAGATATCCTTAAGAAACTGCACAAATGGTTTCTTATGATAATGCATTTATTTGGAGACTGTTAAGGATGAGCTAAAATTATTAAATACAGGGAAAAAAAACATTAGATTTAATTTTTAAACTTGCACACAAGAATCTTTTCTAATTCTCCGCTTTTTAAGACCCAACTAAAAGTTTCCAACCTTCAGTCAGTAACTTATAGCCACAATTGTGATCAGGTGTATGTTACAATTTCTGGGACTGACGAATAGGTTGAGTCAATAAAATGCTCCTATTAGGTAAAATAATGTTTTATGCACACAATAAAGTGAAACATGCATTAATTTTACCTGTCAGAGATTTGAGTTTTGCCATCCAGCCGAAGATATCTGTGCTTATGGTGTCTCAAGAATACTTCTAGGATGTCCAACATCATAGTAAACTGGCTAAAGAGGACAACTCTGGAACCCTAAAAGCAATATCAAATTAGAGATGTTGACACAAAATTGAATTTGAGCTGGAGCTTATTCATTTTATGACAGTATGCATGTCAGTCATCAGCATACACACAGAGATTTGTTTTCTTTAGTAGCAGTATCCTATTCTGTTAACCATAATTAGTGTGGAGAGTTAAGCATTAAGCATTTTTTTTTTATTTTTAAAATATCCAAACAAATTGTGTTCAAATAGACGTTATAGATTTAAAATAGCACTGTATAAAAATTTAATTTATGAACTAATATAAATGGAACACTAGAGACGAGAAACACAACGGATAGTTTCCTGCATTTAAAAGGGGCCTAAGGGGCAACTTTTTTCACACAGAGGGTGGTGCATGTATGGACTCAGCTGCCAGAGGAAGTGGAGGAGCCTGGTACAATTACGACATTTAAAAGGCATCTGGATGGGTACATGAATAGGAAGGCTTCAGGGGGATATGGGCCTAATGTTAGTAAATGGGACTGGATTAATTTAGGATATCTGGTCGGTATGGACGAGTTGGACCAAAGGGTCTGTTGCCATGCTGACCATCTCCATGACTCTATTACTAACTAAGCGTGGGGAGTACTTTTTCTCCCCCACAGTCCGATTGTAACCTTTCTGTGCAGACCATTAGCTTGTTCCATCCACGATATTCTTTCGTGATAAGGGCAGAAAGAGAGCTCCTACAATTTATTTCCAAGCTTGGGGCATTCTTAACACAAATCTTGAACACGAGATGTTGACAAACTCAGCAAAAATATTTACTGAATGCATTCTTTGTCCAGATTACACAAGATAAAAACACAGCAACAGCATCTATCCATATGTTGTTTCAAGCTTATCTCCAGGAGGTGGCTATCAACTAAACTGAATAGGTTCTATTATAATTGCTTGCAAAATTACCTCCTCCTTAAGTTCTGCAAGTATATTCTCCAAAATTTGGAACTTTCCGGAATCCAAGAGCAACTCCATTTCTAACTGAAAGCTTCTTATACTACTGTACTCTTGACACAAGTGGTGCAATTCAAAATCTGTCATCGCCTCCATGTCTTCAAAGATGAGATCAGGATTGGCATCTCTGTGAGTGGGCTCCTAAGGATGGATTGAATTAGCAGTAAAATATTAATAGAAAGGTGGCTCACCTTCTGAATCTCAGTCATGTAACCTTCATAAACTCTCAAAGTACATCCTAGTTTTACCAGTTTGAATGACAGTTGAGCTCTGATCCCACTTTTAAAACTGGCCGAAGGAAGTGAATTTTAGTTTTAATTTTGCCTTAAGACATTTAATTTGCCAATTTATAACAAAAAAATGCTGCACAAGATCTACTTATTTCTCTAGAAAAACTTCATTCAAAATTTATCCTCTTAACTTTGCTAGTAGTAGTTATGATTTCATTTTAAATCACAGAAGTTATGAAGAATATTATAAAATTGTAGCAACTTTGGCTGTCATCAGAAATCTTACCTTTTTCATCAGCTTGGCCATTTTCCTCAGCTTTTCCACAGTGTAATACTGCCTATGAAGTAGAGGGTGGTTGGCCATCTTTCGAAGTTGCATCATCACATTGCATAACTCATTCTTTTCTAAGATATAAGCATAAAAACATAAACTGTTCACTCATTGTTTAGGTTAGCATACCTCAAACAATCTACATTTTGGTAACTTGGTCGAACGACTTTTTACCCTTACCTTTTGCAGAGCTGATAAGACTTATATCAAAACAAAGAAACATATTAATATAAACTACTTTGACTGTTCTTTGTTATAGGAGTTATGTGGCACGTTCCTTCAAGTTGTGATCTTACAGAATGATGCGAGTGATGTTCCTTAAAACCATCCACGTACAATGATCCTGAAGGTACATTATTCCATAGTACTCTATTGATGAATGTAGTAAGGAACAAAGTGCTAGCTACATGCAATAGATGCCAAGAATATGGATACAAACTTCCATATCTCACCTAAGATAGCATTTATCTTTTAATTGTAGACAGTCTCGCGACTATGGCCGTAGAAGAGTCTTTGATAAAAATCCATAATGAGTAAATGAAGTTGAGTTTAAAATAAATTCTTCATCTATTTGCCAAGAAGAACTGTGCTTCATGATGAACACATCATCATCATTTTGGTCTAAGTGGGAAGACTTTTTAAAAGCTTTTAACTAAAGTACCATATGACAAAAGTACAACCTAAAAAATGAAGAATATGGCTAAATTGCACTTAATTAGTATGAACATACAACACAAAATTAGTCATCAACGGGCATAGAACGTACCATTACTGTTGATCGATCTCTTCAACTTCTTGTAGAGAGCAGCATATGCCTGTTCTTGTTTATCAGACATTGAACATATCTCTACGCGGTCTTGTTTGGGTGGAAGCTGTTGTAAGACCTAAACAACAAATTTGTATACTTGAATGATGAGGAAAGAAGTTTCAAAACAAAAAAATAGGAATGGGAAAACAACATTGATATCTTACGGACATTTGGAATCTCTTCTTCCCATATTTGGAGTTCACACCAACTGTATTTGTACTAAGTTATACATGCTTTCCGAGCAAAAATAACATTTTGCTAAAATAAAGTGCCCTGTGTAAGGTGTTTGATGTGGGTTAGTACAGGTATCCAAGCTTTTTTGTTTTGCAGGCTACAGACATTTAGCTGAACACACAAAACTATAATCTGATTAATATCTACAGATCTTGAATTTTGCTTAAGTGTATACCTATTGGTGAAACAACAGTATTTCTAAACTTTCAAAACTACACAATTCTGATAGGACAAAATGTCCAAAGAAAAAAGAAGTGCAACTATGTTTCGAGGGTCTAATCAAATACTGAGTCAAGAACTATTACCAGCAGCAAATGCACTTGTATCATCAGCAACAAAATGCAATTTGACTGAAGACATATAGTCATTGCTGTTACATAGAAAATCTGTTGTTAATCAATGGGAATGCAAGGTTTCACTTCCTTTGAAGGCATTCAAAACTTGTAGCAGCTTGCATTCTGGGTTCGACAACTGGTTCTGACTTGACGAGGAGCTACAAACATCTGTTACATCTGGCTGCTGATCTTTATTAAGGAACCTATGCTGTTAAGTTTTGAACAGCACACTTCAGATAAGAACAACTTGAAGCCCTTTACCAATAGCCTCTCGCACTTGTTGCACGAAGCTTTTGTACTGAACAAAAACTGTCCCCCCCCGACTGAACAAGAACTTAAAATCAAAAGGGAAAACCAAAATAGGCCGCTGGCAGCTGAAAAAGGTTTCAAAAATATACAGACAAAATAGGTTGTTACCTCACTTATTTGCTTCTGGCCACGGGAACATAAACACAAGTGACAGAAAAACGTTCAGTAACATGAACTATTTCTTCAGGCAAAATAGATGCTTTGCACTATATGTTACTCAATTAGGTGATGCACCAAAAGGTAACATTTACCTTTCATTGCTTGAACAAAAATTGATATTCAAATGACAATGGCCCAAAAGATTCAGAACCAAACTGCATTGTTCTCACAAATGCAAAATACTGCAGATGTGAGAAGTCTGATAATAAAACAGGAATGCTAGAAATACCGAGGTCAGGCTGTGGATAGCGAAACAGAGTTCATGGTTCAGGTTGCAATTCTACCATCAGAGTTCTTATCTTTGGTTCCAAACTGAGTTCAAGAGGTGCAAATCCTACTCCAGCGTTTCAGTGGGGTTGGGGGAGCAGGAATTAATTGAATACCTTGTTGATGTTGGAGGGAGTTGACAGTCATTGTAATTTTGCTGGTTACGGAAGTTTGCTGTGCAAAAATTAGTTAGCAGAATTCTTACATCAGAGTCACTACATTCTAAAACACTTTCTCTGGTTGCAAAGCACTTTGAGATGTATAGGGGTCATGAAACATGCTATATCAATGCAAATGGCCACCTTTTATGTACTGATGCAAGGTCATTGATCTGCATCTGCAAAATTAACTTTTTCTCAGTCATGATATTGTTTGGTCTCTTCATTGTTTTGAGAATTTTCAAAGCATATTTCAACTTTTCTTTAAAAAAAGTGTACTCATGAGGGATTTAAAGCAGCCCCCTGCAGGATAGCACAACCACAAAAATAGACAGCATTAAATGGTAAGGCAATTACTATACACAATAGGCTGACAACATTCTGCAATATGCAAAATGTGCATCAAAAGGCTTTTTTTTAAAAAACAGAAACATTGTTCAGATAAAATTTGGCAAGTCAGAAATGAGTCAAGACACCAGATTGCAGGTAGAACTGCATTACCTCACTCTTTACTCTCCTCAGGATAAATGGCTTCATGATCTTTTTGGCATGGGCAATCCTCCCTTTTTCAAAACTACTTTGCTGTTCCAAGATTTTCTACAAAGAAGCAAGACAAACTATAGGATAAATACATCGAGAAAATAGAACAGTAGCTGTGTCAATGTATTTATCGAGTCAAGCATATCTGCACTTGAATCAAGGGTCAGAACTAAATATGACAAACTGTATTATAAGAAAATAAATAAGTCCATGAGTTATAAAAGACCATCTGTACTGAAAGTGAATAAAAACAATAATATTTTTAACTCACTGTTGAAACCATTAACTGGACTAGCTAGTATATTCACAGCTCTGAATAGGTTAAATTTTGTTTTGCAGTAGCAATAGTCCCACACAAAATGAGTGCAGCTACTGTTTCCAACAAAACCAGAAAATGCTGGTGAAGCATAGCAGGTCTGGCTGCATGTGTGGAGAGAGAAACAGTGTTAATGTTGAATCCAAAGACATGTCTTCAAAACTGAAAGAGCTGCAAATTAAGGTTTTTGTGCCGTTGGTAGAGAGGGAAGGAGCAACAGGAAAAGATTGTGAGAGCAAAAGAAAAAAAGGGGGTAATGATTGTTGGAAAGGATGATTTGAGATGTAAAATAGGTTTGACAAAGAGAAAATAGGTCAGTTCTGCCGACAGCAAAGCCAACAAGACACACATCAGACAGGGAAGCAGGATTTGTAATCAAAATGGAGAATGAAGCTCATGTTCTGAAGTTATTGGGCTCAATGTGCTGATAATGGCACAGGGTGATCCTTTGAATGAAAGACTGGTGGGGTGGAAAGTGCAAATAAGGCAAGCCTGATCATTGTGCTGAAAGTGAGAAGGAAAGAGGTGAGGGCAGAAGTGTGGGAAATGAGTCAGACATGGCTGAGGGCCCTGGCAACCATGGTTGGAGGAATCCTTGGTTAATGAAGAACATGTTAGAGGTAGTCCTGTGTAAGGTAACCTCATTTGTACAGATGTAACAGACACTGAGAAACTGGGAGAATGGAATTGAGCAGGATGGGAGGAAGTGTGGTTAAGGTTACCATGGAAGTTGTTGGGTTTATAGTGGATATAGGTGAGGAGCCTAGCCCTAGAATTAGAAACAGTGAAATCAGAGGAAGGGGAAGAGTCAGAAATGGACCAAGTGTTAATGAGAGAATAAAGGAAATTGAAGCAAAATTGCTAATTTTTTTCTAATTATGGGCAATTGCAGGAAACAGCAGCGATGACATTGCTGATCCATCATTGAAGGACTTGTGGGAGGTACTGTAGAAACAACTTAGACATATTGCTGGAAAAGATCTGAAGCATTTCAGGTACACTTCAAAACAACTGCCTTCACAAAGGATTACACAAGTGCAAGTATTCTGAAATTTCAGGATTCTTTATTTGGAAACAGAGCCTTTATTGAACGCTGGAGTGGAACATTTTACAGGCCTGTAACAGAAAACTCATCTGTTATCAAAGAAATGACTTTTTCCACTTCTGACAGAAAAGTGCCAACTTGTACTTATATTAATGTTGGAACAATACTGCCTGAATCACCTCCACCGACAGTTTACAACTCACCCGTAATAACGGGAAATTTGCTGAGTTTACTTTGATGTGCGTGATACTACTAGCAAAGTACCAGCCTCAAAACGATGCAGATTTTCATTTTGTTTCTAAAATAAGTTGAGTTTTCAAACAGCAAGCATAAACGGAGATAGAAGCTCTGAACTCATTTTCATTGAATTGCTCCGGCCAACAAATGCCTTATTTTAAAAATAAATCAATTGTACACCTATCAACACAGCTATTCTTTAAAACATTTAGTGCTTACTGTTTTGGATGAAAACATTCTGCGAATCTCACTGGTACTACTGCTGAACATGTTTGGCATAACAAAATTCAACAGAGACATCAATTCTAGGAGATTATTCTGCAGTGGAGTCCCAGTCAACAGCAAGCGATGTTCAGCCTGTTAATTAAAACAAACTGATCATAACATCAAACTTCTACAGATTACTCTCCACTCATAAAAGTATCCTTATTCAATACATTCACATACTGAAAAAAATATTACAAGAAATGAAATTGTTCAATGGCAGTAAATATTTAGAATTACAACGGGTATTGGACTAATAGAAAACAATGAGCAATGATCTGTGTTAGACTAACAAATAAAACAAGAGTCTGCAGATTTAGTAGTCCTTTAAATGTTTTCAAGCTTACATTAAATGTCATAAGATGCTGATATCGAATGGAACTCATATTTTTCAGCATGTGTCCTTCATCAAAAACTGCATAATGGAGCTTTAAACGTCGAAAGAGACTACGGTCATCTGCATTACTTATTGAGCAGCTATACCTGTTGATTAAAGCAACAAACAGATTGCATAAGAGATAAAAGGTACTGCAGATGCTGGAGAATCCGAGATAACAAGCATGGGGCTGGATGAACACAGCAGGTCAAGCAGCATCATAGGAGCAGGAAAACTTGACGTTTCGGGCCTAAACCCTTCATCAGAAATGGGGGAGGGGAAGAGGGTTCTGAAATAAATAGGGAGAGAGGGGGAGGTGGATAGAGGATGGATAGAGGAGAGGATAGGTGGAGAGGAGGCAGACAGGTCGAAGAGGCGGGGATGGAGCCAGTAAAGGTGAGTGTAGGTAGGGGTGTAGGGAGGAGATAGGTCAGTCCAGGGAGGATGGACAGGTCAAGGGGGCGGGATGATGTTGGTAGATAGGAAATGGGGGTGTGGCTTGAGGTGGGAGGAGGGGATAGGTGAGAGGAAAAACAGGTTAGGGAGGTGGAGATGAGCTGGGCTGGTTTTGGGATGCGGTTGGGGGAGGGGAGATTTTGAAGCTTGTGAAATCCACATTGATGCCATTGGGCTGCAGGGTTCCCAGGCTGAATATGATTTGCTGTTCCTGCAGCCTTCGGGTGGCATCACTGTGGCATTGCAGGAGTCCCAGGATGGAGATGTCATCTGAGGAATGGGAGGGGGAGTTGAAATGGTTCGCGACTGGGAGGTGCAATTGTTTGTCGCGAACTGAGCGCAGGTGTTCTGCAAAGCGGTCCCCAAGCCTCCGCTTGGTTTCCCCGATGTAGAGGAAGCCACAAGGGGTACAGCAGGTGCAGTATGCCACATTGGCAGATGTACAGGTGAACATCTGCCTGATGTGGAAAGTCTTCTTGGGGCCTGGGATTGGGGTGAGGGAGGAGGTGTGGGGGCAGGTGTAGCGCTTCCTGCGGTTACAGGGAAAAGTGCCGTGTGTGGTGGGGCTGGAGGGGAGTGTGGAGCGGACAAGGGAGTCTCGGAGGGAGTGGTCCCTCCGGAAGGCAGATAAGGGTGGGGAGGGAAAAATGTCTTTGGTGGTGGGGTCTGATTGCAGATGGCGGAAGTGTCGGAGGATGATGCGTTGGATCCGGAGGTTGGTGGGGTGGTATGTGAGGACGAGGGGGATTCTTTTTTGGTTATTATTGCGGGGACGGGGCGTGAGGGATGTGTTCCGGGAAATGCGGGAGACACGGTCAAGGGCGTTCTCGACCACTGTTGGGGGGAAGTTGCGGTCCTTGAAGAATGAGGACATTTGAGATGTACGGGAGTGGAATGTCTCATCAAGTTTAAAGTGACAAACTATTCAATAGTGATTGTTAGGATTTCAAAAATTCCTTCATGAATGATTCTGATTGAGTTTGTTTTTGTTCAAAACTCGCCCAGATCTTTTCTTAGCAGAAACTGGACAAAATGGGGATTATGGGACATCATGCCAGCATGACAATCCAATAAATTTTTCTGCTGCAGTACCAAGTATTTGGAATGGTTAAGAAGTAATTAGAATATAGACATGAAATCAAAACTTCAGTTATCAATGAATTTGCAGTGAATGCTGAATATTTTAATGTTGTGGGGCCTCAACACCACTTGAGGGAGCACCAATCCAGGAGTTTTATACTGGTTTGAGCAATGGCAATCAGTGACACTCTCTGTACTCCCTCTTGTGGCAAACAGTGAGTGCAACAGGAGAATGCTCAACTTTGCATACTTGTTTTAAAAAGTGAGTGCACATTTTGTGTTTCTATGTTCATCTGCAAACAACTTGCACACGCCACACTTCAATGTCCACATATATAACCATGGGCTAGTAGGTTTTCTGCATTATTCAATCACAAATGTCTGTTGAAACAGTGCTTACAAGAGAAATTCCGTAACTTACGTAGTCACGATTACATTGAAATCCACAAACTTGTGAAGTATATCAGATCTTAGGACCTTCCGGTCTTCTAAAGATCCTAAACAGCAAAAGCATCAAATCCATAATTACTTTAAAAAAAAGGGAGTAATTGGTGCTTTCCCTAATGAAATTAAACAGTTAGGATCTGTCATAATATTTGATTCCATTTGTCAGCAACTATAACGCCAAAAGATACTGGAGCAGAATTAGGCCATTCAGCCCACTGGGTTTACTTCACCATTCCGTCATGGCTGATGTGTTTCCCAACCACATTCTCCTGCCATTTCCCCAAAACCCTTGATCCCCTTACTAATCAAGAACCTGCCTATCTTTGTCTTGAATACGCTCAATGACTTGACCTGCACAGATCAACTATCCTCTGGCTGAAGATCTCAGTTCTAAAAGGTCATCCTTTCACTGAGGCTGTCCTACTGAGTCTCTCCTACTAGTAGAAACATCTTCTCCACGTCCACTCTATCCAGGCCTCTCAATATTCTGTAAGTTTCATTCCGATCCCCCTTCATTCTTTTAAACTCCGAGTACAGATCCAGAGTCCATAACTGCACAAACATGACAAGCTTTTATCCCTGATAACAAGCATGGGGCTGGATGAACACAGCAGGTCAAGCGGCATCTTAGGAGCAGGTCTTTCCTGTAAACCTCCTCTGGACCTTCTCCGACGTGGCACATCCTTCCTTAGATACCGGCCCTAAAACGACTCAACATTCCAAACACGGCCTGACAGTATGTTGCTGCTTTTATATTCCACCCCTCTTGAAGTGAATGCCTACACTGCATTTGGCTTCCTAACCACCAACTCAACCTGCATGCGAACTTTAAGAGAATCATGAACTAGGATTCCCAAGTCCCCTTGTGCTTTAGATTTCAGAAGTCATTCGCTTTTTAGAAAATAGTCTATATCTCTATTCTTCCTACCAAAGTGCATAACCTTACATTCTCCCAAATCTTTTCCATTTGCTACTTCTTTGTTTACTTGCCCAGCATGTTCAAGTCTTTGTGCAGCCTCCCGCTTCCCCAACACTGCCTATCTATTCACTTGTTTTTGTGTCATCTGGAAATTTAGCAACAATGCCTGCAGCTTTTTTTATCCAGATCGTTAATGTATCATGTGAATAGTTGTGGTCCCAACATGGATCCCTGCAGAACTCCTCTAGACACCAGCAGCCAGCATGAAAAAGACGCCTTTATCACCACTGTCAGCCTTCTATCCGTCAGCCAATTCTCCATCCATGCCAGTATCTTGCCCCTAACACCACAGGCCCTTACTTTATTTAACAGATCCTGTGCAGCATCTTGTTATTGGACTTGTGGAAATCTAAATACACCACGTCAACCAGCTCTCCTTTATCTAACTTGCTTGTTACCTCCTCAAAAGAATTCTAACAGATTTGTCAGACATGACTTCCCCTTGATGAAGCTGCATGGATTCCGTCCTAATGTACCATGCACTTCCAAGTACTTCACAGTCTCATCCTTAATAACGGGACTCCAAAATCTCATCAATAACAGAGGTCAGGCTAACTAGCCGATATGTTCCTGTCTTCCGCCTCACTCCATTCTTAAACAGGTGTTATATGAGCATTTTCTAGGTCTCTGGGACTCTTGGCTCTACTGATTCCTGAAAGATCGCTACCAATGCCTCTACAATCTCCTCAGCTATCTCCTTCAGAGCTTTGCAATTTAGTCCATCCAGTGCAAGTGATTTATCCACCTGCAGACCTTTCAGTTTCCCCAGCACCTTCTCCTTGATGATGGCCACCTCACTTACCTCTGGCCCCTGTCTCTCTTCAAGTTCTGGTGTGCGGATAGCTTCTACTATGAAAGCCAATACAATATACCTACACAGTTCCTCCACCATTTCTTTCTTCCCCTTTACTACTTCTCCAGTCTTATTTTCCAGCAGTCCAATGCCCACTCTTGCTGCTTTCAGAAATCCAAAACTCTTGCAAATAATATCTTATATTACTAGCTAGCTTACTCTCAGATTTCATCTTCTCCCTGTTCTTGCATTTTTAAGTTATCCTCTGCTGGTTTTTAAAGGCTTCCCACTATTCTTCAGCACATTGTATGCCTTTTCTTTTGCTTTTATGCTGTCCCTAAATTCCTTTGTCAGCCATGGTTGCCTCATCCTCCGCTTATGTTTCTTCTTCCTTGAGATGAATTTCTACTGTGCTTCCCAAATTACCCCAGAAACCCCTGCCATTGCTGCTTCACCATCTTCCTTGATAGGCTCCCCTTCCAATTAACTCTGGCCAGCTCCTCAATCATGTCTCTGTAGGTGCCTATACTCAATTGTAATATCATTACATCTGATTGAATCATCTTCCCCTCAAACTGCAGGGTGAATTCTATCATTTTATGGTCACTGACCCCTAGAGGCTCCTTCACTCTAATCAAGCCTACCTCATTACATATCACTAACTCCAGAACTGCCTGTCCCCAAGTGAACTCTAACACAAGCTGCTTCAATTAAAAACAAAAATCGCAGACATTCCACAAATTCCTTTTCTTGGGATCCACTACCAATCTGATTTTCCCAGTCCACCTGCATTTTGAAGTCACCCATGATGATCGTAATAAAGTCGTTCTTACATGCCTTTTCTATCTCCTTATTTATTTTCTTCTCAAATCCTGACTACTATCAGGGTCTATTTTCCTTTGCGGTTCTTCAACTCTACCCACACAGATTCTACACCATCCGACTGTAATCACTTCTTGCTATTGATTTAATTTCATTTCTTGCCGACAAGGCAATCTTTCCCCCCTCTGCATTTACTGGTCCTTTCGATAGGGCGTATATTCTTGAATGTTTAGTTCCCAGCCCTGGTACCCTTGTAGCCATGTCTCTATTATAACACCAGTGTACCTGCCAGTTTCAATCTGTGCTACAAGCTCATTTACCTTATTTTGTATACTGTGTGCATTTAAGTACAATGCCTTCAGTAGTGTCGACTGTCCCCTGCTCCCACAAAGGGTGCAAATAAATTTGAAAAAAAAAATTATTTAAGGAATGCTTCAAAATGGTAACAGAGTGTGTGGGATTGTGCAGAAATTTTAAAAATAACTTTCTATAATATAACAACATGTGCAGTAATTTTGAACTACAAATTTTGTTGAAACTTAACAGCATCTGAAGGACATTTTCTGTTGGGAATGTGCAAACTGCCGACCAACTTGTAGTGAGGGAGAAATATCACCTGACTCAAAATCACCACAAGCCGGTGGTCCATTTGCAATGGTTTGTCAACTTTGTGAAAACAGCATCTGATGATTAATCCCAAGGTGGTTATGTGAATAGTTACAGGACACACCTTAATTAGGACTGAAATTGTAAAAAATACAAGACAATTCACAATGCAAGTACAATTATCCCACTATTAAAACAGTAATAAAAGCAAAATACTACAGGTGCTGAACATCTGAAGACTCTTTGGAGAGTCATACTGGATTCAAAACTTTAACTCACTCTCATCACAGATCTATCGGACATTCTGCATTTCTCCAGGACCAATATTTTAATGATTGCCAAATAAATAATTTTGGCACAGTATAAATGCACAGCTCCTTTTCTTCAAATAGCATATTATTTCCACAAATGTTTAAAGCGATAAAATTTAAGAATTTACTTATTTACTTTACCATCCAGTCTGCCCCCTTTCTCATTAATTTTTCCTGATTTTTAAATCCAATTTAAGATTGAAATTTATTTTCTTTTAGTCCTTGTTCTCCTCAACACTTAAATCAAAGCAAGTAAAGGCAAAATAGTACAGGATGCTGGAAAACTGAAATTGGGTGGCCCAGTGGTTAGCACTGCTGCCTCACGGCGCCAGGGGCCCAGGTTTGATTTCAACCTTGGGCGACTGTCTGTGTGGAGTTTGCACTTACTCCCCGTGTCTGTATGGGTTTCCATCTGGTGTGTCGGTTTCCTCCCACAGTCCGAAGATGTGCAGGGTAGATGGATTGGCTATGCTAAATGGCCCATAGTGCCCAGGGATGTTTAGGTTAGGTGGGTTAGAGATGGGAAATACAGCGGTAGGGGAATGGGTCTGAGTGAGGTGCTCTTCAGAGGGGCAGGGTGGACTTGTTGGGCCGAATGGCTGTAGGGTTTCTATGAAAAACTCCACGCCTAAATCATACTGATTAAGGAGACACATCGGGCGCTTTCTCCCATCAATGTTCAAGACTTGGGGCTGCACTGTTATAAAAATGTTTAAAAACTGAACATATATGAACAACTCATGCTAATATGATATGCCATGAGATGTTGGACTCGAGAAAAATCTCGGCCAATGTGTTAAACGTGAAATATCACTTCTTATTAAAAATTACAAGTTCATCTTTAAGCTCATGCAAAGTTATTAAATGCAAAATTCTGCATAAAACCTCGAGGTTTTTTTAAAAAGATAAATACTTGAAGATGAAGGGCAAAGATACAAAACTATTTTGATTGTCAGCTATTGTGGTTATTTTCCCTCAACAATTAAGAGTTTACATAACATTCACGAATTTTTGCTATTTATGAGATAACTTTCATGTTTCATACACGTCCTTGGGTCACTTGTTCTTCCTTGCAAAGTTTTGCTGCTGTGACTTCAACACTTGCAGCTCATTAGCAACTTTCAAGTTTATTTTAATGTAACATTCATATCTTTGATTTCAAATTAAGATCACTGATGTCAGTAAATGAAGCAAATATCCATGTGCTTATATATAAAACAAAGTTTTCCTGCATTTGGTTTAAAAGGTTAAAAAAAAATCTGAATTTATATGACTGGAAGGCAAGATTGTGGTACCACAGGAGTATACCAAATTGGAGCAGGCGTAGCTCCAACATTCATTATGATAGCTGATCTGACTGTGCCTTCAACCCCACATTCTAATTCACCTCAGATTTTTGACTCATGAGGGAGTCAAAGGTAATCAATCTGCCTCCAACTGGAAAATATTCAATAACTCTTTCTCAGAGAGCAGTGGAAGCAGACTCATGATCCTCTTATGAGAAATAATTTCTCCTCTACTCCATCTTGAATGCAAGGCCTTTACATTTTTAAACAGGGTTTCCTATTTCAAGTCTGTCTCTGAAGAGGAAAAATATCCTTTCAGCATTACCACCTTTACGTGTCTCAATAAGAACACTTCTTATTCTTCAAAATATGAATGGATAAGGTTCAGCCTATTCACCCTTTGCTCACAACATGACCCGCATTCCAGGTATTCATCACTTGAACTTACTCTAAACTTTACATGATGCATTTATTTTCTCTTAAATAAGGATTCTAAAACTGTATACAGTACTTCAGATATGGTCTCGCCAACGTTCTGCAGACCTTAACCAAAACATCTCCTCTTTTGCTCTGTTCCCCTTGCAACAAATGACAACATTCTATTTATTTTCTTAATTATTTGCACACAAACTTTTGTGATTCATGTGTCAGGATGCCCAGGTTCCTCTGTAGCTTAGAGTTCAACAATCTTTCTGTATTTAAATGTTTTTTAAATCATTTCTGGTAAGTGACCCATTTACATCACCCTCTTTTTTGCTAACCAGTCTTCACTGCAACCTGAGATAATAGGTACTGCAGATGCTGGAGAATCCGAGATAACAAGGTGTGGAGCTGGATGAACACAGCAGGCCAAGCAGCATCATAGGAGCAGGAAAGCTTGACGTTTCGGGCCTAGACCCTTCATCAGAAAATCTGATTTTCTGATGAAG
>JAHRHZ010000218.1:34058585-34082595 GCA_024137785.1 Ginglymostoma cirratum | reverse complement strand
TCTAGGCCCGAAACGTCAAGCTTTCCTGCTCCTATGATGCTGCTTGGCCTGCTGTGTTCATCCAGCTCCACACCTTGTTATCTCTCTTTCACTGCAACCTGTGCTACTCCTTATACTATAAGGTCTTATTGTATATAGATCTTAGATGTGACAGATTTCCAAAAGGCATTTAGCAATTACAGAAACTTTGCAGTCCAATTCTATTTTAACAGCTTCTCTCTTATTAGGGCATTTACGCACACAAATCTTACCATAATGCATTACATTAAATGCCATCTACCACACTTTTGACCACTCGTTTAACTATTTATATCCTTTTGCAGGCACACGTTTTCTTCACAACTGACTTTCTTTCTTATTCTTGTGTCTTCAGCAACCGTATATTTGGTTCATTCTTCCATCATCATGTAAATTGTCAACAGTTGAGGTTCCTTTGGCACACCACTCATCACATCCTGCCAATCTGAAAAATGACCCATTTATACCTCCCTCTTTTTGCTAACCAGTCTTCACTGCAACCTGTGCTACTCCTTACACTATGAGCTCTTACAGTATAAAGTAAATCTTTGATGTGACAGATTTCCAAACGACATTTGGCAAACTAAGTACACAACACCCACTGGTTTTTCTTTATCCAAACTGGAGTTTTCTGATGAAACAATATACAATTAGTTAGTCAAACATGATTTCCCTTGCATAAAACAATGATGACCTGATCTGATTGTATCGAGATTTTCTAAGTATTTCACTATAGCTTCTTTCATAAAAGACTGCAGCATATGGCAGATGTTAAACCAACTGATCTGTATCTACCCATTTCTTTCCTCCTCCTTTCTTGAACACGAGTCACATTTGTTATTTTCCAATCTGATGGTAACTTTCCAGATTTCAGAAAATTTTGTAAAATTAAAACTTAATCGTGTAATACTGTATATAGTCGAATAAAAGTTGATCTCATTTAAAAGTCAACCCCCTATTTTTGGCCAAAAAATCTGGAATTTTCCATGTCTCGTGTAAAAGTCAACCCTAGTTCTTCACAGATACTGGATCACCATTTGTTGATGACCTCCAGTCCACCAGCCGTGCCACTCCGCGGGCTTCCAGAATTACTATACTTCGTTGTGCTTTTCTCCCCCCAATTTATTGAGATCAATTAGGCTTTTGCTAATGATACAGTATGAATTTTGACGGGCTTGAATTTCAGCCCCTGAAAAGTAGCATCCATGTAATAGTCGACCCCATAAATTTAACTTAAAAAAATCTAAAAAATTTGACTTTTACATGAGTATATACAGTACTTCAGCCACTTCTTTTAAAACCCTAGGATGAAGTGCATCAGGACCTGGAGACTTGTTAGCTGTTCTAATAATTTTCTCATTTGTAATGTTCCTAGCTAGCTATCCCTTGTACTCAAATTTTACGTTCCTTATTAATCTTGTCATTTTTGCTGTTATTTACATTTTATCTTCTGATTTTCCACTCAGCTTTGCCGAAGAATAAGCTTTTACTTTCAATTCAATACCATCTTTAACTTTCTTAGTCACAGATGGTGTAGCTGTTCCTTGAGGCCATTCTCTCACTGTAATACATTCTTTGAGTATTCTGAAACATATCCTCAAAAATCTCCACTGTACCTCTACTGACTTCTCATAATCTAATTTCCCAGTACACCTGCTATAGGAAGGCTTTTGTTAAACTGGAAAGGGTACAGAAAAAAATTTCCAAAAGATATTGATGAGACTGGAGAGTTTGAGTTATAAAGGAGAGACTGGATTTGATTCCCTGGGAGTGTTGGAAGCTGAGGAGTGACCTTATAGAGGTTTATAAAATCATGAGGGGCATAGCCAGGATCTTTCTCCAAGGGCAGGGGAGTCCAAAACTAGAGGCACGAGTTTAAGGTGACAGGGGAATGATTGAAAAGGGACTGAGGAGCAACTTTTCCGCACAGAGGGTGGTATGTGTACAGAACGACCTGCCAGAGGAAGTGGTAGAGGCAGGTAGAATTACAAGTTATAAAAGAGTCTGTTTCCATGCTGAGTGACTCAATGAGTTTAGACAGGTCTTTGTTTATTTCATTAATTGCCCTTATTTAAGCTTCAAATACTAGCCTGGGGTCCATTCTCTCCCTGATACTGAACGCAATATTCAATTGCATTATTGTAACTGATACCTAGGAAGGCCTTCACTATGAAATCATGAATCAAATCTGTCTCATTGCACACTATCAGTTATAAATAACCTTCTCGCTGGCTGACTCTAGAACTTGCTAGTCTAAGAAACTATCCTGAACTAATTCACTACATTTATGATACTTTATTTAGAAAGTGTTTCAAATAAGTAAGCAGAGGAATGCAATAAAAAAAGTTACAGAAACTTTGCAGCCCAACTCTATTTTAACAGCTGCTCTCTTATTAGGGCATTTATGCACACAAATCTTACCATAATAAAGGAGGACCTTGAGATCCGGACACCACTGTTTAAGTTCTCGGATCCAGTTGTCTGAGGAAAAGGGAAATTAAAAATGTTCAGGGTATGAACAGGTTTATTTATACTAAGATTGAATCATGCAGTTCTCCTTTAGATGTTCTATAGTAATTTTATGCGAAAAGAATTAAATATTGCAATTTACTAAAGAAAACTGTCAAAACATTAATAACATGAAACATGGGGGTGCTGGATGGGCATGAAAAACATGACTAAACAGCAAAAAAAAACAAGGTTAATTTCTGAGGAAGGGTCACTGGACCCAAAACGTTAACTCTGTTTTCTCCTCCACAGATGCTGCCAGACCTGCTGAGCTTTTCCAGCAACTTTGTTTTTGTTCCAAGTTAATTTCGGTCTTTGTTCTTAATAGGTGATTACTTGATTTAGCACTTTAGGTTTTAACGTTACCTAGGGTTGAGGCAGGTACAATAATGAGATGTGGTCCTTTATCTCCTTCTTGGTAAAGGTAGGCAAGGAATGATATAGCTTGTACAGTTTTCCCCAGTCCCTGCGCACAAATAAGACAGGATTGAAACATGAACAAACTACACCTCCCCCCACCAACCCCTGATTGGAAAATGATGTTAGCTTTTTATACTATTTTGTAGACAAATCATTGAAATCTAGATCATCAATATTTACTGTGAGGAAAACTGTCAGGAAGAACTAGACACCGAAAACAATATAGACTTGCATTTCAAACAGCACAGGTAGAGAAAAGGATCGGTTGTAATCATTCGAGAACAGAATATTAGTTTTATTGTTGCAAATTGCAAAAGTAAGTCAGAAGTCACGTGACACCAGGTTATAGTCCAACAGGTTTATTTGAAATCACAAGCTTTCCGAGCATCGTTCCTTCGTCAGGTGAAACGTCACTTAACTTCGTCCACCGGCATTTCCACATCACAATGATAAAACACTTTGTAAAATTAGTCATGTGGGGCAAAAAGTGCAATTTTATAGATTCTGCACATCATGCATCGGATTAGGTTTGAATCCAGTTACTTGCCCCATTTTGTGTTTTGAAGATTATTATTGAAATGGGAACTAATTGATAAGACATATTCTGCCATTAATCAGGACTATGAGTCGAGTAATATAGAGATACAGGAAGCATCTCCTATGGCCCCACTTTTCTTCTCAATTCACAGCATGGGTAGCCTCCAAAACCTTCCAGTTAAGAATGGTTATCATGATTAACACATATCATTCCTTCGAAATTTTTTCCCTGTCCAAAGTGTGAGTTACTCAACAATGTCAGAGAATGCTCCAACAATAACTAAGATCAATGTTGGCACGATAACCTAAATAACTGAACTTGCACATTACCACGAAGCATCCTTTTCACTTACCATTTCATCTGCTAATATACCATTCACCCGATGTTTATTCAGCAAAACTAACCAATTCAGTCCAACTAGTTGATATGGTTTAAGCTCCAAGCTGTAGAACACAAACATGAGCAGATGTTAACTCCCGTAGTTATAAAACTGTACCCATTAACTCACCATGCAAAAGCCATGGGAAATCTGATAGTAGTATTAACAATACAATAGCATATAAATATACCATTTCATTACTGATGCAGCACAATACTCAAAATGAAATCAGTGGCTGAAAGAGGGATAGAGTGAGTAGGTAGGGGACTGAGGTTCTGGTCAGGGTTGAAGAAAACATTCCATGCTTAGCTGGAGGAAACTGCAACTCATTCACGATTGGATGTTCAACAACCAATTGGACTGCAGACAATTACAACTGGGTCCATAAGAATGTAAAAACTAAGTGCACGAGTGGGCCATATAGTCCATCAAACCTTGCCATCATTCAGTAAGATCATAACTGACCCCGATGTGTGGTTAACCTCACTTTCCTGTCTATCCCTGTAAGTCTCAACTGCTTTGTAGACCAAAAATCCATCAAACTCACCCTTAAAGATATTTAATGACCCAGCCTCCAAGGTTCTCGAAGGGAAGAATATTTGAAAGACTAATGACCATCTGCAAAAATACATCTTCCTCCTTATCTCTGTCTGAAAAGGGAGATGCCCGACTTACAAATTGAGCCCCTCATTTTCGATTCCTCTCAGCATCTGCCTGTGGGTTGCGATCCCCCTGTGGGCTGGTAGCCAGAACTTTGGTGTCACAGGCTCTTACACAGTAAGACCACTGTGGAGCACTGACCAAGTACTAACCAATCTGGTTTAAGAAACAAAAACGAGACTGGTTGAGCTGCATGATATTGCTGGCCTGAATCCTGTCTAGAAAAAATTCTAAATGAGAAGGTAGCTG
Source organism: Ginglymostoma cirratum (assembly GCA_024137785.1). NCBI lineage: Eukaryota > Metazoa > Chordata > Chondrichthyes > Orectolobiformes > Ginglymostomatidae > Ginglymostoma > Ginglymostoma cirratum. The sequence continues at coordinate 34,077,823 of JAHRHZ010000218.1, read as the reverse complement.
CATTTTAGTTAACAACTCTGTAGATTAAAACAGCTTTCCCCCAAACCACCGTACATCCGAGATGCTGTAACCTTTGGACATCAAAATGACGTTACAATGGAAAAATTTTTGGGAAGCACTTATCTACTCTTTCAAGTCCCCACAAACCATTGTGTCTCTCAATAAGGTCACCAAACATTTTTCTTAACTTCAATGACTCAACCCTTCCTCATGGGACAATCTCTTCATCACAAGAATCAGCCCGGGATCACCCAGGAACCTGCTATGAACTGCCTCACTGCAAGTACCATCTGTCAAACAAGGAAGCCAAAATTGGACACGGTACTCTACGTATGGTTTCATCAATTCCCTGTACAAGTTTCCTACTTTTATACTTCATTCCCCTTGAAATAAAGGCAAGATTATATTTTCCTTCCTCATGCATGTTCTAACCTCGACCTGCATGTTACCTTTTTGTGACTGATGTACAAGGATGCTCAGATATTTCTGTATAGTTGCATTCTGCAATCTCTCCCTACCTAAATGTTTTGTTTATCTATTCTCTTACCAAAGTGAATAAAATTTACTTAACTTTTAGCCTTCTTTGTACAGCTTCCACTGTGTATTAGAATATTTTTCAGTGAGTTACATGTTATACCAAAATATCACATTTTATAAAAGCATGCAAATATTGAGGAAGGTGGATGGGAAAACCAACCTTTTGCTCAAAATGACAGGCTGCTCAATGGTCTGGTGACTTCCACCATCTTCTGTTATTTCTGTCACTTGCTTTTCTAATCTTTGGGAGATTTCGGCACATCTGTTCATAAGTTTAAGAACTACTTCCCGTTCCTTGATTACTGTTTTGCAGTTCCATATCAAATCTTCAGACAAACCATGTGGCCGATTAAACTTTTTAAACTGAAACAGAAAATACAAACGATCTACTATTGAGTCAGTGTATTTTAAACAGTATGCTAAAAAATGAATTTATTTCAATGAATTTACATAATAAATGAAGGATTCAAAAACATTGAGAACAAAAATTAGAGTCCCTACTGATGTCACAAATTTAAGTATTATTTAGTTGGAGTAAAAGAACATGGTTGAGTGCAAATTTATGTATTCATCAACAGAGAACCTCAGTCCTCCATACAAGTAATGCACATTTAATTGTTTCTGATGAAGTGGGTCAAACAGATAATGTTGACTCAAATAAAACTTCGCTCATGTTAATATATGTCCTATGTCCGCTGCAGTGTTCCAAGCAAAGCCCAACATAAGCTGGTGAAACAGGACCTCATTTTCCACCTAAACATTTTATAGCCTCAGGATTTAACACTGAGTTTGACAACTTCAAAGCATAAACACAGTGCACCACTTTGATGGAATGCTGCTCTGTTTAAAGCACATTTTTTTGGATAAAACATTAAAACAAAAGTTCTGTCTGCTGTTAACTTGTCCAGACAGGAAATAAGCCCCGGTTGCAGAGCAGGAGTCTGAACACTCAGGTTGTGATGAATAGATGCAGCACGATGGAAGGACAAGTGTTGAACAAATTCAGAACTGGAGTCTCACTTCCTGCTTCCTCTAATATTTGAAGGGCAAATGGAGAGGATGTACCTTTGCTGTTCTCCTTCTGTAGCCATTCCCTCAGTTTTGTTACAGCCACCCATACTCACATATCATGACCTGGACAACATTCAGACTTGTTACAAGCGTACCACACAAGTGGCAAGTAATGACCATCTCCAATGAGAAAATTTAACCATCTCAACACTCATGGCATGACAGATCCCCCTACCTTCGATCTGAAAATATATGGCCAGCCATATACATTCTGAAGCCACAAGAGCTGGTCAGAGATTGGGAGATCTGCAGCAAGTGGCTCACCTTTTGACTCTACCAAACCTGCCCAACATCTGCAAAAGACACCAACCTGGAATAGAGTCGTACAGCACAGATATAGATCCTTTGGCTCAACTCATTCATACAGACTAGGTTTCCTGAACTAAACTAGCCCCATTTGTCTGCATTTGGCCCATATCCCTCTAAACCTTTCATGTCCATGTACTTGTCCAAATGTCTTTTAAATGTTGTAATTATACTCGCTTCTACCACTTCCTCTGGCATTTTAAACATTTCCCTTCTCACCTTAAACCTATGACCTCTAGCTTTGACTCCCTTATCTTGGGGAAAGACCTTAGCCATTCACCTTATCCACTCCCCTCATGATTTTATATGGTCACCTGACAGCCTCCTACACTTCAGGAGCAAAGTCCTAGCCCATACAGACTCTCCTTATAACTCAAAGCCTCCAGCCTCGGTAACATCTTTGTAAATCTTTTTTGCACCCTTTCCAGTTTAACAACATCTTTCTTATAACAGGGCGGCCAGAACTGTACGCAGTACTCAAAATGTGGCCTTACCACTGTCTTGTACTGCCGTAACATGCTGTCACTATTCCTGTATTCAACGCTCTGACCAATGAAAGCAAGTCTGCTGAACACCACCTTGGTCTCTGTTTGACAACACTCCCCAGGGCCTACAATTATCTGTGCAATCCTGCCCTGGTTTGTCTTCAGATAAATGCGCGGTTTTGCATTTTGATAAGTCCACCTGTCATTCCTCATACTACTGGCTCAACAGCTCAAGATCCCTTTGTACTTTTAGATAACCTCCTTCACTGTCCATTATACCACTAATTTTGGTGTCATTTGCAAATTTATGAACCATGCCTCCCATATTGTTATCCAAATGGTTTCTATAAATCACAAACAATAGCGTACCTAGCTTCAATCCTTGCGGCACAGCACTGTTCACAGGCCTCCACTCCGAACAACAGCCCTGTACCACTTCCCTCTGTTTCCAACTGTCAAGTCAATATGACGACATTCCATTTCCCTGCACGAGTACAGCTCTAACAGTGGTCAAGAGACACAACACGGTTCAGAAAAACAAAGTTTGTTAGGCTGGAATCCCTTGGTTGCTCTAATCATTCACTCTTGCCACCACTGACACAAAATGGCTCATTGGAGAATACTGTAGCAATTTGCCAAGGCTCCTTTACAGGATTTTTCAAACCTGCAACCTCTATCTTCGAGAAAATCTAGTACCTCTCAGTTCCCTCCAAATGAGTTAAGACATTTATTTAGTGAATGCAAAGCCCCAGAATCAAGGAATAGCCCAATCAGCTGGATTTAGAATAATTAATCCATCACTTAGTCTGTGGAGGGGGCATTCCTCAATAACATGTAATGTTTGTCATATCCGTTCACAAGCGCATGGGTTCATATCGATGCCCTAGCAATGGAGGATCATTGCTTAGGGACCCTGGCTTGTCCAGGATCTGTTTAACAAGGATCACTGTCATCATGGCAGTTCAATACCTGCCATTTGACAGAATGCAGTATGTCGCAAGGAACTAGCCAGGACTTCCCACGCTTCCCATTCCTTGGCTGAAAGGATGGTTGCTGGCACATCTTGCTCAGGAAAGAGATGGAGGCTGAGCAGTAGAGAGATTGAACAGGTTATGATGGACTGCTAATTGAGGTGCAGTACAGACAACATCAACTAGTTTGTGGGTTTTCATCAGTTGGTAGGGTGGGGCATTGATATTTGTGAGGATAGGAAGCTGGGCCAGGGGATGCTGCTGGTGATGTTGAGCAGAGAGTTCCAGTTACGATATGCATTATTGCATTCAATTCAGTATTAATGAGCAATATGAGAGATGACCTATACCAGACAGTTGCATGATATGTTGTTGTACACTTTGACAGCACTTGCCCTAAGCTACATGTATAGTACTGTACTTTCACCGTCATGAGGTCAAAAATCTGGAACGTTCTTTCTCACAGCAATAGTTCAATAAGACTGCTCACCACCATCTCCTCAAGGGCAATCAAGCATAGGCGTAAAATTACGACTTTGCCAGCAACCCTCACATCCCAGAAGCATGTGCAATCCTGCACTTGCATGTTTCTAGGTTTCCAATGTGATCAATGAGAAAGAGTTTGAGCCACCTACGTCAATTACTCATTTCTGCTCCTGGGCATGACAACTACATTTTTCCCCTTTTGGATCATCCTACACTTCAATCCTTCTACCTTCAGAATAATCCATTGGCCAAAGTACCGTGACAGCGATTGTGTGACCGCTACAGCTCATGAGAGTGATTGAGAGAGAGAGAAAATGTGGTGGATACAGTTTTTTAAAAATTTAAACCTGACATAGATAAGGCACTTAATTAGTCCTCTGACTAGAAGTAGTACTTTCATTTTACATTACAACTTGCAGAGTAGTGAGTGCTGGTGCACTCCTCCAGCCTCAGTTAAAATAACCGTTCGTTCATAAACTGAAGAAGAAAAATGAAAGCGGGACATGATGAGCCGAGTTATTCTATTAGGTCAACACTGGGACTAGCCAAATTAATCACAATAATTGCCTGTCCTGTTATTTTCATATTCTGCAATGGTTTTCCTGTGCTCAGAGGGTGGTTGGCAGTTATAAAGTACAAATTGTACAATACAATTATTATAATCACAATTATCCATAGGACTGGCTATATCAGATTTGATTAACAGATCGCCAACTTAAATTTCATGCTAGGCCAAAGAAATAGCAAGGGCTTCCAAGTTTCATTAACTAAAATGTTACATTTTGTAGGGAATGGTAAACCTAGGACCTTGTCAAAGGCTTTACTGAAGTCTATGCAGACAACATCAATCAGTTTACCCTCAATCATCTTCATCCCCTCCTCAAAAAACTCAACCAAGTTAGTGAGGCATGACCACCCCAACACAAAACCATGCTGTCTATTGCTAATAAGTCCATTTGCTTCTGAATATGTATAGATTTTGTCCCCAAGAATATTTTCTAATAATTTTCATACCACTTACGTGAAACTCACAGGCCTGTAATTTCCTGGATTATCCCTGTTACCCTGCTTAAATAATGGGACAACATTGGCTGCTGTCCAGTCCTCTGGGACTTCACCTGTTGCCAAAGAGGACATAAAGATGTCTGTCAATGTTCCAGCAATTTGTTCTCTTGCCTCCCTCAATACTCTGGGACAGATCCCATCAGGACCCAGGGGCTTAGCTACCTTAATACTTTTTAAGACACACAACATCTCATCCATTTTAACAGCAACTTGGTGTAGAAAGTCGACACTCCCTTCACGGAGATCATCCTCCAACAATTCCTTCTCTTTGGTGAATACCGACACAGTATTTGTTCAGGACCTTAGCTACCTCTTCTGGCTCCACACACAGATTCCCTCCCTTGTCCTCAAGTGGACCAAAGAAATATTGATATGTAGAGCATTCTAGGTGTGCCAGTCCACAGACCACAGAAGGTGGCAGTGCAGGTAGATAAGGGGGTAAAAAAAGGCTCATGCCATGCTTGCCTATATTAGCAGGGACATGGAGTATAAAGGATAGACAAGTTACGCTGCAGCTTTATAGAGCTTTAGTTAGGCCACACTTGGAATATTGTGTACTGTTCTGATCACCACGCTACCAGAAGGACGTGGATGCTTTGGAGAGGGTACAGGAAAAGGTTTAATAGGTGTTGCCTGGTATGGAGGATTTTAGCTATGAAGAAAGGTTGGATAGACTGGGTTTGTTTTCATTGGAACGCAGGAGGTTGAAGAGTGACCTGATAGAAGTTTAAAAGATTGTGAACGGCATGGACAGGGAGGCAAGTATGACGCTTTTTCCCAGGGTGGATGGGTCAATTACTAAGGGACCTTGGTTCAAGGTGCAAAGGGGAATGTTTAAAAAGAGATGCTTGAGGCATGTTTTGCACACAAAGGGTGAGAGTGCCTGGAACACGTTGCCAGAGGTGGTGGTGGAAGCAATCACAATAGCAGCATTCAAGAAGCATCTGGAGGAATACATAAATAGGAAGGGAATAGAGGGATACGGTCCTATAAGTGAAGACAGTTTTAGTATTGAAGGGCAAAATATGTCAGCGCAAATTTGGAGGGCCGAAAGGCCTGTTCCTGTGCTGTATTGTTCTTTGTTGGCAATCTCGTGTAATACGTTCTTTCAAAGAGCCAAAATAGGCACATTAGTCCAAATGACCTCCTTCGATGCTACAAGATTCCAAGAATGGAATTTTAGGAGATTCAATTATAGTTTCTCCAACATATAGAAACCAGTTCTAATAAATTAGAAGTTATCCACTTTGGTAGGAGAAATGGCTATGCTGTGTTAAGTGGAAAAAAATTGGAAGGGAATGGTGCCTAAAAGGACCTATGCAAGTCACTGAAAGAGAACATCTAGCTACAGCAAGCAATTTGGGAGTTGAATGATATGTTAGCCTTTATTGTAAGACAATTTGCGTTCAGGAATAAAGATGTTTTAATTCAATTATCTAGAACCTTGGTGAGGTCACACCTGGAGAGTTTATGAAGTTTTGGTCTCGTGACCCAAGGAAAAGACATCCCTACCACAGAGGAAGTACAGTAGAGATTCACTACATCTTGGGATGGCAGGATGGTTCTACAGGGAGACTGGCCTATATTTTCTGGAGTTTATATGAACAGAAGATACTGCAGTTGAAACTGTCAATTCTTAAAGGGATGAACAGGATGAGAACCAGGGATACGGTCTCATAGGGCGCAAGCCATTTAGAACCAAGTTAAGGAGAAATTTGAGAAAATAAGGTGCAGAGCTGGATGAACACAGCAGGCCAAGCAGCCTCAGGGGAGCAGGGAGGCTGACGTTTTGGGCCTAGACCCTTATTCGGAAAAAGGAATTTATTTATTTAAATGATAATGTACATTTGGAATTCTCTACCATTAAGGTCTGTGGAAGCTCAGTCAACGAGCATACTCAAGACAGATGCACAGATTTATAGATACTAACGACATCGAGGGTTATGGTGATAGTGTGGGAAAATTGCACTGCAGTAGATGATCAACTGTGACCCAGTTTGGCAGTAAAGGCTTGAGGGGGTGAATGGCCTACTCCTGCTCCTATTTTTCCAACTCCAACCTTGTCTTATTCAGCTTTGTCCAACTCCCCTTCAATTAAAAGCCCATGTTATTTTGCAAGTAGAGGTTAGTAGCTGTCATACAGAATGGCTGATGAAACATTTCAGTCCAGTATGTAAGTGGGTATTTTACAAATGGTAACTCCCACTGAGAGTATTACATACAGAGTGCTGCAGCTGCTATTAACAGCTGACTGATGTATAGAAAAACAAATAAACACTACCTCCATTGTGTTTGCAATAGCATTTAGTGTGGGAATGTCTTTTAAAGTTGCTTTGAATTTCTTTTTACTATGGTAGAATGATTCTTCACTTATTCATCATCTTAATGTCAAAATCAAGTAAGATTAGGTTAAATGCAATATGGCAAAAACAGCTTCCACGAAGTACCAGTTTTCACAAAGAATGAAAAATAAGTCAAGATTTACAAAATTTGAAGTTATCACACTGTTATTTATAACGTTTTCTAACATCATGTTTAAATTTATCTTTTGCTAATTTAGTTTCATCAGTACTACATCTACAGAAACACAGCAGAGTTGCTTTGTTTCACACTAGAACAAGACACTGTCTTAACATGTTTCACGACAACAATAACCTGTGCTTATACAGCCATACCATTAGCAGGACTGATGAGCCAAATGACTTATTCCTCATGACGAAAAGCTCTTTCAAAGTGTTAAGTTTCAGAGAATATCTTTTTTGTAGCAGGGGAAAGGGAGGAGGAGGAGGAGGAGGAGGAGGAGGAGGAGGAGGAGGGGGGAGAATGAGAAGGGAAGAAGGAGGAGGATGAGAAGAAGGACAAGGAGGGAGGAGGAGGAGGAGGAATGAAGTCAAAGCGTTATAGCATCAATTCAAATTTTAGATCTTAAGAATCTAGGCAGCTGAATATACCGATGTCAATGGTGAAATGAAGAATACTGATTAATAGGTCAGATTATAAACGAGTGCTGTGTGTGATGAAGGCTTTACATATATTATTTGGACCACTGGATTCTTCAGTGGAGGAAAAACAGATTTTAGATTTCAGTTCTGTGAAAGTCTGATTCATTTTAAAAACCAAAGTTCAGAAAGTCATTTTGAACAGCATTTCCAAGAAATTATGTGATTTAGCTGAATGACTAGCAAGCACTTTCACCTCAAGAAAGACAAGTGCCAAGATGTTTGCTGACTTGAGGTTTAGAATCTAGATAGAGTTCAGAATGAAGGGGATTATAAAAGAGGTGCTGTTAGCAGTAGTCTCAAAAACAGACACGGCAGGCAGGACAGAGTCAGGTTCTAAGTTGCTCAGAAGAAAACTCCAGGTGCGGACATCTATAGAGGTAGTGATGGAGAGTGAGAACGTGCATAAGGATGGGTTCCCAATCAAATAGGCTGTGTGCTGAATGGTGTTGAGTTCAAATGTTGTTGGAGTTATACTCATCCAGGCACATGGTGGAGAATATTACATCACATTCCTGTGACTTGTAGACAATGCAAAGGCTTTGGGATGTTAAGAGCAGAGCTATTTTCCTCAGAGTTTCCAGCCTCTGATCTTCTACTGCAGCCACCATATTTACAATCTAGTTAAGTTTCTGATCAAATGACCCCCTCCTCAAGATGTTGCTGAAAAGGGCTTCAATATGCTAATGTCTTTAAAAGTCAAGGGAAAGTGGTTAAAAAAAAAATCATTCTCATTGGAAATTTTATCATATCACACAAGCAACCTATTCACCATTATACAGCTCTTCAAAACACAGCAGCAACTCATCAGTTACTGAAATAAATGGATGCCACAAAAAAAAACCTCAAAGTTAAAATCCAATTTTATTAAGCGTTATTCAAGGAAATGCCTAAGGAAGATGATTATTGCTTTTTTTTTGTAAAAAGTTAGCAACAATTTCCTATTATCATATTCAATCTCAGTATTAAAATCACAGCTCAGTCTCATGTTCGTCCAAATATCAGAAAATGCAGTTCTCATTATGGAGATACCTCCAGTCCATACTTTCGGAGAATGGAGCCAAAACATCAGATAGCAAAAATAAATAGTCTGCAGCTGCACAAATGTATTTAAATGCCATTACTGGATCACAGACAGAATCAAATTTCTACTTCTCTTGTAATTATATTTAATCCACTTTTTTGACAAATCATGTAGTTTGCCAAACTGGAACTGAGGCATACTACTTCCACGCTGGTGTAAATTCAATAATTCCCAAATGTAAACAAACTGGGGATTATTTTACATGGCTTCTGGCACCAAGTCTCCACAGACAGGACATAAATAAAAAGGTAGGAACAAGTCAATACACAGTCCATTCTAATCTGCTTTCCCAGTGAGATTTAATATTGGGTGTCTTCATTTGCATACTTTCTACTGCAATCAGTAGTATATGTTTACTGCTCTAACTTCATCAATTGTGATCTGCCAGTTATTGAACTAACAGTTATGGTTTGCAACAACAAAGTCGTTCGCAATTTTTCAGGTGCTGAGTTCAACGAAACACAAACAATTTTTATTTATTCATTCACAAGATGTGGGCATCGCTGGCTTGGCAGTATTTACTGCCCATCTCTAATTGCCAGAGGGCAGGTAAGAGTCAACCACATTGTTGTGGGTCTGGACTTACATGTAGGCCAGACAAGGTAAGGATGGCAGTTTCCTTCCCTAAAGGGACATTGAACCAGATGAGTTCTTCCAATAATCAACAATGGATTCACGGGCATCATGAGACTCTTAATTCCAGTTTTTCAAAAACTGAAACATGTCTGTGTTTCAACTTTGGAAGGCAATAGAGCTGCAGCTACCACATGGGTCTGGCTGACCAGGAACCTCTCCCTCTCTTACCAGCTGTCATCACGGAAGGATTTACAGACTGACGCTCAACCCATTTGGTTATGTTATGACACATCTGTGGTGATCAAATTCTGAGTAGGATCTTGAACCAAGAAGTTCTGGCCAAGTAGAAGACTACAATGAGGCCTCCAGGAGGAATGAGAGTTTTGGACAAAATGTGGGATCAAACCTACATGGAAGCTGAAAATAAAAGAAAATAGAGAGCATTTCAAAACTTTGTGGTACTGTTGTGTAACATCAATGTCCTTCAAGGCCATTGCAGTCACAGGCAAATGTATCGAGTCAAACTTAATTCCCTGTTTTGCTAAGTCTCACTAGGATGGTACGCTAGTAATCAAGTCCAGCTATTCCCAGAGTAGTCACAGAAGTTACAAATTTTGTTAAAGTACACAAAATCTGCACCTGAAAAGCCAACACCCCCACCCAGAAAGCATGGATTAGCTTTCTCAGTAATTACTACTTACTATAAATAAATAGCCTCTTGCTACAGATTTTAAAAAACTATGAACCACAGACATATAACTCAATTAGTTAAACCTTTAACGTCTCACGTAAAATGAACTCTGCCTACACACACACACACACACACACAAACACAAACACACAAACACACAAAATACGGGTCATTTGGACAGAGGGATAAAAAGTTTAATGGTTCCTGTACACCAGGTTTGCTGAAACAATTTTTTTTGGCTTGTCAGGAGCTGCTGCTTCTCAACCTTCCATCTTCATGTGCGTTCACTTGCTTGCAGGAGGCACAGGGTTACTGATTCACACTTACAAAGACACAGAATTATTGTTAAAAGCCACAGCTTACAGCAACTAACAAGGAGAGGTAAACCCGTTTTCTTACGGCTCAACGTGTATTGCAAAACAAAGGACAGCTCCATCGTTTTTAGAGATCCAATGGTTTCTGTCCAGTTAAACAAGCTGTTCAGCTACCTGGAAGCCAAGTCACATAGTTGTTGGCAGACAGAAGGCCTTGTCTCAACTCACCGTCATTCTGCAGACCAATCAACAAGTTCTTGCCAGCCAAATCTCTGTACACATCCTGGCTCCAATTCATCAGTAATGAACTCCCCCAGTGCTTGAACAAACAGCAGTGTAAACAGCACCTAACAGGCATCAGGTAATTTGTTTCCAAAAAGTACAGTAATTAGCATCCCGGCTGTACAGTTTTTCGAGATTCATGTATGACAATGAATACCAGAATCAGAAGTTAATACTGCAAAGTATGCTGTCGCCAACTGCCATGCATAGAATTTGAAGGGCTGCATCTGCACACCTCTGAAGGAACACTGGCAGTAATCTTTTGTTTTTAAAATAGTCCTTTTCCAATTTCAGTCCACAATCAAAAATTCAGAAAAATAAAAGTTAGTATTGCATTACTTTTTAAAATGTCTTTACAGTTTGCAGCTACTGAAAAGCAATTATCATAACCTGCAAAATTCATTACAAGTGCCATGGTGACATTCAGTTTAAAAAAATACACAAAGCCATGCATATTGATAAATGATACCACACCACTAATACTTGAAAGTGATAACAACGACACATAATTCACACAGAATAAAGCACAAATTGATAAACATATCTAGGATTTTAAAGTCCAAGCTTGGTATTGGCTAACCAAATGTACTTTATTTGGATAAACTTATCTCCTACTGTTCAAACTTGGATGTCTTCAATTTAGTTTCTGACTAGTGTTGAGCAAAATTCTTCCAAGGAGACATGCAACAGGGTCCAAAATATTGCAAAGGAAGATTTAAAAGTTTGCTTGAAATAAGAAGAAAAATAAGTATTTCAAGAGAAGCACTGGTTATGGAACTTTTTTCACTGGAGTGTAGGAGATTGAGAGATGACCTGATAGAAGGTTATAAAATAATGACAGGTATAGAGACAGTTGATGATAGTTGTCTTTTCCCTAAGTTGGGAAGGACTAGAGGACACATTTTTAAAGGTGAGAGGAGTGAGGTTTAAAAATGACCTAAGAGGCAATTTTTTTTTTCACACACAGAGGGTGGCTCGTGTGTGGAATAAACTTCCTGACGATGTGGTAGATACAGGTACAATTACAACGTTTAAAAGACATTTTGATGGATTATAAGAATAGGATATATGAAATATTCTTCTCTCATTGCTATTTGTAGTGATTTACGGGGAGAAGGCGGCCTAGTGGCATCATCATTGGTCTGTTAATCCACAGACACAGGTATTGTTCTGGGGACTTGGGTTCAAATCCTGCCAAGGTAGATGGTGGAATTAGAATTCAATAACTGTCAGGATTTGAGAGACTAATGATGACCATGAATCTGTTGTCAATTGTCAGGAAAAACCACCTGGTTCACTAATATCCTTTAGGTAAGGAAACTGCCAACCTTACCTAGCCTAGCCTACATGTGATTCCATATTCCTGATGTGGTTGACTCTTAACTGCCCTCTGGGCAATTAGGGATGGGCAATAAATGCTGGTCTAGTCAGTGATGCCTTCATACCATGGATGAAGGAAAAAAAGGTTTGGAGGGATCCAGGAGCAGGTAGGTGGGACTAGTTTAGTTCAGGATAACGTTCGGCATGGACTGGTTGGACCGAAGGATCGGTTTCTGCGTTGAATGAAGCTATGAACATTTCTATTTAAGGAAAAAAATCAAAGATTTTAGCAACGTTATTTGGTTGCTATCAAGCTGTTGCTAACTCAAAGACGAATTGGTACAACATTTTATATGTTCAAGTCTGAATACGAAATCTGGAGACTATACAGCACTTTTGCCAAAGTCAACACAAAAAGATAATCAGAAGAAAAATGTTTAAAAGAAAACATTATTATTAGGAATCCAACAGCTGCCAAGCAATAACACTGTCAAATCAGATTAGGCGTGCTTCAACAACCACACACATTAATAGCTGGGCTAGGCTTGGCTTCAGGCAGCATATTTTCAAATTAAAATGGAATTCTTCATTTTCATTTTTTTTAAGGTGTGGGGTATTAGAAAAAACTTGGAACCATCATTCATCAGAGAAAAACTGTCAAAAGGAAATAAGAACAAGTCTGGATAGGAGCAGCACACTTAGCAGATGTTTTCTGCCCAACATGGAGCTTAAGGCAATATTTCTGTAGACCTTTCTAAAGAAATGCAATAAACTTTTGCCAAATTTATTAGTAGTGTGCTCTAAGCTCTCTTACTTCTTATTTCTAATTTCTTATTTTAACAAAATCATTTTAAAAAATGGACTATTTTTAGGTAGAAAACATGATATTCTTACACACAAGAAAACTGTACAGGTGCACTAAATTATAATGCTCAAGAATCAGGATAGCGTAAATCTTTAGATTCTTTAGTTGCATATTATATCCACACTACGCATTTTCCTTTTTCATTCTCAATTGAATCTACAACAAACTTGTTATACATTACGGGTTGAATAGCAGTCATTCAAGATAAAATGGCTACTCACCACTGATACGCTGTCCTCTGAAAGCTCCAAGACTTCAGACATTGCTTTCTCTAAAACTGGTTTCTAAAATGTGTTCTGTACAACTGACAGTACCAAGTGAAAATACTGCAACCTTGCAGCAGACAAAGAAGGGCATTCTTGCAATCAACAAAAAAAACTAAAAAAGTTTTAATAAATCAAGAGCTTTATTCTAAGAGATGCAGAAAATATCCTTGATAGCATCACAAACCATATTGTTGCCTTGAGAGCTTTCTAATCCTCTTCAAACAGTTCAATTAAAATAATATGTTCCATAATTTTCTTCTGAATGGTTCTTTCAAACAGCTGAAACAGGAAAGAACTGCCTGGCAACCACCTCATACCTAAATACCACTTCTTTGCCTAGCTCAATCACAGAAATCAGGTTTTCATACTACACAATGAGTGACAGCATTGTCAGCCAATCAGCTTGGATTTTTAGGTAAAATCATCCTATTTCTTATTCAAAGTAAGGTCATATGACCTTAATTCCAAATGCGATTTGTTCAGGATGAGTCTAGTGCTTGAAACTAATCACAATTTCAAGGCCACCCATTTAAACGTTTCATATATGGCTGTGTAATGTCTTTGGGGTTATATATAAATATATAGAAAAAAAAAGTGCAATCTCACCAGTGATTCCCAATTGTTAAAGGGTCGGAGTTCTATAATCTTCTGAGCCTTTCTCAAAGAACATTGAGGTATAAGAGAAAGTTCGTCCACTGTACCATTCTGCAAGAAGCTGACTATTTTAGTCCTGTATTCATCTTCCATCTCTTCATCAGCACTACTATAGTCTTCATCAAGTGAGCTCTCACCACCAGAAGGAATGGATTCCACATCTTCAGAATCGCTACATTCCCTCTGAACACTTCTATCATCTTTTTGTCCTTTGCCATGATTTTTGCTTTTACCATTCTGACTTTTCACTGCTCCAGGTTGTTTCAACTGCACTGCTGACAATTCTTTTAGTTGCACTTTAAAATGTGAGGTGGCACCTTTTCCATTTACGCTTTTAGGCTCTGGCATACAAGGCACTTCATCTTCTAAATAGACAGAAGAAATGCTTTTTAGTTTGGAACAATTCAAAAAAAGGAACAAAGTTTAAATTTAATTTCAATAAAGCTACATCGATAAACTGGTTTTAACAGAAACTCTTCTATATTGATTGTCTTAAACTAACACAATTATTTTAAAATAGTGGGGCAGCAGGAGCCAAAAGACAAGGGGCATTTTAATTCTGATATTGAAATAATTAGAGTTAAAAGTTCAAAAGTAGTAACTCAAATGAAAACGATTTGTGTATAGATACTCATAAATTTAAATCAATATTTTTCCTGTGACAACTACCATCCAAGAAAATGTTTCAAACACAATAATTTTCATCTGAGACACTGAACAGTGCTAGCAATCTGCAGCTTTATTAAAGAGATATAGATAAGAATGCATGAAAGCACATAAATCCCCCTCTTCCAATACAAATCTGGATGCACAGGAAATTTCTATATATGAAAAAGCTGTCATTCGTGAATCTTTCACAAAGCGCAGCTACTGAATCCAACCTAACCTCTCAAGTAGCATAAATTGTTAAAGATTTCTAAACTAATTAATTAGTTATATTATTTACAAGATATATGAATTAGGTTGCAGAAAATATTGTTAGGAACTCATGATTAATTATGAACAAATATTTTAACTGGAAAGGGAAAAACAAAACACTTAACGTTCATGGCTGGGAGTTGATGCTAAAAGGCAATACTTGGAACAATCTCGACAAGCCAGGGGAGTTTTCATGTCCGCCAGTTATCATATGCTTGTCTATTTAACATGGTTTCTAATTCAAAGTTTTCTTAATTTCACACTTCTGACAGCTATCCCTCAGCTTCAGATGAGCAAACATCAAAAATTGTGATCAGGTTGAAGCTCAAAACATTAGTTTTGCAGGGAGATTAACTGCATTTTTAAGAATATATTTTAGACATAGCTGTTAGATTTTCATAAATGTGTTGGATGCACAATGAATTATTTTGAAGAATTTCGTATTATAAAGGCTGCAGTTATACTGAAAAACTGATTTCAAACCAACAGTAACTGAAGTGTGCAAAATATAGTTCATAAGACAGAAATCATACAGTGCATAGCATGTTACTGCTGCTAAAACTCATAGGGAGAGGACTTTGTAACGTATAATTATATGCATGTTCAGAACTCTACTGACTGGCAGTCGTTTACGTCTCAGGAATGAACGCATAGCAATATTGGCTCTCTCATGATATAATTCCAAGTTTATGAAGTGCTCAGTTACCTACTACCTGTCTCACAGATTTCTAAGATCTTGATGGTTCAGAAATCTCAAAGGTTCCCAAATTTTCCTGACACTTTGCTTGGCATACACCCAAATCCACCAAACACAAAGAAAATAACCATAACGCTAGAGTTTATAACTGTACTGGGGTGCTGACAAATATATTGGGGAATTTTAATCAAAGGAATTACATTTAGCTACTTAGTGCGATAGAAATTATTGGCTTTCGCCCGCCACCTTCTGTGCGTTCTAACCTTTGTGGGCCACTTCTGCTCTGCAAACAGAGGTCTTGAAAACATTCATAACGGCATAAAATGCTTGAAAATCAAAAGCCACCCAACAATGGTCTGTAAACTAATTCATCCCTAATGTCCTACACTCAACCAGCAGTGCTGCATGACTATGGTAGTTATTTGCTGGGCCATGAAATGCCCTATTATAATTCACAAAGTACAGTTCCAACATGTAAGATTTATAGTGCTGTACATTACTAATTATATATTTTCAAAAATGAATCATCGAATAAAATACATACAACAACCTAGAACATGTTGGTACACATAGCTCATGCTTTGTGAGTGATATCAATTCTCCTCATACTCATTTCCTTGAGGAAACAAACACCAGTTTGGAATAAATATAGAAACTCTCATACTAAATTTATATATTAACCATATGCAAAACGCAAAGAAAACTTTCAAATAGTAAAAATATTATGAACAAACGGTCCTCTTGACACCTTTGTTTGGGGGGAAAAAAAGCCTTATTCAGTTTAGATTTTAATCAAGCTATTCTGCAAAGGACAAATCATGCAACCTGTACCTTGATTGGTAAATGCCTGCAAAGCTTCCAAGGCCTCCCAAAAGGACCAGTCATGTTCTTCCAGGACTTCCCTGAGTTCCTAATAGAGTACAGAATATGAATCACAACTACATTCAAAACCATATTTATAAGATGAGCCACTTTTGTTCTGTCATGATAATCATTATGCTTTCACAGCCGGGTAGATTGCAATGATCAATTCCTATCGGGAACCTCTAATCTCACCACATTTTTGAAGGAATACATCAGTCACATATAGTACAATAATCCCATCTATTAACATGCTACAGAAATTCCATCAACCGAACAAAAAAAAAAATCGATTACAGTAATAGGCAGAGTTGAAAAAAACTGCCTTAACATGCAAATTGCTATTGTCTGAACACACAATATTAACTATTAATATACAGTCATACAGCAATGAAACAAACCCTTTGTTCCAACCAGTCCACACCGACCATAATCCCAAACTAAACTAGTCTCACTTGCCTGCGCTTGGCCCATATCCTTCCAAACATTTATTATTCACGTACTTATCTAAATGTCTTTTAAACATTGTAATTGTGCTAGCATCCACCACTGCCTCTGCAAATTCATTCCACACACAAACCATTGTATAAAAAAAAATGCCCCTCATGTCTTTTTGTTAAATCTTTCTCCTCTCACCCTAAAAATATGCCCCCTAGCCTCGAAATCCCCCACCCTAGGGAAATGACACCTGACATTCACCTTATCTATTCCCCTCATTTTATAAACCTCTATAAGATCACTTCACAATCTCCTAAGCACCAGTGAAAAAAGTCCAAGCCTATCCAACCTCTTCTTATAACTCAAATCCTCTATTTCTGCAAACAACCTGGTAAATCCCTTCTGAACCCTCTCCAGCTTAATAACATATTCGTATAACAGGCAGACCAGAACTGGAAACAGTACTCCAGAAGAGGCCTCACAAATGTCCTGTATAACCTCAACATAACGTTCCAACTCCTTTAGTCAAATGGCTGAGCAATGAAGGCAAGCATGTTAAATGTCTTCTTAACCACCTTATCTATAATAGAGTCATACAGGAATACTACATGAAAACAGGCCCTTCGGCCCAAACTGGTCCACGCTGACCATGGTGCTCACATTTGGCCCATATCCTTCTAAACCTTTCCCATCCATGTACCTCCCCAAATGTTTTTTTAAATGTTGCTACTGTACTTGCTTCAACCACTTTCTCTGGCAGCCTATTCCATATATGTATCACTCTCTACGTGAAGAAGTTGCCCCTCAGGTCCTTCTTAAATCTATCCCCTCTCACCTTAAACCTATGCCCTCTACTTTTCAATTCCCACTCCTGGGAAAATGACTATATGTGTTCATCTTATCCATGTCCCTCATGATTTTATACACCTCAACAAGGTCACCCTTCATTCTCCTATGTTCCAAGGAATAAAGTCCTACCCCGACCAACCTCTCCCTATAACTCAGGTCTACTAGTTCTGGCAACATCCTTGTAAATCTTCCTTTGTCCTTCCTATAACAGGGTGACCAAAACTGTACACAATACTTCAAATGTAGCCTCGCCATCAACTTCTACAACTGTAACATAACATCCCAACTCCTCCATTCAATGCCTTGACCGATGAAGGCCAGCATGCCAAATGCCTTCTTCGCCTCCTTGTCTACCTGTGATGCCGCCTTCAATCAACTATGTACTTATACTCCTATGTCCCTCTGCTTGCTAACACTCCCCAGGACCTTATCGTTTATTGTACAAGTCTTACCTTGGTTGGACTTTACAAAGTGCAACACCTCACTCTAATCCGTATTAGACTGCATTTGCCAATCCTCAGTCCCTTTCCCCATCTGATCAAGATCCCTCTGTAATTTTTGATAACCTTCCTTGCTATCAACAATACCTCCTAGTTTTGTATCATCTGCAAACTTACTAATCATGCCTTGTTTTTTCTGAATAAGGGTCTAGGCTCGAAACTTCAGCCTTCCTGCTCCTCTGATGCTGCTTGGCTTGCTGTGTTCATTCAGCTCTACACCTTGTTATCTCACATTCTCATCCAGATCATTTAAGTAAATAACAAATAACAAAGGTCCCAGCACCGACCCCTGTGGCAACCACTAGTCACAGGCCTCCAGTCCAAGAAACAGCCTTCAACTATCACCGTCTGCTTCCTACTAGCAAGCCAATTTTGAATCTAATTAGCTAGCTCTCCCTGGATCCCAATCGACCTAACTTTCATGACTAACTTGCTGTCTAGGACCTTGTCAGAGGCGTTACTAAAGTCCACATAGACAACATCCACTGATCTACCCTCATCCATCCTCTTCATTACCTTGTTGAAAAACTAAAAGATTTGTCAGACATGACTATCCCTAATCAGACCCTGACAATGTGATGCAAACTTCAAGGAATTATAAACTCCTCTGTCCCTCTATTCTACAACACTGTCCAAGGCCCTACTTTTAATTATATAAGGCTTATTTGTTTGTTTTACAAAAGTGCAATACCTCGCATCTATCCAAATTAAATTCAATTTGCCATTCTTCAGCCCATTGAGCCAATTGATCAAGATCTCTTTGTAATCTTACATAACTTTCTTCACTCCCCATATATGTTTCGATCTTTTCATTCCATTGTTCTAGTATACAAGTTATGCAGGTAACTGGTCATGCACAGGCTAAGTGAGATAAAAGGTACTGCAGATGCTGGAGAATCTGAGATAACAAGCAATGGGGCTGGATGAACGCAGCAGGTCAAGCGGCATCATAGGAGCAGGAAAACTTGACGTTTCGGGAAGGGTTTAGGCCCGAAACGTCAAG
>JAHRHZ010000218.1:34028504-34038585 GCA_024137785.1 Ginglymostoma cirratum | reverse complement strand
TGTGTTCATCCAGCTCTACACCTTGTTATCTCAGATTCTCCAGCATCTGCAGTTCCTACTATCTCTCAAGAATAAAGTAAGGGGTCTTACCTGCTTCTCCAAACAAGATTAATCCTGCAGCTACTGCTCCATCCAGTGTACTTGTTGATTTAATTATCTAGAATGTGCGAGAGGAGAGCTATCAGAGAAATGTGGATGAATGAAAAAATTCTCAAAGCAAACACTGGTGAATCCCACTTCAAATATATCAATCTAAGATCCCTACATCCCCATGCTTCAAGGAGTTTCTTCAGTGAGAAGCTGAGGTTTAACATTCTGTTTTGTACAAAGTGTGAAAATCTCTGCTGGGAAGCAACAAGGCAAAATATCATCTCTGGTTCCTGCTTCTGATCGAGAGAATGTTGGACAGGCACAGGATTGGATTTGGCTGTGATATTCTTTACAGTTAAGCAATTTGCTAACATTGACTGAAAATGTTTACGCATGAACAGTCAACATTTGTGATATTAAATGCCCTCTGAACTGTGGAATCATATCCAGAATCTCAGAGTTGTTGCAGCATGGGTGACCCATTCGGTTAATTGTACCTGTGCGCTCATTTAAGAAGCAATTTACCCAGGGTTACTCCCAAGCCGTCTCCTCAGTTCCCTCTTAAATAGCTAACCAACTTAAGAATAGAAAGCCTATCCAATACTTTTCCTCATAAATTTTAAGCCCTTCAAGTGTCCGAGTTACTTTACCCATCACCATGACCCGTACACATCTTATTCCTTGTTAAAATATAAATTAATCGTTTAATGCTTCTTCCTTTTTGGTCCCCAAATACACCAATCCTCCTTTTACTTTTTACATGCTTAAAGGGAGTCAATGTCTTCACTCATGAAGATATGAGTCAGTTAGCTAGAAAAATAGGGAAAATAAAAATATTATTTTACTTGGCTTATGTTCTACTGACCACAACAAAAATACTGAAAACTTAGCAATTACTGTCGGCTGGCTTTTTTTGAATAATACAACATTCAAATTAATATGCTAAATGATATGTCACCAGTTACCCAGCTAGAACAACCTCTAATATTTTTGTGAAATTTAACGTGATAGAAAATGAAAGCGTGTTGTCTTCACAAGCCCATGATATACAACTCCTAATGTGTATTAACAATGGCCAGCTGGCTACAATTATTAGCATATTTTCTTTTATAACTCAAGAGCTATCCTGATTTCTGGAAACGTTCTAATGTACTTCCTGTCCCAATTCTTCTGTCTAAATGCAGTAATTCACACTTCTCCACACTGACCTTCTATCTATTCTTTCCAACAAACTTTTATCCATGCTGTTATCAAAACATGACAACCTCTAACTTGTAAACATGTCTACATTTTGCAAATGAGTAAATGACTGCCAAAGTCATTGACCATGGCTGGTTCGCATAAGAATGTGGTGGTGTCATACAATATGCCAGTATCTCTATTATCAAGTTATTCCACATTGTTGGCCATAGGAGTTTACCTACGATTGATTACTATCTATAAAGTTTACCCGTTTGGTCATTTAACAGATGCAAGCCTCCAGTCAAAATGCAAGAAAGAAAATGATAATTAGCAAGAAAGACAGAAGTCAACGGTGCTCATCAGGCTGCTCAAGGTTATACTCCATTACTGAACCTGAAAATAGATTGGATTCAAAGGTTTCATTAAATATACACCCAACTGTGTTCCAGTTTCCTCTAATCCTTCCTGAAATAGCAACTCACACTGTACTGGCAGTGCATGCACGGCAGCAGCTCTCTCAAAGTTCACACAGATGGTCAATCAGTAGGTGTTCTCACCAGCGTGCTGGACCATTTCTTTACTACCCCCTTTAAACAAAGGTTCATTGAATATGAAATACAAGAAGGAATGTTTGATTTGTCAATTTTCTACTTTTCTAGTTCAAGACATAGAAAGGCCAAAGCGCCCACAAAGTCATTTTGCTTAACATCAATGCAAACCAAGGATCAAAAACACGGCTATGGTCTAGAAAATGTGACTCGGTTACAAATATATCCAAGTACAAGTTTCAAATTTAATACAATTGCATATCATTCCAATATCTACTTACCTGCAATAGTTCAGCATCTGTTCTATTTGGAAATATTTCCGTCAGTTTTTGTACTTTGGAAACAATAGAATCCCCAATGTCAACAGAATGAGATGAGCCACTGCTGTCCAGAAAAGACCTATTTTCTTTTGGGGAAAGCTGTTCATCCTCACCAGATGAAAAATCAACAGGGTCATTTCTGAAATAAATTACATACAAATAAACAACAATCAGAGACTAGATAAGGCTTACGCAAATAAATATTACACTAATGCAACAAAAATAGGTTGTACGTTAAACCACAATTTTATCTATCATGTACTTCAGATATCATGAAAGCCTACACAAGTTTAGGTGCAGTAAAAAAGAAAATATTTTAAAGTTAATTGGATGTAAATCACTTTGGATTTGGTCTCTGGTTTTTAAGAGCGGCTGCAAAACATGTGCGCATAACCAGTTGTAACATCACAAAGTATTCTCAAAATAACTAACATTTAGCATTACATCACCAATCCTGTACAAGACAAATGGGTAGGAAAAATAAATCAATGTTTGTGAAAAGAAGCAAGTTAAATACACATTGTAATCACGAAGCCTCCAATCACATTAGCTTGTGTAGATCATAAGACCATAAGACATAGCAGCAGAAATTAGACCATTCAGCCCATCGAGTCTGCCCTGCCATTCAATCATGGCCGATAATATTCTCAACTCCAATTTTCCGTTTCCTCCCTGTAACCTTGATCCCCTTGACAATCAAGGCCCTATATCTCTCCGTCTTAAATATACTAAATGACCTGGCCTCCATAGCCTTCTGTGGCAGCGAATTTCATAGGTTCACCACTCTCTGGCTGGAGGAGTTTCTCTTTATCTCCACTCTAACAGGTCTTCCCTTTACTCTAAGGTGTGCCCTCAGGTCTTCACCTGTCCTACAAATGGAAACATCCTCCCAACATCCACTCTGTCCAGGCCATTCAGTATTCTGTAAGTTTCAATTAGATCCCCCATCATCCTTCTAAACTCGAGTACAGACCCAGAGTCCTCAAAGTGTTCCCCATATGTTAAGATTTTCATTCCCGGGACCATTCTCGCGAATCTTCTCTGAGCCTACTCCAGGACCAGTACATCTTTCCTGAGATATGGGGCCCAAAACTGCACACAATATTCCAAATATAGCCTGACCAGAGCCTTATAGAGCTGAAGTACATCCCTGCTTTTGTATTCAAGTCCTCTCAAAGTGCCAAAGTTGCATTCGCCTTAACTGCTGACTCAATCTGTAAGTTTATCTCAAGAGAATCCTGAACCAGAGCTCCCAAGTTTCTTTGCACTTCAGAATTTTCTCCCCATTTAGAAAATAGTCCATGCTTCTATTCTTCTTACCAAAGTACATGACCTCACACTTTCCCATGTTGTACTCCATCTGCCACTTCTCTTGACCTGTCCAAATCCTTCTGCAGCCTCCCTGCATCCTCAAAACTACCTGTCCCTCTACCTATCTTTGTATCATCTGCAAACCTAGCCAGAATGCCTTCAGTTCCTTCATCTAGATCATTAACGTATAACGTGAAAACTTGTGGTCCCAATACTGACCCTTGTAGAACACCACTTGTCACCGGTTGCCATCCTGAGAAAGACCCTTTTAACGCCACTATCTGGCTGTCTGGCAGAAAGCAATCAATGCTAGTACCTTGCCTCTAACACCATGGGCCCTTATCTTTGTCAGCAGCCTCCCATGCAGCACCTTGTCAAAGGCCTTCTTCAAGTCCAGGTAGATAACATCCATTGGCTCTCTTTGGTCTAACCTGCTCGTTAGTTCCTCAAAGAATTCTAACAGATTTGTCAGGCATGACATCCCCTTGATAAAGCCATGCTGACTTTGCCCTATTTTATCATGCACTTCCAAGTATTCAGAAATCTCATCCTTCACAATGGACTCTAAAATCTTACCCACGACCGAGGTTAGGCTAATCAGCCTGTAATCTTCAGTCTTTTGCCTCACTCCCTTTTTAAACAGAGATGTCATGTTAACAATTTTCCAGTCTTCTGAGACCCTCCTTCACTCTAGCGATTCCTGAAAGATCACCACTAACACCTCCACTATCTCTTCAGCTATCTCCTTAAGAATTCTAGGGAGTAGTCCATCTGGTCCTGGCGATTTATCCACCTTCAGGCCATTCAGTTTTTCTAGAACCTTCTCCTTGGTGATGGCCACCATACTCAGTTCTGCCTCCTGGTGAATTTTTGCACTATTACTCATGTCTTCCACTGTGAAGACTGATACAAAGAAATGATTCAGCTCCTTAGCCATTTCCTTGTTCCCCACTAGTCTCTCCAGCATCATTTTCCAGTGGTCCAATGTCCACTTTTGCCCTTTATACATCGAAAGAAACTCTTACAGTCCTCCTTTATATTACTGGCTAGCTTTCCCTCATATTTAATCTTCTCTCTCTTTTTTTTGTTGCCCCTGTTGGTCTTTGTAAGTTTCCCAATCCCCTTCGCCACATTATATGCTTTCTTTTTCACTTTTACGCTATCCCTGACTTCCCTAATCAGCCATGGTTGCCTCACTGTCCCTGTATCATGCTTCTTTTGCCTAGAGATGAATTTTTGCTGGGTCTCCTGAATTACTCCTCGAAACTCCTGCCATTGCTGTTCCACTGTCTTTCCTGCTAGGCTCCTCTCCCAGTCAATTCTGCCCAGAGGCATGAGGAGGGAACTGGAGTTGCCCTTATTCAGTTGTAATACCATTACCTCTGATTCTATCTTCTCCTTCTCAAAATACAGAGTAAATTCAGTCATACTACGATCACTACCTCCTAAGGGTTCCTTTACCTTAAGCTCCCTTATCAAGACTGCCCCATTGCACAACACTAAATTCAGTATTGCCTGTTCCCTAGTGGGGTCCACCACAAGCTGCTCCACAAAGCAGCTCGTAGACATTCTACAAATTCCTTTTCCTGCCATCCACTACTAACTTGATTCTCCCAGTCCACCTCTATATTGAAATCCCCCACGATCACCACAACTTTGCCTTTATTATACACCTTTTATACCTCCTGGTGTATCTTGTGCCCAAGCTCCAGACTACTGTTTGGAGGCCTGTACATAACTCCAGCTATGTTTTTTTTTCACCCATGCAGATCCTTAACTTTACCCACACACAGATACTACACCATCTGACTCTACTTTGTTTCTTTCTCTTGATTTAATTTCATTTCTTACTAATAAGGCAACCTCAACCCCTCTGCCCACCTGCCATTTTTTTTTTGATAAGATGTATATCCTTGGATATTTAGCTCCCAATCCTGATCGCCTCGCAGCCAATGCCCACCACGTCATATCTGCCAATTTCAATCTGTGCCACAAGCTCACTTACCTTCTTTCTTATACAGCGTGCATTCAGCAATGAGCCATAGATCGAGCTAACAACCTATGGGTGGGATACATGTCCCATTCAGACAACCCCACTGCCTTCCGAACATTAATGTTTTGCACAATCCCAATTAGACTGCGCCTACCTCACCATGTCAGAAAATTACAATTAGAAATATTTTGATGTGTTGCAAGTCATCAGAATCCCTTCAATTGCTATAAGGTATTTGGGTGAATGAAAACAACCAATTCTATCCCTTGTGGAACATCTGTTATTTCTAAGATTTTTACATCTGAAATCCTTCTGTTGCAATAAGCCAAAAGGAAAAAAAGTCTTGTGACTACCTTGGCATCTAAACGAAACTCATCTTGCACCAACTTGAAACAAGGGAGGTATAGTACTCGACAAGCAAGCAAATTTGCCACATGTCTGGTAACAAATCTAACATCTTATGCTTCATAATCCATGTTACTTCTCATTTGGCTGACAAACATGCTTCTTCATTCACAGCACGAATGTTCACTTGTTGAACACCTTGTACAAAGAAAATGTTTTACTCAAGTGCAAGAGATAGCCTTCATTTCTGACTGTCGGTCAACCCTGAAGAAGTTACTCTCATGCATTTTAAGATTAGTGGCTGCAATTATATAGAAGGTGCAAGCTGGAAGTGTGCACATGCCTTATCATGAGGGAAAAAGCGAATTCAAGAGATTATTCTCTTAACTCCAGTGCATGGAAGGGTGAATGTACAGAAGCAACAAAATCAATCCTTAAACTCAAAAGAGATCCTGAGCTGGGTTAGCTAGTGTGTTACTTATCTACACTTTTCAAAAACAGCATGTTGGATCATCATCATCCACAATGTGAAAGCTTTTCACACTTAAAAATCTGGTTTCCTAGATAATACTTCAGTCACAAGGCTTATGTTCTAACAACAGTAGCAATGAAAATCAGAGATATGGGCTTGAAGCAATCAAACTAAATTGTTTGAGAGAGCTATATTAACAGACCAAAATTAACTGGATAGGTTATTTGTGCTGAATTTTGCCATCTTGACATTGTCAAAAGGGGAGTTTCTGAATACAAATTCTCAGCCTATGATCTGTTACTGTAACCGAAGGTTTTGTGTGACTGATGCAGTTCAGTTTTTGGCCAGTAGCAACTCTGAGGACATTGATGATGGACAGGTTCAGTGAGGTCAATGCCACTGGATATCAAGGAGAATGAATGAATGACTCCTTCTTGCCTGGCACTTTTTTGATGTATATGTTCCTTACCGCTTATCAATTCAAGTATGAATGTTGTCCAAAAGTTGACCATGCATGCAACCATGGTCTGTTTCAGTATGTGAAGTTATGAGTGGGAGTGAACACCGTAATCATCAGCAAATATTCTTGATCTGACCTTATTTGAAGTAACTGAAGATGCTTGGGCCTTTGGCACTACTCCAAGGAACTTCTGCAGTGATATCCAGGATTTGATTGGCCACCAACAAACACAAATTAAATACGAAGGAAAGCTTGTCAGTAATATAAAGAAGGACTGTAAGAGTTTCTTTAGATATATGAAGGGCAAAAGTGGACATTGGACCACTGGAAAATGACGCTGGAGAGACTAGTGGGGAACAAGGAAATGGCTAAGGAGCTGAATCATTTCTTTGCATCAGTCTTCACAGTGGAAGACATGAGTAATATTGCAAAAATTCACCAGGAGGCAAAACTGAGTATGGTGGCCATCACCAAGGAGAAGGTTCTAGAAAAACTGAATGGCCTGAAGGTGGATAAATCGCCACGTTTTGTGTGCTTGGTAGAACTTTTGCAAGTGGAGAGCTTTCCCACCAATTTTTATTGATTTCAAATTTACTAGGGCTACTTAATGCCACACTCCATCAAATGCTACCTTGGTATCAAGGACAGTCACCTTCACCTCATCGCATCAAACGTGAAACATGTCTTGAATAATTTAGTCAATTTTGAAGATAAAGGTGACACTTGATGGGAATCGTATTTCGGAACAATAACAAAAATAAAATATACAGAAAAAATACACGAGGAAGCTTGCAAAACAGCTCTTAAACCATTTATGTTTGAGCAGAGTTCTGTGGAAACTGTCAACTACTAAGAAAACCGAGTTAACTATTCCAAGTTCATTTTGTTTAACATTTGCTTTGTACATGACTATACTGTAAAACCAGAAGTTAGCAAGTAATACATCAAAAAAGAGAGGGTTTATTTTCCTCAGTAAAACTAACAGTTAAGGAAATTAAAGTGGGATGGATAGGACTGGTAGCTTAATGTTCCAGGGTATAGATGCTACAGAAAGGGGGCAAGGGTGGGAGTAGCATTTTTGATTAGGGATAACATTCCAGCTGTACTCGGGGAGGATACTTCATGGAGTACATCCAGTGAAGTTATTTGGATAGAAATGAGAAATAAGAAAGGGATGGTCACCTTGTTTGGATTGTACAATAGACATTCCAATAGTCAACAGGAAGTTGAGAAGCAAATTTGTAAAGAGATCTCAGTTATCTGCAAGAATTGGATCGGAATGGTAGGGGATTTTAACTTTCCAAATGTAGACTGGGATTGCCATAGTGTTAAGGGCTCGAATGGAGAGGAATTTGTTAAGTGTGCACAAGAAAAAATTCTTATTCAGCACGTGGATGTATCTACTGGAGAAGGAGCAAACTTGACCTTCTCTTAGGAAATAACGCAGGGCAAGTGTCAGTGGGGAGCACTTTGGGGCCAGTGATCAAAATTCAACTTGTTTTGAAATAATTATAGAAAAGGATTGGCCTGATCTAAAAGTTAAAGTACAAAGTTGGAGGAAGGCCAATTTTGATGGCATTAGGCAAGAATATTGACAAGTTGGTTGGAGGCAACAATTTGCAGGTCTTTTCCCCAGGGTGGGTGAGTCTAAAACTCGAAGGCAAAGGTTTAAGGTGAGAGGGGAAAGATGTAAAAGGGACCTAAGGGGTAATTTTTTCACGCAGAGTGCAGTGTCTGTATGGAATGAGCTGCCAGAGGTGGTGGTGGAGGCTAGTACAATTACAATATTTAAAAGGCATCTGGATGGGCACATGAATAGGAAGGGTTTAAAGGGGTATGGGCCAAATACTGGCAAATGGAACTAGATTAATTTAGGATATCTGGTCAGCATAGGCGAGTTGGGCTTCAGGGTCTTTTTCCATGCTGTACATCTCTAACACTCTATCATATTTATCATATACTTTTAAAATGGATATTCATTTTATCCAACGATTTTCCCAAATTTATAGTCAGGCCATGGAAATAAAATGGCAATGGCTTCAAGAATACAGACCTAACCAGAGATGCTTGCTGCAGCTTTGTTACGTAAACAATCATTTGATAAGTTGGAATTGAAAAAAGGCGAAAAAAAAGGTTCGGTTTTTCGAATTCGAAATAGATCAGAAAGTAGTTTTGAACACAGTGTACAAAACAACACTTGCAAAATGTCAGAGATAACAAGGTGTAGAGCTGGATGAACACAGCAGGCCAAGCAGCATCAGAGGAGCAGGAATGCTGACGTTTTGGGCCGAGACCCTCCTTCAGAAATGGGGGAGGGGAAGGGGGTTCTGAAATAGATAGGGAGAGAGGGGGAGGCAGATAGAAGATGGATAGAGAAGAAGATAGGTGGAGAGGAGACAGACCAGTCAAAGAGGCGGGGATGGAGCCAGTAAAGGTGAGTGTAGGTGGGGAGGTAGGGAAGAGATAGGTCAGTCCAGGCAGGACGGACAGGTCAAGGGGGTGGGATGAGGTTAGTAGGTAGGAGATGGGGGTGGGGCTTGAGGTGGGAGGAGGGGATAGGTGGGAGGAAGGACAGGTTAGGGAGCCGGGGACAAGCTGGGCTGGTTTTGGGATGCGGTAGGGGGAGGGGAGATTTTGAAGCTTGTGAAGTCCACATTGATACCACTGGGCTGCAGGGTTCCCAAGCGGAATATGAGTTGCTGTTCCGGCAACCTTCGGGCAGAATCGTTGTGGCACTGCAGGAGGCCCAGAACAGACATGTTGTCTGCAGAGTGGGAGGGGGAGTTGAAATGGTTCACAACTGAGAGGTGCAGTTGTTTAGTGCAAACCGAGCGTAGGTGTTCTGCAAAGTGGTCCCCAAGCCTCTGCTTGGTTTCCCTGATGTAGAAGAGGCTACAACGGGAACAGCGGATGCAGTATACCACATTAGCAGATGTGCAGGTGAACATCTGCTTTATGTGGAAAGTCTTCTTGGAGCCTGGGATGGGGATGAGGTGTAGGGGCAGGTGTAGCACTTCCTGCAGTTGCAGGGAAAAGTGCCGGGTGTGGTGGGGCTGGAGGGGAGTGTGGAGCGGGCAAGGGAGTCACTGAGAGAGTGGTCCCTCCGGAAGGCGGATAAGGGTGGGGTGGGAAAAATGTCTTTGGTGGTGGGATTGGATTGCACATGGTGGAAGTGTCGCAGTAGGATGCATCGGATCTGGAGGTTGGTGGGGTGGTACGTGAGGACGAGGGGGATTCTGTTTTGGTTTTTATTGCGGGTGTGTGTGTGAGGGATGAGTTGCGGGAAATGCAGGAGACATAGTCGAGGGCGTTCTCGACCACTGGAGGCGGGGGGGGGGGGGTTGGTGGGCAAGTTGCGGT
>JAHRHZ010000218.1:33964436-34026135 GCA_024137785.1 Ginglymostoma cirratum | reverse complement strand
CCCCCCCCCCCCCCCCCCCCGCTCTTTGGAGGGTCATGTGAACTCTGTCGGTTGAATGGCGTGCTTCCACACTGTAGGGATTCTGTGATGAAAATCCCCCTACTCCCCCAGCCTGTATTTAAATTTGACAGTCTATAATGCTGCTTCACTCCTATTTAAAAGTATTGCTGTGTTTTGCAGCCAAGTACTACAAAACCTTTGCTGGAGCGAGACATTTTGCAGTGTCTGTGAAATTTTCGCTTACATTCTTGAGTTCAAAGGTTTTTGCTCTACACATTGCTAGACGTATTAACTGATACTGGCAAGTAAGGGCAACAACCTATATTTAAGTAGTCTAAGTTTTCAGTCACTTCTAACTTACTCACTCAATGTCTCTTCACCCCAACTTTGGTCTTTCACCTCTCCCATTTCTCATTTCTTCACTTTTCATACTTCAAATTTACTTCATCCTATTCTTTTGAAGTACTCGGATTGAATGAACGGACAGGTAAGTCTTTCAAAAAGTATGAACACTTCATACGTAACAATCAAAATGTACTAAGAAAGTATTAATGAAATGTTCATGCAGATAATATCAAAGGATGAGGCAATGTAGGCACCGGATAAACCCCAAATTAATGAGGAAAACCCAACTAGTTTAAAGTTAATCAACGGGCACAATATCAACCACTGTGTGATAGATCTAAGTTTACCAGGCAGTAATTAAAACACACAAACCAGAATTAAGATTCAATTCCTATTCTCTGGGCCAGGCAGATAAACTTCCAGGCTCCCAACTCATTAGCACAATTTAGTGATTGTTGTTACAATGCACGTGTGGATAACAGGCAAGGAAAGCATTGATCTGATACAATGTCTAAGCCCTTCTCTGTGCACTGGTCTCTCTAATATTTTCTCGTGTGGACCACCGGTCAATTTCTTATTGAAACTGCATAGCTTGAATAGAGATTGTGGATTGCTGTTGAGAGGAAACACCAGTCAAGGCTCACATATGAATGATTAAAATTTGAAGGATCAGACATCAGCCAATACTTGCGAAACATGTTTCATCAAGGGATCAAATTATTCAAGATAGAATAGTCAGGGGGAGAAATAAACTTGAGTAATTTTACTGCAGGGTAATGTCACCATTACAACTCTAAATTCCTGAAGAATATGACACAAATGTAAATTCATTATAAACGCTGTATAAAATAGTACTTACAATTTTTGAATGCATCCATCTGGCCTTCCGTTCACTGCTTGACACGATAAACTTTTCTTGCATGTTTCTTCAGTTTCAGATTCAGAGTCAAGAAAAAGGACTCCCTTTTCTTTTCTCCTAAAATACGATAAGAGGTTCGACTGCTTTCCTTCTGGAGTCTCTGGTACAATGGTCACTAAGTAATTAAGAAAACAATAAGATATTGCAATGACTGCTGTTTTACTAAAAAATTCCAAATGTCAAAATGTACTCTAACATTTGACACTTACTTTGCGTGGTTAACTGTTCACAGAAAGTGGTAAGTGCTGCAACAAAATTACTGAGACTTCAACCTATCTCTAAACATGGTCCCTGATAAAGGCAACCATTCTCATAGTAACAATTGAAGACCAATATTGTACACACTGACCTGTAGCCCATTTTATCATTTTAAATATGTCACATTATAGCTATCTACCTTTGTCCCAATATTAACATTTCCCCCCCAATTAACTGCTAAACATTTGAACTTGATTGGAGTATTACTTTTAAAAGTTTGAATTGGTTTTCCACCTTGTTTGCTCAGCCTCATAGCTCCGATCTCCCAGGAGAAATCATGAGAGCTATTTTCAAAAATATTGCCAATTGATTATTTGTTTAACAAAAAAATTCCAGTTTGGTAATACAACTTTTAACGACTAACTTCCTAGTGCCTACAATACATGATAAATCAACTAAATTTTCTGTAGCATGGAAGAATAAATTCACACACAAGTTCTGAAATAGACAAACGGAATTATTTAATCCTAATACAAAAAGTTTTGCTTGCAGCTGACATTGTATTTGTTTACTTAACAAATGCAAATCCCTGGAATCAATTTATAGTCTCCTCGTTTCCCGAGCTAAGGTCAGATTGTTGCCGTTGTAACAAAATATGAAGTCTGCCTCTAACACTGTAAAGGAGACACTCTGGTTACATGCAGCATTGCTCGTCTCTCCCGATGAAGTGCATAAAGGGTTTGCACTGAGAAACCAACAGTGGAGGTTGTCTGTGCAAGGACCCTGGCTTGGCCTTAACCTGTTTAACAAGCAGTACTCTCACTCTCTCATTATACATCTGCTTCTTTATCCTTTACAAGAGGAGGTAGCTGCCCAATAATATGTCCTACTTTAGAATAAAAACAATTAAATAGCTGTTTATTGGTACAGAACTTAAGTATTGATGAAAAAAAGACAAATGTCAAATATTTTAATTTTGCATTAACGCCACATAAGAGAGTGCTGATTGGTTGTCAAATAGCTTCTTGTACAGGAGTTGTGATGGGAAATGCACCAGTTAATGATGATTGACAATTAACTACCAGAGTTTGCATATCACATAAATGAGCAATGCGACAAGTATAATGCCAAGTATGCAAGCCATATGTCCCAAAGACTAGTGGATTTTTTTCTCTCTCCTCTTTTTTATTTTACTTTACCTCTTGGTGAAGAGCTTAGTCACGAAATGGCATTAGCACTGATGAGTGGGCCAAGCAGCGCAGACTCACGTCAACAAGGTTAGAGAAAAGGTCAGGTTCCTGGCAGCTTCCGTGTTGTCGATGCCGTCGCTGTCTTACTGCCAGCTCAATATACAATTCATCTCACCTTCTTTGGGTGAGGAAGCAGGTTCTGTGAGGCTGCTGCAGTTGAGATTGCGGTGTGGATCTGGCTGTTCCTCACAGCAGCTTCAGCAGCAGTTGAAGACAGGGTGGGCCCAGGCGTAGGATTCCAATGGCCAAGGTTTTCCTTGAGGCTCCTGAAGCACCTTTACAGCAGCATGTTTGGTCTGGTACAGCCTGGGAATCCTTTTGGCAGGTGTTTTCATTGGCATCAGTCTAGGTCTCCTTGTGGCGACTTCAGTCAGTCTGTGATTCCATGCAACGCTTTCTTGGGCACTTTAATGGATCCTGCTCAGGATTTAACAGTCGTCGGGTCCTCAAGGCCAGGCCCTGAAATGGGCTAAGTGGACTGTGTTTTAAATTTTTTTGTTTTTAATTTCTTTTTTCTTTGTTATATTATGCTGGAAGTAATGTTATTCTTACATTTTTATTTCATTAGTTTTCTAATTTATTACTATGATTTTGTACTTTTGAATTTCTGTACTGCTAGACTTTATTTTTTATTCTTCTAATTTTCTTTTCCTAAGAGTTTGCACTCAAGAATCTATACTTAGGTACCTATTTACCTAAAATGGCACCATAAGTAGCAAATTGTAAACTTTTCACTGTACTCATTAAAGCCAATTCAATTCAAACTTGTAAAACTCAGTGTCCATTGAGATGTGATCCTTCAAACAGAAAAACATTTCCAGACAATCCTGAGTGTGCAAAGAACTATACTAACAAACTTAGGACTGTCAGTGCACAGCAATGGCACACTTGTGTGTGCTGG
Source organism: Ginglymostoma cirratum (assembly GCA_024137785.1). Lineage (NCBI taxonomy): Eukaryota > Metazoa > Chordata > Chondrichthyes > Orectolobiformes > Ginglymostomatidae > Ginglymostoma > Ginglymostoma cirratum. Next base: position 34,022,522 of record JAHRHZ010000218.1, on the reverse strand, counting down.
GAGCTACATAAATTAATACACAGGACACAGTTCTTTGACAACAGAAAAAACGTACATACATTGTACCTGTTTCAATTCAACAAAATAAGTAAGTCGTTCATGGATCATTTCGCAGGTCAAAGTCCTGGCATCAGTCAACCTGCCTGGTTTAAAATATAAACAAAGCCTAGCAGTTAACTGAATCACCACTAAGTGGGTGAACTCTCCATGGCAATATCTCCACTAAACAGAGTCCACCTGCCAATCAATCAGCACTCCAAGCTCATACAACGTAATTGAGATAAAAGGTACTGCAGATGCTGGAGAATCCAAGATAACAAGGTGTGGAGCTGGATGAACACAGCAGGCCAAGCAGCATCATAGGAGCAGGAAAGCTTGACGTTTCGGGCCTAGACCCTTCATCAGAAATGGGGGAGGGGAAGAGGGTTCTGAAATAAATAGGGAGAGAGGGGGAGGCGGATACAGGATGGATAGAGGAGAGGATAGGTGGAGAGGAGGCAGACAAGTCGAAGAGGCGGGGATGAAGCCAGTAAAGGTGAGTGTAGGTGGGGGGTAGGGAGGAGATAGGTCAGTCCAGGGAGGACGGACAGGTCAAGGGGGCAGGATGATGTTAGTAGATAGGAGATGGGGGTGGGGCTTGAGGTGGGAGGAGGGGATAGGTGAGAGGAAGGACAGGTTAGGGAGGTGGAGATGAGCTGGGCTGGTTTTGGGATGCGGTTGGGAGAGGGGAGATTTTGATTTTTCCCTTAAATTGGTATTCTTGCAAATTATTCTGATGAGTGGGTCTCGGCCCGAAACTGAATTATTCTGAAGAAGGGTCGAGGCCCAAAACGTCAGCATTCCTGGTCCTCTGATGCTGCTTGGCCTGCTGTGTTCATCCAGCTCTACACCTTGTTATCTCAGGAATTCAAGTTTTCTGCTTCCCCATTACTCACTTGAGCTTGGATATTATAGCTTTGAGATTCATGGACAAAGGCTCCCAAATCCCTCTGTTCCATGGTTTCCTGCAATCTTTCAATACTCAGCTCCTCTAGTCTTCCTGCCAAAGTGTAAAGCCTCACATTTCCCCACATTATATTCCATTTGACTACTTGCTTAACCTATTTATATCCCTCTGCAGATTATATCATCCACATCACTTGCCTTCCCACCTATTTATGTTATCCACAAACCTGGCTACAGTACATTCACCTTTCTCACCCAAATCATTAGCGTATGTAGGAAATAATTATGGTCCACAATTCAAGTCCACTCAAGTGAAATAAGGAACACACAATTTTGCTCTTCTCAGTCATGTTCACGTTTGCGTCAGCCATGCAATTACAACTCTTCACATCTTCACTTGCAACCAAAACAGCTGAACATATTTTCACGTATATATCCTTCTAGAACATTTTACCTATTTCAAACAAAAAAGGTTTGTTTTATACTATCGCTTCTAAATTACAGCCAACTGCAGCTATTTTTAGTTGGAGCCAATATGGTTCAAATTGTTCTTCAGTAAATGCATCAACGTGACAGCAAATTAGTAACTAATTCACATTCCTCCTTAGATTTGTGTCTACAATGGATCATAAACTACTTCAACAGCACCATGCTGCTGTGCAGAAAAGCACGACATATATTAGTGTTAAGGATATGAAAATAAACTAAATCTTATAATTTTAAGGAGAAATGCAAACAGACAGGCCTAAGGTATTAGTTTGCCTGTGTTTAACCATGGCTCAATAGGTTAAAAAATTCAGTTCATAATTTCTATGGATTTAGAGTTTATATAAAGACAGAGTATAAAATGCTAAGTACACGTAACACACCAACTTGGTCTAGCAGGAGTCTAATCCTAGGCAACACATTCTAGGGAGAACATTAAAATATCAATCAGGAGCCAAACTCGGCCATTCAGCCTCTCAAGCCTGCTCAGGCATTTAATAAAATCATGGCTGATCTGACTGTGACCTCAACTGCACATTCCTACCTGCCCCGAAAACCTTTTGACCTGTTTGTCAAGAATCACTCTTCTTCAGCCTTAAAAATATTTGCAGACACTGCATCCACCACCTCTCCAGCGTTCCAAATACCCATGACCCCAAGAGAAATAATGTTGCCTGATTTTGGGTTTAAATGGGTGTGCCATTTAAGTAGTGACCCCCATAGTTATAAATTCTCCTATAACAGGAAATATTCTCTCAGAGGATACACCTTATCAAATGCTTTCTGGACACAAAAAGATTGAAAGGCATGGAGAAGAAATGTAGAATCGTAGAAATGACACAGCACAGAGGAGGGCCAATTGGCCCAATTTATCCATTCCATCCCCAAAATACTCAAGATGCCCTTTTTTAAACCTGTCTTTCTGCATACAACCCATAGTCCTGCAGCACACAGCACTTAAGGTACAGATCCAGGTACTTTTAGAAGAAAAGTTTAGTGTCTCTGCTTCCACTAATAAATCAGGCAGCAAATTCCAGGCACCCACCACCTTCTGCATAAAAATATTTTTCCCTACATCCTCTCGAAACCTTCTGCCACTTGGCTTGAATCTCTCACCCTGGCTCTTGAGCTCTCTCTGCCAAGGGAAGTAGATTCCTCCTACCTACTCCATCTCCACCCCTTACAATTTCATATGCCTCAATTATCTCGCCCATCTCTGTTCCAAGGAAAATAACTTCAACCTCTCAAACCGCTCTTCATAGCTACAATTCTCCATTCTAGTAAATCTTGTCTGCACTCTCTCCGGAGCAATTGTGTCCTTCCTGTAATGTGGTTACGAGAACTGCACATAATACTCCAGCCGTGGCCTCACCAGTGTCTCATACAGTTTCATCATTATATCGCTGCTTGTTTTCTATATTTCCGCTAATAAGCTACGATGCTGTGGCCATTGTGGAAACTTGGATGACACGGGGCAGGAATGGTTGTTGGATGTTCTGGGGTATAGATGTTTCAAAAGATATTGGGGGGGTGGGGGTGGGGGGGGTAAAGAGGTGCGGGAGTGGCATTGCTAACCAGGGATGGTATCACAGCTGCAGAAAGGGAGGTCGTGGAGGAGGGTTTGTCCACTGAGTCAGAATGAGTGGAAGTCAGAAACAGGAAAGGGACTGTCATTTTAATAGGAGTTTTCTATAGGCACCCCCCCAATTGCAACAGAGACACTGAGGAAAAGACTGGGAGATAGATTTTGGAAAGGTGCAGAAGTAATAGGGTTGTTGTCAAGAGTGACTTCAATTTCCCTAATATAGACTGGAACCTCCTAAGTGCAAATAGTTTGGATGGAGCAGATTTTGTCAGGTGTGTCCAGGAAGGATTTATGACTCAATATGTAGATAGGCCGACTAGAGGGGAGGTCATATTGGATTTGGTGCTTGGAAACGAACTAGGCCAGGTATCAGATCTGTCGATGGGAGAGCATTTCAGTGAGTGATCACAACTCCCTGACCTTTACTATGGTCCTTGAGAGGGATAGGAGCAGACGGTAGGGGAAAGTATTTAATTGGGGGAGGGGGAATTACAATGCTATTAGGCAAGAACTATAGAGCACAAATTGGGATCAGATGTTCTCAGGGAACTGCATGGCAGAAACGTGGAGGTTGTTTAGGGAGCAGTTGCTACAAGTACTGGATAGGTTTGTCCCACTAAGGCAAGGAAAGGAAGGTAAGGTGAAGGAACCTTGGATGACAAGACATGTGGAACAGCTAGTCAAGAGGAATAAGGAAGTTTATGTAAGGTTGAAAAAGCAAGGATCAGACAGGGCTCCAGAGGGCTATTAGGTAGCCAGGGAAGAACTGAAGAATCAAATTAGGAGAGCTAGAAAGGGGTAATGAGAAAACCTTGGTGGTAGGATCAAGGAAAACGCCAAGGTGTTCTATGCTTATGTGAAGAACAAGAGTTGGCCAAAGTGAGGGTAGGGCCAATCAGGGATAGTGGAGGGAACTTGTGCATGGAGTCAGAGGAGGTAAGGGAGGTCCTGAATGAATACTTTGCTTCAGTATTCACTAGTGAGAGGGACCTTGATGTTTGTGAGGACAGCATGAAACAGGCAGATATGCTCGAACAGGTTAACAGATGTTAGGAAGGAGGGTGTGCTAGAAATTTTGAAAAACATGAGGATAGATAAGTCAGAGATAGTAGGGACTGCAGATGCTGGAGAATCTGAGATAACAAGGTATAGAGCTGGATGAACACAGCAGGCCAAGCAGCATCAGAGGAGCAGGAAAGCTGACGTTTCGGGCCGAGACCCTCCTTCAGAAATGGGGGAGGGGAAGGGGATTCTGAAATAAATAGGGAGAGAGGGGGAGGCGGATAGAAGATGGATAGAGGAGAAGATAGGTGGAGAGGAGACAGACCAGTCAAAGAGGCGGGGATGGAGCCAGTAAAGGTGAGTGTAGGTGGGGAGGTAGGGAAGAGATAGGTCAGTCCAGGCAGGACGGACAGGTCAAGGGGGTGGGATGAGGGTAGTAGGTAGGAGATGGGGGTGGGGCTTGAGGTGGGAGGAGGGGATAGGTGGGAGGAAGGACAGGTTAGGGAGGCGGGGACAAGCTGGGCTGGTTTTGGGATGCAGTATGGGGAGGGGAGATTTTGAAGCTTGTGAAGTCCACATTGATACCACTGGGCCGCAGGGTTCCCAAGTGGGATGAGTTGCTGTTCCAGCAACCATCGGGTAGCATCGTTGTGACACTGCAGGAGACCCAGGATGGACATGTCCTCTGAGGAATGGGAGGGGGAGTTGAAATGGTTCGCGACTGGGAGGTGCAGTTGTTTAGTGCAAACTGAGCGTAGGTGTTCTGCAAAGCAGTCCCCAAGCCTCCGCTTGGTTTCCCCGATGTACAGGAGACTACAACGGGAACAGCGGATGCAGTGTACCACATTAGCAAATGTGCAGGTGATCATCTGCTTGATGTGGAAAGTCTTCTTAGGGACGGGGTGGGGGGTAGGAGCAGGTGTAGCACTTCCTGCGGTTGCAGGGAAAAATGCCGGGTGTGGTGGGGCTGGAGGAGAGTGTGGACCGGGCAAGGGAGTCATGGAGAGCGTGGTCCCTCCGGAAGGCAGATAAGGGTGGGGAGGGAAAAATGTCTTTGGTGGTGGGGTCGGATTGCAGATGGCAGAAGTGTCGGAGGATGATGCGTTGGATCCGGAGGTTGGTGGGGTGGCACGTGAGGGCGAGGGGGATTCTGTTCTGGTTTTTGTTGCGGGGAGGGGGTGTGAGGGATGAGTTGCGGGAAATGCAGGAGACACGGTAGAGGGCATTCTTGACCACTGAGGAGGGGGGAGTTGCGGTCCTTGAAAAACAAGGACATATGAGATGTACGGGAGTGGAATGCCTCATCCTGGGAGCAGATGCGGCGGAGGCGAAGGAGTTGGGAATAGGGGATGGCATTTTTGCAAGAAGATGGCTGGTAGGAGGTGTATTCTAGGTAGCTGTGGGAGTCGGTGGGCTTGAAATGGATATCGGTTTCGAGGTGGTTGCAGAGATGGAGACAGAGATGGTCCAGGTGAACTTAAGGTTGGTGTGGAAGGTGTTGGTGAAGTGGATGAACTGTTCGAGCTCCTCGTGGGAGCACGAGGCGGCGCCGATAGTCAACAATGTAACGGAGTAAGAGGTGGGGTTTAGTGCCAGTGTAGGTACGGAAGAGGGATTGTTCCACGTAACCTACGAAGAGGCAGGCATAGCTTGGGGCCATGCGGGTACCCATGGCCACCCCATTTGTCTGCAGGAAGTGGGAGGAATTGAAAGAGAAGTTGTGGAGGGTGAGGACGAGTTTGGCTAAGTGGATGAGGGTGTCAGTGGAGTGGGACTGGTCCGGCCTGCGGGACGGGAAGAAGTGGACAGCCTTTAGGCCATCTGTATGGGGAATGCAGGTGTATGGGGACTGGACGTCCATGGTAAAGATGAGGTGTTGGGGACTGGGGAATTGGAAGTTCTGGAGGAGGTGGAGGGCGTGGGTGGTGTCACCGGACGTAGGGAGGGAGTTCCTGGACCAAGGGGGAGAAAATAAAGTCCAGACAGGTGGAGATAAGTTCGGTGGGGCAGGAGCAGGCGGAGACAATGGGTCGACCAGGGCAGTCAGGTTTGTGGATTTTGGGAAGGACATAGAAGTGGGCGGTGTGGAGTTGGGGAACAATGAGGTTGGAGGTTGTGGGTGGGAGGTCACCTGAAGTGATGAGGTTGTGGATGGTTTGGGAGATGATGGTTTGGTGTTCGGGGGTGGGGTCACGATCAAGGGGGCGGTAGGAGGAGATGTCAGAGAGTTGGCGTCTGGCCTCGGCGATGTAGAGGTCAGTGCGCCATACTACAACTGCGCCTCCTGGCCAGACGGGATACACCCAAGGTTGCTACAGGAAGCGAGGGAAGAGATTGCTGCCCCTTTGGCGATGATCTTTGCATCCTCACTGTCCACTGGAAGAGTACCAGATGATTGGCGAGTGGCAAATGTCATTCCCTTGTTCAAGAAAGGGAATAGGGAGAATCCTGGAAATTACAGACTGGTCAGTTCTACTTCTGTGGTGGGCAAATTACTGGAGAGAATTCTGAGAAATAGTATTTATGATTATTTGGAAAAGCACAGTTTGATTCGAAATAGTCAGTGTGGCTTTGAGAGGGGCAGGTCATGCCTCACAAGCCTTAATGAATTCTTTGAGGACGGGACAAAACACATCGATGAAGACAGAGCAGTGGATGTGGTGTACATGGATTTTAGCAAGGCATTTGATAAGGTTCCACATGGTTGGCTCATTCAGAAAGTAAGGAAACATGGGATTCAGGGAAATTTGGCTGTCCGGATATAAAACTGGCTGTCCAATAGAAGACAGAGGGTGGTAGTGGATGGAAAGTATTCAGCCTGGAGCTCAGTGGCCAGTGGTGTTCCGCAGGGATCCATTCTGGGACCTCTGCTCTTTGTGATCTTTCCAAATGACTCGGATGAGGAAGTGGAAGGGTAGGTTAGTAAGTTTGCTGATGACACAAAGGTTGCTGGAGCTATAGACAGCAAGGAGCGCAGTTGTAGGTTGCAACGGGACATTGACAGGATGCAGACCTAGGCAAAAAAATGGGAAATGGAATTCAACCCAGAGAAGTGTGAAGTGATTCATTTTGGAAGGTCGAATTTGAATGCAGAATACAGGGTTAATGGCAGGATTCTTGGCAGTGTGGACGAACAGAGGCATCTTGGGGTCCACATCCATAGATCCCTCAAAGTTGCTACCCAATTTGATAGGGTTGTAAAGAAGGCGTATGGTGTGTTGGCTTTCATTGGCAGGGGAATTGAGTTTAGGAGCTGTGACATTATGCTGCAGCTCTATAAAACTCTGGTTAGACCACACTTGGAATATTGTGTTCAGTTCTGGTCACCTCATTATAGGAAAGATGTGTACGCTTTAGAGGGGGTGCAGAGGAGATTTACCAGGATGCTGCCTGGACTGGAGGGCAAGTCTTATAAGGAAAGGTTGTGGGAGCTAGGGCTTTTCTCATTGGAGCGAAGAAGGATAAGAGGTGACTTGATAGAGGTGTACAAGACGATGAGAGGCATAGATAGAGTGGATAGTCAGAGACCTTTTTCCCAGGGTGGAAACAACTATTACGAGGGGGCATAATTTTAAGGCAATTGGAGGAAGATGTAGGGGAGATGTGAGAGGTAGGTTCTTCACACAGAGTGGTGGGCATGTGGAATGCGCTGCCAGCAGTGGTAGTGGAGTCAGATACTTTACAGACTTTTAAGCAACTCTTGGGTAGGCACATGGAGGATAGTAAAATGTAGGGCATGCAGGGTAGATTGATCTTAGTAGGATAATAGGTTGGCACAACATCATGGGCTGGAGGGCCTGTACTGTAGCGTTCTACGAAGGAAAGCATTTCAGCTGTCTTCTTCATAACCTTGACAACGTGAGAAAAAATTAATTTAAAATTCTTCCGATACCCACTAAATTCTCACACAAGTTTCCTTCTTCATTTCCAATAGTTCCCACCTTTTCCTCAGCTATCCTTTTGCTCTTTAGATACTGGTAAAACACGCCTGGGTTTTCCTTTTTCTTGTTTGCTGGTAATTTCTCATGCCCTTTCTGATTTTTTTTTAAAAAGGAAACTCAATCCCTCTATTTTCTATACTCCACCAGGCTATGTGCAGTGTTGGGGTTTTTTTGTGACATTGCAAGCTTTTTCCTGTTTAATCTTCCCATGAATTTTTCTAGACAACCATAAGGGTCTAGATTCGATATTACCATTCTTATTTTGCAGAGGACATGCCTGCTTTGCGCTTTAAGGTTCACGTTCTAACGTTCTCACGTTCTAACCCACTGGTTTACCAATGATTTATTCCTTAACAGTCCTGCCCAGTCCACCTCAGCTAAATCACTTCTGTGATGATGCTATGGCTTTAAGAGGTTTTGTCCTTTTTCTTTGAAGAGCAGTTTTGAACCATAGGTAGAGCAATCTCCTCCAAACCAATAAACCGGTTGCAAGCCCTAGGTTTTTTTCTGAAAAAAGTTAGAACGATAGAAGCAGCATGAACAGGTGGAGCCCAGCTTCCACAGAACCAAGGTTTTTGTTTAGCTTTCAGCAGTTGTTCAGGTTTTGAAGTTGGCTTTGGAAGATGTTATTCATCTCTATTAAGCTAAAAACTGGAGTTCTTTCTCTGTCTCACATGTGATACTGGTCACAATCTGTTTTATTGACTTTGCCAATGGTGTATTTAAGGAATGTTACTACATTGGAACGACTGCTGTTAGTAGTTAAATAATCTATCATTCTGCTAAGTTTTCCAATACAGTTAAAGTTGTACCAATTCTTCTTTCTTTAGTTTTTCTTTCAACAATAGGGTAAGAATAAAGCATTTTTAGCTTAAAGCCAAGTGGTGTAACCAATTGAATTATATCTAGAACACAGCACCTGACTTTAAGTAAAAGTTGGGGTCTAGGCTATCCCCTTCATATACATTGGGGGGAGTGGGGGGGCGGGGGGGGAAGAGAAGAAGAAGAGTGCGGGGGTGTGTGTGCGCGCAAACGCGCGGGGGCTGGTCTGGTCCAAAATGAATTGGGGGTTCTTGTCAGGATCAAAAAGTCCAATTCCAGGTTAGGTTTAGGATTATCGGACTCAAAGATAGTAAGTGGTGAGTGCTTTTTTTTCCAGGTGTTGCATTCAGTTGGTTTAAACAGGACAATGCCTCGTGTCATAATGGCCTTTCAGTCATTAAGAGTTTCCTGGGGGTAGAAAAAGTCAATTGGGGTGTTTTACAGAAAGTGAGCAAGGCAAAACTTTTGGAATTGGCAAGCAAGCTGAAGTTGGAGTTACCTGTGTCTGTGAGAGAAGGGGAAGTAATTGCAACATTAGCTCTGTATTTACAATTGCCAGGAAAGCATTCAGAATCATTAGAGATTGCTAAAACTCAACTGCAAATGAAGCAGCTTGAATTAGAGCTAATTGCAAAGGAGAAAGAAAGAGAAGAAAAAAGGAAATGAAACAATTTCATTTACGATTAAAACTAGAGGAAAAAGAAAAAGAAAAGCCCTAGCAGAAGAAAGGGAGAAAGAGAGGTTTTGAACTTCAGAAGTTGGCAAAAAGAGGAAAGTCAACTCAAAACGGCAGGGGCAAAGGTAGAAGTTTACAGTAGTGTCGGGGACATGGTCAGGATCTGTTTAAATATGTCCAACTGTTACCAAAATTTGATGAGAAGGGCACAGAAGCTTTCTTCATTTCATTTGAGAAAGTGGCTAAACAAATGAAATAGCCAGGGACCGCGCAGGTATTGTTAATTCAAACAAAATTGGCAGGTACAGCTAGTGATGCAAATACCTCACCATCAGTCAAGTTATGTGGGGAATATGAAGAGGTGAAAAAGCCACCTTGAGTGCACACTACTGCCAAAAGCCTACAGACAACATTTAAGGAAATTAAGAAGGGAACCTGGTCAAACATACAGAATTTGAACAGATCAAACAAAGTAACTTTGATATGTGGATAAATGCATTGAAAATAGATCAAACATACAACACTCTTAGACAGTCTGTCATTTTGGAGGAGTCCAAAATTCATTTCCTGAAATAGACAAAATTACACAATGAGCAGCAGAAATGGCATACGAGTTAGTTCATAAATCAAAGTTTGGCTTCCAAATCAATTTCAATCTGTGAGGGATTGAAATTGGGGAAGATCCTCAGGTGCTAAAAGGAAAAGTAAAGAGCTTACCACAGGTTAAAAAGGAAACCCATGAGGGGGGAAAAAAAAGAGAAGTAAAAAAACCTCAGGGGTTAGCAAGAACTGCAGATGCTGAAGTCAAAGACACCACAGTGCGAAACTGGAGGAACACAGCAGGTCAGGCAGCAGAAGAGCCGGAAAGGGAATGTTTCAGGTTGGGACCCTTCTTTAGAAAACCTTAGGTGTTTTCACTGCAATGGTAGGACACATGAAGTCACAATGTTGGTGATTTAAGAAAAACACCGAGAAGACAGGAGTGGTAAAACAGGACAAGCCTGAGGTTTATTAAAGTAGCAAAGGACAGCCCAATGCAAGCTAAATGCTGCAAAAAAAAAAAAAAAAGTAGAGCCTGATTGCTTAATAAGAATGAACCAGACATCTAAAGAATGTGTGTGGGGAGGGCTTACTCACGTGTATTTGGAGGCATAGGTTTCAAAAAAAAAGTATAATTTTAAGAGATACAGGAGGAAGTCAACCTTTGATGGTAAAAGAGGTAGTATCTAATTTGGAAGGAGCACTGCCAAAAAAGGTGTTAATACATGGAATTCATGATGAGAACAGTAATGCTCCATTGTATAAGGTATGGTTGGAGAGTCCAGTGAAAATTGAAGAAGTTGTGGTAGGAGTAACAGAGAAATTCTCTGTTCTGGAGATACGTTTATCATCAGGAATGATATAAGCTGGATCTCAGGTGGGGATGATGCCTATTGTGGTTGAAAAGCCAATGAAAAATCAGGCAGCTGAGATGTTACAGGAAGTATATCCTGGGATTTTTCCTGACTGTGTGGTAACAAGGTCACAAAATCACAGGTTGAAATGAGAGGTGAAACCAAAGAATAGAAGATAAGGAAGTTGAAGTTCAATTATCAGAAATTGGTTGATCAAATGGTTGAGAACAGGTGCAGGTCAAAGTGGATATTTTTGGTTCAGAGGTTAGTTGAATTACAATAAACAGATGAAAAAGTAAAGCAGCTGTATCAAAAAGCACCCACAGAAGAAGGATCCGAGAGTATCCCAGGATGTTAACATCCTAAAAATGAAGTCTTGATAAGGAAATGGAGACAATTACATATTCAGGCACATGAGAAATGGGCAGGACTTCAAGCTATATTGTCAGTGGGTTATAGAAAGGAGGTTTTTCAGGTAACACACAAGGTGACTGTCCGAAGAAATTTGGAAATAACGAAAACTCAAGCCAAAGTACAAAAACATTTTTATTAGCCCAGACTGCAGAGATGTGGTTGAATTTTGCCAGACATGTTATACGTCTGGTAATAGGAAAATCTCAGGCAGTGAAACCAGCACCTTTGCAAAAAGTCTACTTGATTGCGTAGGACCCGTACCTAAAAAAAGTGGGAATCAAGATCTGTTGACCATAATGGATGTGATACAGGCATACAATAATAAGAGATATACAACATGGAAGCAGACCCTTCGGTCCAAATCGACCATGCTGACCAGATTTCCTAAAAAAAACTCATCCCATTTGCCAGCATTTGGCCCATATCCCTCTGAACCCTTCCTATTCATTCACCCATCCAGATGCCTTTGAAATGTTGTAATTGTACCAGCCTCCACCACTTCCTCTGGCAGCTCAATCCATACACTGACCACCCGCTGCGTGGAAAAGTTGCCCCTTAGGTCCCTTTTACATATTTCCCCTGTCATCTTAAATCTATGCCTTCTAGTTTTGGACTCCCCCAACCTGGGGGAAAGACCTTGTCTATATACCCTATCCATGCCCCTCCTGATTTTATAAACCTCTATAATATCACCCCTCAGCCTCTGATGCTCCAGGGAAAATAGCTCCAACCGATGCAGCCTCTCCCTTATTGCTCAAGCCCTCCAACCCTAGCAACATCCTTGTAAATCTTTTCAAGTTTCATAACATCCTTTCTATAGCAGGGAAAGCAGAACTGCAATGCAGTATTACAACACTGGCCTAAGCATTGTTCCCTACTGCCACATGACCTCCCAACTCCTATACTCAATACACTGACCAATAAAAGGCAAGCATACCAAATGCCATCTTCACTATCCTATGCACCTGCAACTCCACTTTCAAGGAATTATGAACCTGTACTCCAAGGTCTCTTTGTTTGGAATCACGCCCCAAGACCTTACTGTTAAGTGTGTGAGTCCTGCCCTGATTTGCTTTTCCAAAGTGCAGCACCTCACATTTATCTAAATTAAACTCCATCTGCCACTCCTCGATCCACTGGTCCATCAGATCAAGGTCCCATTATATTCTGAGGTAACCTTCTTCGCTGTCCACTACACCTCCAATTTTGGCATAATCAGCAAACTTACTAACCATACCTCCTATGTTCACAACCAATTCACTTATATCAATGACAAAAAGCAGTTACTAGATTTCTGGAGGCCATTCCATTACACAATATCATGGCAAAAGCTGTAGAGGAGTTACTCAATTTTTTAAAAAACTAGATATGAAATACCCACAGAAATACAATCAGATCAAGGGTCAAATTTTACATTAAAGTTATTCAAGGTGGTTATGGATAGCTTAGGAATAAAACAATTTAAATTAACTGCATACCATCCAAAATTGCATGGAGCATGAGAAAAATGGCACCAAACTTTAAAAGATCATGTTGAGGGCTTATAGTCAAGACTATCCAGAGAGCTGGGATAAAGGAATTCCATTAGTACATTTTACAATTAGGGAATAATGAATCAACTAATTTCAGTCCAACTGAATTAGTTTTTGCACGAGGTGGGAGGACCACTGAAACTAAGAAAGGATAAAATTGATAAGTCAGAGTTAAGAGATCATAAATTTGGACTCTGTCAAATTTTGGGGAAAGATTAAATAGAGTGGGTAGCGCAGCATGTGGTGAAACAGAAAGTAGACAAGAAATCAAAATTTGTTGTTTTGCTAGAGGAGATAAAGTATTACAATTAGTCCCAGTGATAGGTGAACCTTTAGAGGGAAAGTTTAGTGGGCTTTATCAAATCGAAAGGGAATTGAATGAGGTGAATTATTTGTTAAGGATGCCAGGGAGAAGAAAAACCGTCATGTGAATATGCATAAATGGTATTTTGATAGGGAAAGAATGCAAAAGGATAATGTGGTACTTGTTACAACTCAGAGTGAAGAACCAATTCCAGTCAATTCTGAATTTGCTATTCCTCAAACTAAATTGGATAATGAGCAAGTTCGCAAAAATTGGAATAAGTAATTGAATTATCTTCCAGAAGAAAATCAAAATGACCTGAGTTATTACAATCACATGGAGAGGTATATGGGAATAAGCTGGGAAGTACTAACATGATTACTCATGATGTAGAGAAAAGAAATGTGATTCCAATTATGCAACATCCTTATAGACGTAACCCTCAAATTGGGTCAAGTTCAAGAGATTGAAAGCATGCTCAAAGACAATATTATCAAAGTAAGTTGCAGCAAATGGAGCACACCCATTGAAATGGTGCCAATACCAAATAGTACCTAATGTTCAGTACTGATTCCCGTCAAGTCAATGCAGTTCCAAAATTGGATTTGCGTCCTATTCCACAGCTGAAAGACTGTATTAAGAAGGTGGGATAAGTAACTTATATTTTGAAGCTAGGTTTACTCAAAGGATTCTAAGATAGTAAAGGAAATTTCAGCATTTGTGACACCAAATGGACTTTACCAGCTTGAAGTTATCCTATTTGGTATGAAAAATGCACCAGCCGCATTTCAAAGACTAACCAATAAAGTCATTTTGGCATTACCCAATTGTGTGGTTTACGTAGACAATCTGGTGATTTTTAGTCACATATGGAAGCAACATGTGGAGTATCTATCAGAATTGTTCGATTGACTTCAGAAGGTGGGCTTCGTGATAAACTTGGTTAAGAATGAGTTTGCATAAGCCCAAGACACATTCAGAGGCCATATCATTGGACATGGACAAATGGCCCCATGATGTGTGAAAACAAAAGTTATTGGTGAGTTTCCCATACCATCAACGAAAAGGGAAGTACTACAATTCCTGGGACCACGTGGTTTTTAATCAAAAATTTGCAGCAGATTCTAGCAGCATGCTTGCTCCACCAACTTGTTGAATAAGTGCTGAAAATTTCAGTGGATGGAGTAATGTCAGAAGACAATGACAGTCTGAAAGCTGTTAACCAGCGCCCAGTGTTAGCCACATTTGATTATGCAAAGCCATTCAAGATGGTTCCCAACGCGAGTGATGTGGGCGTTGGTGCTGTACTCTTGCAAGACAAAGAGAAGATACTCAGACTTATTGGATATCTTCCCAGAAAGTGAATATTTGTTAATGGGAAAATTCCACAATTGAGAAGAAGACCTGGAGTTTAGTGTTGGCATTGCAACATTTCAATATTTACGTTGTCATTAATATACCAGAGACAATTGTACGTAGGCTGTAGACTTGCTTGCCAAGCCGGTGTGTTTGGTTGCAGACGTTTCATCACCCTGCTAGGTAACATCGTCAGTGCACCTCCACTGAAGCACTAGTGTTCTGTCCCGCTTGTTATTTGTACACCGCGGTTTGCCGGGGCATGAGTTCTAGTTCCATTTTTCAGTGGGCTGTATATCGGATCCAGTTCAATGTGTTTGTTGACGGGAATTCCAGTTAGAATGCCAGGCCTCAAGGAATTCCTTGGCATGTCTCTGTTTGGCGCATGCTATTACGGATGTGTTGTCCCAGTCAAATTCGTGTCCTTCTTTATCATGTATCGAGACCAGTGAGAATTGGTCGTGTCTCTTGGTGGCTAGTTGGTGTTCGTGTATCCTTATTGTCCGTTTTCTTCCAGTTTCACCTATGTAATATTTTTCACAAAGTATTTTGTATGTTACATTAGTTTTATTGATTGTGGGTATGGGATCCTTTACGTTCATCAGTAGCTGTCGCAGGGTGGTTGTTGGTTACTCTGATACCTAGGTGGTTTGTGTAGTCTTGTGGTCGTCTCTGCTACGTATCTAATGCATGGTAGGGTCAGTAGTATGTCTGGCCATTTTGTGTCTTCTTTTTGTGGTCAGTCGTGGAAGAGAACAATCTGCCATTACCTTCGCAACTGACCACAACAAGAACTGAACTTCTTATATTCAGCTCCAAGAATAGTTAGGATTTGCAATGCTCCAAATACAGATTCAACAGATTTAAACAAAAGTGGACAAATATTTGAAAGAATAAAAAAAAGGAATATGGAGAAAAGTGGGAAATGGGGGCTTAATTAAATTGTGGTTAGAAAAAGATAGACCATTGAACTGGGCAGTACCTTTTATCTCTGATACAATTTTAACCCCACTGCGAAGCCTCTTCTAAGGATGCCTACCCCGAAGAAGTTACCCTCCTCCCTCCGGAGGAACCTCAGGGAATCTCTCTCCCACTGCAACTCTCTCATCTTTACTGGCTCCATCCCCGCCTCTTCGACTTGTCTGCCTCCTCTCCACCTATCCTCTCCTCTATCCACCTCCCCCTCTCTCCCTATTTATTTCAGAACCCTCTTCCCCTCCCCCATTTCTGATGAAGGGTCCAGGCCCGAAACGTCAGCTTTCCTGCTCCTCTGATGCTGCTTGACCTGCTGTGTTCATCCAGCCCCATGCTTGTTATCTCGGATTCTCCAGCATCTGCAGTACCTTTTATCTCTGAGACCATTGAACTGCATGTGTGAGATTACTTTATGAAAATAGGGAATTTAAATTAACGAGGGAGGTTATCACCCATACATTAAAAACTAATTGCATAAAATCTGGATAATGAAAACCAGTTTGTCAGCAGGTGCAAAACAGTCATTTTTGTAACCAAGTGTGCCAACCGAGGCTGTAGTGACTGGACAGTAGTGGAAAATATTACGAAAAAGAGAAGGGTGTGTACACACTATGACAGGATGAGCAGAAATTATGGTGTGATGAGATGGGGCAGTGCAAATATGACAGAGCTGGGATGGTTTTCTTATATTATTCCATGGGATGTGGATGTTGCTGGCTAGACCAGCATTTATTACCCATTCCTAATTTCACTTGTGAAAGTTTACTGGGTCATGTTGCTAAACCACTGAAGTCCATTTGGCACACCTGCCGGGAAGATAGGTTTCTGATTTTGATTCCACTGCTTTGAAGGTACAGCGACATAATCCCAAACAGGATAGAGTGTGGCTTCAAGGGAAACTTGCAGGTGGTCATTCTGATATTCCCATGCACCTATTCCCCTTGAGATTTTTACATGGTTGTGGTTTTAGAAGGTGCTGTCAAAGGAAGCTTCATGAATTTCTGGCATTGCATCGATAGTGGGAATGAATATTGAAGATAGTGGATGGGGCGCTGATCAAGCGAATTGCTACGTCCTGGATGATTTCTTCAGAGTTGCTGGAACTGCATTCATCAAGATACATGCAAAGTAATCCCAATTTGTAGCTTTGTAATTTGGTAGGATGAAGGTTGGGTGGTTGTGGAAGCAACCTGGCAGGACAAGAAAGGAAGAGTCCTGGATGCAACACAGACCTGGGTGGGGGACTATACTGGGGTGCCAATTCAAAGGATAGGGTGGGGGCATGACAGGATTCACATATGGTGGAATCTTGATGTGTTGGAGTGTAGTGCAGATACAGTCATAGAATCATACAGAACAAAAGAAGTCCTTTGGCTCACTGAGTCTATACTGCCAAAAATACACTGCTATCTACATTAGTTTCACTTTCCCACACTGGACCTAGAACCTTGAATGCTATGATACTTCAAGTGCTCATGAAAGAATGTTTTGAAGGTTGTGAGATCTCCCACTTCAACTATCCTTCTAGGCAGTGCACTCTGCACCCCATCACCCTCTGTGTGATAAAGCTTTTCCTCAAATCCCTCTAAAGCTCCCATCTTACACTTTAGTAGTAGGAAGTTCTTCAGCGAGAGGGTGGTGAATCCATGGAGCTCTGCAGCCTTGCGTGGTAGAGTCCAAGACATCGAGTGTAATTAAGACAGATAGGTTCTTGATTAGTGAAGAGATCAAGAGTTATGGGGAGAAGGCAGGAGAATGAGGTTCAGAAACAACGGTGTTCAGGGAGATGGTGTAGACTGGAGCAGCACAGGACAGGACAAGAAGATGAGTACAAAGAGACCCGGGGGGGGGTTGGGTAACGGGTGCAATGGGGACAGGAGGGCACTTGGGTACAGCAGAATGGAGTGGGGGTGGGGGTCTCATATAATAGGGGTAGGCAATGGCTACTGATATTATCATGGGACTGTTAATCTAGAGACCCAGATAACATTCTGGGGGGTTAAAATTGTTTCAGAGATAGCAGGAACTGCAGATGCTGGAAAATCTGAGATAACAAGGTGTACAGCTGGATGAACACAGCAGGCCAAGCAGCAGAGGAGCAGGATCGATAGGGATGTGGGGAGCCAATGTGGGGAAGAGAAGGAAGATACAGGCGCAGATACCTACGGGAGGTGCACTTGCTCTCACCTGCCAGGCCATTTCTGAAGAAGGGTCTAGGCCCAAAACGTCAGCTTTCCTGCTCGGCCTGCTGTATTCATCCAACTCTACACCTTGTTATCTAACATTCTGGGGGCCCAGGTTTGAATCCTACCATAGCACATGGCAGAATTTGAATTCAATAAAATATCTGGAATTAAGAATCTAATGATGACCGTGAGTCCATTGTCAACTGACAGAAAAAACCCACCTGGTTCACTAATGTCCTTTAGGGAAGGAAAATACATCCTTACCTGGTCAGGCCTACATGTTACTCCATACCCACAGCAATGTGGTTGATTTGTAATTACCCTGTGGGGAATTAGGCATAGACAATAAACACTGCCTTGCCAGTGACGCCTGGAATGGGATGGGAGAGAGGGATGGGCACAGCAGGGCAGAATACGGCATCCAGCTCTGGTACGACAGGGTACAGAAATGGCAGGATGGTGATGTGGATATGGCAAGACAGTGTGCAGATATGGTAGGTGGGGGTACAAGGCACAGACACTGTACGATGTAGTTCGTAGATACGGGGTTGGGGGTGCAGAAGGCAAGTGAATACGGTGCTCCTATGATGCTGCTTGGCTTGTGTTCATCCAGCTCCACACCTGGTTATCTTGAATACGGTGGGTGGACGTGCATGCAGATACGCCAGGATAGGGAGTGTTGGGAGCCGATACGAATGGGGTTGAGTGGGGGAAAGAGAAGGAAGGTACGGGTCGGGGGAGAGAAGGAAGGTAGGGGCGCGGATACCGGCGGGAGGTGCGCTCGCTCTCACCTGCCGGGCCTTCCACCTCCCGGAGGCCGGGGTCCCGCGGGGTGTCACGCTGTCCGTCCAGGTCCCGGTCGCCGTTGGCGCCGCGTTTCTTTTCGTAACGGAAGCGGTCGAGGTTGAAGGAGCTCATCCGGGAACTGAGAGGTTGGCGGCGGTTGGGAAGCAGATTCGAACCCGGAGCCGTTAAGACCGTTAGTACCGGCCGGCTCGCGGAGAAGAGGTGGAGGAGGCGGCGGCTGCTGCTGCTGCTGCCAATGAGGCCCAGGGAAACACACACAGAGAGAAAAAGACTTCAAACCGCTCGGTACATAATTTTTTAACGAAACAAACACCGGCCGCCAACCCGTACTTAGCTATTCTCGGTAAATTTAGAAAAAAATTATTTACGATGAAGCAATTTCCCGCGCTGTTCCGAGGGAACGACAACAACAAGCGCTCCCATTGGCGGGCGGGCAGGCGGAAGCACCAATCGGCGGGCCGCATGAATTAGAGTGTGGTGCGAGGGGGCGTGCCACGTGACGTCACGGAGTTAAAGGCTTCTCACCCGCATGAACGTGGCTCAGGGGATGGACAGTAAAGTGGGGTTTCCAGCTTCATCGTAAACGCTTACGTTAGTGTCTTCATTTACCGTCTTGTGTCTTTTGTTTTAAAAATTGCCCATCCGCATGTGTCTCTTTGACGAGCAACCTCCTTAAATGGCTGCGGTCACCCTGAAGAGGCATTCCTGATCCTCTGATGCTGCCTGGCCTGTTGTGTTTCTCCTGCTCCACACCTTGTTATCTCATTCTAAGGAGGAATTTTTTCTCAGAAGGTTGAGAGCCTTTGGAACTCCTTGCCACAGAGAGCAGTGGGGACAAAGTCATACAGCACAGAAACAGCCCCTTGGGGCTAACCAGTCCATGCCAACCATAATCCCAAACTAAACTAATCCTACCTGCCTGCTTTTGGCCCCCATCCCTCCAAATGTTTCTTATTCGTGTATTTATCAAATGTCTTTTAAACGTTGTAACTGTACTAGCATCTACCACTTCCTCTGGAAAGTTCATTCCACGGACAGGCCTCCCTCTAAACAAAAAAGTTGTCCCAGTTTCCTTTTTAAATATTTCTCCTCTCACCTTAAAAAATATGCCCCCTAGTTATGAAATTCCCCCACAAGAGGGAGAAGGCATCTGCCGTTTCCTTTATCTAGACTCCTCATGATTTTCAAAACCTCAACTTCCTACGATCTGGTGAGACTGTGTATATTTAAGGCTGAGATAGATTCTTGATCAGTCGGGGAATCAAGGGTTATGGGAAAACGAGCAGGAAAGCAGACACAATGAATGTCTGATTTAGGGTTGCGTGGTGGCTCAATGGTTAGCACTGCTGCTTTACAGCACCAGGGACCTGTGCTCAATTCTGGCCTTGGCCAACTGGAGTTCTGCTTGTGGGTTTCTGTTGGGTGCTCCAGCCTCGTCCTCGGTGGCCACGAATGTGCCGGCTAGGTGGATTCGCCATGGTAATTCAAGCAGGCTCATGGGCTGAACAGCCTAGCCCTGTTAATATTTCTTTTGATTTCTCCTGTGTTCGTACACATACATTTCTGTTAAGGGAGGGAATCCAGGATTTTGACCCGGCAACATTAAAGGAAATGGTGATATGGTGTATGAAGCAAATCAAAACACAACTTGCTGGATAAACTCAGCAGATCTGACAGTATCTGTGAAGAGAGAAAAACAGAGTGCAGGATGACTGGACTTGAAAATGTTAATTCTATGTTTTCTCTTCACAAATGCTGTCAGAACTGCTGAGTTTCTCCAGCAATTTGCTTTTTTTTGTTTCAGATCGCCAGCATCTGCAGTTCTTCATTTTTATTCAGAATGGTGTGTGGTTTGGATGAGATCTACCAAGTGATAGTCTTTCCATTGGATCTGCTGCCATGCTTCTTCTAGATAGTACATGCTATGTTTGGAAGGTGCTATTGAAGGATCCTTGGTGAATTGTTGCAGTGCATGCTATAGGTGATAGGCCTTGCTCCCACTATGCATCAATAGTGCATGGAGGAAATGTTTAAGTTAGTGGAATCGGTGCTTGTTGAATAGATTGCTATGACCTGGATGATATCAAACTCGTTGAGTGTTAGTATAAGACCATAAGATATCGGAGTAGAATTAGGCTGTTCATCCCATTGAGTCTGCTGTGCCATTTGTTCATATCTGATACATTTCTTAACCTCATTCTCCTGCCTTCTCCCTATAACCTTTGATCCCCTTACTAATCAAGAACCTATCTATCTTTGTCTTAAGGACACTCAATAACTAAGCCTCCACTGTCTTTTGTGGCAGTGAGTTCCACAGATTCACCATCCTCCAACTGAAGAAATTCCTCCTCATCTCAGTTCTAAACGGTAATCCCTTCACTTTGAGGCTGTGCCCTTGGGTTCTAGTCCGTCCTACTCGTGGAAACATCTTCTCCATGTCCACCCTAAGCAAGCCTGACAGTATTCGGTAAGTTTCAATCAAATTCCCTGTCATCCTTCTAAACTTTCTTCAACTGCTCCCCATATGACAAGCCCTTCATCCTGGGATCATTCTTGTAAACTCCGTCTGGACCTCCTCCAAGGCTACCACATCCTTGCTTAGATACAGGGCCAAAACTGCTCACAATATTCCAGATGTGGTCTGACCAGAGCCTTATACAGCCTCAGCAGTACATCCCTGATATTCTAGTGCTCTTGATGTCAAAGCTAACATTGCATTTGCCTTCCTAGCAGCCAACTGAACCAGCATGTTAACCTTAAAAGAATCCTGAGCTTGGACTCTTAAGTCCTCTTGTGCTTCAGATTTTGAAAACCTTTCCCCATTTAGAAAATAGGCTTTGCCTCTGTTCTTCCCACCAAAGAGCATAACCTCACATTTTCCCACATTGTATTCCATGCACTGCCACTTTCCCCACACAGCCTGTCCAAGTCCTTCCGCAGCCTCCACCCCTTCCTCAACACTACGTGTCCGTCCGCCTATCTTTGTGTCATCTGCAAATTTAGCAAAAATGCCCTTCGTTCCTTTGTCCAGATTGTTAATGTATGAGGTGAATACTGAACCCTGGGGAACTCCAGTAGTCACTGGTTGCCATGCTGTTAAAGATCCCCTTATCCTTACCATCTGCTTTCTGCCTGTTAGTCAATCCTCTATCCAGTACCTTGATCCTAACACCATCAGCCCTTGTCTTATTTAGCAGCCTCTTGTGCGGCACTTTGTCAAAGGCCTTCTAGAAATTCAAACAGATCACATCCACTGGCTCTCTTTTGTCTGACTTTCTTGTTACCTCCCAAAGAATTCTAACAGATTTGTCAAAGACATGCTGACTCAGCTCTTTTTTTAACTTTGCACTTCCAAGTTCTCTGCAATCTCTTCTTTAATAGTGGACTCTAAAATCTTAGCAATGTTCGAGGCCAGGCTAACTAGTCTATTATGTCCTGTCTTCTGCCTTCTTCATTCCCCCACCCCACTTCTTAAACAGCGATGTTACATTAGCCACTTTCTAGTCTCTTCTGGGATTATCTCTGACTCCAGTGATTCCTGAACGATCACAGCAATTCTTTCACAATCTCCTCAGCTGACTCCTTCAAGTTCTGGTATGCTGCTAGTGTCTTCCACTGTGAAGACTGATGCAAAGTACTAATCAGTTCCTCCTCCACTTCTTTGTTCTGCTAGTTCTCAAGCCTCATTTCAAGTGGGCCAGTGTCCATTCTTGCCTCTCTTTCCACTCTTACCTTTTATATATCTAAAATCTTTTACAATCTCTTTTATATCACTCGGTAGCTTACTTTCATTTTTCATCTGTTCCTTTTGTTTTAGTTCTCCACTGCTGGTTTTTAAAGGCTTTGCACTCCTCTGGTCTTCACATTGTGTGCTTTTCTTTGCTTTTATGTTGTCCTGGATGTCCCGTTAGGGACTAGGTCAGACCCCCTCAAAATATTTTAAGAAAATAGCCTAGACACTAACATTTTTTTATTTTAGGTGTGAAATGGATGCAACTCGTCAAACCACGTGGCTTTAAGCAAAACACGATTTTTTTAAACACTACAGTTAAAACACGAACAAAAGAAAGTTGAATTTAGAATAACTTAACTCTTGGAAAACTTAGCTGAATCCTCATTATAGTAACGTAACTGTTCCAGTATAGTAACATACCATAAACACACCTCTTGGCAAAAAGGTAAATTCAGACACAGATTCTTACAGGCAGGAGGGCACAACATCCAGGGAGATTTCAGAGAAAGTCAGTTAGGAATCATTTACTGAAGCTTGCAACCCTGGTACTCACACATGACTGCTACTGCTTAAAAACGTTAGAACCTGAACTGGGAGAACTGGCCACTCTCCTTCCATTATTAAACTGTTTTTTTAAAAGCCTTAGCTCCCTAGACTCTTTGGCGCCTCTGCATGTACAACGTCTCTTCAGTAAAATCCAGGACAAAATAACCTTTTTAAAGTGGCAGCACCGTCACACTTGTTGGCCATGATAGCTTCGTCCTCCCCTTAGTAGGTTGTTGGAACTTCACTCTTTCAATAAGTGGTAAGTATTCCATTTGACTGCTGAATTATGCCCTGTACATCATTGACAGATTTTAGGGAATCAATAGGTGAGCTATTTGACGAAGTGGTCCCAGCCGCTGACGAAAGCTTTCCTCCCTCTCCTGA
The DNA here is from genome assembly GCA_024137785.1 of Ginglymostoma cirratum. Classification (NCBI taxonomy): domain Eukaryota; kingdom Metazoa; phylum Chordata; class Chondrichthyes; order Orectolobiformes; family Ginglymostomatidae; genus Ginglymostoma; species Ginglymostoma cirratum. Next base: position 33,999,434 of record JAHRHZ010000218.1, on the reverse strand, counting down.
ACCCTAACAGACTAACTGTATCTGTGAGTTTTCAAGGATATTTTAGAAACCCTTGAGAAGGTAATATTGAGGATCTTCTTGAATTGCTGCCCTTCATGTGGTGTAGATAAATCGACAAGAAAGGCTATAAATCATGCTGTGGAAACTGTCTAGGTATCTCCCTGATGCTGATAGCAAGGATGAAAGTCCTGATGCACATTTTCCTGAATCACCTACTTCCGGTGGCTAAGAGATACGCTGAGGAACTACTGACATGATTTTGTTGCCAGGAAAATGTCAGAAAATGTCAAGAACAACACCAGGAACTCTTCATTGCATTTGGCAATCTGACTGAATATTCCACCTCTCATTCATATTGAAGAAGGGATGTTGCAACATGTCGAATACTTCCCTTAGCAGCCACCTCCCTAAAAATCCAACCATTGATCAAGAGATCCACCACTGGATCAGCTGCACCTATTCAGCTTTCTACAAATCACAGTAGCAAGTCTTTGGAAAAAAAGACCCCCACATGTCAATTGCTGACAAAGGGTCCCAACCCTAAACGTCGATTTTCCTGCTCCTCTGCCAGGAATATATTTGGGCAGCGGGGTCTAAGGAAATAAGAGAGGCTATCAAATTGAAAGAGAAGGCATACAAAGTAACCAAAAACAGCATAAAACTAGATGATTGGGAAAACTTTAAAGGTCAACAGAAAGCCACAAGAAGAGCTATAAAGAAAAGTAAGATAGAACATGAGAAAAAACTAGCACAGAATATAAAGACAGAGAGCAAAAGTTTCTATAAATATATAAAACGAAAAAGCGTGGCTAAAGTAAACGTTGGCCCTTTAGAGGATGAGAAGAGGAATTTAGTTATGGGATATGATGAAATGGCCGAGGCATTGAACAGGTATTTTGTATCAGTCTTCACAGTGGAAGACACTAATAACATGCCAGTAATTGACAAAGAGATGAAGGTAGGTGAGGACCTGGAAACAATCATTATTATGGAAGAGGTAGTGTTGGGCAAGCTATTGGAGCGAAGGATTGATAAGTTTCCTGGCCCTGATGGAATGCATCCCAGGGTACTGAAAGAGATGGTGGGAGAAATAGCAGGTGCACTGGCGGTAATTTTCTGAAATTTGTTGGACTCTGGGGCAGTCCCAGCAGATTGGAAAACAGCAAATATGACACCACTGTTTAAAAAGGGAGGTAGACAAAAGATGGGGAATTATAGACCTGTTAGCTTAACCTCTGTAATGGGGAAGATGCTTGAGTCTATTATCAAGGAAGAAATAGCAAGGCATCTCGATAGAAATTGTCCCATTGGGCAGACGCAGCATGGGTTCATGAAGGGCAGGTCATGCTTGACAAATCTTTTGGAATTCTATGAAGACTTTACGAGCAAGGTGGACAATGGGGACCCAGTGGATGTGGTGTACCTGGATTTCCAAAAGGCCTTTGACAAGGTGCTGCACAAGAGGCTGCTGCATAAGATAAGGATTCATGGCATTAGGGGTAAAGTGTTAGCATGGATAGAGGATTGGTTGACTAACAGGAAACAAAGAGTAGGGATAAATGAGTGCTATTCTGGCTGGCAATCAGTGATTAGTGGTGTGCCTCAGGGATCGGTGTTGGGGCCGCAATTATTTACAATTTATATTGATGATTTGGAGTTGGGGACCACGTGCAGGGTGTCAAAGTTTGCAGATGACACTAATATGAGTGGCAGAGCGAAGTGTGCAGAGGACTGTGAAACTTTGCAGAGAAACATAGATACATTGAGTGAGTGGGCAAAGGTCTGGCAGATGGAATACAATGTAAATAAATGTGAAGTCATACATTTTGGTAGGAGTAATAGTAAAAAGGATTATTACTTGAATGATAAAAAGTTGCAGCATGCTGCTATGCAGAGGGACCTGGGTGTCCTTGTGCATGAATCACAGAAGGTTGGTGTGCAGGTACAACAAGTAATTAGGAAAACAAATGGAATTTTGTCCTTCATTGCTAAAGGGATTGAGTTTAAAAGCAGAGAGGTTATGTTGCAGCTGTACAAGGTGCTGGTGAGGCCACACCTGGAGTATTGTGTGCAGTTTTGGTCTCCTTACTTGAGAAAGGTTGTACGGCACTGGAGGGGGTGCAGAGGAGGTTCACTAGGTTGATTCCAGAGTTGAGGGGTTGGCTTATGAGGACCGACTGAGTAGATTGGGATTATATTCATTGGAATTCAGAAGATTGAGGGGGGATCTTATAGAAACATATAAAATTATGAAGGGAATAGATAAGATAGAAGTAGAGAGGATGTTTCCACTGGCAGGTGAAGCTGGGACAAGAGGGCATAGTCTCAAGATGAGAGGGAGCAGATTTAGGACTGAATTGAGAAGGAACTTCTTCACCCAGAGTGTTGTTAATCTATGGGATTCCTTGCCCAGTGAAGTAGTTGACACTACTTGAGTAAACGTTTTTAAAGCTAAGGTAGATTTTTTTTGAACAATAAAGGAATTAAGAGATACGGTGAGAGCGAGAGTAAGTGGATCTGAGTCCACGAAAAGATCAGCCATGATCTTATTGAATGGCGGAGCAGGCTCGAAGGGCCGGATGGCCTACTCCTGCTCCTAGTTCTTATGTTCTTATGTTCTGATGCTGCCTGACCTGCTGAGTTCCTCCAGCTCCATACTGTATTGACTCTGACTTCCAGTTTCTGCAGTTCTTGTTATTTCCTCCGCATATCAACATAAGTCCCAGTGTGCAGAGCAGTTGTCGTTGCCACAATCATGTTCTGCAGTAGCAAATGAACTTGAATTGTGACACATAAGAGAACTTGTAAAATACCACCAGCAAAGCCTCCACTGCATTCTCTGGATTAAATATGAGGACCCATTATACAAGTGCCAGTGTCCTTCATGAAGGCAGTTCTACACACATTCAGGCCAAAAACCTCCAAAACCAACTCCAACAGTATCATCTGGACAGGTTAAATTAGCTCACTTTTAAGGTCCCGTTCCTCAACTCAATTGTTAGTGTTCCAGGAGGACAGAAAAAATGCTACAAAGACACAAGTTTTCCTTGAAGTCTGGCAGCATTAACATCAATGACTGAGGGGAGCTTGCCACTAATCATTTTAAATGATGACAACTTGTCCATCAAGCTGCATCATGAATCCAAATACTTTAATGACGAGACAGAGTGGTGACAGAGAAGGATCAAATCCAGCTGTCTGAGTTCCACTGTTTGTCATGGGACATCTGCCCCATGTGCTCATAGATCTGTGGGTGCAGAATCAACCTGTACAGTCACACGAACATTCATGGCAGAAACTTGCACCCTCAGTCAATCTCATCCTCAAACTGAGGGACAACCAATGATGAAAGTACATCTATAGCACTGTTACACAGTGAAAGCATTTTCAAGATGTTGATCCAGCAACAGTGAAGGAATGGTGATATCGTTCCAAGTCAGGATGGTGTGTAGCTTGGAGTCGAATTTGTGGGTGTTGATGTTGCTGCACCTGCTGCCACTGTGTGATAGAGATCAGAGTTGGAAGGTGCTGTTGAAGGAGCTATAGTGCATTACTGCAGTGTAACTGAATACATTAAACCCTCTTGCCACTGTATGCACAGCCTTAGAATTAGAGGGGGTCAATTTAGAACGGAAATGAGGAGACATTTCTTCAGCCAGAGAGTGGTGGGCCTGTGGAATTCATTGCCACGGAGCGCAGTGGAGGCCGGGACGTTGAATGTGTTCAAGTCAGAGATTGATAAATTCTTGATCTCGCAAGGAATCAAGGGCTACGGGGAGAGTGTGGGTAAGTGGAGTTGAAATGCCCATCAGCCATGATTAAATGGCGGAGTGGACTCGATGGGCCGAATGGCCTTACTTCCACTCCTATGTCTTATGGTCTTATGGTATGCCGCTTGTGGAGGCAGTAACCATTGAAAGTGGTGGCTGGGGTGCCAGTCAGGTGAGCTTCTTTTTACTGGATGTTTTGGAACCTCATGAGTCTTGTTGAAATTGTACTTAGCCAGACAAGTGTAGAATACTCAATCCTGACATGCTTCATAGATGGTGGACCAGCACTGGGGAGGCAGGTGAGTAATTAGAGAGATTTGCTTGGAGAGTTGTGGAAAAGAAAGGACTTGCATTTTGACAACACCTTTTATAAAGTCTGGATATCTCAAAATGCTTTACAGTCAAAGAAATACTTCTTACTGAGCTTTGTTACCGGTCTAATGTTAATAAATGCAGCAGTCAGTTTGCACACAGCAATCTCCACTGACAGCATAATGTAGAAATAGTCTGATTTTGTGATTTTTTTTGAGGGATAAATGCCGGCCAGGACAGTTCTGGCCCAGTCAGGAGGATGGTAGCTGAGCAGCCCCAGGAGTGTCAATGGGAGCATTGCTGAAACTGAACTTGGAGTCTTTGTAGCAATGAACGGCAATGCACTCCTCACAAACTGGCAAATGGGATTTGGGGCATTGTAGCCGGTCATGGACGGTTTATAGGGGTGGGGTGGGAAGGGAGGAATGTTGGTGAAGCCAGGTGGCACTATTGCCAGGGTGAGGCAAATGCCACAGGGGGGCCATTCATGAGTCAAAGATTTCCACAAAAATGGCATTTCCTAGAGCCCACTGGGAGGCTGCAAGGATCTGCATGACAGCCTCTCCTACTGCTGCTAATATGCGAGCAGACTCCATGACTGCATTACCAGATAAATGAGTTAGTGAGAATGAAACAAGAGTCACTGAAAACCAAAATGTATCCCCAAAAGTTAGAAATAGCCCTTGGGGAAAATGTCAAGAAGATTATTTTAATGACCTTATCCACTGTGGCAAATATTGCCAGCATCGGGAATTACTGGAATTGTGTTCCACCTATGACTTTTAAAAGCCTCCAGAATGGGTGCAATTCCATGAATAATTGGCCCAGGTCATCTTGGTCACATTCTATTTTATTGCGAATTTTATATTATTTCCAGCCTGAAAAACACCTGTTAACCATTACTCTGTTTGCTATTCCTCAGCTAATTCTGTACCCACATTGCTACTGTCCATTTTGTTCCATGGCCAGTAACTTTCCTCACAAATCTGTTGTCTTGCAATATGTTGAATACCCTTTTGAAGTCATTGTCCAGTACATCAACAGCCTTTCCCTCATCAAACGACTCTGGTACGTCTTCAAAATACTCCAACAAATTTGTTAGACACGACTTTCCCTTTGCAAATCCATGCTGACTCTTTCAAATTGACTATTTTTCCATGTGACTATTTTATCCTGAATAATTGTTTGTAGAAATTTTCCCACTACTGAAGTCAAATTGACTGGTCTGTAATCGATTGGTTTATCTTTACAACATTTTTTGAACAAGGGCATAAGGTTTGCTCTACCCCAGTTGTCCTGTAGCACCTCAGAAAGTATGAATGATTATTTCCTGTATCACTGCAATTTCCACTCTCACTTTCTTCAATATCCTTGTATGCATCTCATTTGGTCCCAGTGCCTCATCAGTTTTAAATACCACCAACCTGTCCAAACCCCCCTCCTAATCAATTTTAAACACATTTAGTGATGGAGTATCCTCTTCTGATACCCTGGCCTGGATAGTATCTACCTCATGGGTAAAGAGAGATGCAAAATATTCATTTAACGTCTTAAATGAATCTCTTTCCTCTATGCACAAATCCACTTTTTGGTCCCAATTTGGCCCTACTACTCCTTTTGTCATTTTTAAAAATTTTTGATTTCTTTTTATGTCTCTGCAGTATTTTTGCATAATCCCTGATTGCTTCTTTTATTTGTTTTCAGCTTGTGTGTCAGTTATACTTATTATCTGACAGCTGTCATGAGCCCACTTTTTCTCTTTTAACTTACTTGCTATCTCCTTTATGATCCAGGGAGCTGTAAATTTGTTTGTCCTACCTTCCTTTTGAGGGAATACACCTTGACTATGCCTGAACTGTCTTTACATAGAAGGTACCCTACTGTTCAATCACCATTTTCCCCACTAACCTTTAGTTCCAATGTATCCAGCCTAATGTTGTTCTTGACCCATTGAAGTTGCCTGTCTGCCAGTTGATTATTCTTTCTCTGGATTGGCCAATAACATTTTTTACCAACTCCTTAAATCTTACAAATTCACGACCCCACAAATGTTCCCCAGTGTCACTTGATCTACTTTGCCCACCTCATTCCCAAAAAACAGATATATCAGTGCTTCCTTTCTTGTTGAACTGGACACATACTGCTATAGGAGATTCTCCTGAACATTATCTGGGATTGTTTGCCCCTCCCTCCCCCCTATACTGCCACTATCCCAATCTATGCATGGTTCAGTAAAGTACCCCATTACAACTACTCTCTAATGCTTACACCTCTCTGTAATTTCCACGCAAATTTGTTGCTCTATGCCTTTACCACAATTGTATTAAAATTGAAGAGAACTGAGATACTACTAAAAAAAAGCTTAATTTTATAATAAATTCACTACGATATCTGTAGCAGTAAAGCTAGTTTATTAAATAACCACATGGGACTCAGTTTAGACCTTGTATAGAGGCATATAAGTAATTTATTTAACTATGATTAATAACATACAGTAACAGATAAGGTTAGAAGATTACATGTTGTATGCTGCATTTATATGTTGCAACAGGCAACCATTAAATAAAAAAATGTTGATTATCATTGCTTGCCTGTAACAGGCATGTGTTTCTACATCATTATGATTATTTTTGTGTTTCATCGTAGACATTCTTTGCAAATTTAAAGCCACTCTAAGTGAATCTTATGGACCCTATTATCTGAAGCTCAACTTTTCTGGCTTACAGGGTGTGAAGTGATGATGAGATTCTAAAAGAGAATCGTTATCTTGCATATCAATCAGTGGAGCACATCATATACCATGGTACAATTCTCCTGTCTTTAACAGTGAACTGCAAAGGTCAGATTACTAAATTAAGATGCAGGCTTCAGAATAACGTGCAGATTTATTTACAGAAGACTGAAAACCAACCATATGATAAGTAAAATATAAATTTCTCTATTCAAATATACAAAAAAAATGAGTTAACCTTCTCTTTGAATATGGACTTTTAACTATTTTCTTATTGTCAACCCAATCTAGCCTACATCCTTAGTTAGGCACAGCATTCAGTTAAAATTACATAGCTTTGCAGCCACAACATTTACACCCTAAATATCCCAAGTTGTTAGCTAACTCCCTAATTAACTGTGTAACGTTAGACCTCAGATTCTATGATGTCAGTCAACAAGTACTCTGTGCAATCAATGACCCTGTTCACTTGTCAGAGGTTTCAGAAAGAACTGTCAGTCAAGTCCACTACATTAGTCTGGGATCTGTTCTTTGATCTAAGCCCAAATAGCATGGGATGACCTCCGCAGTCATCCCGACACAAAGGAGGAGATAACTGTGTATCTTTCATAAATACATTAGCTGAAACAGCCATTCATCAATATAGAATGTAGGAAATGTTTGACAATGGTAAAGATGTTTACGATGCCAAATAATGGCCCTGTTGAATTAACGCTCAGACAGCCATTGTCTGGGTCACAATCAATTTCTACATTGCAACAAAACTATTCTGACTTCAAAATTGTTCCCCCTTCCCCAACAAGGTAACCTTGGGCCTTCCTTTCACAGATTTATTTCCTCTTTCAAGGTATCGATTACTGATCCCCACACCCTTCAAATTTTCACGATCTTCGTGAGGATTGTTTCTACAGTGCCCTGGAGGTAGCGTGACTCCAGTCCTTGTATTCCCACTCTTCCTCACCCCTCCTCCTCACCCCATGAATGTTGACACTCTCCTGCTGGCATTGTCATCCTTCCCAACAGCTGTGTCCAGGACAACATGCTGGTGCATGCAAATGAGTATAGGGAGCTAACATCCTTTAGATCTCACTCTCTGGGGACTGGGGGAGAGGCAAATGCTTCTCACTTAGCTTCCACATGTCTGATTCCTGCCAGGAGTTCAAAGTTAATGGGTGCACATTGGGGGTTGCTTAATGAATTGATAGGATGAAACCTATTGCTATCAGAGTTAGATGTATCAGGAAGGCCTTTTAAATAAGGAACTTTAAGCAGTTCGAATTACAGATAATTTATAACCCCATAAAAAACCATTTGACCAAGCTGATCTGTGCCAATTTTTACACACCATGGGGCTCTTTCCACCCTATATCTAACTATTCACATCACCTTTCTGTAGCTTTTTCGTTACTCTTTATAGCGTCCATCAACTATTCACTTCAAGGATTCTATGTGGTAGCAAACGGCACTTCCTGGGTAGGGAGGTTTTTACTGAATTCCTTATTGGGTTTACAATATTAGTGACTATCTTACATTTCTGACCCCTAGTTTTGGACTCCTTAACATAGAGATAAAAAAAGGATACTTCCAGTTGTATCAAATTGACAAAAAATGTGCTTATTTTTGACTTATAGTTCTCAAGGACCATATCAGTTTTTGAATTTAAAGCATACTTTCTGAGATAATTGAATTTCATTCTATATATGTAATATTTATTTATTCATTTTTGTCACTAACAATAACCCACTCTAGACTTTGTAATTCATGAGTTGTCAGGTCATGCTCACTCAAAGATTAGATGGCATGTCAACAGATGACAGCAGAGATGACTGTAACGATAACAGCTTCACAACTATATGACTAACAATGATGTCTTCTTCATGCGTGCATTGCATAAGTATGGAACTGGAGCCTTCTTCCACTACATTTCTCCAGACTCCTGAAGATTTCAACGCAAAGAATTTGAAGCGATGAATTTTTTTGCCATTTGTTTTGAGCAGACTCAAGTGCTGAGGTCGCAATGCAAGGCCCAGAGTGCAGACAGGGTGTGTAACTATGGCTACCTCTTCATCATTCAGTTCCCTCAGCTGAAGAAATGAGTGGCAGTGACATTTTAATTTAAACTCAAGTTTCCCAGGTTTCTTCTTCTTGCACTTCCTGCTGGGTCAGACTGCTGGTGTCTCCAGTTTAAATATTCAGGACCTACAGGGGAGCACTTTTTGTGTAGATGTGAGTGTTTGTGTGCAGGGCGAATGTCATGATAATGTACAGTCAATGTGAAACAATAATGTGGGGAGTTGGTGGTGGGGAGAGGGAGGAGTTTGCCATGTGGGGGGGAGTGGAGTTGAGCAGGAATGAACCTCAGAATTATTGTCGGTTTCACCTGATTTATCACAGTCCATCCTATATCTTGTCAGAAAGTTGAAACTCAGCAGAAATAATCTGGCTCAAAAGTAAGATATTGCTTCCTTAAAATTCTTTGTTTCCACCCCTATTTCTAGAAACAATTGTCCTGGAACAACTGGAAGGCTAAAAGCAGTGTGAAATACAACAAAAAAATTTGGACTCTTCACTAAGTTTAGACTGAGAGTATACGTTTTGTGTTATGATTGTGCCTGCTTATTACGCTTATCAAGGGTAAAATGATTTCTTTCCATAGTGAGCACAATTGTGCCAACATTCTCATCCCTTAAGAGAAGAATTCTCAAACTTCTAAAAGAGAAAGGGATACTTCACAGAATTCTGATGAATAATAAATTCTTACCTTGTGGTTTAGTATCACAGTTCACTTTTTCTACAATTGCATTTTTCAGTTATTTCCCTTTGTAGATATCATTTTACCAGACCAAGTCCACTTCTTAATGTAGATATCAATGAGACTAGTGTGTTCCTATTTTCCACTTTCTGTTCCTGTTCACTGACCGTTAGCCAAATGCACTAGGAAATGGGAAACTGAATGTAAAGTGTTTGTGACTGGGTTGCACTAAACCTGAAGAGTTCTCCATGTACAATGTCAGCCTCCTGCATCTGTTCCACTGTTTGTATACAGAACTGTGAGCACAAACCACATAAAGCCATGGGTATGTCTAGCATTTTCTACCTCATATGCATTTTGTGCTCAGCCAATGGGACCACCTTCAAGAGTTAGTCAATTTTAAAACATGTAGCTTTGTAGTCTGATTTCTTCTTTCTTCAGAATTTCAAGGTATTAATAGACACTTATTATCAAAAGCACCAGCTATACTCTTCAGCTTCGGATCCAAACAAAATTTTGTGTAATAATGAATCACTAATATCCACTAGGAAACCAGATATGAACGTTGTTACTTGTGAAAATGGCCCACGAAGCAGACTTTGACTAGAAACTGCAGACAGCAATATCCAGTTAATTATAATTGCTGGTATATCAGAACAGTTGAATCTTCACTGCTTAAGGCCTCACAGTTTCAGTTTTTAGAAGATTGAGTAGTGTGTAGTGTGTACTGCTTTTTTTAATGTATCCATGTTTTTCCCCACTTATTGGCAATTTGGGGACAGGGTCAAACAAACCACTTTCCACTGTGATGATCCATTTATGCTCCTGTTGTTTCTGATAAGTTATGGATACATCTATTTATTCTTGACAACTATTCTCTGGCATCATAATATGATTACATGACATCCTTTTAGTAGTGCATTCCAGCTCATCATAACTCGCTGCATCTTCTGTCTTGTTGTTTTACCAATTACTTTAAAGTTTCTTTCAGTTACTTAGCCTTAAACAAAGGGAGACAGAGTAAATAGGAAGAAACAATGGAAATCTCACAATTTGCATACCTCCAATAAATGCCGTTCTCTCTGTTTGGAAAGGAGCTTCTTCTGTTTCTCCACATTACTGAAGTACTTAATTCCTGATACCATGCTAAAAAATCTGCTCTGCACTTTCTCCACATCCTCAATAAGGTTATAGTGCCTAGAATTAAACACAACATTTAATTTGAGGTCTATTCAGTAATTTATAGATACATCGTAATTTCTTTGCATTAAATTGATTTACCTCTATTTATAAAGTCCCTTGAACTTTTAACAGTCTTATCAAACTTAAAAGGTTTAGGAACATAATTCCCATGTTCGTGCAACCACTTTAAATTTGTGCCATTTAGTGTATGCAGTTTTGTTTCTACTCATTGTTCTTACTAAAATGAATCACTGCTTTAATTCTTGAAGGCTGTGAGTTGAGACCCCATTCAAGTGTCTAAATGAGTTTTCTGCTGAAGTTCTGAGCGCAGAGTACAAAGATTTCAAGGAAGGCATCCTTTGAGGACTACATTTTATTACTATGGCATGATGGGAAAGAAGTTAAAAGCAAAACTAGGGAGAGGGAGACATCTGACTTTTTTTATAACTTGAATGTTATTCATGGAAATGCTTTTCCTTTATCAAAGGGTTGAGAGAGTTAAAAGAAACTGCTTGAAACTGTAGTAGTTCATAATTGCTCATGTTAAATTGGGTATGTCGACCATTCTTGTTTTCCAACTATTAGAATATCATGTTTGATTTTTATTAATTAGTGAAATTTTGTGCCCACAACTGACATTAAAATAGCTAATACTAAAAAATATTTCTTGTTAAGGGTCACAGTGGAAGAGTTTTTTTAAGCATTATGGCACAGATTGATTCATGCTTGGACAAAGAAGTTGACCCATGAGGGAAATTCTGATATTATTTGGTATTGGCATTATCACTTGAGTGGAGGTTACTGTCACGGTGATTTGTGCTAACCAGTTAACTAGTAAAGATATTGAACTATTTTGATGGAGATGACATCATAAGAGTGATTTTCCTTTGAAGTTAACTTGAGTTTTCATCACGTGTTTTGTGTATCAAACCATAATGATGTTATTCATGCTGGATACCAGAAGTATCTGCCATTGAAAATGTGGATATAATCAAAAAGACAATTAAGAATGGAATGATGTTCAGCATCACATTTACCATTATTACTGCCATGGTACTGCTGGCTGTCAGCCCCACTTGCATACAACACACTGGCAGCTTTGCTAAGCTGATTCGTCCAGCTGGTTAATTCCTTCAATGATAGGTGTATGATTCCCATGTGTGTACATTATTTCAGGTTTGAGATGAAAATTCGTTCAGCCATACTAGTCTCTTAACGTGCTGCCAATCCAAATTGATCTTAAGTACAAAGTGACTGGCAGATGATAACCTGCCATGTTGCAAATATCAAAGAAACAATCAAGTCTACAGTTGCACAATAACAAAGCTCACCACGCAGGAGAACATGTACCCTTCTATAAGGAAAAGCTTTCATGTATATAGCACACTTCATGGCCTCAGAGCTTTACAACCATTGAAGTAATCCCAAAATCTAAATGCTATTGCAGTGTAGAAGAAAAATACAACTTATTTACACATAGCAACTTCCTGTGACTGACAATGCAACGATCTGTACTAATTATGAGAGATAAATATTAACTGGATCAAGATGGGGAAGCCCTTTTCCTTCTTTGAAATATTTACATCCACCTGAGAGCAAACAGTCCTGAGTTTAACATCTCATGCTCTAACACCACTTTCCACTGTGTTGCAATCTTTCAGCCCTACAGGTTAGGTGGTACTTTAACTCACTGCCTTCTGACACAAAGTTAAGACTTCTACACATGGAGCCAGAGTTGAAACTTAACTAGTTCAAAGTTTATGTAGAAAAATAGCAAATATAGACAGGAACAAATCAGTGGGCTCAAGATATTTCTAATGCACTGCCCTAGATGCAAACATGTAAAGCCAGAATTTGGTTTATGTATCTGTATTTGATTTGAGATGTACGCTGAGCCATTTATCTGTATGCAAGCAAAATAAAGTGGTTCTGTGATTCAAAATACTGCAGTTTTTGCAAAATAATTGGTTTTGAGATTTTAATTTTTGAAAAGTCAAGATGTGAGAGTCAGGATTATTGATCTTTACTAGACCCCACAGAAAGAGTTGCCAGTTAGCAACTCCGGCTCAACTATGATGCTGGACAATGATTGAGTACAAATAAAGGATTGTAGATATTGATTAAATGTTGCCATGACAAATTTTCACCTTTAAGATTAACATGGTATTTACATCACTGACATTTAAGTGTGCATTTCGAAATTATTAAATGATCGAGCTCCTACTGCTACAGACAGTATTGGATTTAAAAAACACATGAGATATGTTTTTTGATTTGCTTCCATAATCCCTCTGCAGCCTCTTGTTTGATGACCAAACAGCTTTGGAGCTTTATTGTAAGAGACAGCAGAGGACAGTGTTACCTGATTTCTGTCTGCACAAGACATAGATGAATGGTCACTGACAGTGCATAGGTCACGTGTGAGGAGTCCAAGGTCACATGCTTTACATGCAACCTGATGTGCCTGTCACCCTGCATCAGAGCACTCCTGTGGTAATATGGCGGCATGATGAGCTGATCACTAAGACACCAGGTCTGGCATTTAAACTTGCTGCTCCAACTCCCACAGAGTCAAATTATCAGTAAATTATTATAAGAAGTGTAACAACAGCAACAGACTGTCATGACCATAGTCTTTTCCAAATGGACCCATGGGTGGCGCCATATTAAATCTTGTGCTTCAGTCCTGCTGCGCTGAGTGGGATTCCTCTTGTACTTTACAACAGCAGGAGTTTAATTGGGCAGCAAAAAATTTACATAGAAAATACATTAACCACACACTGTTTTCTTGGACCAGGCTCCGACAAGGGTAACAAATGTGAAAGATTTCTTGGGTAAATGCAGTTCAAAGCGTTGACTAAATTAAAAAAAAATTAATGAAGTTGTCGCCAACTTAAGTCTAATATGCAGACATTTTACTAATGGGAATGTGAGCAGTGACAGGAACCATTAAAGAGACATTGCCGACTGTTGGGAGAGTAAAAAAATGCTCTTATGAAAAAGATACAGCAGTAAGATGAATTTTGCAGAACTATATTGAGAATAAAAGACAGATGACAATGTTATATGTTAATGACAAGAAGTGTAGGAGTTAGATACTAATTTTATTATTTGTCTCACCCCTCCACTGGCCCCACACTTGGAGATACATAACAATATTCTGTCAGCTGATTATACATTGTTTTTGCAACCCAGCTAGTGATTCTGTAGTAATGTCTGGATAAATACTGTACAATGTTAGTGCACTCAAGTAGAAGTCAGAATCATACCAATCAGAAGGGCTTTGACTCAAGAGCAATGATTCAATAGTTCTGCCAATGCATTCTTTAGTTACATGATGTATTGTGTACCTTTACCTGAATGAGATTGCATATCAAACATAACAGTAGGTTTACTCCATTCATGGTGTCCCCCATTTTCTAGTCTTTAATTGGTAATAGTTGGACCTTCAGAAGTGTTACCCCATCTCATTATTTATTTGGTTGTTACCTTTTTCTAATTGTTCTTCGATTGACAAGCTGGCTGATCAGGACCACGAGCACAGGAGTGGCAGATGACTTAGAGATGGTCAATAATGCGTACAAAAGTAGTCAACATGGAAATTGGTCAGTTGAAAATAAAAATATAGCCCATATATTTTAACGTTCAAATGGTCATTGGAGTAATGCAGACTGGAGTTGTGCATTGGAACCTGATGGAGTCACAGGTGCGACAGACTTCACAGGGTTCCAATACGCAACTCCAGTCTGCATTACTCCAATGACTATGTACACATCAAAATATATGGGATTTAATTGAAGATTCCAATGGACAAGCCTGCTGCTTCTCGAACCCTTCAAAACAAATCTTTAACATTGGAGAATTTGAAGGGTTCCATTTCCGCTAAGTTAATAGTTGCCCAGGAAAGAATAGACAATTAAAAACCTAAAAAAAAGCAACAAACTGCAGATTCTGGAAATCTGAAACAAAAATCAGAATTTACTGGAGATACTTAGCAGGTTCAGCAGCATCTGTGGAAAGAAAGCTGAGTTGATGTTTGGGGCCAGTGACCCTTCTTCAGAGCTGATTGTAGCTAGGAAAAGGTTGGTACGTGTGCTGAGGATGGGGTGGGAATAAACAAATTGTGGAGATAGAGCCCAGAGAGAGAGAAAACAGCTTTGATAAAGGATTAGTAAAGGTCAGAATCAATAGCTGCTAATTAGGACCATTAGTGTCAACAATGGGTTTCTTGTGGTAGCAGCCCATGTGATGACAGGGTCTGATGTGTGGGTGTCGGGGAAAGAAATGGAAGATGGTGCTCAGGCCCTAAAATTATTGAACTCAATATTGAGTCCTGAAGGCTGGATTATCCCTAAATAGAAAATGAGAATCTGTTCTTCCAGCTTGCACAAATCTTCTTTGGAGCACTGCAGCAAGCCTGAGACAGAGATGTTGGCCAGGGAACATGGTGATATGTTGACGTGACAGGCAACTGGAAGCTCAGAGTCATTTCTGAAGACAGAACATCAGTGTTCTGCAAAGCGGTTGCCCAGTCTGTGCTTTGTCTCCCCAGTGTAGAGGAGACCATATTCTGACCAGTGAATACAGTAGACTAGATGGAGTGAAGTGCAGGTAAATTGCTGCTTCACCTTGAAGGTGTGTCTGGGCCTTAGATGGTGGGTAAGGAGGAAGTGAATGGGCAGGTGTAACACTTTCTGCATGGAATTGCGTGGAAAGGTGCCATTGGGTGTGGGGAGGCATGAGTAGAGAATGAGTGGACTAGGGTGTGCCAGAGGCAACAGTCCTTATGGAAGGCTGACAAGGGAGGGGGAAAGTATGTATCTGTGGTGGAATCCCACTGGAGGTGGCAGAAATGGCCTTTGGATGTGGATGCTGGTGAGATGGAGGTGATGACCGGGGTACCCTATCAATGCAGTGGGAGGGAAGAGAACGGATGAGGTAGGATGTGCAGGAGACAGGGTCGGACATAGCTTAGGGCACTGCCAACCACAGTGGTGGGGAATCGTCACTTGAGAAGGAAGCTGAATATTTCTGAGGCCACCTTGTGGAGGTTGTCACCATTGGAACTGATGTGACGTAGATGGAGAAACTGGAAGAATGGACTGGAGTCTTTACAGGAAGTGAGAGTGTAAGGGTGTATAGGTGCTGAGCTAAAGTTCCACCTTTACCCATGAGGACATTCATCACAAGAGTGGGCATGAACTATGAAGCATGGCCCTCTTGCCTTGGATACCATGGTCTGGCCAAGATGAATGAGAATGGACAGAGACCATTGATCTTTGCTGCTACCACAAGCTTTATGGGACTGGAGCTTCTTTCAGAGCAAACCATGCCACAAGGTGCCCTGGAGACAGCCAAAATCAGGCTATTTGTACCGGCTGAATATGATCATAATCAGATATAACTCTCTAACCAGCATTCTCAACACATGCAACTGCAACACTGTTAACTGTGATACTGCTCACTCCCTAGTGTGTAAATGGGTAATGATGTGACCCTTGAAGTTTTTTCATTCAAAGCAGAAACGTTATCCTCATCAACATCAGCCACTTCACCTACTCAGATGAAAATAAAACAGCAGTTCAATGAATCAATTCAAAAGGCATTTTCTAGCATTCCCACACAGAGTACAGCAGTGAAATGGAACTTACTTTGAGACAATACCATGCTCTCAATACACAGGAAATAAGAGTGGAAATATGCTACAAAACAGAAGTTGCTGGAGAAACTCAACAGGTTTGGCAACTTCTGCTGAAGAGTCACCAGACTTGAAACATTAACTTTGCTTTCTACCCACAGATGTTGCTAGACCTACAGAGTTTCTCCACAATTTCTGTTTGTGTTTCAGATCTCTAACATCTGCAGATCTTTGTTTTATTTTAGTGGAATCATGCTGACTAGTTGAGGTCAATGTCACTATAACAGAATCTGTCACTAAAACAAAGCATCCACTCCCATTAATACTCACAAGGGGTCTGAACAAGAAGGCCCTGAATGCACCAGGAGTTGCTTGAGGTAAAGTCCAATGAACTGCGAGGTGGTGTTCCAATGACTACTGGTTTGTCAGAATTTTCCAGAATATCCAGGTGTCCTTTGACACAGGGAATGTCTTTGGTATGTATGAGAGATCGAAAATGTAACAGGTCCAACAGCAAAGAAAACAGCTCCATTGAAAATAAAGGTGCGATAGAGGACATCATCGACTGTAGGAAGTGGTTGGAACATTTGCTTTGATTTGTACTCAAGGGAGAATAGTGTCATCAAGGAAAATCTTAACACTGTAGAAAGCTTGCCTTTCAAGGCAGAGTTAAATATCAAACCTGCAGTGGATGAACTTAGCAAAGCTATTGACTCACTTGCCATGATGGAATACCATCTGAACTCATCAAACACAGGAAATCAGCCTGATTACAACATCTGCACATTCTTCTGGTTCTATTGGAGGGAGATGACAGTGCCCCAGGATATACCTGATGTCAGGACTGTGACCCTGTATCAGTACAAGAGTGACCACAGTGACTGCAGCAACTATTGAAGAATCTCCCAGCTGAACATCAGGGAAAAGTGAATTTGTCCACGTTACCCTTGTCAGACCACAGATCCTGCTCCTATGATGCTGCTTGGCCTGCTGTGTTCATCCAGCCCCACGCCTTGTTATCCCACACATCCCAGTGTGGTTTCAAAACTGGAGGATCTACAGCTGACATGATGTTCTCAGTCTGGCAGCTGTATGTGAAATGCCATGAACAAAGGAAATCGCTATATGTTGTCTTCATCAATTTCATCAAGACATTCAGCCATGTGAGCAAACGTGCTCTAAGGAAATGGGTTGGCTGACAAAGTTGCTCAATCTCCTCTTACCAATGACAACACATTGATAAAGTCATTTATGACAGGGCAAAGTTAGAACCCTTTGAAATCCGCAGTCAGGTAAAGCAATTGTGTATTGTCACCAACACTCTTTGGCATATTCTTCTCTTTGTTGTTGGCAATTATCTTCAAGGAGAATCTGCTTAAAATCCAGAACTGATGGGAAGCTGCTTAGCTGTGTTTGCCTGTGATCCAAGAAAATATGCACCAAGTTCTCCCCAGAGAGTTGCTGGTATTTTGGTGCTGATGAACTGACATACGGAGGAAGATGTGTAGCAACAAATAGATGTTTTTCCTATCTGTAAAGAGTTTGACCATTTGCACAAAATGTCTTGATCTATGATGTTCTCATCCCACCATTTATTAGCATTGACCATGCAACACTGAAATTTATTAATAGCGTCACGAATCTGGGCTACACAATCAGTAGCAATGTATCACTTACTGCTAAAAGCTGCAGCTATGTTCAGGCTGAGTAAGACAATGTGGGTCAGCAGGAATCTGACTGTGAACACCAAGTCTGAACCTGCATTCTCAGGGTATTCCTCCACAGTGGTGAGACCCAAACAATATCCTGGCGGAAGAAAAGGCTGGAAGGCTTCAATGTTCATTGTTTCAGATATATCTTTGGCATCTCTTGTCAGGCCAAGCTACCCTGCTCAGAGGTCCTGGATTGTACTAATTCCACCAACAGACATTTGTTGCTAAGCCAACAATATCTGAGTTGGCTCAGCCATGTTTATCAGATAGATGTTGGGCATTTACACAAAGACCTTCTGTATATTGACCTTCATTTTCTGAAGAAGGGTCTTGACCCGAAACATCAGCTTTCCTGCTCCTCTGATGCTGCTTGGCCTGCTGTGTTCATCCAGCTCTACACCATGTTATCTCTGTATATTGAATTGGTCACTGTATCAGGACCTCCTGGGCATCCATACCTCCACAATAAGGACACCTACAAATGAGAACTGACGATAGTTGACATTGATAATTACAACTGATTAACAACTACTGTCAGCCGTAACTTCTGGAGGCTGACTGTGAGGAAGGGCGTGGAGGGGGCAAACAGAAATAAAAAGCCCAACTGCTGATAACATGGCTCAGAAATATGGGAGGCCAGCAACATTTGCGCTTTCTCAGCCCAATGTCTTCCTCTGCAGCAAACGCAGCAGAATCTGCAATACCTGAGTGGGACTCGTGAGCCACACAATATTTTGTGTAGGAGTCATTTTCATTTAGTTTCATGAGGGTGTTGACTTTGCAATGCCTAGTTTTTTTGTACGATCATCCCAAATTGGGCTCATAAGCTACTTACCCCGCCCCTAATTCACCAGTCTTATCCAATCCTAGCTTGATTCTCTCACTCATGGTAGCCTGTAGTACTTGTCACTCCTGGATAACCTGGGAAGCCCCAGTGCCAGTACTGTCTTTAAAAGATATTGTGCACCTGATCAAACAGTCAGGCGGGAGCTGCCCTGCACAGTTAATGACATGGCAGAGAAGGGAAAATTGACATCCCAATTTCCAGCAGAGACCTGGAGCTCCTGGTGGATAGTGTAGCGCAGAGGAGGAATGTCCTGTTCCCACAGGACCTGGAAAGGAGACCTTGACACCAAACCCTGCTGGTCTCGTCCAAGGTTGCCACCCTGGTCAGTGCAATCTGGAGGAATGCCCAGCAGTGTAGGAAGAAAGTCAATGACCTCCTCTGTTCTGCCAAGATCAGTCCCACCGACTTCTCACTGCCACTTCATTTTCCTGCGATCTCTGGTATTGCGCACACCTGCCTCCAAGTCTAATGCTCTCCTGCTCAGTATTGAACACATGGATTGCAGCCTCTAAAGAAAAACAAAATATTTATATTTATTTACCAACTTTCACAACCATTAGACAGACCAAAATGTTTTAAAGCCAATTAAGTACTTTTGAAGTTTAGTCACTGTTGCTTTGTAGGAAACCTAGGTTGGGAGACGGAATTTGAATGGATTTCTGGCTGGAAATGGCAGTGATTTTAATTGCGTCATCAAACTTTTACAGCTCCAATTCCCAACCAGAATGAGTGAAAAGCATCTTCCTCTATCAGGAAAATGAATAGACTTTTGGCTACTCACCAGACCTTGGGTAAGTTTAATGCTTAGTTGGCTAGTTCATAAAGAGCACATTAAATTTGATGCACAATACAATGCAGTTTGCATAATACTGAATTTGTTTAATTTTTGTCTGGGATGATAGTAATTAGCGAGCGATATTAGTCATTAGTTTATAGCTAGTTAATATATGCATCTTTCGCAGGTTATCTAGTTGACACCTATTTCTGAATTCTTGATTATAAAGGCAACATGTGTCTGCATGAAAACTTCTATTTGAAAAGAAAGCTGAAAATTACATTTGCTATTATTTAATACTCTGCAGAACCCCTTCCCATCCCTTCTTGCTCCTGAGACAGTTCTATGCAACTTGAAAAAACCAAATTTACACTGTAGTGCAAAGGCCCTTCCCACAATTATTTTGTAACTGGCACAAAAAGTATCCTCAGACAGTTTATGTAGGACTGCAGAGTTGCAGTTTGCTCAATGGGTTTATATCCCTAACTTAGGCTTTTTTTTCGCTGTAGAATTTACACAGTGTGGTGGTTGACTGACTGGAGATGGGAAGTTTTGAACCTTTTACTTTCCTTACTTCCTTCAGACTCCGTTGTCATCGGGAAGGATGGCTTGGAGGCACCTCGAAGCTACTCACAGTATGCGGTCTTGGACCTGGACTAATTCAGGGCAACAGTGTTTAATTAAACTGCAGTCCAGTTGTTTCCCTGGTAAAATGAGTGTGGGAAGGGAATGTGTGTCAAAAGAGACATGCTCCTCGCTGTGTGCGCTTATTGTCATACCAGGCCTAATATATTGTGGGAATTCCCAGCGCTCAAATGATAAGAGTATTAAAAATGCCACATAAAAGAGGCACTCCAACAGCACAGGTTACTGTAGCTCTGTATTACATTAGGCTGTCGCATTTACTTTGTTATTGCTATATTCAGTGTGGCATAAGTACATTAAGCTCTTTTCATTTTGCTGTGGAACATTTATTGTTCACCTGAAGTTAAGTATTGTATTATTTTCTTTTTGTTTTATAGCTGTTTGTTTGGACTTGTGCCTAAAAAGAAAATAAAATTATTGGAAAATAACAAAGTAAAGTTGACAGTTTTTGTTACAACGGAACTGAGAGATCTTATGAAAGCTGACAGCCTAGGTGACAAATTTCTCAGTGGCCTCAATTGCTTTTGTTTCATATACTTCTAAATTCAGTTTGACTTCACCACGCAGTAAGTAAGTTAATTAAGGCTGAAACATCTGAAGTACCCCCGCTTTGTAAAAGTGTAGAATAGCTTTTTGCAATATATCTAATATAGCTTACAACAGATCAGGAATTTTTTATTACTTATCGGAGATACGTTCCCAAGTATTCAGTTTGGTTGAATGACAACACAATAGTTCTGTCAGAAAACAAAAATGGATTGTCAATAGAAATAGTTCAGAGTATTAATCCATGCCATAGTGTTTCACATGGTTTTTTGAGAATGATGGTAAAAATGTTTGTGCCTACCAGGACTGAATGTATTGAAATTAATTCTTAGTAAATTAGTAATATATTTAGAATTCATAGTTAAATACAGATACTGTGCAATTTGCATATTGCCAGTTTGATTAATTATTAGTTCAAAATGAACAATCCATTACTAGTCAACTTCTCATAATTCTTCATTAACTCAAAGACCTCACCCTTTACCTTCTGAACTTGATTTTTTTAATGCCCTAACTTTTAGTATCTCTATTTATAAATTTTTAATCTTCCAGCCTGATGACATGCCAATGAAACCCTTTTAGATTTTTCCTATATTGTGTGCCTAGAGCTTTATAGTGTATTCTAGTTGCAGCTTAACTGAGAACATTACAAGTTCAACATTATTTCTTTGCATTTATACTCTGTTCATCTTAAGGAAAGATTAAGGAATCAATTCTCCCCCTTTTAGCACTCAGTACTTCCGATGCCACCATTAATGTAGTTTGCTCTGCTCTCCTATTCCACTTGAAATCTTGTCATATGAAGTTGGCTGTCTTTCTTTGTCCCACTTCACAATTTTATACAATGAACATCTGCCCACTTTGCTGGTATGCGAACATCCTTCTTCCATCATGCACAATTATTGTCACAAAATGCAATCACTCTTGTACCTCTATTTGATGTTATCAGCATGCTTTGACATTATTCACTTGATTTCAAAATCCAAATCACTTAGATGTATTTTTATTTAATAAAGGTGGACGGAGATTGCTGTGGAAAATCACTGATGCTCATGAGGAATGGATTAAGACTCCCCAAACCCTTATACATTCTTCATCCATTAATCTAGAATGAATTGAACTCCAAAATGAAAATTAATCTGCATCAATCCCCTACAACACTCAGCTTATATGAAGAAAGCTACTCGATGATCAAAGAACACTCTATTATGGTTTCAGAATTACGCCCTAACATTCCATTCCTCGTCAGTTTCACTGGTTGACATCTCCTAGCTCACTGCAATTTTTGTGGAATTAGGCCAGTTTCTCAAGGTCCCTCAGAGGAATTGGAATACTTTGAAAGATAACTTTAAAAGGTCTAACTCCTGCCTCTATGTTAACTCATGTCCCTTCACCAACTTCAATGGCCTTAAAACATTCCATGCTGACCGTGACATAAACTGTGATTTATATATTTTTATATAATATCTATTTTTAAGTTGAGTTTTGATCCATTGGTTAGTAACATCTGGGTTTTCTATGTGTCTGAAGTCAATAATTAATTTGTAAGCATCGCTGTAGCCACGGTGATACATTTTTAAAACAATTCTTGAGCACTAATTTGGCAACCTAATGAATTTTTGTTGACTTTAGAATCTTACTACCTAGTTAGGTAGACAAGTATACCTAAAGGTTTTGGTTCAAAGTATCTGGACTGGGAATTTTTTTGCAAGCTTAAGATAAAGATCCATAGCTCACAGAGTGAGGATTTTTGTTTCAGTTATACTTTGTTTTGGGCAGCTCTGTAAAGCTCTTACACAGTCATGCACGTATAGACCAGTGAGTTGGTGGTGGTCTTGGATTGGAAGTGTTAGGATAAAAACCTGAAGAGGATTTGAAGTTGCATTTGTTTAAACTCAGCTGTAGGATAGCTCCAGGAATAAGCTATCAGGTTTTTCAGTCTAGAAGTAAAAGTCACAGTTACTTGATACCTTTATTATAGGTGTTATAGGAAGGAATTCTGATTTGAATACTGTACACAGATTGCTGTTGATTCTATGCAAGGATTAATTTGAAAGGGGTGTTTTGGGATTAATGGGATTATACTCTTGCTGTCTGTTTAAAATTCTTTGAATTTGTGTTATGACTAAACAGGTTGATTTATTCAATTTCATCTTTTTTTGCTTAATAAACTTATATTTCATTGTTAAAATAAAATCTTCAACATAATGTGCTTCTGTCTCATCGAGTCAGAATTCAGTCTGGGTTCAGACTTGTCCAGTGATATTAGCAGCAATGATTGTAACACCAACCAACAGCACTTTCATGCTTATTCACCCGGTATGCACTCTGTATAGATCTAATGAAACCTATAGTAATAATGGCATGTGTGGGAAAGCTTAAACAATAGCCAGCCATAACATTTTAAAGAAAGTTGCTGTTACTACAGCCCTAAAAAATGTCACCAGAACTTTAACATATTAATAGCAGAGAATATAAGCACGTGCTATAGAAATAAACATCATGCCATTGATAAAAATAGAACTAAGAAAAAAAAATCAATCAAGCCATGTTTTCCCATGTCTGCAGCTATTTCAAGAAACTAATGCTAGACTGGATCAACTAAACACGCATAATGTATATATCCTCTTACAATATTCAATTCACTGATGCCCTCCCTTAGTTCTCCCATTTATTAGCATCCTTCTCCATTTCTACTTGCTGTTGCCACCTTCCTGATGTACAGACACTCTCCCCCACCATTCCCGCACATTCTGCATTCTCCCAATCCCCCCATAAAAGGTGCCCTCCCAATTCCAGTAATCACTGGCATCCTCTTGGCCAACCCTATTTACTTGCATGTCCCTCCAGTTACCATGGTAATTTTTTATCAAAAAACATTGTTAAATGTGTGATTTTCCTGTCTTCATACAATAAGGAGTTGATGCATCAGCAATGATATAGATGGTGGGCACTTATACAAAAGATGTTGTGGTCAGATCCTACAGTGTGAAAGTTGACTGGAAAGAGTTAACATAGCAACACAGAAGGGTAAATATGGATGCAAAACCTAACCAAACATTGTGAAAATAGGAAGTGAAAACCCATCAGAAATTATTTAAAGAAGTAAACTGACCTTTCTTTAACCTTCCGTTTGGAAGACGTTTGTAGCAGCATACTTGTACAGCTATCTCCCTTTGGCAGAAGATTATCACAGGTTAGAAGTGCTGTTCCAGGTGCAGGACACTCAGTGGCACCACTAAAGTTTCAACTTTTGTGCTTTAAAGTGCCCCAATGCACAAACTGTCAAGAAATTGAGCAGTAAGTCTTTGGATTGAGGCTTAGTTTTTTTTTGCTCCATGTCAATTTAATTGAACTTCATGGAGGGTTTCTCTCTGTGAGGCCGAGCAAAATTTCATGTGCTATTACCCTCGAACTTACTTCTTTTAATACTGACCCCCATCTTTCATGTTTGATACTAGCCCCATTCTGCCACTAAACATAGCCACAAGAGCTTTTCACTGTCTGGATGTCCCTGAATAGACTGGTACCTCTGGCACTGAGATGATCTTGCACACCTAGACAAGCACCATCAGTCCACAGCTGTCTTGAACAGTTTGTAACATTTGCCCCAAACATGGAAGAGAAGGGAAATTTAGCACCCCAATTTACAGTCCAGCACCTCGAGGCCCTGGAGGACTGGCCAGTGCAGAGGAGGCCTGCCTTTGTCCCCCAAGACCAGCCTTGACAAATGGACCCTGCTAATCTGGTTCAAAGTTGCCGCTGGCTCAGCTGTCTGGAGGAATGCCAAGCAGTGTAAGGGGTAGGTGACCTCCACATCACCAGCTAAGTGGATAGTACAGTGGCATGGTGGTTAGCACTGCTGCCTTACAATGCCAGGGACCCAGGTTCAATCCCACCCTTGGGCAACTGTCTGTGGAGTATTCACATTCTCCCTGTGCCTGTGTGTGTTTCCTCCAGGTGCTCTGGTTTCTTCCCACAATCCAAAGATGTACAGGTTAGATTGGTTGGCAGTGGTTAAAAACCCTATGCAGGGTTACAGGAGATGGGGTGGATCTAGGCAGGATGTGTTTATTCCAAATTTACCTGTATCTACCTTTGGCTTATTTGTTACTAATATAAGGCTGTGCTCTTCATGTATAGTATAATTAACAAATAACTGTCATAAAGGTGGCGTTTGGATAAATTGAAACAAGGAAAAAGCAATAAAATCACATCTTCAATTCACACCTAAAGAAATAATTGCAACAGCAAATTCGTTGGAAAAGGTAACTGC
This sequence comes from Ginglymostoma cirratum, assembly GCA_024137785.1. Taxonomy (NCBI): domain Eukaryota; kingdom Metazoa; phylum Chordata; class Chondrichthyes; order Orectolobiformes; family Ginglymostomatidae; genus Ginglymostoma; species Ginglymostoma cirratum. Next base: position 33,974,248 of record JAHRHZ010000218.1, on the reverse strand, counting down.
ATCAATTTCTTGTGGATTAATTTTACATATATATATAATGTAAACCTGTACAATAACACTTACAACCTACAGAATTATAGTAAAGCATCTATTTCCACAATGCAAAGGAAATTAAATGAGAAAGCATTGATTTATGGGAATATAAATCTGGTTATGTGAATATCGGACCCGTAATAAGTACCTTCATGTTTAACAAAACATCACAAAAGCAAACACGGTTCTGCTTTGTGGAACCAAAAAGAAAATTCTTTTGTTATGGAGGAAGCCAAGTTAACTTATGAATATTTGCAGCACTATTACTGACATTATAAAAGAGAAAAGGTAGCTCACTGTAGAAAAGATTGTACAATAACTTCAGCATGGACAGGAATAAAATTACTTGACAGAATGTTTACCATTTTTTTCTGATATATTTGATGGTGTTGAATAATAAAATCCTTGAGATCTTTGTTGTATTATTCTTATCTTTCAAATCACATTTCATGAACAAGATATTATTGAACTTGGCAAAACCTGTTCATTTGGTAAAAATGATATGGGAGTAAGATATTAATGACTGATATTGAAAGGTTTACTTATTGCTTTGATAACAAATGAAAACGGCACTGTCTTTTTACTCACACCATAACGTTGCCGCATTTAAAAATCTAATGATTTCAGGACTGTCAATGCTTTCTTTCTGGTCCTTGTATATTGTAGTCCTTTTCTAATTGCATTGTGCTGGTTATCAGGTTGTTGCCACTAGACAGAGTCACCCTGGTATTGGTGGTCTTTCAAGGGATTGCTTGTTGACATTGATCATGTAAAACAAGCCATCGTTTAGACAATTTCGATGTTCTACAGATGTCAATTAGATCATTATGCCGTCCTTTTCTCACACGTCTTTGTCGATGCCTCAGAGAACGATATCAGCACATTAGTAAACTGACATGTTTTTCTCTTTCTGTTCTTTGGGTGACTAATGTTACAAAATTTAATTTAATTTAACCTTGATTTCAATGGCTCACCTGTTTTGTTTTCAAACGGTCGAAAACATGGAACAAAACAGCGAACCCTAAAGGATTATTTGCAATGAATGGAAAGGTTTTACAAGGCATGTATGAAGAAAAGATTCCATGTGTAGGAATTACTAGTAGTATATGACGAATAAGTTATTTTTGTCAGTTATTAAACATAACTGTTTTTTAAGTACCCAACTCAGTCGGTCTCTGTCTGTGAACATGTCTACTGTGTCTCCTCCCATTCAGACACTGTTGGTTCTTCCCTAGAGCAGAGTCAAAAGCATCCAAAATGTCAATGGATTCCTCCAGGCTCCCCCGCTGCCCGGGCTGGTATGGTCCTTGTCTGCACTGAAACAGCCCTGCCAGGGGGTGGTGACAGCTCTCAAATGCAAACAGGAAAATAAAGAGGTACATGACAGAGGCTGCTGTCTGACATGGACCTTAGCAGCATGGGACAGGTTGGGGGAGTGCTCTCCGCCTAGTAGGGGAGTGGGACAGTCGCCATTTATTCTTGTTGTCAGACAGACAGTCTTCGACTAACAGACAGGTAAAGGACAGACAAGAAAATCTGCATTTTGTTAGAAAATGCACATACATATTAGAAAAGAGAAATACAAAGTACTTTGTCTGACAAAGGGAGGGTTCCTATTATAATGGCTATAGAGAACTGCCAGCCACTTTTTTTTCTCATTACCAGACGTATTCAGACTGTTCAGAATGAAAAAGTGCATTCTCCATTGCACTCCTTCAAGCACATTCTGTAAATAAAGATCAGATCAAGAGTTGAGGATATTTAGTTTTGATCAGTCAATTTGCCTGTTATTCTTCCAAGTTAGCAGTTAACTGTGAATTTTGGATGAATCAGCTATTGAGTGCACAATTACATCCGTTCTTCTTCATAACAAAATCTGTTGGCGATCCAGAGGTTCTAAATATTTTTGTATCCAACAATGTGTTACATTTTACAGATACTAACAAATTATCCTTCTTTTCATTAACTTTGTGTAGCAATTGTTCTTTTAGTAAGTGTTCTGGTATGTATGTTAATTACTTGATTCCCCTGAAGTGGTCTGACTGTAATGATTGAAATGGAAATTATGATTACTAAGAGCTGTGTAGAAAAATTTTGCAATGCAGATGATCGCACACAGTGCAAGCTGCAATCTTTTGTCTGTTACAAAAAAGTTGAGAAGTTCATACTGAAGAAAAATATGTAATGTTCCAATTCTGCCAGGGTTCAGTATTTTAATAAGAAGCTACCGGGATTGGACTTGAATTTTAATGTGTAGTTATTCTTCATGCTTATTCTTTTTAATATATATTTTAACCATGCATAATAAACAGGATAACAAGCATAAACAGGATATTTTCTAAGAAAGTACAACATGACTAGATTGTGCTTTTGCACAATTGCCATATTTTTGGGTTTATGAATGTTTGGTCCAAGTAGAATTTTAAGGTAAATTTGGTGAGATATTGTGAGTTTGTAAATTACCATTTAGACCTCAACGAGTTTGGAAATCAAACTTTAGAAAGAATATCATGGATGAGAAGATTTACTAAGATGCCACTAAGGATGAGGTACTTAGGTAATGTGAATTGATGAGAGAAACTCAGATTATTGTCCTTAGAGCAAGCAAGTTAATGGGAGATTTGATAGCTCTGTTCAAAAGCACGAAGGGGTTTGAGTAAGAAACTGTTCCCTGTGTGAGGATATTAAGCCACTAATAATCACAAATTTAAGATCATTGACAAAAAAGACAGAGGACAAGGAAGAACTTTCCTTTCACGCAATGGGTTGTATAAATCCAGCGCTTAAAAAGATGATGGAAGCAGTTTCAACACAGCACTGAAATAAAGACAAAAATTGCTGGTGCAACTCAGCAGGTCTAGTCACATCTATGGGGAGAAAGCAGAGTTAACATGTCGAGTCTGAAGATCAAGACTTCTAATAAAGAGTTAGACCATAAGACCATAAGACATAGGAGTGGAAGTAAGGCCATTCGGCCCATCGAGTCCACTCCGCCATTTAATCATGGCTGATGGGCATTTCAACTCCACTTACCCGCACTCTCCCCATAGCACTTGGTTCCTTGCGAGATCAAGAATTTATCAATCTCTGCCTTGAAGAAATTCAATGTCCCGGCCTCCACTGCGCTCCGTGGCAATGAATTCCACAGGCCCACCACTATCTGGCTGAAGAAATGTCTCCTCATTTCCGTTCTAAATTGACCCCCTCTAATTCTAAGGCTGTGCCCGCGGGTCCTAGTATCCCCACCTAACGGAAACAACTTCCCAGCGTCCACCCTTTCTAAGCCAGAGTTACCAGACATGAAACATTAACTCTGCTTTCTCCCCACAGCTGTTGCCAGACCTACTGAATTTCACCAGCAGTTTCTGTTTTTGTTTCAGACGTCCAGCATCCACTGTGTTTTGTTTCACTTCTATACAGTACTGACGTAGGTAATTGGATATGTATTTATAAAGGTAAAATTTGCAGGGCAGGAGAGAGCAGGGGAGTGCAATTAAATAGTCGCTCTCAAAGAGACCAGACACAATAGGTTGAGTGACCAACTCTTGCGTTGTTAGATTCTATGATTTGATGTTGCTGTCAAGTTGAATTTGGCATACAAATGTGTGCTTACTAAGAAATATGTGAGTCAGAATATGAAGCCAAAATGCAGTTCCTTGCATGATGTCAGTTTGAAGTGAGGTCTATTTGCACATTGTAGACGGAAAGTTGAGTATGACATGTTAAGATCATCAGGGGTGATACACCGCAGAAGCACCAAGGGAATGCTGCAATATTGGAGATGCCACTTTTCAGGTGAGACATTAAACTAATAACCCAATTGCACTCCCAGACATAAAAGATTCCATGACAATATTTTGAAGAACAACAAGGGAGTTTTCCCTGTTGTTCTGGCAATGTACTTATCCCTCAGTCAACACTAAAAAAACAAATTATCTCATTGCTGTTTGCAGGATCCTGCATTGTACAAACTGCCTGCTGTGTTTCTTACATTATGACAGTGAGTGCAATTCAGAAATATTTCATCAGCTGTAAAGTCTTTAGGAGTGTGCTGTGGTCACTAAAAGTGCTATATATCCCGAGTTTCAAAGACCCAAGTGATCTGGAGGCTAGAAGGACTGTAAATTGTGCACTTTTGTTTGTATTTTTTTCCTTTTTATTCTTATGCTGGACTTTCTATTAATTATTTTTTCTATTTTCTACCAAATACTTAAGTATCTGTACCTAAGATGGTGCTGTAAGTGGTAACTTGTGAACTTTTCACTGCACTCATTCAATCATAGGTGACAATAAAACGAATTCAATTCAATTTAATATACATTTTATTCATTCTTTGTGGGAGGACATGAAATTGACTGAAAAACAGGAAATGGAGGGTAGCAGTGGACAATTGTTTTTCAGACTGAAGCAAGGTTTATACCGGCATTACCTATGGATCAGTGTTTTGACACTTTATTTTGATATATTTTAATGATCTAGAGTTGGACGTGCACAGTACACTTTCAAAATTTGCTAATACAGGCTGGTAGAATGGGTAGAAAATTGGCCGATTCAATTTAATGCAGAGAGAGACTTGAAGAGATTTATTTTGCCAGAAGGAATAAGGAGGGGCAATATAAAATGGACAGCACAATTCTAAAGTGGGTGCATAGGCTCAAATCATTGAAGAGTGTTATAAACCCAGCTGATATTATTACTGGACAACTCAAATCCTACACTGAAACCTGGCTTGTTAGATTATATGAGATAACAAGGTGTAGTGCTGGATGAATACAGCAGGCCAAGCAGCATCAGAAGAGCAGGAAGGCTGACGCTTTGGGCCTAGACTCTTCTTCAGAAAAAGGCCTGAAACGTCAGCCTTCCTGCTCCTGTGATGCTGCTTGGCCTGCTGTGTTCATCCAGCTCTACACTTTGTTATCTCAGATTCTCCAGCATCTGCAGTTCCTAGTATGTCTGAAACGATTGTTAGATTATATTTTGCTTTCCCAACACTCCTGGTTTGGGACGATCATTAGCTCCTTATTCTAAGATAATTGATTTGACTATATTTTTCCTTTCTCAGGAGCAGCGCTATATGCAACCATCTCCATCCAAGGACTTCACAGACTTGCCCAAAACAAGGTAAAACAAATAAAAATCTTTACGCTTTGGGTGTTTCCCTTCAGTTTAAAACAAACTCCCTAAGTCTTAAAAAATTTTAACTGACCTTAAAGTACGATGATTCATCATGCTAAGTTGTAAAATCCTAAAGTAAGAACAAGCCCATTAGGCTTTCAATGTAGGTCTCAGAATCGATGTTAAAAGAAATCACATGGCTACAGAAATAGAGGCAGTACGGTGGCTCAGTGGTTTGCACTGCTGCCTCACAGCGCCAGGGGTGTGGGTTCGAATCCCCTTCGGGCAACTGTCTGTGTGGAGTTTGCGCGTTCTCCCCCTGTCTGCGTGGGTTTCCTCTGGGTGCTCCAGTTTCCTCCCACAGCTCAAAGGTGTGCAGGTTAGGTGGATTGGCCATGCTAAATTGCCTGTAGTGTTCAGAGATGTGTAGATTAGGTGGGTTATAGGGGGCTGGCTCTGATGGGATGCTCTGAGAGTCGGTGTGGACTTGTTGGGCAGAAGGGTCTGTTTCCACACTGTAGGGATTCTATGATTCTATGAAATACCTAAAAGTTAATTCTTAAAATCAGCTTAACAGAAAAACCTGATAATTCAAAATCCAATTCACAGATAGATGCTATTGAATATGCATAAATTACAGAGTTTATATCACAAGATGCAGGGCAAGTTGAGACAGCAGTTATCAAAGCTTGTAGGCTCCTGGGATATAAAAACAGAGATGAGTGTGGGGGATGGGGTGTGGAGTGCAGCTGGCTTGGTGGGTATATGGTAGTGCAATATCAGGTAACAGGAGGCCACCAGTGTAGACCAACATCTAGTGTATTTTCTTCAGATAGAACATGTCACACAATAGTTTGAACAGAAATCTTCAGTTTTCACTGGAGCAAACTAGCATTGAAGTATTGATGTGGTTTTGGATCTGACCGAGGCATCCTAAGACCTGCACTAGGCCCACACCCTGGTTCTACTGCATGTTCTGTTGGATCAATCAAGTGGCATACTAAATAAAATAGCAATTAACATTTGACAGGGGAGTGGGTTGTCAGATGATACGTTCTCACTTCTCATTTGAACTTTCCCTGCCTCCTTGGCACAAGACCAAGCCTTCACAGAAGCAGATCCCACGCTGCCTGTGTATTCTCTCTGGGCAGGTAGGCTTGATCTGCTCTGAGGCCAAGGAAGGGATTTTAGGTCTAGTATTTTTATGCCGCACTGATTTCAACATTTCATTCCCTTTAGACCACCCTCTGTCATGTACTAATAAACCAAATGTCCTGCACATTGACCTAAAAATGCTTTGCTAAAAATTCGTCCTTGTTCTGTTGCCTTAGCCAACAGGTGAGGCACTAATTCAATACAATGTACAATATAATGACCTACGATGTTTGAGTATGAATAATTAATTGATGGATGCATTTTAAATACAGGAACTTTGCTTATCACTAATGCATGAACTAAAGCTTAAAAGCTTATAGTACTGGATCAAAAACCTAGTTTTAATAGAGGCATTCACATTTTTGTTGAGTTTTAACATAGCAAGCAAGGAGAAACTGTTGCCACCTATAGGGACACAATCTTAAACTGATTGACAAAGAGAACCTGAGAGGGGATAATGATTTTGTTGTAATTTAGATTACACTGCTTGACTGAATGAAGGAAGTTGATTCATTAGACACTTTCAAAAGGGACTTTTTTTATTCAGAAAAGTGTGTGAACTTCACAGAATGGGCTCTTAAGAAGGTGGCCACAAGCTTCCATCTGCAGTTGCTGCCAGGGACAGAATTCCAAGATTTTGACTTTGATTTTGAAAGTGAAGGAACGGTAATGTATTTCTGAGTCAGGATGGTGAATGGCTTGGAGCGGAATTGCAAGTGATGGTGTTCTCATGTATCTGCTGCCCTTGTCCATCTAGATGGTAGTGGTCATGGGTTTGGATGGATTTGTCTAAGGGAGCATGAGTGATTTTCTACAGTATTGCTTTACTAGCACTGTTGCAACTGAGTATTGGTGGTGGAGGGAGTGAATATTTGTGGGTCTGGTGCCAGTCAATAGGTTGCTTTGTCCTGGATGATGTTGAGCTTCTTGAGTGTTGCTGGAGCTGCACCCATCCGGGCAAGTGGGGTGTATTCCACTACACTGGAAGATGGAGTACGATGTTGGTAAATGTGAGGTCATCTGTTTTGGTAGGAATAACAGTAAAATGTACTATTATGAAAATAGTGAAAAATTACAGCATGCTGCTGTGCAGTGGGACCTGGGTACCCTTGTGCCTGAATCACAAAAAGTTGCAGCAGATAGTTAAGAAGGCAAACGGAATATTGTCCTTCATTGCTAGAGGGATGGAGTTTAAAAACAGGGATGTTATGCTGCAGCTGTATTGGATGCTGTTGAGGCCACATCTGGAGTACTGTGTACAGTTTTGGTCTCCTTACTTGAGAAAGGAGGGAGTGCAGAGAAGGTTCACTAGGTCGATTCCCGAATTGAGAACATTGGTTTATGAGCAGACACTGAATAGACTAGGACTGTACTCATTGGAATTTAGAAGAATGAGGGGAAATCTTATAGAAACATATAAAATTGTGAAGGGAATAGATAAAATAGAAGCAGGGAGGTTGTTTCCACTGGTGGGTGGAACTAAAACGAGCGGGCATAGCATCAAAATACAGGGGAGCAGATTTAGGACCGAGTTGAGGAGGAACTTGTTCACCCAAAGGGTTGTGAATCTGTGGAATTCCCTGCCCAGTGAAGCAGTTGAAGCCACCTAATTGAATATTTTTAAGGCAAAGACAGATAGATTTTTGAACAGTAAAGGAATTAAGAGTTATGGGGTGCTGGCAGGTAAGCGGAGCTGAATCTATAAAAATATCAGCAATGATCTTAATGAAAGGCAGAGCAGACTCGATGGGCCAGATGGCCTACTCCTGCTCCTATTTCTTATGTTCTCATGTGCTTATCTTCACTCCTGACTTGTGTCGTGTAGTTAGTGAACAGTCTTTGTAGAGTCGGGAGGTCAGTTAGTTGGTGCAGGATTCCTAGGCTCTGAACTTCAGTTTATTTGAGAAAGAAACAAATTAAAGGTGTATCGTGTGAAAGCAGGGCTGTGGGACCATTTGGATTGTTCTTTCAAAGAGCCAGTGCAGGCATGACTGGCCAAGTTTTCTCATTCTGTGCTTTCTGATTCTATACGTCTATGAACTTGTAAAGATCTGAAGATTTGCGTCACAAATGAAGGTCACACTGCACTCCAGTTCTCATGCAAAACAAATAATTTATATCACAAAAGACACAATTCGTTACTATTCTAACTATAAGTCAACTGTAAATGCTCTGTGGTGGCCTGTGATTTGCTTTATTCCAATGTGGATGGGCTGGCAATGAACTGAGTGGTTCTGTCTGTGTGCTGCTAGGGGTTCTCTTCACGTGGGTAAATCCATTGTGGTTCCTTCAGCCTCAGTAGGCTACTTGGATGCTTATGCTCCAGAAACAGTGTCTTTGTCTGCTGCAAAATTAATATTTTAATTCAAGTATTAAAGGCAGAAGAATAATTCAGGCCAAAAAGAGGCAGAAATAGCACAAGCTGTGGCGTCGCCCTCTGTACGGCAGGTGTTTTGTTGCTTTCAGGAAAGGAACTGCTTGCTGGAAAATGGTTGAGGGATAGTCAATTGTGTCTGTTGTTCTGTATGAAATCACTAAGGTTCGAATGTTGCAGCTCCCTTTAATGTGGCAATTTTCATTTTAAACTTGAGCTCTGTTTTGTGGTTGCTGTTTCCCTGCTTGTGAAGGAAAATATTACTCAACTTTACATGAAGTTTGACAGAAGCTGAGATGGACAAACCTAGTTCTCTGCTGCTTTTTCAGCTCATGATTTTCAGCCCTGTCTTCAAGCTTCCCTGGCCAGTTGGGAACTCAGAACATTTTAGCGTGATACTCTCCCGGGGGAGGGGGGAGGATGGGGAAGGTATTTGGAAAGTTACTCATTGCAGGCTAACAGGGAAATAGTCAGCAGCTACCGTCTAAATCCACTGAACAATAAAGGTAAAGAAACTGGTTAGATAAACAAGATGATAAAATGCACTGCCCCACCGCTGGATCTCCAGTGAACAGTCACCAGAGAGGCTATACTTCAGCCTGAGATTTAAGTATGTATCCTGATCTTAAACAGGAGTCTTGTTTGGTTTTATAAAAACTTGATTTTAAAGTCAGCACTTTTAGAGTGGGACCAGTGAACAATTCCAATTGTTGAAGTTCTTGCATTATGAATCCTCCATTTACTTGGCAGAGGAAGGCAACACTACACAAAGCAGGCCACTGGTTGGCATAAGTTGACCCAAATTGAGTTCCAGCCTGAATCACATTATGCCCATTTAAAACTATTTTACAACATAGCTGCCCCTTACAAAGAGGGCTGCTTGTGCAATTGGGGATTTTCCTGAGGGAGAGTCATAGAGTCGAAGAGCTTTACAGCGTAGAAACAGACTATTCAGTCCAACTTGTCCACGCTGACCAGATATCCTAAATTAATCTTGTCCCATTTGCCAACATTTAGCCCAAGCCCCTCTAAACCCTAGATAACAAGCATGGGGCTGGATGAACACAGCAGGCCAAGCAGCATCATAGGAGCAGGAAAACTTGATGTTTCGGGCCTAAACCCTTCATCAGAAATG
>JAHRHZ010000218.1:33931311-33948481 GCA_024137785.1 Ginglymostoma cirratum | reverse complement strand
TCAGAACACTCTTCCCCTCCCCCATTTCTGATGAAGGGTTTAGGCCCGAAACGTCAAGTTTTCCTGCTCCTATGATGCTGCTTGGCCTGCTGTGTTCATCCAGCCCCATGCTTGTTATCTTGGATTCTCCAGCATCTGCAGTACCTTTTATCTCTGGAAATTGTGAGTAACTGGTTTGTGCTTTGAAAGAACCAAAGACAGACTCAATGGGCTGAATGGCCTCCCTAAGCACAGTACAATTTTATGATTTTATTCGCCTTAACAAAAGTACCTACAAGGGAAAGGTTTATTGCATTTCAAGTGGTCCTTTCCTCAGAACCGGTATACATTTGTTGAAAAGTTCAGTTAAAAATAATGTATAAACAACTCTGGTCTTCAAAATACACATGCTATGGATTATTTCAACATAGCCATTTGTGGGGGTCTATCATAAGACAATCCCTAAAGCGAGGGAACAGTTGGGAAACATGTAGTACTTGATTATGGATGGCAATATTAATCAATATATTTAATGGCTAGCCTTTGAAAGGTCTATAATATTATGCATCAGGGTAAGTGGGGAGAGTGGGGAGGGAGAAAACTTTACCCCTGCCTAAGCAGCGAAAATTGCCAAAATTCCTGACCTGAATATTCACCCTGAAGCATCCCAGGGTTTCCCCTGCTCATGAGATCAACTTGTTCCCCTCCAAGCAGATAGTTGGGACATCAGCCAAAGCTGGCTGAATCTTTCTTTCTGTACAAATGCTAGGAAATATGCCCAATTTTAATTCAGGCCAAGTAAGGATAACGTGAGCCTGGAGTTTAAACATTGAAAGGACTTTGATTTCAGCAACAGTTGACTTGATCACCCAAAGCCCATCTTGAGTTAAAATTGATAACATTGCTGAAGAATCAAGACAAAAACTCAGACGTTCAACCTCTGACTTTCAGTGTTACAGCTGTGTGAATTGTGTCACATCTCAATATGTTAAAAATGGCCACTATGTAATGAAATTACCTCAAATATCTTATTGCAAAGTTTTGGCCAAACCTGTTGGGAAAGTTGTTGTGTAATATGGTGGCGCAGTGGTTAGAACTGCTGTTTCACACCACCAGGGACCCAGATTTGATTCCAGCTTCGGGTGACTGTCTGTGCAGAGTTTGCACATTCTCCCTCTATCTGCATGGGTTTCCTCCAGGTTTTTGTTTTCCTCCCACAGCCCGAAGACGGATAGGTTAGATGGATTGCATATGGGAAATGCAGGGTTACAAGGATATGGTAGAGAGGTGGGGTCTAGGTGGGATGCTCTTTGGAGGGTTGGTGTGGACACAAGGGGCCAAATGGCCCGCTTCCACACTGTAGGGATTCTACGAATAAACATTTAACTTGTTTGTCAAAAATTCTCTTCAGATGTGTTTATTTCAGAAACGTTTGAGAAAAATTATACCAAACTAAATGCAAGTCACTTACTTCCACATTCAAAATAATAAAAAAGAGAACTTTCAAAATCTAGGAAATATTTACATCATTGCTCCGTTACACTTTAGAGCTATAAAATGTATTTGCCATCAGGCTTTCATAGACAACTCAGCACGTGACTTTGTAGTAATTGACTTGTGGGGTCTACCTATCACTTCATGGATTTGTCTGGTCTGTTGTAACATTAATTACATAATTGTTGACAGAGTTACAATTTCAGCAGGAAGCAGAATGAGAACAAAAGATCTGTGTAGGGGAGCTTTCTGAACTCCTATTAGTTTATGTTTCATACCGACTGACACAGTATGTTCCCATGGTTTTTGAGACGAGATTTGAAATACTTGACAATACGACTTTGTTAATTTTCAGGGAGACTTGGCACATATTGAGGGTGGCGGAGGCAAATAACATGGGAAATGTAAAGAGGAATTAGAGAAGTATTTGAAGAAGTGAGCCACTGATGGGTATTAACTTTTGGGAGTAACCTGATGGATGTCAGAACACTTTGAAAGACTGTTGTCTCATATATACCTATAAGAAAGTATTTAGAGAGTAAGCGAAAGTGTGAGTTTGTTTTAATCATAGGATATTAACTGATTGCACAGGGATTAGGAAACACAAATTTGAGGCTTTGGGCAAGAGGTGCAGGGAGGTTGTCTGGAAGAGGTTTTTTATGAAATGAGTGACTGCAACCTAGAACTTGATGGTTACAAAAGTTGTAGAAATGGAGACAGTCAACAGCTTGCATAGAATAAAAACAAAGTTGCTGGAAAAGCTCAGCAGGTGTAGCAGCATCTGTGAAGGAGAAAACCGAGTTAACGGTTCGGGTCCGGTGACTGAGGAAGGGTCACTGGGTCCAAAACGTTAACTCTATTTTTCCCTTCACAGATGCTGCCAGACCTGCTGAGCTTTTCCAGCAACTTTGTTTTTGTTCCTGATTTACAGCATCCACAGTTCTTTCGGTTTTTATTTAGCTTGCATAGAATAATGGATGAACACTTGAGTAAAGTAAACTCGCAGGGCTACAGGGGAAAAGTAAGGGAATGGGACTGAATGAATTGCTCTGCAGACAGCCAGCGTGGACATAAAGTGTTGAATGACTTCCTTCTGAGCTGTAAATGAGGCTAACTACTGGCACAGCACTGTGGAAGTGTAGACAGTCAGTATTCCTTTTGCTGGAAATGGGAAGGACAGAGTGTTTGGATTGGTTGTTTTCACTACCCATGTGGACAGAGCAATTGTCATGACACATCGTCTAATGTGCCAAGGATCAAACGAGGATCGTCTAGACTTCAGGCTGACGTGGCATTCTCTCAGCCTGGCATGGTGGTCTTTTGGTGGTACATGGCAGTCTCTTGGCTCGGTGTGGTCTCAGTGTGTATTTCCGTTCTTGAGGTGATTCATCGAAGTGTGGCCCCACTGAGGCTAAGCACTTAAGAAAGACTGTACTGTTTGAACTTTCAGCTTTATTTCTTTAAATTCTACTTAAACCTAAGAAAGTGTCACGGTTCTATAATTACTGCAATGTTTAACTTTAAACTTTGTTCTTTCTTTCTACTTTGTTCTTAAGATTCTGTATCTAGGTGTTTGTACCTTGCATTATACACCTTTCACTGCACTCCTGTACTTGGGTACACAAGACAATAAAGCAAATCAATTAATCAATCGATGTGTGAAAATGAATTCTTGGTGAACATGTCCAAGTACTTTCACTCCTGAAAAGTGAAACTTCAAGTAATTCAACAAGGGCAGTTTAGTGATATTATTGCTAGTCTATTAATTCAGGGACCCAGGTAATATTCCAGGGAATGCATCAAGGCAGATGGTGAAATTTGAATTCAGTAACAAATCTGGAATTAAAAATCTAATGATGAAATTGAAATTATTGTTGGATAAAAACCAATCTGGTTCACTAATGTCCCTTGGGGAAGGAAACTACCATCCTTACCTGGTCTGGCTTACATGTGACTCCAGACCCACAGCAATGTGGTTCACTCTGAATCGCTCACTGGGCAATTATGGAGGGTTAATAAATGCTGACCTAGCCAGTGAAATCCACATCCTGTGAATGAATAAAAAATAAAACCAAATCACATTTTCCCACTGAGGCAATGTAAGAGCTGTAGTTAGTCTGTTGGACCTTTTCCACAGAAAAAGGAATTGCAAGGCAAGTGTTGGGGTTAGGGGTGGTGGTTTGGAGTTGATTACTTAAACATCACATCAGTACAACAGTGAACAATAACCTTAGTGCAAAGGTGTAAAGTGTTTGAGATAGCCAAATGCGAAGTAAGAAGTCACTTATAGAGCTCTTGACCGGAACAGTGCTGTGAGAGTATGTATGTTAGAGAAAGGTACTGCATAAATCATGAATGGATTAAGCATAGATTGAGTCATAGAGTTATACAACACTGAAACAGAGACCCTTTGATCTGACTCATCGGCACCGATTAGACATCCCAATTTGACCTATTGCCATTTGCCAGCATTTGGCCCATATCTCTTTAAACTCTTCCTATTCATATACCCATTCAGATGTCTTTTAAATACTGTAATTGTACTAGCCTCTGGCAGCTTGTTCCATACTGCACCTTCTCAAGTTTAACAACATCCTTTTTATATGAAGGTGACCAGAATTTGTTAGAATCAGACCAGCAAAAGTGGCTTGAAATATGATTCGTAAAATGTTTTCAGGACAGATTCTTAGAGTAGCACAGTTTAGAGACACCTGGACCCAGAATATTCTAGGCCTGGTAATGTACAATGAGGCAGGATGAGTTAATAGCTTCATTGTAAAGGAGCCTTTAGGTAACAATGATTATTATGTGATTGAATTTTACATTTAGATTGAGAGAGAGAGAGAGAGAGGTTTAAGACTACTGTGACTTATTTTAATTTAAATAAAGACAATTACAAGAGTATGAAGACAGAATTGGCCGAAGTGAACAAGGAAATTAGGCAATAGGTAGGTTCAGTGGCGATACAGCGACAAATATTTAAGGAGATACTTTATAACACTCAGCAATGATGCATTGCTGTGAAAATAAAAGCATCCTTCTCAGAGAAGGATACATCTGTACTGAACTTAAAGATAATACCGAATTCAAAGAAAAAACATGCAATTCTTCGAAGCTTAGTGGCTGGACAGAAATTTGGACAGAATTTAAAACTTGGAGGTGCAATGCAGCAATTCACCAAGTTCCTTCAATTGCACCTTCCAGGTCATTTCCTTAAAAGCCCATTCTCTGGTCTATTAATCCCTACTAGTGGTAATGTCATGAGCTAGTGACTTAGAAGTTCAGGCTAATGCTCTGAAGACACAGGTTTAAATATCAGAATAGCAGCTGCTGGGATTTAAATTCAACTAATAACTCTGGAATAGAAGGCTAGTTTCAGTAATGTGACCATGACAATTATCACCAATTGCCATAAAAACCCACCTGGTTCACTTTAGGGAAGGAAAACTGCCATCATTACCCAGTCTGATCTACATGTAATTCCAGACCCAGGGCAATGTTATTGACTTTTCACTGCTTTGTGAAATGGCTGAGCTAGTTAGTCAGTTCAAGGGCAAATAGGGACTGGTGGCAAATGCTGGCCTTGACTGTGATTCCCAAATCCCATGAGGAATAAAGAAATAAAAATATCATTACTACTATCATCAAATCTTAATTCTATTTATGGTTTGCTACTTCATTAAAAATACGCACAGTAAGCAAGCAAACAGAAATTCTTGCCTTTATTTATTCCATATTGCGCACACATTAAAGTGTTGCAAAGCATTTCCAGCCATGAAATATTCTTGTGTATGGATTTGTGGTCATTGTAGTGTAAGAAACACAGCAACAGTTTTGATGTAATTAACTGCATTGACAATTTTGTTCAGATGTTATGAACAGAATATCTTTTCAATCACTGCTAGAAAAAGAAGTCTGGAGAAACCTCAGCAGCCAGCTGGAAGAGGCAAATCTGTTTGTCATGGACTCTTTCTGCAGCTGTCTTGCTACTGCAGGTAATATCAGGGGAGGACTCAACAGAAGGAGAAATTTGAATAGATGGCTACTGAAAAGTTGTTTTCAAAGGATTGTTTTTGAAAGAAGCAAAGACCAAAAACCCAATATGTTCCAATATTTCCTGACTACAATCAAAACATCCCATTGCATTGCTCCAAACTTATATATGTTTTAAGTGGAACTTTATCAATTTATGGCCTTTATCAATTTATGCATAATGTGCAATATACAGGCTATTATCTGGAGTTTAGAGTGAATTGTGGCTAAACCTAGTGGTGCAAAGAACTAAGGAACCCTACTATTCACATAGTGGGATAATCCATCACCACATATGTATATAATAAGTGATGGCCTAGTGGTATTATTGCTGGACTGTTAGTCTAGAGACTGAGGGGAACCCAGGTTCATAATCCTGCCATGGTAGATAGAGGAATCTGAATTCAATGTAAAGTCTGGAATTAGCAGTCCACTAATAACTATAAATCCATTGATAACTATTAGGGAAAAAGTATTTGGTTCATGTTCTTTAGGGAAGGAAACTGCCATCCTTACCTGGTCTGGACTACATGTGACTCTAATGTGGTTGACTCTTAACTGTCCTCTGGGATGGGCAATAAATGCTGGCCTAGCTAATGATATCTCATCCTGTGAATGAATAAATAAAGAAGTACATAATAAATGATTTATATATTGATACCTTTAAAAGTGAGGGGGCTCGGTTAGCTCACTCAGTTGGATGGTTGTTGTTTTTAATTCATTCACATCACTGTGGGTGTCACTGGCTGGCCAGCATTCATTGCCATCCTGAATTGCCCTTGAGAAGATGCTGGTGAGCTGCCTTCCTGAACTGTTGCAGTCCACATACTGGAGATTGACCCACAATGTCATCAGGGAGCCAATTCCAGTATTTCGATGCAGTGACAGTGAAGGAACAGTGACACATTTCCAAGTCAGGATGGTGAGTTGCTTAGATAGGAACTTGCAAGTGGGGGTGTTCCCATGTATCTGCTGCCCTTGTCCTTCTAGATGGAAGTGGTAACAATTTGGAAGGTGCTGTCTGAGGATCCGTGTTGAATTTCTGCAGTGCATCATGTAGGTATTACACTCCGCTGCTACTGAGCGTTGGCGGTAGTGGGAGTGGATGTTTATGGATATAATGCAAATCAAGTGTGCTGTTTTGTCCTGTATGGTGTCAAGCTTCTTGAGTGCTGGAGCTATGCCCCTTCTGCCAAGTGAGCAGTATTCCATCGCACTCCTGACTTGTGCTTCGTAGATGCTTTGGAGAGTTAGAAGGAGAGTTACTCGTGATAATATTCCTAGCCTGTGACCTGGTCTTTTAGCCATTATGTTTATGTGACAAGTCCATTTGAATTTCTGGTCAATGGTAACCCTCAGGACGTTGTTAGTGGGCAACTCATTGATAGTAAGACCATTGAATGTCAAGGGATGGTGGTTAAATTGTCTCTTATTAGGGGATGGTCATTGTCTGGCATTTGTGTGGCATGAATGTTACTTGCCATTTGTCAGCCCAAGCCTGGATATTGTTCATATCTTGCTGCATTTGAACATGCAGTGTTTCAGGATCTGAAGATTCATGAATGGTCCTGAACATTGTGCAATCATCAGTGAAGATCCCTACATCTGACTGAAATAACTCTATGAAGGCCAGTTTTCTGTGCACGTGCATGGTACATGACACTGATCCAGCTAGTTCAGAGCTAGCTCTCAGAGTGAGAGCAGAACCCCTGACACTCCTGTTTATATCTATCAGCCAGGACTCCCTGATTGGAGCAGGTTAACAGGCCCAATCAGGGAACTCAAATTCTATGAAAACCACCTGGTTGATCTCATTCCAATCACTACACTGACCTTATGATAGAGCGAAGGCCATTGGTGAACCTATGCTGGTTGGACCTGGGACACTAAACTGAGGATCTCCTGCAGCGGTGTTCTGGAGCTGAGATGACTGATCTCCAACAACCACAACCATCTTCCAAGGTTCCAGGTATTACTCTGACCACTGGAGAGTTGGTCCCCTCTATTGATTCCAGTTTTGCTTGGGCTCCTTGATGCCATACTTGGCTGAATGCAGCCTTGATGTTAGGCGGTGTCACGCTCACCTCAGTTGTGGAATTCAGCTCTTTTGTCCATTTTTGAACCAAGGCTGTAATGAGGTCAGGTGCTGAGTGACCCTGGTGGAACCCAAACCCTGGTGTCACTGAGCAGGTTATTGCTGAGCAGGTG
The DNA here is from genome assembly GCA_024137785.1 of Ginglymostoma cirratum. Taxonomy (NCBI): domain Eukaryota; kingdom Metazoa; phylum Chordata; class Chondrichthyes; order Orectolobiformes; family Ginglymostomatidae; genus Ginglymostoma; species Ginglymostoma cirratum. Next base: position 33,940,768 of record JAHRHZ010000218.1, on the reverse strand, counting down.
CTGCTTGATAGCACTGTTGATGACACTTTCCATCATTTTATTGATGATTGAAAGTAGATGGATGGGGCGGGAATTGGTCAGGTTGGATTTCTCCTGCTTTATCTGTACAGGACATACCTGGGCAATTTCCTATGTTGTTGGGTAGATACCACTCCCCTAACTAAGCTCTTCCAGAACAGTTACAACACTTGCAAGTTCTGAAGCAGAAGCGTTTGAGTATCCAGTGCTTCTAACCATTTCTTGATATCACGTGGAGTGAATCCAATTGGCCAAAGACAGGTATCTGTAATGCTGGAGACCACTGGAGGAGGCTGAGATGGATCATCCACTCGGCACTTCTGGCTGAAGATGGTTATGAAAGCTTCAGCCTTATCTTTTGCACTGATATGCTGGGCTCTTCCATCATCGAGGATGGGGGTATTTGTGCAGCCAGTGAGTTACTTAATTTTCCTCGACCATTCATCACTGATGTGACAGAGCTACAGAGCTTAGATCTGATCCATTGGTTATGATATCGTTTAGCCTTGTTTATCGCTTGATGCTTATGCAGTTTGGCATACGCGAGGTCCTGTTTGGTGGCTTCACCGGGCTGACAACTCATCTTCTGGTATGACTAGTGCTGCTCCTGGCACGCCCTCCTGCACTCTCCATTGAACCAGGGATGATCCCCTGGCTTGATGGTAGTGGTTGAGTGGGAGATTTACCGGGCCATGAGGTTACAGATTGTGCTGGAGTACAATTCTGCTGCTGTTAATGACCCACAGCATCTCATAATGCCCAGTCTGAAGTCGCTAGATCTGTTCAAAATTTGTCCCATTTACCACAGTGATAATGCCACATAACATGATGGAGAGTATTCTCAATGTGAAGGCAGAATTTTATCTCCACGAGAAATGTGCGGTGGTCATTCTTACCGATACTTCCTGACATAGACCCAGCTCTGGAATTCAGCTCTTTTGTCCATGTTTGAAACAAATCTGTAATGACGTCAGGAGCTGGACAGATGCATCCGCAGGTTGATAAGGATGAGGTGTCAAGTACGTTATCCCTCTTGTTAGCTATCTCATCATCTGCTGCAGACCCACTCTAGCAACTGTGTCTGTTAGGACCTAATCAGCTCAATCAGTAGTGCTGCTGCTCCAGCCAAGAGTACATTTTGCACCGTTGCCACCTTCAGTGGCTTCTTCCAAATGTTGATTCCTCAGCCGAGGGAGGACAGGATTTGGTAACTCACAGGAGGTTTCCTTTCTCATGTATCACCTGAAGCCATGAGATTTCATGGGGTCTGGAGTCAATGGTGAGGACTCCCAGGGCAATTCCCTCCCAACTCTATACCACTGTGCTGCCAACTCTGCTGGGTCTGTCCTGCCGGTGGGACAGGACATATCCAGGGACGGTGATGGTGATGTCTGGGACATTGTCTGTAAGGTATGATTCTGTGTGTCTATGTCAGGCAGCTACTTGACTAGTCTGTGAGACGGCTCTCCCAGTTTTGGCACCAACGCCCAGATGTTAGTAAGGAGGGCATTGCAGGGTCAACAGGGCTGTTTCTACTATTGTCTTTTCTAGTGTTTGGCTGATGCCAGGTGGTCTGTCTGGTTTCATTTCTTTGAGACTTTGTAACAACTCATTCAACTGAGCAGCTTGCCGGGCCATTTCGTAGGTCAGTTGAGAGTCAAACACATTGCTGTGGATCTGCAGTCACATTTAGTCCACACCAGGCAAGGATGGCAAATTTCCTTCCCTGAAAGACATTAGTAAGCCAAATTTTTTTTTTTCACAATCAACAATAGTTTCACGGCCATCATTAGACTCTTAATTCCAAACAATTTTATTAAATTTTCATTCCACCGTCTGCTGTAGCGAGATTTGAATCTGCAATAGGGTTGGGGTCGCCAGAAAATTAGTTGAGTTTCCAGATTAATAGTCCAGCAATAATGCCATTAGGCCATTGCCTTCCCATTAATGCAGTGTAACGCCAACAATGTAGGTCCAATTCCTGCACCAGCTGAGGTTACCATGAAGGAGTCTCCATCTCAACTTCTTCCCTCACCTGAGGTGTGGTGACCCTCAGGTTAAATCACCACCTGCCATTTCTCTAATTAAAGAGCAGACCTATGATCCAGTATGACGTGATGACTTCCATATGAAGAAGTATCATATTGGACTCAAACTGTTTCTCCCTCCACAGATGCTGCCAAGCCTGCTGAGTTTATCTAGCATTCTCTGTTTTTATTTCGGGTTTCTACCATCTGCAATGGGTTTGCTTTTATTTGAAGGTCCCCCTGATCCTCAGTGCTTTCCAGTGTTATACCATGCACAGTGTAATCCCTTGCATTGTTAGCCCTGCCCTCTTACTTTTCCAGGTTAAATTCCATTTGCCACTGGTCTGTCCAGCTGACCAACCTGTGGATATCCATCCATAGTTTACAACTATTCACCCTACCTTTTTACCACCCTTTCGATTTTTGTGTCATCTACAAACTTCTTATTCATGCGCCGACATTTAAGTCCAAACAGTTAATGTCCACCACAAACAGCAAGGGCCCTAGCACCAAGTCCTGCAGACTTTCAGTCACAGAAACTTTCCTCTAACAACACTCTGTACCTTTTGCTGCTCACTCAGTTTAGGATCCAATCTGCCCCTTCACTTTGGAACCCATGGTCACTTACTTTCTTGACGAGTCTGCCATGAGAAACCTTGTCAAAAGCCTTGCTAAAGTCATGTTGACCACATATATTAATATAATACAAATATATTAACTTCATCAACATTCCTGGTTACCTCCTTACAAAATTCAATCAAATTTGTCAATCGCCATCTTTCCATATCAAATCCTTGCTGACGACCCACAATTAATCCATGTCTATCCAGATGTAGGTATACTTTGCCTCTCAGAATTTTTTTCTCTTAACTTCCAAATCACCAAGGTTAGCCTGTAATTTCCCTGGCTAGCCCTCCATTCCTTTTTAGTACTGTGACAATGCTAACGGTCCTCCAGTCCTCCAGCAACTCACCCATGGCCAGGTTGTTGTTGCCTAAATAGAAAGGAAGAGCTGCATTTAAACAGCATCTTCCACATCCCTGGACATTTTAAAACTTCACGCACTGTTATTCTGAAGAACACACACTGTTGTACAGTTAAGTGCTAGAAGGGAAGATCATACTAACAGTACTGAGCTAAATATTTGGATGTTCATCAAATGTGGATTCATAGACTTTGATCTGATATGCAGAGTAACATGAATAATGTTTCCTTATGAAACATTATATTTCACAAACAAAAGAAGTTGGGGTGTGGGTGTGAAGAGACATGGGAGGAGGCTCACAGAGAATACAAAAACTAGGGCTGAATGGTCTGTTTTTCAGCTGTGCATTCTATGCGAGTGAAGGATAAATCCATGTAATAAATATATGACAAAATAAATTGTGAAGGGGTGTAAAGGGGAATGAGCGGTGAGCTTTGGGAAACATTAGAACATCTGTGATCGAAAACCTCAAATAGAACTTTAACAATTTAATGAAAATAATCTAGGTTTGTTGTAGCAGAGATTTCATTTGAAATTTTAAGACAGGTCCTGTGTGTGGATGGATAACAAACCGTACTATCTTTTATCTCTTTTATTCACTTATCAGGTATATAGTTAATGTGAAATGTACTCTATCTGCCTTGGTCTGTATACATGATAGTACAGGATACTTAGATACAACCTTAACAATGAGGGTCTGACGTTTAAGTAATTCAGCCACTACTCAGTACAGCCTATTTGTAGACTTCTTTACTGGGTCAGATGCAAAGCAACTACATTGTGAGTTGCACCTTATCTTCTCTGCCTGCAGCCTTGAAGAGCTGGTGTCTGGATGTGTCAGGTATCACCCAGGGACCTGGACAGGAGGCTTTCCAGTTAACCCAATACGGTGACCTAAGCAGTGCTGGCTTTGATTTAAGGCGAGTTTCGTTAACCACTGAACCTGCTTGTTCCATTAAAGAGAATCAAATTCACTTCAAATGTGGGCTTACAATAATTCCTGTTTTTCTTCATAATGGCTTTGGCTATACTGTGTTACACCTTGCTGACTTGAGAGCAGAAAGCCATGCCAATAACAAACAAAAGGCAGGTTTCCCATTAGCCTTTTAAAATTTTAAACATACCCTTGCGATTTTTTTTCTTCCCTTGCCCCCTCCCTTTGCTGATATCCTTGCGATATGCCATTTTTGCACTGACTGATTTCATTGTCCCATGCAGAAAGCCTTCACTTTAGAGGCGAATATGCTTCTCACATCACTGAACTGCCTTTCCACAATATGCTGTGTATTGCAATTACAGCCAATCAACTTCTCTGACCTTTTCACCATAACTATTATGGGATGAAACTTAGGAGCACCATAACAACAAGCATGGACACTTGCCAGCCTCAATCCACAGAATTCTGTCAAAACAAAGAAGTGGTCACTCTTATGCTTCTATCATTCATTAGCATAACAAAACCTCAGCTGCTACTGAGCAGGGTTTACCATTGGATCGATGTTAATGAGTCCAATGATTGCAGTCAGGATTGTGGTTGGCTTCAGTCATTGCTACATTTCATCTGATGTATATCATCGTCACTGTAGAATGAAACATTGGAAACTGTCGGAGGCTATTCCTCAAACATAATGTAAAGAACCAATGAACTGGCAAGAAGCCACAATGTTTATTTGAAGAAATTCATTATGGCTTGCTAAACCTCACTCCCAGCTAATAGAAAATAACAGCTGATTATTATAATAGCGGGTGTGATACTCAGGTTAGATTCATTGTGACCAATCCTTGCTGGTATTAGTCTGAGCTACTGATATCATGCGGGGACGGATAGCCATACAAAGACTTTGGCCATACTTAACAGCAAGTTACATTACACCTGGAATACATGATAGTCTCTTTTAAGACAATCGTGTTCAATTTAAGACTAAGTACACGCTATTGCCACAGTAACCTTCACACATTATACAAAAGATTGCCTTATATACCACTTTTTCTTGAAGCAAGCACAGCTGAAAAGATTAACTGACATCACTGAGATGATGTCCATCCATTAGGATATGGAGGACAAATCTAGAGAGGAGCTAACTTGTCTTCTGCTTTTGTTACTAAGTCAATGTGAGAAAATTAGTGGTAACAACAGTACTTTCTTTTAAGTACAAAATGGGACTGTGGAAACTACAGAGGAATCTCCCTAGTTTCCATCACTAGGAAAACCATCCTTGCTAGGTGCTTCTCCCAGTCTCTAAGGAAATCTTCCTGAAAACCAGTGTGGCTTCGAACCAAACCTGGAATCTACGGATGTGATTTTCACTGCTCAGCAACTCCAAGAGAAACTCCAGGAACAACACCAACTACCCTAAATGACCTTCATCAATCTGACCGCGGTTTTTGACTCAGTCAATCAGGAAGTGCGATGGAAGACCCTATCAAAAGCTGGTTGTCCAGAAAAATTCATCAGCATCCTCCATCTGCATCGTGTCAAGATGTTGGCAATGGTTCTCACTGATGGTAATATCACAGAGTCCTTTGAGGTCAGTATAGGGTCAAGCAGGGATGTGTCACTATCCCCACCTTTTTCTCATCTTCATCATCACCATTCTTCATCTTATTCATCTTATTCAAGAACAAGCTTCTCAGTTGTGTGGACATCATATACTGAATGGACGGAAAACTTTCAACTTCAAACAGTTGAAATCCAAAAAGAAAATGCCATCAACCTTGCTTGTGAAATGTCAGTATGCAGATGCTGTCATCTTTGCTCGCTTGACAGAAGAAACTTCAAGCCTCACGGAGGTGCACTGAAGAATTGGCCTCTGCCTCAACCTCGAGAAGACTCAAATCCATTACCAGCCTCTCCCATCTCAAGTTCTGGTCACCTCTCCATTAAGATCAATGGAGAAATCCTCTCAAAGCTGGAACATTTCCCTTACCTGTGAAGCTATGGGTCATCCAAGGCTGACATTGATGCATCCAAACTCTGAGGACTGCCATCACTGAGGATAAGAAGCTTTGATGACAGTGACATCCATACTGATGCCAAGACCCTTGTAGATAGGCAGTCATCCTTCCTACTCTTCTATATGGCTTTGAAACTTGGAATACATATAGATGACATCTCAAGGCCCTTAAAAAGTACAATCAATGCTGTTTGAGATGGATTTTCTATATTATCTGGGACAACAAGTGTATTAACATCAGCATCCTTGAAGCAGCCAATAGCACCAGCATTGAGCACAGGATCATCTGAAGCCAACTCTGTTGGGCTGGCCATTTGCTTAGGATGAGCTCTGACTAACAAAGCAAAACATCACCAGCTTAAGTAAGGTACTTGAATGAGAGGACAAAGGAAGCATTTCACAGAGTCCCTGAAGACTTCCCTCAAGAAATGCAACATCAATGTCAATGCATGAGAGACCCTTGTTCAGAAAAAAACTGAACTGGAGGAAGCTCCTTATAAATGGACACAATTCTTTGAGAACACTTGTCAGCAAAAGGAAGTACAGAAAAGTAACTGGAGACAGGAATGCCAATGACCTCAAGGTCAAGGACCAATTCCACTTCTGGGAAACACCTGTCAAATGTGTGTGTCGGAGATGTGGTTCTAAGATCGGGTTCATCAGCCCACTCAAGGACCCACAGTACATATGACCAATGACACAGAATTTCCTAGGCAGACAATCATAGTTAACAAAGTGAATGCTGCTAATGACGATCCAACAGTGTGTTAGGCTATATCCATCAAACACAAAGTACAGCTTGTACATGCTGTATGTGTTTCTTCTATGTGGGCCACTTAAGGTAACTTGTACAATTCAGATCAATGACATTCTTGGTATGGACTGACTACAATTTGCTTTGTGGTTTCCTTCTAGCCTCAGCAGATTTGATCCCTCAGTTGATTCTTGGCTTTTATTTGTGGCTTGCAAACAGTGGAGTGCAAAAACAATTGTGTTATTTAGTGTTGTTCTCTCTCTTTGCTCCTGCAAAAGATGGCAAGGGAGATGCAATTCCCAGTCACTTTTAATTAGTGCCAATTGAAAGAAAGATATTTCCACAATTTTCGTCTCTGCCTATGTTACTTTGTGGGAACAGTTTTGCAACTGGCCATTAAATTCACTGTGTACACAATTGATGGTATCAATCTCAGCTTAACTCCCAACCATGGCACAATGTATTTCAGCATTCCTGAGAATGTTGCTCCTTTTGAGAAGGCATCATTTAGCATCCACAAAACAGAGCTAGGGAGTAATATAGATTTCAACTGTCCAACATATTACAAACCGATGTGGACAACAGAGTTATTTGTTTTTACCCCTTTGTGTGCATTTTTCTTCAAAGCATTTATTCTTTTCCAGGTCATCTGTGGAATGTCAGTTGGGTGTTTGTTGTAATAACCAAGCAATCTGATTCAGCAGACTACCAGTCACGTATGAAAGATGACCATTTACTCTACATGGAGAGTATAGGAGTTACCATTATTATTCCATGGGATGTGGGCATTGATGTTGAGGTGAGCAATCATTGCCCATCTGTAATTTCCCTTGAACTGAGTCTAGGTAGAGTCATAGGTACAGCCATAGAGATCTACAGCACAGAAAAAAGTCCTTTAGCCCATCATGTCCACACTGGTCAAAAACAACCACCTAACTATTCTAATCTCATTTCCCTGGACTTGGCCTACAGTCTTGTATGCCTTGGCATCACAAGTGCACATCTAAACACTTCTTAAATGTTTCTGCATCTAATACCTTTACAGAAAGTGGGTTCCAGATTCCCACCACCCTCTGGGTGAAAAGCTTTTTTCCTCACATCTCCTCTAATCCTCCTGCCCCCTTATCTGAAATCTATGTCCCCTGGCCATTGATCCCTCCATCGAAGGAAAAGGTTTCTTCCTGTCTACCCGAACTATGGTCCTCATAATTCTATGTATTTACCCCACCTGGCATTCCCAGGAGGTCTCCCATCTAGTACGAAGCAGGCCTCAAGCTTTTTTGTAATGGGGTCTGTAATTTTTCCTATTACATTAATATATGTCACCTCCAGTAAATGCAAGTGTGCCATGCTGCAAGCTCGACTGACAATCTTAAAAAAGGGAGACACAAACCTCCCCAACTTCGTGTATTCTGGGTTTGTAGTGGGGAAACTGTTTGCCCTTATTTGAATGTATAGTACATAAATGTCAGGTTTCCCACCATTCAGATCCTTGGAACTAGACACTGTGGTGGCCTTTTAGGTTTCCAAGTTCACAGTCTGGAAATTACAGGAGGCGTAATCAGGGAAAAAGCTGATTCAAGATCATGTGGATTTCGGAAGATTGAAGTGTCCATTGGATTATATCCAAATTCTTAGGTGCACAACAATTCACATTCACACACGTGCAGATATCTCTTCTTTGTAATTCATAAAAGCAACTTTCCCGATCTTCACTGTATTCTGCCTAACTTTGGTGGCATTCAAAGCTTTTCCTCAGTAAGAAAATAATTTCTTTTATTGGCTACATTAAGCTCCCACTTTACTAAATACATTTATGGTAACTTAGTAGCAATGTCTTTGAAGCAGTTTCTGGATCGGCTTGGGGGAACAAACAGAACTTAATGGAATTGTGTTGGTATAAAGGTGCTGTACAATAAATTCATACACTCTGTACACGCAGCGCATTTTTTTTGTAACATGCTGTAATTGCACAATATTGACTTTGTAAAGTATGTTGGAATCTTTAGTGATGTGATTGAGCTATCCACAAACTAATATAGTGCAATTCCTCTTCGCTATCACACAGTTTTACAGCCAGAATGCCTTGCACTGTTTCCTGTTAACTTTATTTTTACTTGTACCTTTGCTGGTGAATTGAATAGAATACAGCTTTATCTACAGCCTCAGAGGGCTGCGATGCTGAGAGTTCAATTGTATCAGTCTGTTGGGACTTGACTGAATACAATTCAGCAGAAACCTGCCAATCAGAAGCTGAGGGCACTGATGCAATTTTTAGGGGTGATCTACTTAGGATGGAAGTGAGGAATTTAAAGTAGTCTTTAACCCTTTCACCCCACTGATTTGTTGTCAAAATCTCATTAAGATGACTACATGAGGGTGCTGTGGGCCAATGTGCTGCTGAATTACCACATATTTTAAACAAAATCATCAAAACCCAACTGAAAATACTATTCATAAGCATTGGTGCACATACCATTAATACCTAATTTTATCAAAAGGGTGGTCACCAATTTATGTTAGCTCCTGGAAACAGGGACTTGGTAATGGTCAGATAGTGTGCTTTTAGGCCTTGGTTGGAGAATAAATATTCGCCAGGACATTGGTGATAACTCAGAGATAATAGGAACTGCAGATACTGGAGAATCCGAGATAACAAGGTGTGGGGCTGGATGAACACAGCAGGCCAAGCAGCATCATAGGAGCAGGAAAGCTTGAC
>JAHRHZ010000218.1:33660465-33930911 GCA_024137785.1 Ginglymostoma cirratum | reverse complement strand
GTCAAGCTTTCCTGCTCCTATGATGCTGCTTGGCCTGCTGTGTTCATCCAGCCCCACACCTTGTTATCATTGGTGATAACTCCTTTGGTTTTCTTTGAAATAATGCCCTGTGTAGCTGAAAGAGCAGCTGGAGCCTTGTCTCATCCGTTATTATTGTAAATAGATCACATTGATTCTGTTCACATATGTGCATTCAAAAATCAGTTGGATGTCATTAAGATATTTCTGTTCTATATTAGTTATATTGATTGATGTGTTGTCAAGGGTTGTTTTATCACTACTCGCTGACAAATACTGAAAGCTCTCTAGTAGATGGCAAATGACTAATAACCTGCTACCTGGGAACAAGGTCAGAAATTACCTCAAAAACCTCAGCCGGTCTGGCAGCGTCCATGGAGGGAAAGCAGACTTAACATTTCGGGTACAGCGACCATTCTTCAGGACCTTCTTTTGTTTTTGATAGCCAGCATCTGTCATTCTTTGGTTACCTGTTACGTGGAATTTTATGTTCCTGCCAAACTGGGAGGCTACAATTTTCAGATTGAAATGATTACACTGAAATTACGCTCTATACCCATGATCTAAGCAGCGTAAGGATTAGTTACCGGTCTGAAAACTCAGGCAGAATCTTCCCGACCTTGCATCGATACAATGGCTTTAAGAGATGTATTTTATCCTGTCTTTTTTTTTGAAGAGATGTTTGAGACAGAAACGCCAAGTTGCCTATTCAAAGCCAATAAAATAAACAGAGTGTGAGGTCTTGGTTCTTTCTTTAAAGTTGGAACAACAGAAGCAACTTGAATGGGTGAGGCAAGCTGCCACAGAACCAGGACTTTCAGTTTCAGCAGCAGCTGCTGGGGTCTTGAAGCTGGATATGGAAGCTATTTTTCCCTCTTCCTGTTACAGCTAAGCTGGGGTTCTCTTCCTTCTGCTGGAATTGAATGTGAGACAATTTGCCTTTGCCAGGATTTGGTTAGTGGGATGTTACTATATGTGAACAGTTCCTGTTTAATTGTTAAATAATCTATTATTCTCTTACGTTGTCCAACAGAGTTAAGTTATTCTGATTTCTTCTTTGATAACAAGGTGTGGAGCTGGATGAACACAGCAGGCCAAGCAGCATCATATCTCTGATTTCTTCTTTCTTTTGTTGTATTTTAACTATAGTATATGAAAACAGTGTATTTTGCTTCAAATCTGGTAGCTTGACTAATTGAATTGCATCTGGAACGTAAAGCCTGGCACTTGCCTTTAAAATAAGAAAAAGTTAGGGATTAGGCTATCTTCTTAATATATTTTCAGGGGTCTGGTCTGTAACAGCCTTCTCAGAGCTGTTAGAAGAGCAGGCAGGGGAATGTAATTGGGTGGGATACAAAGAAAATTCAGTTTCATTGGTAGCAGGTTAAATTCCTTGGTATGAAGTTCTCAAACTTTCAGGTAGGTCAGCTTTCCAAATTTGACATCTTTTGCCTTAAGTAGCATACACATTAACATCCAGTCTGCTCCAGTTTCATTCACAAACAGACAGGAGATACATGTGTTCACAAACCCACTTACATTTTGAGGCATTTATTTTTCTTCTCTTCCAAGTTCCAGCGAGTATCAACTTCTTCAGTTTCTTGGCTCTTCCTTATCTCAGCTGTTTCTTTACACAAATGTTATCTTGTAAGGAGTGAAGCCTGGCAGGATCAACCAGCTTGACAGGAATCTTAGTCCTATATGGTCTTTCTTGCTGTTGTTAAACGCTTACAGTCAAAGCGGTGAAGCCTGTCTGGCCAACTAATCTGCCCATGTGAGGCAGCCATACTGGCTGATGTCAAAAAACCTGACCAAGACAAGTGAGCAGAGTTAATCTCCAAAGGAGACTCAATGTAAAAGAAGGCTGAACAGAAAAGATTCAGATGAATGTTGTTTTGGTGGAAGGGCTCGGTATGGAATGGAACTTAGAGAGCGTGGTTCTCGGAAACACTGGAGGATTCTGGGTAGTGTAGAGAGAGGAAATTGGCAAGCAGAGTGCAGAGCGACAGTGATAGGGGCAAGAAAGACAAGGAGGCACTTGGACAGAAAGCAGAAGCACTTGATCTAAATGGTGAGAGGTTGCAGAGCTCCGAGATGCAGTGAGACCTGGGTTGTCTCGTGTGAAACACAAAAGTTTGGCATGCAGCCACAGCAAATAATCAGGAAAAACAGTACAACATTATGTTTTATTGCAAGCGGAGTTAGATACAAGAGTAAGGAGGTTATGCTTCAGTTATAGAGGACATTGGTAAGATCACATCTGAAGTATTATGTACAGTACTGGTCACTGTACTTACAGAAGGTTATTAATATGTTGGAAGCAGTTCAGAGAAGGTTTATTAGACTCGTACCTGGAATAAATGGATTACCTTATGAGGAAAGGCTAGACAGGCCAGGCTTGTGTCCTCTGGAGTTTAGAAGAGTCAGAGGTGACTTAATTGAAACATGTAAGATTCTGGCGGCACTTGACTGGGTAGATGTGGGATGTGGAAAGGATGTTTCCTCTTATGGGAAAATTGAGATATTTTAAAAAGTTTAAAAATAAGAGGTCACCCAATTAAAACAGAGATGAGGGAAACAATATTCTCTGAGGTTTGAGAGTTTTTAGAAATCCCCTTCTCAAAATGCAGTGGATGCAGAATCTAAATATTTTTAAGGCGGAGGTTGAGGATTTTTGATTACCAAGGGAATGAAAGATTATTGTGAATGTGCAGGAGAGTAGAGTTGAGGTTAAAATCAGATCAGCCATAATCTTCTGGAATGTTGGTACAGGCTCCAAGGGCCAAGTGGCCTACTCTTGTTCTTTCTTTATATGGTCAAAGAATGGAAGCTGCAAATCTAAGATGGGAAGCATGATAGTGCAATCAGATGCACTGGAAATGAAGAAAGAACAGATGAATTAAATAAGGGGCAATGTACAGTTAAAGCTGAGTGTGCGAAACTGAATGGGGTTGGGAACAAGGTGAAGAGCTGGAATGCCAAAGGAGATGATGCAAAGGCTGGTTGTTACCAAAGCAGATTGAAAATGGAAAAAGGGGGCACCAGGGAAAGAGAAAAGGTAAACTACTGCGATGATAGGAGAAGTGCAGTCTAGAGGCGAAATGTTTTGGATTCAAAGGGAAAATTAATGGGTACCACCATTCTCCTAAATTGGGGCACAAATGAAATTCTCATAAGAGAATGTGCAGTACAAATGAGCGGAAATCAAGATGTGTCTGCACAGCACAAAAATTGAAACAGAAACAGACAGATGCTGTTTGGGGGCACACAATAAAGGTTTTAACACTGACGAGAAGAACTCACTGCAAAATAAATGTGATCAAGATCTATCAACTCGCCTGGTATGGAGGGAAGGTCTTATGAGGAAAGGCTGAGGGACTTGAGGCTGTTTTCCTTAGAGAGAAGAAGGTTAAAAGGTGACTTAATAGAGACATACAAGTTGATCAGAGGATTGGATAGGGTGGACTGTGAGAGCCTTTTTCCTCGGATGGTGACGGCTAGCACGAGGGGACATAGCTTTAAATTGAGGGGTGATAGATATAGGACAGATGTCAGAGGTAGATTCTTTACTCAGAGAGTAGTAAGGGCATGGAATGCCTTGCCTGCAGCAGTTGTAGACTCGCCAAATTTAAGGGCATTTAAATGGTCGTTGGATAAACATATGGATGATAATGGAATAGTGTAGGTTGGAAGGGCTTCAGATTGGTTTCACAGGTCAGCGCAACATCGAGGGTCGAAGGGCCTGTACTGCGCTGTAATGTTCTATGTTCTATGTTCATAACATGAGCATCTCCACCATCACTTGTCATTTATTTCACTCAAAGAGGGAGGTCACCTAAAACTCACCAACAGTGGTGATACCTACATACATTCGTGCAAAATTATTCAGAGGACTATGTTGCTGTGAGATAAAGGCATGAAGATGAAACCCTTACATTAGATTCCAAGGTTGTGAGGTTATGGTACAGGGGATAATGAAGACCACCAAGGGTTGAATTGAACTATTTGTCACATGCATGGAAAGCAAGGTAAGAATCGTGGCTATGAAGATCTTGCATGTGGTAGAATGAGAAAGAGGAAAGCCAGTTATTAGGAAACACCTCACCACATAGGGGTGACTAGGGGATAAGCTTTCAGCCCCCACACAAGAAGCCTCATAAGCATGACCATGCCAAGTCTCAAATGGAAAACAACTTCTTACTTTTAATATTTCTTCACAGATGAGTTCTTCCATTTCAGATGTTGCTATTGCTAGAATGACATGAACACTATGCCTGCGGATGTAGATACAGATTGAGAAATCACAACTCCATAACTGTGAATGTCCATACACGTTACTTGGAAGAAGAATGGGAGAAGTTGGTTGTTAGAGGAGTCTGAATAAAAGGTGGTTATATGTCATCAAAGAGCTACAGTTGATGAAAAACAATAGATGTGTATGCCTGAGATACCTGCGAGTTGTTCATCCCAAAGCCATACCATATGGTTTCACTCTTGTCACATGCCGCCTTTGATGAAAAACCATCAGATATGTACATTCTCTTAGCTGTGATGAAAAATCAGTGTGTGAGATACTGAGTGTTGTAGTCTATTTTATCTTTTAAGCGTAAACTCTGGCAGTTGTGTGAGAGGCAGTACCGCTGTGGTGAAAGTAGGGTTACACTGGCGGCTGCAATGAAGACATTGATTGAGATGAGGAATTTGATGGAGATGCCTGGTACCCACCCTCCTGTGTGTCAGTCTTTTCCAATGACAAACCTGCAAAGCTAACTCAGAGGGGCATGAAGATTGTGGTACCCTGGTGGAGCACAGTGGACCATTCATGCCCTGAAGAAGGTTCTCTTGTGCTGTCCAGGGATGTTGATTTCTGCAGCCACCTCTCTCCAGGCTGCCTTCATCAGTCAGGATGATCTCTTGTTCCTATCCATCGGGAAAAAGCTTTCCTTCTCTCCATAAGATAACAGGTAGGGAGATGTCACTAAAGGAGAGCACAGCTTTTACCTGAGATAATAGGAACTGCAGATGCTGGAGAATCCGAGAAAGCAAGGTGTAGAGCTGGATAAACACAGCAGGCCAAGCAGCATCATAGGAGCTGCTCCTATGATGCTGCTTGGCCTGCTGTGTTCATCCAGCTCTACACCTTGTTATCACAGCTTTTACCTGGTCTTTTACATCTCTGGGGCTAAATAGGGGTTAATGAGCAGAGGTTGAATGGTGCTCCTAGCTCAGAGAGAGTGAACTGCTGCCTGGGTGTCCTTTAAATATAGCACCCAGAAGCTGGAGTCCAGAAGGTCCTGGTTGGGTCAGAACTCCCTGCATACCTGCCCAATCAAATGGAACATTCTACTCATGATTGCATATGCAACTGGTTTAAAAGGACATAATTGTATTAAAACAAAACTTCTGCACTTCCACAACCCCACCTCCACACTCAGGCTCAATAAAACAAAATTCTCCTGGTGTTGTGGGTTATGATACTTAAGGACTGGGTCAGTTTTAGCTATGAAGCTCCCTGTAGTTAAATAGTCCGCTGACATGCCTTGTCATGGCTACTTATGTCGATAACTAACTGGACAAGATAGTAGATGGTCCTTAGAACTATCCCCATGCTTTAGTCACAGATTCAGAAGAGACAGGAGAGGACTACAAGCTATTTTGACTAAGGCAAATACATTTAACCCTGGCTATTTCACCAGTTAGCTTCCTGTCAGGATGAAGATTCTAATGCATTTATTCTTTGTTATGCTTTTATGTTTGGTGGATAGAGTTGTTATAAATCAGCCATGCTCTGAGTGAATGTGAACCAGTTTTATGGGATTGAATAGCCATCTCCTGTTTCTGTATTCTACTGCATGCTTTATTTTTGTTCATAAAAGAATGTGAGAAAGGGTTCATATGTCTTTATGCCTGGTCGTCCATCCTTGTTCGCTAAACTAGCAAAAGTAGGATTCTGTTTAAAATGAGGTTGTAATGCATCAGTAAATTCGCCCTCTTGTGGCCTTAGATTAAACAGTGTGGAAAACTTTGCACTAAACCCAAGCTTTGTTCATTGAGAGATTGAAAAAGTCCCTCGAGTCCCAATCTCAAATTGAAATTGTTCAGCATCAGATTGTTGATGTGAACTCAAAGCCATTGTTGCCAGAACAGAAAAGTTAGTGACACTTCCTTTTACTCATTCTCCCTCGGATTCTGAGTAGGTTTACACTGCAGTCTCACACGGATGGACTAGCTGCTTTTCAGAGACGCCAGGTAGGCCAAAGACACTTTAATGGTGCTGGGAATTTGCCCTCAGAGTGACGTCCTTGTGAGGTGCATTGCAGCAGTTCATGGGCAGGGGCAGAGTAGTTAGCTTGGAGCCAAAACAAAGTAATTTACCTGCCAATCCTACATCAGCAGTAGCTTTCAGTAGCTGTTCAATTTAAGGAGGAAAAGCACCCCACTTGAGAAACAGAATGTGTGTATTTTGCCGGTGCCATCAGTAACACAATGATACATTATTTAGCAAGCACAGAAATACAAAGGGGGTTTGAATTGCTCATTTTAATGATCAGAAACCTTTTGCCTGAAAGTGACTGATTCTGAACGTAACCAATTCATGTAGACCTTAAAACGATTGAAGAGCATGAGTTTGAGGAACATAGTGTGTCAGGCTACCTGGTCTGCTGTGTTTCTCCAGCTCATACTGTATTGACTCTGATGCCAGCATCTGCAGATCTTGCTATCTCGAGGAGCATGAGTTTCTTTGGAGGAAGGTAGAGCAAACTTATTGGATCAGTTTGACTTTGTTGTTTAGCACTGGGTTACACTTTGTGGTCTGATGAGGTCATTGCCAGTTCAAGAGCCTTGTTTATCATTTGGAAGTCTGAAACCATTTTCAACTCCAGGATTCTACTTCTGCCAATCCCCCAACCCTCCACCCCAACTCCCTTTTCTAACCTGTAGGTGTTAAATTTTGGTAGCACTGCCCTCAGAATATTTTCCAACGGACCCTTGCTCATGCCTGAGCTAGGAAAGCAGATGTCAATACAGAATTGTAGAACCGTCAAAGCATAGTATGAGGCCATTAGGCCATCATGTATGTGCTAGCTGTCTGGGAGAGCCATTTAGGCAGTCTGCCTCTCTTTCCTTTTCCCCATAGCCCTGCAAAACTTTTCTCCCACAAATGATCCTTAACCTGACCTTAGAGGTGTGATTTTGCCTCTAGTGAGGAGTTTTGCTTGATACAGCAATGCTTATGTCATCTCATGTAATGTAATAAAATGGGCACGGATATTGTGGTATTGAATAACCCAATAAACATTGAGTCCAGCTAACTATTGCTTACAAATATTGCACTCTTCAGGCATACTAGTGTTTAAGCTAGTGTTAAGCTAGTAGTTTACAACAGAGGAGCATGTTTCTAGTATAGTGTCACGCCTCAAGCTTGTAATTCTCAAAGCAACATTCTTAAAGGGGCTAAGGCCAATAAAGGAGCAACAGCAAGAAAAATAAAGAGAAACAGAAGCAAGAGAAAGGAAATGTAAGAGAGAAGCAAAACCATTAAATAAAAATATACAAACACTGCAGTGTTCTCTACTTCTTAAAAAAAGAAAGTATTTCCAAAAATGAAAGGAAGGTACACTTACCTATGGACTGGTCACCCAATGATACCTTTGCTGAGTTACAACTGAGCAAAAACCATCTGCAATTCCATTTTAGAGATCAGGCAATAGACGATCAAGAGAAGTGAGCTCCAAAAATCCATTAGGAAGGAAGGGGGTTGCAGAATTAATATCCAGCCTTTCAATGAATGCTCAGAAAAATTCAGAAATGATCTGGCAAGTTCTCTAAAAACAGTTCAAGTTAAAAATTAATTTCAGGATTAACAGGCTCCAACTCAGGTCTTCCAGAGTGCAACCTTAAGAGTCGATTGACTGTTTTGTTAGAAGATGGTGCAGCGAAAGACATGACTGTGACTTTTCCAAAGAGGAACTATCAGAGAGGATCATTGAGTTAGTCATTGCCTCAATAGTAATTAAAACCTTCAAGAAGGATCTTCCGGGCAAGGAAAAGGGCTGTAACATTAACGCATTTACTTGAAAATGGATGCAAGTGTGAAGCCATAATAATTACTTGCTTTAGGCGTACCCAAAAGTCAGCAAAGTGCACCAAACCAACAAAATCTGTAACGGATATGGTTTATTGTACTGACCCCAAGCTGTCTAATTTTTCTCAATATCTACATAGCATGTGGCACCGAGAGACATTGGGCACAAATGGGCAGGAGATCTGATTTTACACTCAAGCTAGACCTCAGAGCAAAACACAAATTATCAACTAAATGGTACCATACCACAAAAAAGAAAGAATTACAAAAGTGTGTAAAGTCACAATATCGATAACGGTTCAAGTCAACCAAGCAAAAGGAAAGTTTCACAACACTGATAAAACTTTCTATGTTGTTACCCACAGGCATCAACTTGATGGTATAAGGCAATCATAAGCTTACATGCCCATTAATATCATTTGTCTTGAAAAGACAGGATGACACACCTGAAAGGCTAGCATCAATAGGAGATCCCCTGCTACCATTTACTGCTACACATCCTAAAATACATGCACTTCAGCAAGAGGTGCTCCACAGCACTTCCTATGAGAGCTCTTGATTTGGAACAATACTGGTGGTCAGCTAATTCCCTTCCCAACAGCACCGTGTTTACACCAAGGACTGCAGCACTTCAAGAAGGCAGCTCACTTGTGCCTTCTCAACAGCAATTAGTAATGGTCAATAAATGTTTCCCTAGCCAGTGATGCCCTCATTTCATGTTTGAATAAAGAAAAGCTCAAACTTTGACCAATGTGTACTTTTTCACATTCACGTTGGCTGGTTGACTTAATATAGATCACCTGTGAACAGGAGTGAATGTGGCCTCCCTTTCAATCTACCATCATAGAGAAGACCTCCCATCAATGTCCTGGAGGCAATGGTTTTCTTGATACTGAAATCAGAATACATTTATGGAAATGGGTGTGATGAAGGGTCTAGGCCCGAAACGTCAGCCTTCCTACTCCTATGATGCTGCTTGGCCTGCTGTGTTCATCTAGCTCTATACCTTGTTATCTTACATTTATGTGATTTCTTTGTCATTAGGACGCATGCAATGCCTGATGGTTGTGAGGAGTTGGGTTTTGAACCTCACAGTTTATACCTATTGGTGTGTGTGGGTTAAGTTTCAATGTAGTAGATCCAAGCAGCAATCACTTGTTGTTAGGTGCGGATGGACTGTTTAGCAATTTGAGGCAGTGTGAGAAAGATTGTCATTGGCGAGTGACCTGGTGGTTTGCTAACATCTTTCCCATTTTCAAGGAGGCCTGAATTTTCCACTTGGGGGTGCTGGTGCTCCCTCGTAGTGGTCCAGAAAAGACCTCCCTGTGGAAGACCTGAATGCTCACACTCCCAAAGAATTTGAAGCCACCCTATGACCATCAATGCATCTGTGAGCTGTTGTGTGGAGCGGTTTTCCCTCCAGATTGGTCGCCTGGCTGCTGTGGCCATTTTCTTGTCCTAATCTTTGAGATATGCAGAGAGGACGACTCCTACCTTGAAGTGAACTCTCTCCCCTCTTACCTGGAGATGGCAGGCTGCAGCTCTTTGTTTTGATTTATTCATTCACGGGATGTGGCCAACATCCATTGCTCATCTCTAATTGCCTAGAGGTCATTGCTGTGGGTCTGCAGTCACGTGTGTAGGCCAGACCAGGGAAGGATGGCAGTTTCCTTCCCTAAAGAGCATTAGTGAATCAGATGGGGGTTTTTTTTCCTGACAATTAACAATGGATTTGTGGTTGCTTTTAGACTCTTAATTCCAGATTGCTTATTGAATTCAAATTCCACTATCTGCCATGACGGGATTCAAACCCAGGTCCCCAGATCGTTACCTTGGTCTCTGGATTAAAAGTCCAATGATAATACCACTAGGCCATTGCCTTTCCTCTGACAGCACTAGAGAGTGTCCTAGCGGACACCCAGTGTTAGGCCCTTTCATTGTACTTCATTGAATGTCAAACATGCCAAAACAAACACCGAAACCAAAACTAATATCCTGATCCTATTTTCTGAAGAAAACCACGTTCTCATAATTGGATCAAAACTTTGATTTTTTTTCATATTTATCTGTGACAAATACTTTAAGAAGGGATGGAATTGAGACTCATTCTTAGGAGTGAATGTGAGTTCAATTTGTGTTAAAGAGAGACAGCATTCTGTTTAACACTGACAATGTGCTGTGACACAACCAACTACAAGAGTGACCTGAGCTGCATGTCGCTATGTCACCAAAAGCCACTGTCCAGTTCTACTGACTCTGCCTTCAGGGAAAGCCTGACTCGTTAATATCATGTTACCAAGGAGGGAAGAGACAACATGTTGTTCAATTTTCTCTTTTCAAAACATTGTCCAGTGATTTGTTAATATTGTGCTCCCTTGCCCTCTAGCATTTGGGTCCTGCCTGGAATCATCTTTAAGGGAAAGATGCAACAATCAATAACGAAGCTAAAAAGAGAAAACTTTACACACGCATGAAGGAAGCTGTAGGAGTTTTCCACAAAACTTAATACATGCAAGAGAATGGTGTTTTCTGTGTACGCTATGGATTTTGACTATTTCAAACAGAAGGGAACTCCCCTTGTGATCAAAATCAGTGATGTTTCTTTGTCATATGTTGTAGAGTAGGGAATTTTGTAATGCCCATCACAGTGAGAGCAGCAGGACAGAAATAACAACTGGCATAACTTGCATTTACAAATTGTAGGCAAATATGTCAAAGAATTAATTCACAGGAACCAACATCAAATACAATACAACTCAGGGTGGCATAAGGAGACATTAATACAGAAGATCTAAATGTTATTCAATGGCAGGTTTTGAGGAGCATCTTGAGTTTGGGTAGACACTGAGTGTGAAGAGAGAGGGCTAGGTGTGTGTGTGTGGATATGGTAGAGTTGTGTCTGCTTTCCCAGCAATGATATCCATGGAGACTTAAACACTGGAACAAACCACTGTGATGGTGTTTACCCTCCATGTGGTCGCTATGGAATGCGGAATATGTGGAAAAGCACTTGAAGACACTTTCCAGAGGCACAGGGAAAGCAAGCTCATCGCAAGACAAATGACGAGAAATTAAGAGGTGAGATCAAGATCTTAGTCTGAGGGTTGTAAGGAGGGTGTTAAAGGAAGAGGAAGTCATGGAAAGGTGGGCCATGTTTGAGATGGAAATCCCATATCTTTGGGTCTAAGCGGCTGGCTGCTAGTAATGGGGGAAATAACGGCAATGATGCACAACTGAAAGGAATCAGAGATAAGTGAAGCAAGAGAGAAATATGGCAAGGAACTATAGTGATTGTAACGAGGTCAGCCAGATGGACCTCATAGAATATGAGTTTCCTGATTAGGACTGTTAATCTGGCCCAATCAGGGAGCTCTGGCTGATAGATATAAACAGGAGTGTCAGACATTCTGTTCACTCTGAGAGCTGGCTCTGAGGAAGCTGGATCAGTGTTAGGGACTTTCCGTGTAAAAATAAAGGGCAACTTGGTGACAGTATACCATCCTCTGTGGAGTTATTTCAGTGGTGATGAGAGAAAAGCACGCTCCTGAAAAATATCTCTGGTACCAGTCATCTTTGAATTAGGGTCAGCATTGCTTGCATCATGCCTGTATTTGGGAAGCTTGATTCATTTGATCCTGCTTTCAAAGACTGGGCCCATTATGCCCATTATCCAGGCAAATGACATTGGACCAGATGAAAAGCAACAAGTAATTCTGACAGCTTGTGAACTCGCAATCTTTTTGCTTACTAGGAACCTAACTTTTCCTGGGGCACCAGATGCTGAAGCCTTTCAAGATTTGATGGATTTAGTTAAGGAATACTATGAAC
The DNA here is from genome assembly GCA_024137785.1 of Ginglymostoma cirratum. Taxonomy (NCBI): domain Eukaryota; kingdom Metazoa; phylum Chordata; class Chondrichthyes; order Orectolobiformes; family Ginglymostomatidae; genus Ginglymostoma; species Ginglymostoma cirratum. The sequence goes on along the minus strand of JAHRHZ010000218.1, from coordinate 33,918,979 downwards.
CCAAGTCTGCTCTAATTCTGAGATGCTATCAGTTTTACTTGGCAATTTGAGAACCAGGGAATCTGCATTGGGATTTTTGACTACGTTAGGATGACTGGCAGAGGCATGTAACTTCAGTTTAATCCTTAATGAGATGCTGATCAAACAGTTTGGTACGTGGGATTAATGATGTAACCATGCAAAAGCACCTACTAGCTGAAGCCTGACTGGACTTCAAACAGGCTACAACTGGCTTTATCATTGCAAAATGCAGCAAGTGAAGCATATGAGTTGCCGGGTTTTCTGACAGAAGTGGACACTCTCGCCAGGCTGACTGAGCTTGGGGTACACCAGTAGAGTGAAGGAGATTGCATAGCTTCACACAGGACATATCCCACAGAGGGACTCTAGTTCAGCGCACAGCAAAACCCTAAAACAAAGCAAATGCCTCAGCCAAATGGTTAACATTTTCTTCAGGACCTAGGCCAGCAAGCCATTGTAGTTGCTGCTGGTATGTGGACTTGAGACAGCAAAAGAGTCCCACTACATATAAATTGAGTAAGAGAACTCATAGGCCGGTATCCAGAAGAGTGCACACCATGGAAAGTCCACTTACATCTGGGTTGGAACTGTTAAATTTCTTAGGAATATCTAAATTGGAAAAAAATCAAAATCAACATCTGGTTAAATGGTCACCCAGTTTGAAGGGAGGTCGATACTTGCGTGCCTGTATCAGTGATTGCAGAACCAGTCTTTAATGAAATTTGCTCCAGACATCAGGAGGCTGAAAGGTGAATGAATCATCAAGCCATTGTAGTGTGTGCAATAGGCAGCACCAATTGTACTGATTGTGAAGTCCAGTGGGCTGGTTTGCCTCTGTGGGGATTTTAAACAAATGGTAAACCACATTTCACATCTGGACAAATACCCAATTCCTCGTATAAAGGAAGTATTTGCAAAGCTGGCAGAGGGACTGTCCTTCACGCAGTCAGCCAATTGCAATTGTGGTTGGATGAGGACTTCCAGAACTATGCTACAATGAATACCCATGAGCGTTTGTGCCAATATATGAGACTGCCGCTAGGGTATTGTCAGCTTGAACAACGTTTCAGCAGACAATGAGAACATTTTGCAAGGTATACACCAGGTTGCCATTTATCTGGATGACGTGCTAATAACAGGGAAGACCAATAAGGAACACTTAGAGAACTCTGAAATAGACCTTAGATGTTTCTCCCAGAAGGATGTGTGCCTTAGAAGGGAAAATTGTGCGTTCTAGGCACCCCAAGTGACCTACTTGGGCTACAGCGTTGATAAGACCGGGTTGCACCCATTGGAGGATACAGTGAGTGTTCCCACATCTGTACCAGACCTTAGGTCTTTCTTGGGCTGATGAATTACAATGGAAAATTCATACTTAACCTGGCCTTTGTCCTGGCACCTGCGATAGTTAATGCGATTTGCATTAACTCTTTAAAAAAAATGGTCAGCCTTGGAAATGGTCACGTACCCAAGCCATAGCTTTCAGGGAAGTGAAGAAACAGCGACCATCCTCTAAGGTGTTGGCGCACTATGATCCCACGTGAGATCTGGTATTGACATGCAATTCGATCCTGTACCGCATCGGGGTAGTATTAGCTCATAGGTAGCCGAATGGAGAGGAACGCTCAATAAAGTGTACATCCAGGACTTTGGCTAATTCAGAGCGTAAACATGCCCAGATAGAGAAGGAAGGTTTGGTGGTCATATTTGGAGTCAGAAAGTTCCACCAATACCTTTACAGATGTAAATTTGTAATAATAACAGACTACAAACCCAGACTAGGTCTACATAAAGAGGACAAGGCAGTGCTGCCCATAGCTTCAGGCCAAATTCAGGAGTGGGCTCGAATACTAAGTGCATATAATAGCAGTTGGAACACCGTCCGGGAGGCCAGGTAGTGAATGTGGATGCGCTGAGCTGCCTCCCACTGGCAGATGCACCACCGGCAGAAGAGTCTGTAATGGTTTTTAATTCTCTGGACACACTTCCAGTCACAGCTGACAATATCAGATGTTGGATGCCAAAAGATCCGATCTTCGTATAACTGAAACAGCTAGTGGCGATGGGGGAAACCAAAACACCGTCAAAACCAGAATTGAAAGCTTATTGGATCCAGGGGGAGCAGCTCACAGTGGAGGATGGCATTTTATTATGGGGAGCAAGTGTGATTGTCCTGAGCAAAGGTCACCGCCAGATATTGGTTGAACTCCATCAGGGTGATCCAGGGGTTTCCAAAATGCAGACATTGGTGAGAGGTTATGTCTGGTGCCCAGGATTGGATGCAGATATAGTTGTGTCGGTGGGGCAGTGCCTAGAATGCCAGCAAGGACAAAAATTACTGCCATTAATGGGAACAGTGAAGTGAACCCTGGACTCGGTTACACTTTGGGGAAGCAGTAGCAGAATGGGCAGTATGGCGATGTCAGTGGAGAAGGTGGCATCTGCGATCGGAATCGGAATCGGAGATGTTGGGATTCAGTTGTGGCAATGTGGTGGGCTTGAATTAGTACTCCTGGAATGGACTGTGATGCGGGGGTTGTTGATGGGCCCAGAGCCTGCATTGTGGAGACCCCCCATCCCACCTGATATCAAGCGGAACACACCAGAAGGGAGGAAGATGACTCTGTTTTTACCTTTTTAAGTTCTATATCTTAATTTCAGTTTTATATCTTAATACCTTTTGTAAGTCAAAACAGTGCTGGAGCATGGTGATATTGAACACCTCTCACTGTATTTATTTGTGAAACACAAATGAAAATATGTTGTTCAATTCAGTTCAATTCTCCAAATGGTTTGTTTCCTCATGAGAGAGAGAATAATTTGTCATTACCTCAGGATAGTCCGCAAATGCTTCACTTCTGAAGTGCAGTCCTGCTTCTAAGACGCACTCTTGCAGGATGACTTGGACTTTGAAAGACATTTAGAAAGCACAGGAAGCTGGAAAAGATGGAGGGATATTAATTAATGATGATATTAGCTCAATAGAAACAATAATACAGGATATAGAAGTGGTTTTAGTATAGGCGAGAAACGAGAAAGGCAAGAAATTATTTGTGGGTGTGGTGTATAAGTCCCTAACTTTAATCTCGTGGTGGATACAATATAAAGGAAGAAATAGTAGCAACTTGTCAGAAAGATGCAGCAACAATGATGGATTATAATCTGCATATAAACTGGAATAATCAGACAGATGAAGATAGCATATTGAAGAGTTTGTAGAATGTTTTCTAGATACTTTCTTAGAATACTAGTCATATTTAGAACAATTCAACCAGAGATCAGGCCATAGTCACCTGGTATTATTCAAGATGGGTATATGGTGAGGGTGTCTCTAATTCACAGCAATCACAATATAGAAATACAACTGAATGTTACATTCAATTTGAGGGAAGGGAGAGTTGGTGCAAGGCTTTATTTTATATTAAAATCAGGGCAATTAAGAGGGCATGAAAGCAGAGAAATTTAAAGTGGACTGGCAAATTAAGTGAAGGTATAGGTCAATGGAGAGGGAAGAAAGATAACATAGAGGATGCTATTAACTTCCCCGAAATAGCTGTATTTCAGAAAATGAAATGTAGGGAGGAACCTCAGAAAAATTACTTTCACCAGGGAAGTAGTACTGATTATGTTTATGTATTTCAGTCAAGTCACATTTTGCTGCTGTAAACTCCAGCAGCTGTAAGACCAGCCTGTCCAAGTTTTTCTCAAAACACAACCCACCAATTCCAGTTATTATATCCTGAGAAGTAATGACAGGACAGATATGGAAAGGATGTTTACTGTTATGAGAAAAGCCCAAAACCAGGGATTACTGTTTAAAAAAAAAGGTCTCACTTTCGAGACAGAGATAAGGAGAATTTTTTTTTCCTCACACAGCAACCAGAATCTTTGGAATTCTCTTCCTCTAAAGGCAGTGGACAACATTAACTTGAATCTAGAAACCATAGCTCTATTTAAACATTGTAAATTCTGTTAAGAGGTTTGCTGTGCCCCAGTCCCAAGTTGGGAATTTTGTAGACTTACTGACAATGTGCTTTTGACATACTCTTACTTGCTATTAATCCTACACGCACTTCAACCACTGCTTTCTCAAGTGTGTTAAACTGGCCTCTCGTTAGGGATTTATCTCACTACTGTCCCTTGACATTCAATAATATTACCATCACTGAATCCCCCACTGTCAACATCCTGTGGATTATCATTGATCAGAAACTCAACTGGACTCACCACATAAACACAGTGGCTACAAGAACAAGTCAGAGGCTAGGAATACTGCAGTGAGTAACCCACCTCCTGACTCCCCAAAGCCTGTCCACCATCTACAAGGCACAAGTCAGGAATGTGATGGAACACTCCTCACTTGCCTGGATAAGTGCAGCCCCAATAACACTCATGAAGCTTGACACCATACAGGACAAAGCAGCTTGCCAGATTGGCATTATATCCACAAGCATCCACTCCCTCCACACTGATGCTCAGTAGCACTAACGTGCACTATCAATAAGATGCACTACAGAAATTCACCAAAGTTCCTCACACAGCACATTCCACATCCATGACCACTTCCATTTAGAAGGACAAGGGCAATAGACATATGGGAACACCACCACCTTCGAATTCCCCTCCAAGTGACTCACCATCCTGACTTGGAAGTATATCGCTGTTCCTTTACTGTCACTGGGTCAATATCCCAGAATTCCCTCCCTAATGGCATTGTGGGTCAACCCACAGCTGGTAGATGGCATGGTTCAAGAAGGGAGCTTAGCACCACTTTATCAAGGGCAATTAGGGATGGGCAATAAATGCTGGCCAGCCAGTGACGGCTACATTCCACAAAATGACTATTAAAAAAGTTATGTTCTGAATACTCTCTAATGACTAAAGAAATCAAAGGTTGTCTTGTGTGCTTTAGCATGGTTTCAAATGGTTGACCATGTGTTTCACCTGTAGATGAACTTGCTTGCTGAACTTTCAAGCAATAAAGGCCTCGTTAGCACGATGTTATCCACTACTGTTCATTAACACCAGATCAAAGACAATGGTCTAACTCTCAATTGCTAGTCAAGGATTGAGTAACTCCATGCATTAGTTTATTTAAAACTCATTACAAGTTATGAGATAGATGTTACAGCAGCTTGCAAACCCATAGCTAGATAGATTTGTAACATTGTACACACAAAGCACATTGATTCGTTAAAGGTGCATTCTCTTGAAGGCAATATATGTACACAGCATTTAGTAGCCATCCTGGGAGAGGTTAAAAAAAATTAAGTAACCGAGGCAAAAACAAAATCTGCAAAATTTCATCCCAAAATCTCAGCGTCAATCAGAAATGATTTCCAAGAGATGTCAGTAACCATGATGTACACTGTCCCACCACATGTCCATTAGACCATAGGACATAAGATATAGGAGCAGAATTAGGCTGCTCAGCCCACCAAGTCTGCTCCACCATTTCACCATAACTGATATATTTCTCAACCCCGTTCTCCTGTCTTCTCCCCATAACCCTTGATCCTCTTAGTAACAAAGAACATGTCTATCTCTGGCGTAAATACGCTCAATGACTTGGTCTCCTCATCTCAGTTCTAAAGGAATGTCCCTCCACTCTGAGGCTGTGCCCTCGAGTCCTAGTGTCTCCTACGAGTAGAAACATCTTCTCCATGTCTACTCTATCCAGGTCTCTCAGTATTATGTAAGTTTCAATGAGATCCCCCTCTTCCTTCTAAACTCCATTGAGTATGGACCCAGAGTCCTTAACTGATTCTCATCCCCCATATCAGCCTCTTCTAGGATCTAATAGAGGTTTCCATCTTGATAATTTGCAGCGAAGCTGCAACCACTGCATCTCTTTCCACCATTCGGAATGTCAGTAAAGCCTCCTGACAGTTGAACTGGATGTATGCTTGTCTGACTTTACATGTGTCCATCCCTATCCTTTTCTCATTTCAGCAACGGCATTGATCTGTTTAAAATTAATGTATTAACATCTTCATCAAGAAAGCAGAGGGAGGGATCTCAGAGAAATGCGTTAAGTGTTTGCACACAGTGTGAGTGATAGGTGGCCCCTGAAATCAGGGTGGGCCATGGAGTTGAAAGCTGATTCACTTCGGATGGGGCAGGTCTTAAAAGTTTTGAAATCCTCCTGCAAATATAAATAATTAGAGCCTTTGTACACTTGAGTATGCTGTCAGTCAGCTGTGCTTTCAGTGAACTTTGCCTAATGTCCATCATGAGAATTACACAAGAACGATCGATTGATAAAAAGTGGTTTAACAACTCTGCTAATGACCTCTTACAACTGCCCTGTGCCCTTTTCCTTTGAGACACACTAGATGTCAGTACACATTCTAAAGAAAACATGTAAAAGGGGCAGGTTGGAAAATACTCAATTACTCTACAGGGAGTTTTAAACTTCCAGTTAAGATCATCAGCCACACTCGTCTTTTTAAAACTCTATCTTTCTTTTTGTACTTTGCCTGATTACATTATACAGCGGCTAGTTAGTTTTTTTTGCCCACTGGCTCAGCTGTTGTTTCATCTGGGTGGTTCTGGTGGGTCACAACAGAAGTAACTTTCAGTGCAAAACTATCTGCTACATTAACCTTAGCAAGGACTCCCTCTTTTGCTGTAATCTTTCAGCAGGGCCCAAGGGAGGCTAAAGTTTAGATAGGCCTATTCACTGGCAGAACTTTGATTCTCTATTAAGTTCCTTATAATGAAGAGAACCTCTCCAGCTCACGTTCATCAGTAGACTCTCAGCAGAACAATGTCAGAGTCAGTTTAGATAGAAGCTCATTGTTCAATGTTCTTTTTTACTTTAAAAGCGGAGAAAAAGCAAAAAAAAATTTCTCAAAGTTCAAACCCAGTTGCAGGGTTTTAAATGAGTGTTCCCACTTTTAAAACATGACTTAAAAAGATATTATATACAAATCAATATAGGACACATTAACCAAGATTTAATCGGCTGGAATTTAAATGCCCAAGTCCGTATTCTCAACTTGAAATGCAGTTTTATTTTTGCATCTTTGATTGCATGAATTCACTTGGGAGCTGACTTATTGGTTTTGGAAAATATATTCACAAGAATGGATTCATTTGTTAAACTGAACTTGCCTACCAGATAGTCCAACAGTAGCTTGTTTTGTATTTCCAGCACCCACAGTAGTTTTCTTTTACTCAAGTAGTTTGAAGTCTGGTGCTAATGTAATGCACATAATACTTAGGACAATTTGGGAAATAGTTCTTTGCCAGTGAAAGTAAGGACAGCCAATTGTAGCATTGCAGATCGTGTCATTTATATAGTTGTCTATGAAAATAAGATTTGTGTTATGTGAGCAGTGACAAAAAAAATCCCAGTTTATTTCAGACTGCCTGTTGGATTAATTCCTGTTAACTGAATAATGTTTACTTTTTATTCTTGCGAAGTGTTTACTGGTAGGCATTCACCTGACTGCACGTTCTGTTGGCTTTACAATGCACATTGAAAAATCACCTCCTGGAAGTGTACTTGTGCATGTCTGAGCACTGATCTAAACACGTGCTTTTGGCACTTAGCCGTACCACAGAGTTGTTAGGGTGCAGAGGAGGTCATTCAACCCAACATGCCGATGCTAGCTCTCTGAGCATTCTAACTTATTTTCAAATCTTTTGTCTTTTCCCCACAACCCCACACATTATTTCTGTTTAAATAATCATCCAATGTCCTCTTCAATGCCTCACTTGACCTGTCTCCACCACAGTTCCAGGTAGCACATTCCAATTCTAACCACTCGTTGTGTGGAAAAAGGTTCCTCTCACCTCATGTTTGCTTATTTGACAAAATACTTTAAAACTGTACCCTTTTGTTCTTGATCGTTTTGAGAGTGGGAATAGTTTCTCCCTGTCCACTCTGTCCAGAATCCTCATGATTTTGAAAACTTCCATCAAATCTCCTCTCAGCCTCTTCCTGTCCAAAGAGAACAGTGCCAACTTCTCCAATATATCCCCACAACTGAAGTGCCTCAGTCTCTGCATTATCAGTCCAGTAATATGTGACCACAACCCCATAGATGGGTGGCCATTTGACACAACCTGTGTATCTCATTGTCAAGCTTCAAACAAGCAGTAGTCCTAAGGTGAAGCAACACTTCACCTGTACATTCCAGAATCTAGTCTACTGCATTCGCTGCTCACATTGTGATCTCCTCTGCACTGGGGAAACGAAGCATAGACTGGGTGACCGCTTCACAGAACATCTACGTTCTGCTCGCAAAAAAGACCCTGGACTACCTGTTGCCCGCCACTTTAACACACCACCCTCTTCTCTGGCCAACATCTCTGTCTCCGGCTTGCTGCAGTGTTCCAGCGAAGCCCAACGCAAGCTTAAAGAACAACACCTCATTTTCCGCTTGGGGACCCTGTAGCCCACCAGACTCAATATTGAGTTCAATAATTTTAGGGCCTTAACTCTCCCATGTCCCAGCCCCCCACACCAGGCCTTGTTACCACATAGCCTGCCATTGCCCACCACCTGTTGTTAGTCACTAACAGTCCCCATTAACAACTATTCACCCTCCCAACCTGATCTTTATCAACTCTTTGTCTGCCCAACTGCTTTTCACTCTCTTTAGGCTCCATCCTATCTTTTACTCCCTACCCCATCCCCCTCCCCTTTTTTCTGCATATAAACTGACGTTTTCCTAGCCACCATCAGTTCTGAGGAAGGATCACCAGATCTGAAGCATTAGCTCTGTTTTTTCCTTCACAGATGCTGCCAGGCCTGCTGAGCTTTTCCAGCAACTTCTATTTTTGTTGCTGATTTACAGCATCCACTGTTCTTTCATGTTTTTTAAGCAGTAGTTCTAATCCCAGAAGTCTACCCTTATTCTCCTCCCTTCAACAACTTATCTCATCTGTTCTTAAGTATTAAAGGTTTCTGCTATCATTGCTGAATCATATAATGTCTTGGTCTGAAAATTCACTGGGAAAAGAATGATTTCTAGTGTTCATCATCCTAAATCTTTTACATTTCATTTAATAAGAACAAAGGGACGTAGAAAACGGGTAGAGGAGGTGGATCTTTGAGCCTCTCAAGCCTGCTTTGCCATTCAACTAAATTATGGCTGATCTTCTTATCTCAATGCCATTTTGCTACACTATCCCCATATCCCTCAATGTCTTTAATATTTATAATTCAAGCAATCTCAGTCTTGGACATAATCAATGAGCTTCCACAGGCCTCTGGAGGAGAGAACTCTGAAGACTCACTCATCCCTTCGTGAAAAAATGCCTGTTCATCTCAGTTGTAAATGGCCTATTTAGACCTTATTCTGAGACTGTGTCGCCACTTCTAGACTTCCATCAACCAAAGGAAACATCCTCCTGCATCTACCTATGTCGAGTCCCGTAAACATTTTGTACGGCATCATCTCCCATTTTTCTAAACTGTAAAGAATCTTTACTTCAGATCCTTAAATTGCTGAATGTTTGTGTGTAACACAGGTTGCTGATTTGCTCCTGCCTGCTATTGTCTGCCACTCAATTGGAATGTCGCTCTGAATTTTTCTATGCACTCTATCACTTTGCTTCAAGATATTACACACCTCCACGTTTGATGTGAAATGCAAAAGAAGCAAGGATGATGCAATGAAAATAATTTTTACATAGTGGGTAGTTAGGATATGGAATGCACTGCCTGGAAATATAGTGGAGTCAGTTTCAATTGAAACATTCAAGAGGGGCATTGGATGATTATTGGATGGAAATGGTGTGCAGGCATAAGGGAACAGTAGGAGTTTGGCACTAGGCAACAGAATTGCACAGACCCGATGGGCTGAATGGCTTCCTTCTGTGCCTTAACAATTCCGTGACTCTGTAATCTAATCACCAAAAGTTGCCATGCTTACAATCATGTCTCCTTAATGATGGGAGGCTGTATTTCCAGTTGAAGATGACACTATCATTTCCAAAACAGAAACTACTCTTTGATTCATGACGCTAACTAGTGGATAAATCCATGGAAAACAAAAACTGCTGAGTTGTTTTGTTGCTACAAAATGTATGAGAAGTCTCCAGACCTTTACTTTCAATATTATTATCGAACTTCTGTTCTGACATTAAAATTAACATGTGTTTCTATTGAATTGTACTCAGTATGAACATGTTGCAAAATTATTTTATCTGACAGTGTCAGGAGAGGATATGATTATCATAAATACTTACTATAAGCTCTTAGTCTGATTGTTTTGGTCATTGAAATTGGCTATGTCTGAGTGCGGTAGCACGCTAGAAATAAAGACCTAAAAAAAGTTCCTGGAATTGTAAATGTTAAAAAAAATCACAGAATGCAAAGTCCCCAATTTACCTGTCTGACAGACTCAGGTTAACAGAAAACATGGACCAGGAATCTGTACTTAGAAAGAACAAGTATTTATTACTAATTAGTAGATTCAAACCACAGCTAAACAACTATGAACTGTTGACATATAACTCAAATATCACATACAGAATAAATAGCCACAGATGGACAAAAAAAACCCTGGGTTATGTTCAGGATACAATTTTCAGTTTTTCGAGCACAGTTTGAGTGAATTAGTGCAATGTGGAAGAATGTGAGGTATTTTTCATATAGTGGTAGTGGAAGTAGACTAGAGAAGATTGATTAGGTAGATTCCAAGTATGGAGGGATTTCTTTATGAGAAGCTGTTGAATGGATTGGCTACTAAATAAAAGCTGAAAGAACTGTGAATGCTGTAAATCAGGAACAAAAACAGAAGTTGCTGGAAGCGTCTGAGGAAGTGTCACCGGACCCAAAACATTAACTCTGATTTCTCTTCACAGATGCTGCCAAATCTGCTGACCTTGTCCAGCAACTTCTGTTTTTGTTCTTGAACTCATTGGAGTTGGAAGAATTTGAGGCAGCCTTATTGAAAACACATAAGATTTACAGGTTACACACCGAAAGGCTGTTTCCCTGAGAAGTCTAGGACCAGAGTAAATGGCTGTCCAATTAAGACAGGAATGAGGAGGAATTTCTTCTCTCAGAGGGTAATGGAATTCCTTACCGCAGAAAGCTGGTGAGTCTGTGTTATTAAAAATATTCAAATAAAAAGGCTTGTCCCTTCATTTTGAGGCTGTGCCCTCGGGTCCTAGTCTCTCCTCCTATTGGAAACATCTTCTCCATGTCCACTCTATCTAGGCCTCCCAGTATTCTGTAAGTTCCAATTATGTTACCTGACATTCCTTACAGACACAGAGTCCTTAGCTGCTCCTCATATGACAAGCCCTTCATCCCCAGGATCATTCTTGTGATCAATAAGTTTTAATCAATAAGGGAATCAATTTTATGGGGATAAAAGCAGGAAAGTGGATTTGAGGATTATCTGACCAGCCAGATGACCTCAGTCATTGGCAATACTTTAGAGTCCATTACTAAGGATGAGATTGTGGAGTACTTAGAAATGCATGGTAAGATAAGGCTGCATCAGCATGACTTCATTAAGGGGGGGTCGTGCCTGACAAATCTGTTAGAATTCTTTGAGAAGGTAATGAGCAAGTTAGACAAAGGAAGGCCAGTGGATACGACCTATTTGGATTTCCAGAAGTCCCGTGACAAGGTACCACAGAGGAGGCTGCTAAACAAGATAAGATCCAATGGTGTTAGAGACAATGTACTGGATAGAGAGTTGGCTGACTGGCAGAAGGCAGAGAGTGGGGATAAATGGGTCTTTTACACAATGACAGCCAGTGACTAGTGGAGTTTTGCTGAGGTCAGTGTTGGGACCACAACTATTCACGTTATATATTAATGATCTGGAACTGAAGGCATTGTTGCTAAGTTTTCAGATGACACAAAGATAGGTGGAGGGACAGGTAAGTGTTGAGGAAGCGGGGAAGCTGCAGAAGGACTTAGACAGGCTAGGAGAGTGGGCAAGGAAGTGGCAGATGGAACACAATGTGGGAATGTTTGAGGTTATGCACTTTGGTCAGAAGAATAGAGGCATAGACTATTTGCTAAATGAGGAAAGGCTTCAGAAATATGAAGCACAAAGGGACTTTGGAGTCGTAGCTCATGATTCAGGATTTAGATTAACATGCAGGTTCAATTGGCAGTTAGGAAGAAAAATGCAACCTTTGCATTCATTTCAAGACATCTAGAATATATAAGCAGAGATGTACTGCTGAGGCTGTAAAAGGTTCTGGTCAGAACACATTTGGTATATTGTGAGTAGTTTTGGGCCCCGGGTCTAAGGTTGGACGTTGTGGCATTGGAATGGGTCCAAAAGAGGTTCACAAGAATGATCCTGGGGATGAAGGGCTTGTCATATGAGGAGCAGCTAAGGACTCTGTGTCTGTAAGGAATGTCAGGTAATATAATTGCACTTACAGAATACTGGGAGGCCTAGATAGAGTGGACATGGAGAAGATGTTTCCAATAGGAGGAGAGACTAGGACCCGAGAGCACAGCCTCAAAATGAAGGGACAAGCCTTTAGAATTGAGATGGGGAGGAAGTTCTTCAGCCAGAGGGTGGTGAATCTGCGGAACTTATTGCTGCAGAGGGCTGTGGAGGCCAAATTATTGAGTGTATTTAAGACAGAGATAGACAGGTTCTTGATTGGCAAGGGAATCAAAGGTCATGGGAGAAGGCAGGAGGATGGAGTTGAGAAGCATTTCAGCCATGATTGAATGGTGGAGTAGGCTTGATGGGTTGAATTGTCCAATTTTGCTCCTTTATCTTATGGTTTTATGATCAGACAGACTTCACTTTTCACTGACTTGAAAATCCTTATCCTTTGCCACTGATTGTAGAATACTTACAAATCATTTTGCATTGCTAACCGTCTTCACACTTCAACATTTTCCTAAAGCCTCAATAACATCTTTGGTCTCCAACCAACACTCCAAATGTCATAGAACATAGAACATTACAGCGCAGTACAGGCCCTTCAGCCCTCGATGTTGTGCCGACCTGTGAAACCAATCTGAAGCCCATCTAACCTACACTATTCCATTATCATCCATATGTTTATTCAATGACCATTTAAATGCCTTTAAAGTTGGCGAGTCTACAACTGCTGCGGGCAAGGCATTCCATGCCCTTACTACTCTCTGAGTAAAGAATCTACCTCTGACATCTGTCCTATATCTATCACCCCTCAATTTAAAGCTATGTCCCCTCGTGCTAGCCGTTACCATCCGAGGAAAAAGGCTCTCACAGTCCACCCTATCTAATCCTCTGATCATCTTGTATGTCTCTATTAAGTCACCTCTTAACCTTCTTCTCTCTAAGGAAAACAGCCTCAAGTCCCTCAGCCTTTCCTCATAAGACCTTCCTTCCATACCAGGCAACATCCTGGTAAATCTCCCCTGCACCCTTTCCAATGCTTCCACATCCTTCCTGTAATCGGGCGACCAGAACTGGACACAATGTTCCAAGTGCGGCCGCACCAGAGTTTTGTACAGCTGCAATATGACCTCACGGCTCCGAAACTCAATCCCTCTACCAATAAAACCTAACACACCGTACGCCTTTTGAGTTGTCATTTTGAGTTGGCGCCATGTCTTTTTCTTGTCAAGTGTTCTAAGATGTGAGGAGTGTCTATGAGTTTCTACTGCTAAATGCTTTATTTTGAGATAAAAATTGTAATCATTATTTAGTTTCAAGAAAATGAAAAACTTGAGTGCTTTTAAAACTTCAGACAGCCCTGCATTTACCTCTAAAGCATTCTGCTGCTTGATGTGGTGAAAATGTGATAGAGGAAGCCTGTTTTTAATGGTTAGCATTTAACTAACCTTGTTATGAGCAAGGTATGAGTCTGGTGCACCATTCCTGTGTCTGTAGCTGAGCAAGATTCCATTTAATGAATCATGAACACCACTGGAAGACCATTTCATGCCATGGTAGGCATTGCAATGATGTCTATGAAGGATGATGAGTATTCTGGTCTGCATTGATGTCCTTGGCCTAAGGGAGTCCTGGACACCAAATCCAAAATATGCCCATTGAGGGTGAGATTATTAACTCATTTGGACAGAGTTAAGATCAGGCAGTATGTTTAGCAGTTTGACAGGCAGGTTTTCACTTGAGGGAATGGTCGAGTGGCCCTGAGTTGAACAGTTAAGTGTTTTGGACAACTTCTGGGCTTTTATTCCCCCTGCTGTACTTATTCCTTGATGAACATTATTTTTACTTTCTGAATTTAATTACTAAGCATGTTATGTAGCAACAATGAATTTAGAAAATGCTGAGCTACATCCCTCAAAGAAAGTTTTCATCTTTGAATTATTACTTTATTTTACTTAGTCGATTCCTCTTTTTTATGGCTATGAAATATTCCTCTGGAAGGTTGAATGTAGATAAGAAAATAAAGACAATAATGTGGATTTCACAAAATCAGTATCAAAACAAATACACCAACTCTTTAAAAATGGAATTTTGTACAATGGCATTTAGCATTTTTGTATTATTAACCTGAAAGTTGTATGGCTTTGGTCAATCTTTGAAAAAGGTTCCTCAACTAGGAATCAAGAGAAAATGATACTTTCATTCTTCAGTTATCTTTTGACAATTTTCCACAAAGTGTGGACATGAGATATTTCAAGATGTTTGTTTTGAGGACATTAGCTTTTCCACACAGCTTAATTTAGCACGTGGATCAAAACAGAGAGAAGGGATATTGATTAATTTGCAAATCTGGTGTCGAGTTTCCCAGTAAGTGCCAAATAATTTCTTAACGTCGCACTTTTTTTTGAAAAATCTTTTGCTCTCTGGCTATCAATGAATAAGAGGGACATAGTGAGGCTTTTGGTTTTACAAATCCAATTTGATTTTACAAGGAGTAAACCTGTCAGAGTTTTTGCTGGAGTGAAGAGGTGGAGAACAGTTTAAAAACTTCAAATGATCTGCTGAAGTGAGGCAATGTAGCATTTTCTTTATTTTCATGCAAAGTAAATTGCATCAATATAAGAAGTGGATGTGTATTCATCTTATTCTGGAGTAACATAGATTTGCAAATTGAACAGATCTTCAGCTTCCCAAATTTTAACTGAATGTATTGTTGGAGAGAGACAGAGAAGAAATATGTAATGTTTCTGAGTATCCAATTCAAACAGCAGTCGGGTTATTGGGTAATAAAAACAGAAAATTCTAATAGCACTCAGCGATTCTGACAGGGGATCAGTGGAGCGAGGAACAGATTAAAGTCTCAGGTCTGTGACCTTTCATTGGGGATGACTCAATTGTTACACCCAGCACTCCAACATGTAGAGATAGTGCAAATTACCTTGCACAAAAATAAGACATTCAGATTTTAAAAAAAGAAAATTTGTTCATAGGATATTGACGTTACTAGTTAAGTCATCATTTATGATCCATCTGTAATTGTCCAGAGGGGCTTACAATTCAAACACTTTAATGTAGGTCTGGAATCACTGAGGTCCAAACCAGGGAATTTATTTTCATAATAGATATTAGTGAATCGTTTGGGCTTTTGCAGGAATTGACAGGGGTTATAGGGTCATTAAGCTAACTTTTTATTCCAGATTTTTATGGAACTCAAATTCAACTTTCTGCCAATGTGGAATTTTAACCCAGGTCCCCAGAATATCAGTTTGGGGCTTCTGAGTTACTAGCCAGTGCTATTACCAAGGTGTCTCCATCTGTAGAAAAAGTGCTGAAATCACACTTAGTGACAGTTAAATAAATGACTGGCAGGCCTGAACCTGTGACTGCAATAAGTAAATGAGAAAAACACTCAAAAATTTAGTTTCCAGGAACAGAAGTTGACAAGCTGAATCTTGTAAATTCAAATATACCTTATGGATTGCCTCTAGTCTAAACATGGTAATCTCTCATATCCTTATGGATCATGGATGCAATTACTCATATTCCCCTGTGGACACTGATTAGTATCTCCTATTATTGTTGGCTTTGTCTCCAGTTACTTTAAAGGGCCTGCCATTTGTACTTTAATAAACTAAAAACAGCTAAGTTACTTAAGGTAACATGGCACTTCAACTCACACATTAACAAGCCATTAATCTGCTCCAGACATGTTGTTTCATTCACTGCTGGGGTGTAAACACCTCCGACAAGACCAGCATTTGTTACCGATATCTTTTTGCCCATACGTCAATGGCTTTTTGGAGGGCATAAAAGAGGCAACCTGGTTGGTTTGGGACTGTAGTCACACTTCGGTCAGAAAACGACAAGTTTGTTTCCGTAAAGAACATCAGAAAACCCAAATGGGTTTCAATAACGGTGTGGTAACTTCATGATTACAGCTACAATGCAGAATTAACTGTTTGCAAGTACACTTTCGGATGAATTTGCCCAAGTATTTAAATGTCTATAATTGGTTAGGATTTGGCAGTAACACTTGCCATCAAGGAGTTTATTAAAATGCTATATGTTGGTATTGGTGAACCTTGTTTGGAAGTGGTGTTTGTGGAACTAATCTTAAATAGTTTCCTCAGTTCGAATTTTGAAAAATATGGTGAAACCAGCCACTACATTGCTTCTGTGAAAATATATAACAGATATCAATGGACTGTGATGCAGTCAGTTAGCAGATAACCTTCCTCTTCTTTCTTGGTTGATATTTCACAGTCTCCATCTGATAGGGAGCTATCAATGCATCAATATTGAAAAGATGAATCGCTCAGAATATTATTATGTAACAAAAAACTGACCAACGTAACTCATAGATCATAAATAATAGGACCATGGCTATTTTTTGCATTGATGTTCATGAAAATTTCAGCTTCACAGACTGGGTGAACGTAAGCAAACTTCATTTTGATATAAAATGTTGATTTGACTGCTGTGAGTGAACGCTACTCCTTTCTCAGCTTTTATGACTCATTATTATAAAATTATCAGTCTGCAAAAATGAATAGATTTTTCAAAGCCTTCTTTCTAAAAAAAAAAGGTTGTTGTCTCAAATACTGATCATGTTTCTGAGAAATTACTGCATGTGGCAGATCAAGTCAGATAAAGTTACGGCATTCTGTTTTATCCTTTAGAATTATTAGAACTTTAGGCTGTGATGAAAAGGACACCACCTACTAATAGTGCATGTTCCTATGGTAACAGAGTTAAGTAAAAAAAGAAGATGGCACATGACTGCCCCTTCCCTTTTTACCCAGCACTAAGTACTGAGGAGGAACATGAATTCCCAGTGGAAGACAGTAAACTCAACGCAAAGCACACTGTAACACTTGTTGACAGCGATGCCTTTGCAAAACAAAGGTTGAAAGCCAATACACCAAAGCCCCATACTGTGTCACTGAAACAACACAGAGTACTGCAATAATCTTCTCCCAAATAAAAGAGAAAGGATTTCCATTTATTTAGTGAGTGAACAGTCATAGACTTGTGCCTTCTTGCTTCATGTTTCTTACGGAACATTTTAATAGTCAGTTTTGTTTGGAAACTATTTCAGATGAAAGGTTTACAAGGTTGTGCACTGTTTTATTACTTAGTTTCTCCACAGTGCACACACTTGAATAAAAACTCTGCCCTGCTTTCATTTGCTTTCCTATTTTTAGATACAAAGATATTTTGTTAATTGTACCATCTGGCAAGTGTGTGAAAAGGTTTTTTTTTACCATCCCTCACGTAGATTTTGTAACATGGATTGAAAATTTGTTTGCTCAAATATTTGTTGATCTTCCATTGATCAGTTTTGATGTATATCTTTTAATATATTAAACTTGTTCTGCAATATATATTATGTTAAAATACATTGTATCAAATGCTTGCCAAGTTTTTTTTGAATTGCAATTCCATTTATAGACATAATTGCAGCATGTTAAGCTTTGATCAGCATAGGAACTTGCAATGGAAATCTGGAAGGATAGGACAGAGTGTCTGATTTTCAAACAAGGGCTGAATTACCCTTGGTCCAACAATCCTTTGCTGTCACCAGGATACTGCATTGGGTCTTTACCACGTAGGTGTATTGAGGTGGTGGATTGAATATCAGTACAATATTTTTAAAAAGTTAGGTTGCCAGCTGTTGACGGCTAATTTGCTGGTATTGAATCAAATTGCACTTTCATTGAAATCTTCTCAAGCTAATGCTTTCCATCAAATGTGCATCCATGTTCATTAATGTATTTTTCCCCAGTTATATATAATATAGATAAGCCAGTAATTAATGTGGCTGTCATGATGTGGCTGCCCTGATAAGTTCATCAGGATGCTGAGGCTGTTGCATGATGGCATGTCTGCAACAGTGCTTAGCAACCGTGGATTGGAGTCTGAGACTTTTACTGTGGAGTTGTGGGTGAAGCAGTACTGCATCATCACACCCTCCTTGTTCACCATCTTCAATGCCACCATCCTCCACCTCACTGGCCCAAACCTGACCAAGGGAGTTCAAATCATTCGGTGTATGAATGGTGGCCTCTTCAAACTTAATAGGTTCAAGGCCAAGGGCTGGGTCTCCACCACCTCCATACTGGAGCTTCAATATGTTGATGACATTGTCATCACAGCACTCTCTGCAGAAGATCTGCAGTGCTACTTGATGACTTTGCCATGGCATATAAACTCCTAGGCCTGACCTGTAACATGAAAAAAGACTCTAGTACTCCATCAACCACCACCCAACAGTCCCTCCATCCCTCTTACAGAAAGGGTCAACAACCATCGCCTTGAAAATATGGATCACTTCCCATACCTTAGCAGCCTTCTCTCCTCCAAGGCTAACATCAATGCAGAAATACAACACCGTCTAAGCTGTGCCAATGGAGGCTATCATCAGAAAAGGGTGTTTGAACACCATGATCTGCAGGCCCAGACTGAACTTCTGGTCTACAAAGCTGTTGTCCTTCCCACATTGCTATACGGAGCTGAACTGTGGATTATCTACAGTAGACATCTTAAAGCACTGGAACAACACCAGCTGAGATCCCTACGAAAAATCCTGTGGATTACCTGGGAAGACATGCACACTAACACCAGTGTCTTGGAGGAGACAAACATAGCCAGCATCACTACCGCCATAATTCCACAGCAACTCTGTTGGACCGGCCATGTCATCCAAATATCCAACTCACGCCTTCCAAACCAGATCATGTACTCCCAGCTGAAGGAAAGGTCAGTGTGTCCCTGGTGACCAAAAGAAGTGCTTCAGAGATAACATCCGGACCAACCTTGAGGAATTCCATATCAACATCAGCAACGGGAAGGACATGGCTACGAACCGGAATCACTGGAGAAACATCTTCCAGAAGGGAGCTACACGCCACGAAAACTATTTCTGCTGTGCTGCTGAACAGACGCAACTCTTGCGCAAGGAGAGACAGAATGTCCGTCACCTCTGACCACCATCACTACCCACCATTGCCCAGAATCTGTAGATCCTGGATTTGTCTCTTCAGTCAACCGAAGACCCAGAAATTGATGCCCTTATGGAGGACAATCATAGTCGACCCAAGTGATCGCTGAAGAAGGTAATATGGATAAACCAGTAACTGAATGGCAGGTTTTGTGACCAACATTCACATGCTGGAAATGTGGGAAACTACTTTACTTTCCACTAGCATGGCAAGTTACTGCACAGTCAAAGCAATATAGAATGACAAATGTCTCCTCCAAGACCCTGGTGTTAGTATGCTTGTCTTCCCAGGTGATCCACAGGATTTTTCATTGGGATCTCTGCTGGTGTTGCTCCAGTGCTTTAAAGTGTCTACTGTACGTAATTCACATTTCAGCTCCGTATAGCAGTGTGGGAAGAACAATGGCTTTGTGGACCAGAAGTTTAGACTGAGCCTGCACATCATGGTCTTCAAACACCCTTTTATGACATAGACTCCGTTGGCACAGGTCAGATGGTGTTGTATTTCTGCATGTTTGCTCTTTGTTAAGATCACTTTTAGTAGTAATTGTACAGCGTTCCATGAACAATGCTCTGGATTAGAAATGTATTTGCAAACGTGTTGAGAGGTCACTTTTTTAACAGTGGAGCTCACAGTGGAAACTAACATTTTAGATTAAAAGAGGTACAGGAGAGATTTAGCTGAGATTTATAACATTATGAGGGGCTAATTGAGTGAATAGAAAGGATCTATTAGGAGACAGACGCATAATTGCAGTCCTCGATTTTTAATAGTTGACAACTGATTCAGATGGGAGTTCAAGAAAAATTATTTCATCCTGAGGATAGTTGGGATCAGGAACTTAGTGCTTCAAAGGGTGGTAGAACAAGAAATCAAGATTGCCTGTCATGCCCCTCGTTTATAGCTGCTTTTGCCAATATAGCAGTTGCCATGCATGGGCACAGTTTGGTCATGGGTGGGTGTATGGCGGAAATTAGCCATCTTTACCATGTCGAGGTTAGGACCAATTTCTAACCTCGATCTGTTCAGAGATGCCTTTGGTGATACAGAAGTTCTTCGCAAGCCTAAGAATAGGGAGGTCAATTCCTGAACATGTCCTAGGGTTTAACTTCAAGGCCATGATGCAAAAGGCTGGCCCATTTCTTTCAGCTTATTTTGACGAATATAGGGTTTTCTAAAAATTTGTCTGCATAAAGAAAAGGTATTATCTTAAAGCCCTGAGCAAAATTGCAATACAAATGCATTTTTTTATTTGTTCACTGGACAAGGGCATCACTGGCTAGGCCAGCATTTATTGCCCAGAGGGTAGTTAAGAGTCAACCACATTGCTGTGGGTCTGGACTCACATGTGGTCCAGATGAGGTAAGGATGCCAGTTTCCTTCCCTAAAGAATATTAATGAACCAAATGGGTTTTTCCCGACAATTAGCAATGGATTTGTGGTCATTGTTAAACTGTTACTTCCAGATTTTTAATTGAATTCAGGTTCCACCATCTGCCATGGTGTGATTCAAGCCTGGGTCCCTATCCCTTATATCATTCTGGACAGCTGAAAATAGGGGGCTGGGCTAAAGGGTGGGAATGAAGATTGGGGTCTTCAACTGGCATGCCGTCCTTCATTCTGTAATTAGTCCATTTCCACAGGGAAACAGAGAGACAGCAGCTTATAATTAAATTAGAAAGCCTTGTTTTTTTCGCTAACTATAGACCATCACAGTAGGGAGGATGTTGATAATTGCCCGTGTTTATGAGAGTGTAAGGGAGAAGGTGCTTTGTGTTTGTGAGTGTGTGTATGTGGTTGAGTCTACATTTTTTTGAGTGTGGGTTTATATTTGTGATCTCGTGTGCAGTTGAGTGTGTTGGTTACTGGATTATGTGTATGTGCACATGCATAAATGTACATGCGTGTACAAACATCTGTTTATGTGGGTCTAATTATGAGTGTTTTTACGCAAATAAAAGATGAATATTTTTATTCAATTGTATCATTAATTGTATGCACAAATCTCTTGTTGTATTTCAGCAGTGAAATATAATTTTACATTCTTATGACTTATAAAACAGCTTGCAAGTTAAGGCCCAGTGCAACAGGTCAGGTGTTTATCTCAGTAGCTGTAGTGATGTGAGACAGTGTTAAAGGCAACATTCAGCTTAGCTACTAGGAGCAGAGAGTCAACACTGTTTGTATATTCAACTAGGATTGAGCTGAATATCATAAACCCCATGCATTAGGAGCTGACAACACCCATGACTGATTAACTTGCTCTTCTCAGTTATAAAGTGAAATGTTTGCTCAGCTGCTGGTTTATAGATAAAATAGGAAACTATGCTGAATTTTTGGATGAAATTTAAACTTATTGTAAAAGAAAACCTGAATAGACTTTGGTCAGTCTCCAGCTCTGCAAAGACATCCAAACTCAGAGCAACAGGCCTCATTTTTTTATACATCAATATACCTGTGGCAGCTGTGACTACAAAACTATCTCTAAAAGATAACAAAAGCTCTCTTAGTCATACAGGGATATTATCTAGTGGGTAATAAAATGCAGAAAGTTCACATCTCATTCTGTGGGTGTATGTATGTATTCAAAATGTGGCAAGACTAGCCAAGGCAATGCTGGGGGAAGTGATGGCCTAGTGGTATTATAGCTAGACTACCAACCCAGTGACCAAGGGAATGTTCTGTGGATTTGGGTTCAAATTCTGCAATGGCAGATGGTAGAATTTGAATTCAATAAAAATCTGGAACTAAGAGTTGAACAATGACCATGAATCCATTGCCAAAAAAAGCCCATCTGGTTCACTAACATCCTTTCCTGGTCTGGTCTGCATATTACTCCAGATCCACAACAATGTGGTTGACTCTTAAGTACCCTCTGGCCAATTAGGGATGGGCAAATAATACTGACCAAGCCAGTGATGCCCTCATCCAGCAGAGAAATGAAAAAATAAGCATGAAGCAAAATTCTTGATTTTTATCCTAGTCTTTCGTGGGATGTGAGTATCACTGTGAAGGCTTAAATTGCCCATCCCTAACAGCCTTGAACTGAGTGGCATGGAACATAGAACCTGGCAGCAGGTTAGGCTAATCAGCTTCTCGGAGCTGCTCCAACATACATTAAAGTCAAGGCAGAACCTTTCCCAGATGACCCCTGTTGGCATTTTGTGGTATTTGCTCCTTGTGGCAATGTGTGACACAGGGTGAGGGTTGAGGTAAATCACTGTTGCCAATCCTTTTTTTGTTTTGTCTTGGAGCTGTGCTGTGATTTGTGGTGAGGGAACACCACTGTAGAGTGTCTACAGAAGAGGCACTGTTCTTAGACAACAAGAAAGTAAATTGTTCTCTGATTCCAAGTATTCATGTGTAAGTCATGTGAATCCTAACAGGTTGTCATTCATAGTGCATCTCAATCAAAAATTCTTGTACATATGGAACAATTGTAGCACAATTTGCCAGGTGTAATTACTACGACCTTGAGAAACAAGAAGATTGGGGGAGTAGCAGAAAGCATAGGGGATTGTCAAAGAATACAGGAGAATATAGATAGACTGGAGAGTTGGGCGGAGAAGTGGCAGATGGAGTTCAATCCGGGCAAGTGTGAGGTGATGCATTTTGGGAGGTCTAATTCTAGAGCGAACTATACCATAAACGGAAGAGCCTTGGGAAAAGTTGATGAGCAGAGAGATCTGGGAGTTCAGGTCCATTGTACCCTGAAGGTGGCTGCACAGGTGGATAGAGTGGTCAAGAAGGCATATGGTATGCTTGCCTTCATCGGATGGGGTATTGAGTATAAGAGCTGGCAGGTCATGTTAAAATTGTACAAGACTTTGGTTCGACCGCATTTAGAATACTGTGTACAGTTCTGGTCGCCACATTACCAAAAGGATGTGGAAGCTTTGGAGAGGGTACAGAGAAGATTTACGAGGATGTTGCCTGGTATGGAAGGTGCTAGCTATGAAGAGAGGTTGAGTAGGTTAGGATTGTTTTCATTAGTGAAAAGGAGATTGAGGGGGGACCTGATTGAGGTCTTCAAAATCATGAAGGGTATAGACAGGGTTGATAGAGATAAGCTTTTTCCCAGGGTGAGGGATTCAATAACGAGGGGTCACGTGTTCAAGGTGAGAGGAGAAAAGTTTAAGGGGGATACATGCGGAAAGTACTTTACACAGAGGGTGGTAGGTGCCTGGAACGCGTTGCCAGCAGAGGTAGTAGAGGCAGGCACGGTAGATTCATTTAAGGTGCGTCTGGACAGATGCGTGAGTAGGTGGGGAGCAGAGGGATACAGATCCTTAGGAATTGGGCGATAGGTTTAGACAGTGGATTTGGATCGGCACAGGCTTGGAGGGCCGAAGGGCCTGTTCCTGGGCTGTAAGTTTTTGTTCTTTGTTCTAAGTACAGATTCAACTGCTTCCTCCAAAAGCTAAAGTATAACTTCTTGTATCCACCACAGACTTTAGCAGGATGCATGGAACTATTGTAACATGAACATTGACCCCTTCAAAACTATTACCTTATTAAACAATTGTGGCCTCACTCCACTTTCCTGTCTCCTCCACTCCCCCACCCCACCAGTAACCTTCAAATCCCTTGCATATAAAAAGAATTAATGTAACTCTACCTTGAATAAATTCAAAGATCCAGTCTCTATTGCTTCCAGATGGATGAGAATTCCACCCACTAGCCTCCTACTGAGAGAAAAAAGAAGTCCTAATTTCTGCTTTAAAAGGGAGACCTCTTATTCTTAACCTATGTCCCCTAGTTCTAGTCTCTCCCTCAAGCGTAAACCTCCTCCAGGTATCCATCCAACCAAGTCTCCTCAGGATCTTGCATGTTTCAGTAAGATCACCTTATATCCATCTCAACTTCAATGGATAAGATAAGCCTTATATCCCAAGCGTGAGTTCAGTGAACCTTCTCTGAGCTGCTTCTAACACAATTACATCATTTTTTTCTCAAATCAGGAGACCAAAACTGTACACAGTATTCCTGATGACGTGTCACCATAAAGATGCAGCACAACTTTCCCACTTTTATATTCCATCTCCCTTGAAATAAGCAGGAATATTCAATTTGCCTTCCTTATCACTTGCTGTATTTTCATGCTAATTTTTGTGATTAATGTACCAGATCAACCAGATGTCTGCGTAACATCGATCTGGATAATCTCTTTTCGCTATTTTTCTCTTCTTTCTGCCAAAGTGGATAGGTTCACATGTTCCCACACTGGACTCCATCTATTAAATTCTTGCTCGCTCACTTAATCTATCTTTATCCTGTTGCAAATTTTCTATGACCTTTAGACATTCCTACCTATCCTGGTGCCATCCACAAATTTAGCTACCTTGCTTGCTCAGCCTCTTCACAGGGCCGTTAAGATTGAACCACATTGCTGTGCATCTAGTGTCATATGTAGTCCAGACCAGGTGATTTCTTTCTCTAGAGGGCATTATTAATGAACCAGATGGGTTTTTAACAAATGACAATAGAAGTCATGTTCACCAGTACTGAGACGAGGTACATATTCCAGATTGATAATTAAAATGCATTAACAAAACATTAACCTCAGCAGCTAGATTACTTGTTCAGTGATATTATATTCACTATACCATCATTTCTTCCATCACTAGCCCTGTCTCACTCTTGGCGTGGCCCCATGAATGATCAAAACTAACACTAGATCCCATGAATTCTGATGATTCTACGTCAAACTGAGTGGTGCAAAATTCTTGATGACTCTTCATGACTAACTCACTGAGCAAGTCACAATGACACTCATCACCTTTTCTACTAGGAATTGGGTGTGAGGGAAATTGAGTGTGTTAGCATTGGGCAGGCATGGATTGAGCAGGTTTTAAGGAGGCAAAATAGGCAATGGTGGAGAAAGAACAAAGGGATGTTCTGTGATGGGACGCAAGCTAAAAGAGATCCAATTAAAATGTTGGTAGTGTGGGTTCAATAGGAGTATCAATGAGAATGTGAGAACCAGCATTTATATAATCACTGGTTATAATCATAGAACATCCTGAAGCATTTCAATGAAGTACTTTTAAAGTGTAATCATTGTTGTAACATGTGGAAACACAGGGGCCAAAGCACAAACACTAAGCCCCATGAACATCAAAGTTCTGATAAAGGGTCGCTGGACTCGAAACATTAACTCTGCTTTGTTCTCACAGGTGCGACCAGACCTACTGAGTTTCTATTTTTATAGCCAGCCATTATAATGATTAAGTTAGTGGGCATCACTCAACAACATGATTCAATGACATGGCGGCATAGAACATAGAGCATAGAACATAGAACAATACAGCGCAGAACAGGCCCTTCAGCCCTCGATGTTGCGCCGACCTGTGAACTAATCTAAGCCCATCCCCCTACACTATCCCATCATCATCCATATGCTTATCCAAGGACTGTTTAAATGCTTCTAATGTGGCTGAGTTAACTACATTGGCAGGCAGGGCATTCTACGCCCTTACCACTCTCTGAGTAAAGAACCTGCATCTGACATCTGTCTCAAATCTATCACCCCTCAATTTGCAGCTATGCCCCCTCGTACTAGCCGACGTCATCATCCTAGGAAAAAGACTCTCGCTGTCCACCCTATCTAATCCTCTGATCATTTTGTAGGTGTCTGTTAAATCCCCTCTTAGCCTTCTTCTCTCCAATGAGAACAGACCCAAGTCCCTCAGTCTTTCCTCATAAGACCTTCGCTCCAGACCAGGCAACATCTTAGTAAATCTCCTCTGCACCTTTTCCAATGCTTCCACATCCTTCCTGTAATGGGGCGACCAGAACTGTACGCGATATTCGCACTAGCGTTTTGTACAGTTGCAGCATGACATCACGGCTCCGGAACTCAATCCCTCTACCAATGAAAACCTAACACACCGTATGCCTTCTTAACAGCACTATCAACCTGGGTGGCAACTTTCAGGGATCTACGTACCTGGACACCAAGATCCCTCTGCACATCCACACTACCAAGAATCTTTCCATTGACCCAGTATTCTGCCTTCATATTATTCTTCCCAAAGTTATTATTCTTCACCTCACATTTATCTGCATTGAACTCCATTTGCCACCTTTCAGCCCAATTCTGCAGTTTATCCAAGTCTCCCTGCAACCTGCAACATTCTTCCACACTGTCCACCACTCCACCGACTTTAGTGTCATCTGCAAACTTACTAACCCATCCACCTATGCCTGTGTCCAAGTCATTTATAAAAATGACAAACAGCAGTGGTCCCAAAACAGATCCTTGTGGCACACCACTAGTAACCAGACTCCAGGCTGAATGTTTTCCATCAACCACCACTCTTTGGCTTCTTTCAGAAAGCCAGTTTCTAATCCAAACTGCTAAATCTCCCTCAATCCCATGCCTCTGCATTTTCTCCAATAGCCTACCATGTGGAACCTTATCAAAGGCTTTACTGAAGTCCATGTACACCACGTCAACTGCCCTACCCTCATCCACATGCTTGGTCACCTTCTCAAAAAACTCAATGAGGTTTGTGAGACACCACCTGCCCTTGACGAATCCATGTTGACTATCTCCAATCAAATTGTTGCTTGCTAGATGATTATAAATCCTATCTCTTATAATCCTTTCCAAAACTTTTCCTACAACAGATGTCAGGCTCACTGGTCTATAATTACCTGGGTCATCTCTACTGCCCTTCTTGAACAAGGGCACAACATTTGCAATCCTCCAGTCCTCTGGTACTAAACCTGTAGACAATGATGACTCAAAGATCAAGGCCAAAGGCTCCGCCATCTCCTCCCTAGCTTCCCAGAGAATCCTCAGAAAAATCCCATCCGGCCCAGGGGATTTATCTACCTTCACACCTTCTAGGATTCTAGGATCCTCCTTACTAACCTCAACCCTTTCAAGTCTAATAGCCCATATCTCAGTCTTCTCCTCTACAATATTCTCCATTTCCTGAGTGAAAACACATGAGAAATATTTGTTTAGCACCTCTCCGATCTCCACAGGGTCCACACACAACTTCCCACTTCTGTCTTTGACTGCCCCTATTCTTACCCTAGTCATCCTTTTATTCACCACATACCTATAGAAAGCTTTAGGGTTCTCCTTAATTCTACCTGCTAATGACTGCTCATGTCCCCTCCTTGCTCTTCTTAACTCTCTCTTTAAATCCTTCCTAGCTAATCTGTAACTCTCCATCGCCTCATCTGAACCATCTCGTCTCAATGTCACATAAGCCTCCCTCTTCTGCTTAATAAGAGATACAATTTCTTTTGTAAACCAAGGTTCCCTTACCTTATCACTTCCTCCCTGCCTGACAAGGACATACCTATCAAGGACACGCAATATCTGTTCCTTAAACCAGCTCCACATTTCGATTGTCCCCATCCCCTGCATTTTGCTACCCCATTCTATCCCTCCTAAGTTTTGCCTAATCGCATTATAACTACCTTTCCCCCATCTATAACTCTTGCCCAGTGGCATGTTCCTATCCCTTTCCATCGCTAAACTAAACGTAACCGAATTATGGTCACTCTCTCCAAAGTGCTCACCTACCACCAAATCAAACACCTGGCCTGGTTCATTACCAAGTGCCAGATCCAGTGTGGCGTCCCCTCTTGTCGGCCCTTCGACACACTGTGTCAGGAAACCCTCCTGCACATATTGGACAAAAACCGATCCATCCAACGTACTAGAGTTATAGCATTTCCAGTCAATATTGGGGAAGTTAAAGTCTCCCATAATGACCACCTTGTTCCTTTCACTCCTGCCCAGAATCGTTTTGCCGATCCTCTCCTCCACATCCCTGGAACTTTGCGGAGGCCTATAAAAAACTCCCAGCAGTGTGACCTCTCCTCTCCTGTTTCTGACCTCAGCCCATACCACCTCAGTAGATGAGTCCTCGTCAAAAGTTCTTTCAGCCACCGTTATACTGTCCTTGACTAGCAAAGCTACACCTCCCCCTCTTTTACCACCTTCCCTGATCTTTATGAAAGATCTAAACCCTGGAACCTGCAACATCCATTCCTGACCCTGCTCTATCCACGTCTCCGAAATGGCCACAACATCGAAGTCCCAGGTACCTTCCATGCTGCAAGCTCACCTACCTTATTCCGGATACTCCTGGCGTTGAAGTAGACACATTTCAAACCAGCTTGCTGTCTGCCAGCACACTCCTTTGATGGTGAAATCCTGTCCATAAATTGTACTGCCTGGAAGAACACTGACTGTTGTTAGGGCTCTGTAGATGAAGATTGGAGCTGGTGCTGCTCAGTGGTAGTTGTGAAGTTTCCAGTTATCAAGTGACTACTTGAATCTTGGGCTGATGGCCAAAGAGTAAGAGATGATGTGATGTTTTGTGAGCATGAAATGTGGTGTCCACTTTCATGTCAGTGTGTTGGTGAGGAAGACTCACAAGAATCAGGAAAAGCTGACTATCTGCAGTGTTTTGAAGATTGTCACACTTTGTAGGATAGTATAGATCAGGGTAGATTATCCTGTAGCAAAGTTTTCATCAATCCTTCCACTATACCAGATAGAGTTGCGATAAAATGTAAGATCAGATCACCTTTTCTCCCCAATAATGTTGGTTGAGTGTTGGCCAGGACCTGGAGCAGTAGGAAAGAACAACACCCACTGGGAGTTCGCAAAGACTTATCTGCCAAGGTGTTCACCTTGGCTTTGTGTCTGATATTATTGGGTGCAGGCTATACTCAGGAGCGATGACGACATGTCAGTGTCACACAATGTCTCACTAATGTCTGTCATGTTAAATTTAGAATGTTGTGTGGTACTATAGTAAAAAGGTCTGGTGAGCTCCCTCACAACCTTGACCAACATTTCTCTGTCAAACTTTGGCCTAAAACAGATTCTCTTGCCACTTACTTTCTGTGGGACCTTAAGATGTCAGAGCAGAAGTAGGCCAATCAGCCCTTCTGGTTTGCACTGCCATTCAACAAGATCATGGCTGATCTGATCATCCTGAACTCCACTTTACTGCCTTGTTCCTATAACTCTTGATTCTGTTGCCGATTAAAAATCTCTCTTCCTCAGCCTTGAATATACCTCATGACCCAACCTCAATAGCCCTCTGTGGTATGGAACTCCAAGGATTCACTGTCATCTCTGAGAGAAGAAATTCTTCCCTGTCTCTGTCTTAAATGGTGATCGCTTACTCTGCACTTAAAGCCCTCTGGTCCTAGACTCTCCCTCAAGGTGAATCAACTTTTCAGTGCCAATCCCGTGAATCCCCCCTCTCACCTATCATTCTTCTAAGCTACAATGAGCACGGGCCCAATCTACTCAGCCTCTCCCCATAGGAAAGTCTTTCCATACTCGGGATCAACCTAGTGAACCTCCTCTGGACTTTCTCCAAATTTGTTATGTCTTTCTTTAGATAAGGGGAACTAAACTGTTTACAGCATTCCATCAATGTAACAGATGGAGAATGTGTAACAAGAATGGGATGGTACAATTATTGAGCTTTCACAAGCCTTCAACTCCCCTCCCTCTATTTTCTGAGGGTCCGACATGTCAATTAGGGACAGTTCAAATTGACTCAAGGATAAAGTTACCAGTATTTCTGATGGAAACTGAATGTTGTTATAAGAGGAACAGATGCCCCCCCAAACAGTGGATGGATTTGTGATACATATCCCTGTCCAATTTGCTGCCAGCTCTCTTCTTCCACTTGGTGGTAATAAATGGCAGTGTTGTCTGTAACTAAGATCCAATAATTAAATAACAGGCCACTAGAAAAGTAACTCTGTTTCATTTTTCAAGTATTAATCACATTCCTAATGACAGTGATCAGAAAGACTTCAACGCAAGTGGCATATGGGTCTTCCTGATGGTTAGGCAGGCCTAAATGTTCATGCCATGTTGTGATTCGCTGTTCCAGAGTATCTCCAACAAGATATGTTCTGCACAAGGGAGGTGGGAGCGGGTTGGGGGAGGGATGCTGGAAATGACACGTTTGCCTACAAGTTGGGTAGATAGTCAAACATTATGAAATATTTGATCTGAACATGAGTGTATGTCAAGGCTGTAAAGCTAATTGTGTTTTATTATCCACTTATTTTTAATCAGCTTGTTCAGGCATGCAACGGTACAGCTTCACGGCAGGTCAAACATGAACCCAGATCTCCTAAGCTCAGAGGCAGGCACACTACCACTGCACCCACAAGACTTTTCAGTTAGTTTGTGTCAATCACTGACTCAGATATTATTTAGACGGTCACTGTGGTAATTTATTTACTGATAATCCTGTGTTTAACTTTAATCAATTCTCACAGTACCTATTAGTTCTGAATGATAAGTGAGAAAGCTTTGCAGAAAGGATTAGGGGAAGTAGGTTGGGACGACATTTGGTGGACTATGAATACCAGCATGAACAAGTTGGGTCAAAGGCCTCTTGCTCTGCTGTAAATTGTGGGTCACCTCTGAACTAATCAGATGAAAAGGATGCTGAAACATTTACTGCCCACTAGCTTCAGAAAGTTGAGGATGTTTTAATTGTTTCTCTAGCTTTGCACTGTGAAAATTTGTATCATACTTTAGAGAACTTTCACCTGATTAAAAGCACAATGAGTTTAGAAATTGATGGAAAGATCGACAGGCTATTCAAGATTTTTGCCTTGAGCTCATCAGGACAGACAAAAGAATGCCAAATTTTAAAGGGGACAGTGATTAATTTCAGAGGGGTGGTGGTCATTGATTGATGAATTGGTTCTGATTGCAGGAAGTGGTGAATGCACCAGGGAACTATTTCCCTGCTCACCACCTCCCCCCACGCCCCACACCCCCCACCTCAGCCCACTCTGATCCCTGTGCTTGTGTTTATTTAAAACAAGGTGCATTGTCTAGACTGTAGCCACTGACACTCTCAAGGCATGGCTACTCAGCTGAAAAAGGTTATTGAAAGTAAACTTGGTGGAGCATCTTACACCATTGAAAGGATGTGATACTTTTCAATTGCCACACCTTGATGCCTCTCTCATATTCAGCAAAGTGGGTGACTAGATGTCGCCTCATCTATC
Source organism: Ginglymostoma cirratum (assembly GCA_024137785.1). Lineage (NCBI taxonomy): Eukaryota > Metazoa > Chordata > Chondrichthyes > Orectolobiformes > Ginglymostomatidae > Ginglymostoma > Ginglymostoma cirratum. Next base: position 33,887,604 of record JAHRHZ010000218.1, on the reverse strand, counting down.
AAAGGACCACTGCTATTATTTGGAGATTGGAGTCACATTGCTTTAGGTAACTCTCCAGCATCAGTGATGGTAATTTTGAAGTGTAGGTGAGGCCCCAGGGTCTGAGATGTCCAATTGCTGCACTTGCACACACACCTCATGGGAATGATGTTGGAATTGGTCATGTATTGACAGGCTCCAGGAGTGAAAGGAGTGTCCCAGGTACAGGGGTCTGAGGGCCAAGCCAGGCATCTAGGACATGAGGCTGGCAATGGCCATATCACAGTAATCATTCATCATTTTGAAGCTGACTGGAGGGAACAGTTCAAACATTTTTGACCCATAGTACTGGAAGTGTATTCAGTGAAAATGCTCAGATATCACAAGGGTACGATGAAGGCTCATTGCATTTTGCAGCACCTCAGGGATAGTGATGGTATAAGGAGAAGTCTCAGGATTTAGAACAACTTTTTGTGTTCACCAGGAAATGGACTTTCTAATGTAACTCATATATCTTTGCAAGGACCATTTTAGTGTAACCAGTGTGTAGTTATTGAACTGCTCGATGTATAGTGGCTGCTTCACGTTTGCTATGATGTGGAGGTGCCGATGTTGGACTGGGGTGGACAATGTCAGAAGTGACGAATCTATACCCGACAAAAGTGCAGCACTCCGAAAGCTTGTGATTTCAAATAAACCTGCTGGACTGTAACCTGGTGTCATGTGATTTCTGATTTTGCTTCATGTTTAACATTGGTACAGAGCAAGGTTTGCCCATGCGTGTTAGCTTTTACAGAGGTAATGAGATTTAGAAACAGAGGCAAAATTAAAAGTCACTATTTTATTGCATAGATAATACAAATGAAAATCTATTTCAATCCATGAGGAATGTTGAATACAGAAAACAAAGACTTGATATCCAACAGTGGAAATGGAAATATAGCATGCAAGAGATGCCTCTGTGCATCTTTGAATTCCTGGAAGTAAGTTGCTATGAGGTTGTCTCCAGCTTTGCAGACCATACACCTGTGTTCCTCACTTCTTTGATGACTATTTAGGGAAGACAGTAGTCTGCCAAAACCCCTCCCATGGAGAAAAGGCAAAGAACTACCATTGATTACTGGGTACACACTTGCTCAAGCATCTGAAGGATCCAGATTCTCCAATGGGCAGAAATTAATTGGGAAGGCAAAGTTAATTCTAGCAAGTTGTGTAAATGTAGAGATGGAAATACATGTTAGGTTAGCTTCCCAATACAAATTAAGTACCTACCCCTGATGGCAAGAGGTTAAATTGCCTTCTGAGGAGGGAGGACTTGATTACTAAAGTTTGTTGAGAGGACGAGAATTTAATTTTTGCACTCTAACCCATGTAAGTCATCAAGCTTGCTATTTTCTTGCTAGCTATAGGCACAGAAAGTCATACCTGAGAGACAGTGTAGTCTTTTTGCATGACCTAGTTATTCTGAGAGGCAGGGTAGACACAACAATATAAGCAGTGGATCTTTCTACAGTAGCAATTGCTGTTGATGTCCATTGTATCTGTCCCGGGAGACTAAACAATGCTTCTCTGTGGGTAAAAGCTAATTGCCATTACATAAAAATTCATTCATGGGATGTGAATGTCACTGGTCAGGCCAGTATTCATTGTCCATCCCTAATTGCCCAGTGGATAGTAAAAAGTCAAGCACATTCCTGTGGGTTTGTAGTCACATGTAGGCCAGACCAAGTGAGGATGCCAGCTTCCTTCCCGGAAAGATATGAGTGAACCAGGTGGGTTTTTCCTGCCAATTGACACTTAATTCCAATTTTTAAAAAAATTGAATTCAAATTCTACTGTGGCAGGATTCAAGCCCAGGCTCCTGGAACATTATCTGGGTCGCTGGATTAACAATCCGGCGATAGCGTAACAAGGTCATTGTCTCCCCCTCTTTGTGTGCTGCTGTGCTGTATTAACCACAAATAAACAGTCAAACTGTTCTTAGTAATGACTGGTTGCATCATTGACTGGGCCGTGAGTGATCTAAAAGGAATTCTGAACCAACTGCAATCCAAAAGACAGATTTGGGTTTGTGTACTTTATGTGCATCAGGCATGTTGAAGTATTGTGTGTTATGCTTGACACACAAAAGAAAATGAGAAAATCTTTAGAAGTGTTGTAAGATAATTTGTGGTAGTTTGTATGGAAACCAATGGAGCAATAAAACACAACTTCCTTCATTCTTTCGTTATGTAAAAGCTTAACTCATTCTGGAGCCTCTCAGTCATGATGTATTTACTCATATAAAAGTTGAAAAGGTAGGGGATTGACTTTTGCAGAATGAATAGATGTTGCTGTCACACAGTTGCCAAATCAGAGACTGATCTTGCCAACCCTGTCCCCAAACGTAGTGCAAAACCAAATGCAGTACAGCCCGCTGAGAGGATATCTTTGACATCCCCTCTGATGTGTGTAAACACAAGGAGCTGGTAAGTTGTCCTTGATGGTGTGCTATTCTGTGAACTATCAATGAGCCTGTACAAAGGCAGAACTCACATGACACCAGGTCACTGATGAAGGAGCAGTGCTTCTGAAGCTTGTGATTACAAATAAACTTGCTGGACTGTAACCTGGTGTCATGTGACTTCTGACCTTGTTCACCCCAGTCCAACACCGGCACCTCCACATCACCTATACAAAGAGTTCAAAGCTATTGGTCATACATCTGGAGTTGACTTTGACACAAGATCAACCATTATTTGAGTATGTATGCATTTATGTTGAGCTTTACGGCAATGGGAACATGGGAATCATCAGGTATATGCCGTGTCAAAATGCATCATCCTGCTAAAACATAACCTTTTCATTGCAAGCTTTCCCAGCACTGGGTTCTGCTTTGGATTCTGAAATCATGGTCCTTATCTTTGTTGTATTGAATGGGGTCAGGCATGTCGCTCTGACTGGGGAGGGTGTGTGATATGATGAATAAACTGAAAGCGATATGCTTGCCTGTTTAAACCAAGTGAACTGCGTCCTCCACCCACTAGTTATCTGAGAGACATCGTCCCAGGGGAAGTTCAGGGAAAAGGACGTTCAAAGAACTACAAGGAAACAAAGCCTTGATCTGGCTCAAAAGCTTGTGCTTAGATCTGAAACCATATCTGTACTGAGCCTGAACTGTGTATGACAAATTAATACAATTAACAACAAACTGGGGACATATACTTGACTGTTACAAAGTCCTATGCATATGTGTGGACTCATCACATGATCCATATATGTTCGAAATATCCCAAGTTTCTCAATGTGGTTAACTAAAATGTAATTTGATTAATTTATTAAGGAAGCATACAATTCAAATGAACTGCAGGATTAATAAACTACCTGATGTGTGGGTGAGGAGTCTGAAGGGAAGCAATTATTTGGCAAGAACTATCAACTTTTTTCTATACTGTGCAGCCCAATGTGCATTCACAGCCTTTCTCCTTGTGAAACATTATACACAGCTAAAAATATTGGATCTTAGGCAGAAGATTCTGGCTGTGCAAGACGTTGTCATGGAGTTTTGAAAAAAAGCACATTTAGATCTTGCATCTTTTCAAAGAGAAATCCTGTCGACTGTTACGAGCAGGCGAGATGTGAATTTAATCTCGGGTGGTTCAAAGCCCAATAGTAAACAAATGACTTTATTTTTCTCAATTCCCAACCAATATGTTCATGAACTCAAATTCCTGACTTTTCTTTCTGGGAACAATTAAGGTCATGGTACTTCTAATCTAACAAAATACAGCTGTGTCAATGCACTGAATGAATGTAAATGATAACATTGCTCCCTGCTTTACTCTCTCTGCAGCAAAGCATTCTTCATGCTTTATTAACTAGTCTATCAACTAGACTCATTGGGAATGCCTGGAATTGTACACAGTGTGAAAACTGAGGTCTAATCATAACTTATTAAGGTCTACTTTAACTTCCAGACTTTCCTTCTCTATACGTCATTTTGAGGAACATGGGACTTGGAATGTGGGTGGACCATTCAGCCAATTTGGAGCCAAGGACCCTGTATGTTCTTTCAACATCATTCTCAATTTATCCTGCTGCTTTCAAATATTTGAAGATATGAAGCCCAGAGTCTCTCTTGTCCTGCACCCTGTTTGAAATTGTACTATTTAGTTCAAATTGCTTCTCCTTCCTCTTCTGACCAAACTGTGTCATTTCATGCTTCTCTTCATTCATTTTTACCTGCCATATGTTCACCCAATTTCCCTGTATATCCCCCTGAAGCCTGCTCATATCACTTTCACGGTTTGTATTCAAGTTCCCTGCCTTTTATATCCAGGTATGGTTGCTAATATGCATTGGAAAGAGATGCTGGTGTCATGGTAATGTCAGTGGGCTAATAATCCAGACCTAATGACTAATGGTCTGGGACATGGGATTGAATCCTACGATGGTGAAATTTACATTCATTTAAAATCTGGAATAAAAGCTAGCTGAAGGGTGATCATGTAAGCACTGTCATAGAGTCATGTAAAGCATGGAAACAGACCCGTTGGTTCAACTTGTCCAGGCTGACCAGATATCCTGGATAAATCTAGTCCCCATTTTGCCGATATCCCTCTAAACCCTTCCTATTCACATACCAATCCAGATGCCTTTTAAATGTTGCAATTGTACCAGCCTCCAACGCTTCCTCTGGCAGCTCATTCCATGCACGCACCACCCTTTGCGTTAAAAAGTTGCCCCTTAGATCCTTTTTAAATCATTCCTCTCTCACTTTAAATGTATGCCCTCTAGTTTTTGACTCCCCCATCCCATGGAAAAGACGTTGTCTATTTGCCCTATCCATGCCCCTCATGATTTTATAAACCTCCATAAGGTCACCCCTCAGCCGCTGACACTCCAGGGAAAATAGCCCCAGCCTATTCAGCCTCTCCCTATAGCTCAAACCCTCCAACACTGGCCACATGCCCATATATCTTTTCTGAAACCTTTCTATTTTCAGAACATCCCTCCTATAGCAGGGTGACCAGAACTGCACACAGTATTCCTAAGGTGGCCTACCCAATGTTCTGAACAGCTGCAACATGACCGCCCAACACCTATACTCAATGCACTGACTAAAATAGGCAACATACCAAATGCCTTTTTCACTATTCTGTCTACCTGCGTCTCTACTTCCAAGGAATTATGAACCTGTACTCCAAGGTCTCTTTGTTCAACTACACTCCCCAGGACCTTGCCATTATCTATACAAGTCCTGCCCTGACTTGCCTCTCCAAAATGCAGCACGTCCCATTTATCTAAATTAAACTCTGTCTGCTACTCCTCGGCCCATTGGCCCATCTGATCAAGATTTCATTGTACTCTGAGGTAAACTTCTTCACTGTCCACTGTACCTCTAATTTTGGTGTCATCTGCAAACTTACTAACCATACCTCCTATGTCCACATCCAAACCATATATATAAATGACAAAAAGCAGTGGACCCAGCACCAATCATTGTGGCATACCACTGGTCACACGCCTCCAGTCTGAAAAGCAATCCTCGCTATCACCCTCTGTCTTCTACCTTCAAGCCAGTTCTGTATTCAAATGGCTAGTTCTCCCTGTATCCCATGTGATCGAACCTTGCTAACCTGTATACCATGAGGAACCTTTTCGAATACCTTACTGAAGTCCATATAGGTCACGACCACTGCTCTGCCTTCATCAATCCTCTTCGTAACTTCTTCAAAAAACTCAATCAAGTTAGTGAGACATGACTTCCCATGGATGAAGCCATGTTGACTATCCCTAATCAGTCCTTGCCATTCCAAATACATGTAACTTACCGTCCCTCAGGATTCCCTCCATCAACTTGCCCACCACTAATGTCGTGCTCATCTATTTATGGTTCCCTGGCTTTTCCTTACCACCTTTCTTAAATAGTAGCTCAACGTTAGCAAACCTCCAGTCTTCTGGCACCTCACCTGTGGCTATCGATGATACAAATATCTCGCAAGGGGCCCAGCAATCACTTCCCTAGCTTCCCACAGAGTTCTAGGGTACACCTGATCATATCTCGGGGATTTATCCACCAGCTTTATGCATTTTAAGACGTCCAACACTCATCCTCTGTTATATGGACATTTTTCCAGATGTCACTATTTACTTCCCCACATTCTGTATCTCCCATATCCTTCTCCATAGTAAATACTAATGCAAAATACTTGTTTAGTATCTCACCCATCTCCTGCAGTTCAACACATAGGTGGCCCTGCTGATCTTTAAGGGACCCTATTCTCTCCCTAGTTACCCTTTCATCCCTAATTTGTTGATAAATTCCTTTTGGTGACTCCTTAACCTTTTTGACACGGCTGTCTCATGTCCCCTTTTTGCCCTCCTGGTTCCCCTCTTAAGTATAGTCCTGCTGCCTTTGTACCCTTCTAAGGATTCACTTGATCTCTGCTATCTATATGTGACATATGCTTCCTTCTTTTTCTTGACCAAAGCCTCAACTTCTTTAGTTATCCATGGCAGAATGTTGTGAAAATTCACCTGGTTTACCTTTAGGGAATGAAATATAGGCATCTCCAGCAATGTGGCTGGCTGTAACAGCACTGCAGGTAATAAATGCTGGCCTAGCCAGCAACACTCACATTCCACAAATAAGCAGAGACCATAGTATTGACACCTGGGATACACCACTGTGTGCTTCCCTTCAACCTGCTCAACAGCCATTGACCACTGCTACTTGCTTTATATTTCATAGCCAATTGTCCATTCATGTCCTACTTCTTTGTTTCTATGGGTACCAATTTTCTGAATGTGCCTATGGTATAACATGTTATTGAAAGGGTTGTCACTTTTTGAGCAGCTGAGAGTAGATGATGACTTATGGAGCAGCGGCCCGGCGGCTAAGGAAGGCAATCAGCAGGAGCAGGGGCTCAGAAATCTTCTGATTTAGTGCCGTTTAAATTCAGAGGGGAGGAGAGAATAGTGTAGGTATAGGCAGGAAAGTAGAAAGATATTGCTGTGAAGAGACAAGTCACTGAAGCTTTTCACATTTCACACAACAGGTTAATAAACAGGCAAAAGTGCCAAATTTCAATCTATTTATAGCACAGGAGGGAAAATTGCTGATTGGTTGACGAGTCTACTCTGATTGACCATGACATTGCCATGGAGCAATGTTCCATGTAATTGTTCCCATGTAATTGGTTCAGCACGACTCCCTTTTCTCTTGAGGTATAAATTACTGTGATTCTTTGAAATTTGGCATTCTTGTATTTTTCCCAATAAGTACAAAACAAAAAGCATCAGAAAAAATCTCTTTTCTTCAGCAACATTCAAGTTGCTTCCTACGAAATAACTGAAAGTAGAAAAATTGCTTTTGCCATCTCCATTGAAAAACTCCCAAATAGAGTTAAGGTAAATTTAAGCAATATTGTCAATTCACTGATATATTTGTGAATCTTTTTTGTATCTTATACTCTTTGACAGCATCTGTGTGTCAGAATAACTCACTTATGTAAAGCACAACTGAGCAGAAATTACAGTGACCATCTGACCTTGCAGTCAGCTCACATGTCCTGCCATAGATCTTGCTTAGTGAGGTAATCAAAATCAATGCTGATGAATTGGATCGATTAGAGGCTGGAAACTCAGTAGCAGGTGAGGGCACTAACTGTTAGTTCAACTTGAGAATCTCGGCTGATGTGACAGGTGCTGTAATGCTGGGGCACTGCATGGACAAAGGTGGCATCTATAGAGCGTGCCCTGGCCAATATTTAGCCCTCAATCCAATGCCACTAAAAAATGGAAGCCTGTTAATTTATTACACTTGAATTTCCGGAAGGCATTTGATAAGGTGGCACATCAAAGATTATTATGGGAAATAAAAGCTCATGGCATAATGGGTAACATATTGGCATGGATAGATTGGCGAGCTGGCAGAAAACAGAGAGAATTTATAAATGGGTCCTTGTTTGATAGGCAGGGTCTGATGGGTGGAGTCTTTTAGGGGTCACTGCCAGACGTCAACCTTTTACAATTTACATTAATAATGTGGATCAGCCAAGTCTTGGTAGTTAAGCTTGCAGTAGGAAAGTAAGCTGTGAAGAAGATGTGAGAATATTGCAGACAAATGCAGATTGTTTGAGCAACTGGGTAAAAATCTAGCAAATGGAATATAATGTGGCAAAATGTGAAGTTTTTCACTTTGGCAGAAAGAATAAAAGAACAAAGGATTATTTAAATGGAGGATGACTGGAGAATTCTGACGTGTAGATTCAGGAACTTCGACCCAAAATGTTACTGTACAGGTACCTTCAGTTACTTAGTAACAACTCAAATGTTGCTGAAAAAGAAATGCATTTCTGAAGTAGGTAGTCAAGAAGCCTGTTAGGATTTTATTCTTTATCACAAGACAAGTTGAACATAAAAGTAAAGATGTTGTGTTTGAGAGCAGAGTCGAATGCCAACAGGGTAATGAAGTTCTGAGGAAGGGTCACTGGACCCGAAATGTTAACTCTGATTTCTCTTCACAGATGCTGGTCCACCTGCTGAACTTTTCCAGCAACTTCTGTTTTGGTTCCTGATTTACAGCATCTGCAGTTCTTTCAGTTTTTAATGAAGAAAGCATTTGGTAAACTTGGTCACTGCATTGAGTGTAGGAGTTGGGATTTCGTGTTGAGGGTGCACAGGAGACTGGTTAGGCCATTTTTGGAATACTGCCTTAAATTGTGGTCTCCCTGTTATAGGAAAGATGTTGTGAAACTTGAGAGGGTTCAGAAAAGAATTACAATCCTGTTGCCAGGATTGAAGCGTTTGACCTGTAGGGACACACTGAATACGGCGGCTCAGTGGTTAGCACTGCTGCCTCAGAGCACCAGGAACCCAGGTTCAATTCCAGCCTCAGGCAGCTGTCTGTGTGGAGTTTGCACTTTCTCCCCCTGTCTGCATGGGTTTCCTCCCACAGTCCAAAGACGTGCAGGGTAGGTGGATTGGCTATGCTAAATTGCCCGTAGTTCTCAGGGATGTTTGGGTTAGACAAGGGGACTGGGTCTAGGTGGGATGCTCTTTGGAGGGGTGGTGTGGACTTGTTGGGCTAAATGGCATGTTTCCACACTGTAGGGATTCTATTATTCTATTTTCCCTGGAGCATTGGAGGCTGAAGGTGACCCTATAGGAGCTTATAAAATCATGAGAGCATGAATAGGGTGAATAGTCAAGATCTTTTCCATAGGTTCGGGGATTCCACAACTTGAGGGCACAGGTTTAAGGTGACACGGAAAAGATTTAAAAGGGGCGTAAGGAGCAAATTTTTCATGCAGTGTATGGTGCATGTATGGAATGAGTTGCTAGAGGAATGGTAGAGGCGGGTACAATTACAACATTTAAAAGGAATTTGAATGGGTACATGAATTGGAAGGGTTTAGTAGGATATGGGCCAAATGCTGGAAAATGGGACTACATTAATTTAGGATATCTGGTCAGCATGGACGAGTTGGACCGAAGGGCCAGTTTCCATGCTTTACATCTCTATGACTCTATGACTCTATTATACAGGACATCTGAAATTTGTGTGTGGTTTTGGTCTCCTTATTTGAGGAAGGATGTAAATGTGTTTGAGATAGTTCAGGGAGATTTATTAATTTGATACTGGAATGACAATGTTAGTTTATGAGGAAAGGTTGGATAGACTGGTCTTGTTTCTGGAGTTTAAGAGAGTGAGGAGTGACTTGTTTGATGTGTATAAGATTCTGGATGGTCTTGGTAAGGTGGACATGGAAAGGGTGTTTCCTCATTGGGTCAGTCCAGAACCAGGAGACACTGTAAAAATTGGGAGTTGTCCTTTCAAGACAGAGATGGGGAGAACCTTTTTCTCTCAGAAAGTTGGATGCCATTGGAATTCTTTGCCTCAGAAACTGGTGGAAGTGGGCTTGTTGGATATTTTAAGACAGAGGTGGATAAAGGAAAGTAGCCGTAATCCCACTTGCACTAGAGAGAGACAACTGGTGGTGAGCTTAATCTGAGGGTCACTACATCTTAGGTGTGGAACAAGGTTGATAAAGTTGGGCCTTCATGGTAACCTCAGCTGGTGAGTGAATTAATACTGTGCTATCAGCATTCACACTGTATCACAAGATAGTCATCTAGCCAACTGAGCTACCCAAACTCCTCCCAATGTGTGTTGACTCTGTTAAGCCGGCAAATCAGGGTTATCAAAGTTAGATGAGAATGTGTGGAATTTGAATTACAAGCAAATCATCTGTTAAATGTTTTTCCACCTTCTCCAATGCTTCCATATGCTCTGTGAAACATGGAGACCAGGGTTGTACAGTCATATGGTCTGCTTGAGCACCAATACAAGTTTCACATAAAATCTCTGCTTTTCAATTCTGTTCCTTGAGAAATGAATTCAAATGCTTTGTTTGCGCTTTTTCTGGATTTGATAGCTTCCTTTACCATTTTTAATGAATTGTAAAAGTGGAATCCTCAGTTCCTTTATTATTGCAGTACATTTGGATTCCGGTTTTTGAGGAAATTTCCTTTTTCTTAAAGGCACAATTAGAGGCACAAGTTAAGGGTGACCCAATTGGCTAATGATAAGTAAATTTGAACCTTTAAAATTCTCGTTCATATTTTCAAATCCGTCCATGCCATCAATCTTTCTTCTTCCTCTTCTCCTCTCTGTCTCTCTATTCTCCTCCGGTGCTACAACCCCTTGAGATATCTGCACCCCTCTAATTCTGGACTCTTGAACATCCCTGATTTTAATTGCATCAGTGGACAAGTGTACAGTTGCCTGGGACCCAAACTTTGAAATTCCCTTCCTAAGCCTCTCTCTTTCCCTTTTAAAGTGACTCCTCAATGTAACTCTTTTATCAAGCTCTTGTTCATCTGATCCAACGTCTCCTTATGTGGCTCGGTGTCATATTTTGTTTAATGATGCTTCTGTGAAGTGCTGTGAGGGACTTCACTATATTTGATGCGCTATATGTATGCAAGTTGTTGCTGTAACTGCTAAAGCAGGAAAGATTGAAAGAGTCTGTAAACTGCCTATCATTTAAAATGAATGAACTCAAATTTGAATTCTAACCTTCAAGTATTTAGTGTGTTAAGTTATTTGTGTTTGTTCCCCTATGACCTCTTGCACTGAGTTTTAGTGCTTTTGGATTCAGTAAAGTTCAGATTGTTGGTTGTGGAGGCAATATTTGTTTTACCTTCTTCAATGCTGCGCTTTAGTCACAATGTGGAATTGAGCGTGGAGGGTTCTGACAGAGGATGACGAACTCTAAGAGCAGCCTGTAGCCAAGCCACCTGCCCTTTGTTGGCAGACGTGGTGCTACAGCTGGCAGCTGGTGAGGTGGCATCGGAAGGCAGTTTGCACAAGATTTCCAGGACTGTGACACGTGTTGGCATCTCCTGGTGCTGAGGAGCCACACACATCAAAGAGGCTCGTGTCAGGAGATTCAGCAATGTACTGGCGGGGTTCCAAGGTTCTCGAAAGAGAGCAGGAAAGATAATCAGAGTCACAGCAAATAAAAACAAAAAGACCAGAGAAAAAGAGAAAGATGAAGAGAAAGTTAAAGGGAAAGGAAGGAAAGAGCACTGTCTATCTCAAATTACTCTGGAATAGCAAAGAAACTTAACAATTTGAACAAGAGGATGTCATGTTACACTGCTGCTATGCAGAGGCTACAGCAGTGTATTTCCCACTAATTAAGGATGCCATTGTTAGTCCACAAGGCCATTCTGCCCTCCACACAATTGAACGGCATCATGCATAAATTCTAGTGCCAATGGGAAACCAGGCATGTAGGCCCTACATCTCAACAATAGACTGATTGAGTCAAACAGCATCTTCATTCGATTGTTCATAATAGGCAGGGTACTTGACCACCTGCAGATGCAAATTCTCAAATAAATCTTAGATATGTTTTCATTACATGGAAAGCAATTGCTGAACAATCATGAATCTGCTCATAGCTCCACTGACAAACCATTTGAAGATATTCAGTCAGGCTCTTAATGTAACTACTTGATGCTTACTGGAAGCAATATGCAAATATAAAGAAAGACTCTTTCTCAGCAAGCAAAAGGAAAAATTTCAAACCTAGTGTCTTTATGAAAATAACTCAGAGACCGTATCGTTCTTCTTTGCTTTCTCCATGGCAATGACTCAGCCAATCAGGGTTGATTGCCAAACAATTAGCTTCCTTTTTGCCTGCAACGTTAATTGTTGTGGAAGTTGCAAATTTGTCATTCTTGAGGTTAAGTTAATGAGTCCAAGATGAAACGTTTTTCCTCTCACTCAGCAAGATTCAAGAAAGGAAAGCAATGAGTTAAGGATAGGATAAAGGTATAGTCATCATAGTCCTATCAGACCACAGAGTCGCTCTGTTATTAGAGAGAAATAACTGGTGGTGGCTTAACTTGAGGGTCATCACACCTCAGGGAGGGGAGAGATTGAACAAAAGAGGTAACCTCAGTAATTTAAGACAGCACAGGATTGAATCCACACCAGCCATCAGTCAGCTGTGCTAACCAATCCCTAGTATGAATGTACCGATGGCACAAAGGAGTAAAGTTGGTCCTCAGTTAAAAGAGTGATCAGGCTTAAGGGAAACAAGCAACACATGTCTAATGCTTAAATAAAAATTAAAGGGACAGGAAAATAGAGTTGATATAACTGCAAAATCATATTAAAAGCAGTCCTGCTGATTGAACCAGAAGTCCAACATACTAGGTTTAGGTGGACGGGGTTGGAGGGGTAGGTTGAAGAGAAAGCCATTTGTTTTAAATGCAGTTGCATAACAAAAGGAAAGTGTCAGAAAGAAGCAGAAATATACATGTAAAACTATACAAGCCACATGCAGCCCACGCAGAGAGTCCTGCAAATAAAACAAAACACATGAAGGTGGGGGAATGCTTTAGAAAGCATAAAACTCAACAAAAGCTATTGGGCATTTGGTCATTTTTTAAAAAAATGATTAAACGTAACTTTATTACAAAATATTCCATCTACTAAATTATAGAATTTCTGCCTAAATATATCAGTCTTCTTTCTAAAATTAGCCAATGAAGAGAGTATTTAATTACCCACCCACAGTAACTCAAACAACATAACAATGGCTCAGGAGTCAGTGAGAGTGAATTTCAATACAGGTACAAGTAACAGAATAAAAGATGTTCTTGAATAATAAACGGAGGTTGCAAGTTTCAGGCCTTTGACCTGCAAGTTTTTGTCATGCCCACACATTTCTAGTTGGGTCCAACTGGGATGCTTTCCTTTTCTTTAATGACTCAACCTTGTGAATTTCTGAACAGTAGTCATTAAATCAGGATTGAAGAGCTGCCCATGTTATATGATTTAATAAACATTTTGTTTTGTCTCGGTTTATGTTAATCATTCAAAAGGACCAGTTTCTCTTTACAAAATCAGAAACCAATGCTTGACACATCTCATTCTATTGTTATACTGTGAAAGGAACAGTTACTCAAGATGCCTTCGGTGCGGTCAAACATTTACTGCATTTAGCAGTAATGAAACTTTACACAAGTGATTCGACACTAATGCTTGTCTCAGGCAGTGTTTTTGATCTTTGAAGATTCCAAAAGCCAGAAGGGAGATAGAGGGCTTTGTGACATGGTACAATGAGAATAACCTCTCTCTCAATGTCGGCAAAACTAAAGAATTGATCATTGACTTCAGAAAGAAAGGAAGAGAACATGCCCCCACCTACAACAACGGAACTGTAGTTGAGATGGTGGACAGTGTCAAGTTCCTCGGAGTGATAATAACTGACAACTTGTCCTGGACTTCCCACATAGAAGCAATGGTCAAGAAGGCAAAACAACACCTCTTCTTCCTCCAGTGGCTCAGGAAATTTGACATGTCTATAAGGTCCCTCACCAACTTCTACAGATGCACTATTGAAAGCATACGGTCCGGGTGCATAACGGCCTGGTATGGAAACTGCTCTGCCCAGGACCGTAAGAAACTACAGAAGGTGGTGTGCACAGCCCAGACCATCACGGAAGCCAACCTTCCATCCATGGACTCCACTTACACGGCTCGCTGCCGCAGAAAGGCTGCCAACATCATCAAAGACCCATTGCATCCTGGTAATGATCTCCTACAACCTCTTCTGCCAGACAGAAGATATAGAAGCCTGAACACATGCACCAGCAGGTTCAGGAACAGCTTCTTCCCAGCCGTTATTAGACTAATGAATGGAATCTCTAACCTGAAATAATGCTGATCTTGTTAACATTGATCTCGCCTAGCACACACTCTCTGTAATGTGACCTGTATGCCTCTGTCTAAGTCTTTTTGATCTGTACATCCTTGCTTACTATGAGCTGCCTCTCCTGCTTGTAAACAAAGCTTTTCACTATACTTTGGTACACCTGACAATAAATCAATCAATCAATCAACCTATTACCATTGAAATACACACAATAGAGGAGCTCTTTGATCAGGCTGTCTCAGTATTTGTAGGAAGATTCCTCATTGATTAATAAGCAGGAATCTGCGAGGAATGGCTTCAATGTGTCACTTGTTGAAATGTGTAGGCTGGTGAGTTTCAATTGAGTGTAACAATTAAATGTGTCACGAAAGCAATTCTCTGCATTATGTCATAGAAGTGTTGGGCTCTTCAGCCCTTCATTCTCGTGGGTTGCTGATCTCACCTGCCTTCCTAGGTGCAAAGCAGAGAAAACTCAGTGACTGGCTTTCACTTAGGCACCTTTTGGTCACTCTACCAGGGGCACAAATCAAACTTATTGATGGTGGCTTGAGAGCTAACTATCTCTTGCACGTGGTTGCTGCCTTCCCTGAGAGTACGAGTAAATGGAGAAGATCAAATGGGATATATCTTCTTGAACAATGGGCGAGTTTAATGCATTGATCCTTTGTTGATAGAGCATAAGTTTACAAAAGTCAGTACAGTCCAGTTACTGACAAAGCCATGAATAAAGAACATAAATAACTTTCATAACCCCAGGATATCCCAACATGCTTGACCGCCAATGAAGTGCTTTTCAAGAAGTAGTCACAGTTGGTATGTAAGAAGTACAACAGCTATTTTGAGCACAGTAAGCTTCAACAGACAACAATAGATGATGTCCACATAATGTTTTTTTTTAAGTGATGCAAGTTGAGTTTCCAACTCCCTGTTTTTCTTTGAAATAATGTGGTGGAAACTTTTACATCTTGGAGGACAGACTGAGCCTTGAAATATTATTCAGCTGAAAGATGGCACCTCCAACCACCTCCAGTCCTCAGTGCCCCATTGAATTACCAGCTTGGATTTTGCACTACAGCGTCTGGATCCAGACTTAAAATTAAAGACTTAGAGGTAAGAGGTCCACCCACTAAGCAATGAGTGACACCCCATGTTGGATGTTGAACAGGGCCAGAAAGAGCAATCCACCTTCCTTTACAGTCAAAGATAGACATATGTGGTATATTGCATAAACTTGCTAACTCTTCTGAAAATGAATACTTGGCTTCTGTTCCCATTCCCACTTACCAGCTGCCTTGTTTTTCTTTCTCACTCAGGTTGCTTTGAATTCCACTGTGTATGTACGCAGCCAATAATTTAATGCACTTTGATGATCAGTGCTACCTGAAGCTTTATTCAATGTTGTTTCGAGATAGGTAAAAAAAATCTTTTAAACAAGCTGACTTTAACTTGAAACATTAACTCTGTTTCTCTCTCCACAGCTATTTTCAAACTTGCTGAGTTTCTCCAGCATTCTCTGTGTTTGTTTCACCTTAACTGCTCTCCTGGGAAATAGAAGTATATTTTTGTCACACTGTTAAACACTACCACACGTGCCTTAGCCACCCAGCATACAATTTCTGCTCTTCAGTGCCTCATCAGGATGGATGTGCCTGCTCTTGCCCTGTTGGTTATGATCTGATAAGTGAAGTCATTTTCCTGTCACTTCAATTGTAGCATATCCGTGTGCTGGTAAGGTATTATTCTTTCCAACCATGATGACAGTGATTTGAATATTACATTTGATTCTAACAAAGAGATAAATTGGTGAGATCTCCTAATCCTATATCCAAAGCTCACAGCATGCTGCTTTGGCCCAGCTGTTACAGATTGGACCTTTTCCCAATGTTCTGCTCTGAGCTACGGGAAGGTTTTCACAAGGAGACTAAGTTCCTCAAATATGAAAACATCTGATTGTTGTATGTTGCCCTCAGGGGAATACCTGAACGAGCAACATATAATGGTGGCACCATGGCACAGCAGTTAGCACTGTTGCCGCACAATGTCAGGGACCTGGGTTCAATTCCAGCCTCAGTCAACTGTCTGAGTGGAGTTTGCACATTCTCCTTGTATCTGCGTGGGCTTCCTCTGTATACTCTGGTTTCCTCCTACAGTCCACTGATTAGGTGTTAGGTGGATTGGCCATGCTAAATTACCCATAGTATCCAGGGATGTGTAGGCTAGGTAGGTTAGCCATCAGAAATGCAGTGCTACAGGGATCGGATGGGGGAGTGGGTCTGAGTAGGATGCTCTGTGGAAGGGCTGTGTGTACTCGATGGGCTGAATGGCTTGCTTTCTCACTGTAGGGATTTTATGAACATCATTTCCGAATATGGAAATATTAACTCACAGTCCAACCAAAGCCTTGATTTTGATATCCCTACCTGTGCTTGCAAATTCCTCAATGGACCCTCCATTGTCTTTCTCAGTAATTTTCTCCAGAGTTATAGGATCATACATCATGAAAACAGACCCTTCAGCCCAACTTGTCCATGCTGATCAGGTTTCCTAAACTGAACTGTTCTCATTTGCCTATATTTGGGCCAAATCCGTCTAACCCTTTCCTATCCATGTACCTATCTAAATGTCTTTTAAATGTTGTAATTGTACTCACCTCTACCATTTCTTCTGGCAGCTCGTTCCGTACTCAGACCACCCTTTATGTAAAAAAGTTGTCCCTTAGGTCCCTTTTAAATCTTTCCCTCTCACCTTAAGCCTATGCTTTCTAGTTTGGAGCTCCCCTATTGTGGGGAAAAGACCTTGGTTATTCACCTTCTCTATGCCCCTCATTATTTTATAAACCTCTATAAGGTTACCCCTCGGCCTACGCACTCCAGGGAAAAAAGTTCCAGCTTATCCAGCCTCTCCTTCTAACTCAAACTTTCCAGTCTTGGTAACGTCCTTGTAAATCTATTTTGCAACCTTTCCAGTTTAATAACGCCCTTCCTATAGCAGGCCAGCCAGAATTGTATTCAGTATGCCAAATGTGGTCTTACCAATGTCTTGAACAGCCATAACATGATGTATCAACTCCTGTACTCAGTGCTCTAACCAATGAAGGCAAGCATGCCAAACACCTTCTTCATCACGCTGTCTACCTGTGATGCCACTTTCAATGAACGATGTACCTACACCCCTAGTTATTTCTGTTTGCCAACACTTCTCAGGGCCCTGCCAATAACTGTCTAATTCTGGTCTGGGTGGGATGCTGTTCGGAAAGTTGGTGTGGACTCGATGTGCCAATAGTCTGCTTCCACACTGGTTATTTCAGCATGTTCCAAAGTGCTTTACAGACAGTGACCTAGCTTTTGAAATGTGACCATTGTTGTAATGTGGGAAAATAATATTCCTCCAGATCAATATGTACAGGCTAACACTGATTGATCAAAGTACGTCCAAACTAAATAGTACACAAGAGCCAAGAAATATAAGTAAGATATTATAACAGTGCAAAATTTGAAACTAATGAAGGCAAGATCAGTGCACAAGTGGCCAACTTACCCTTCATACAATGATATGTTTGAAGTATTAAGCATAAAATGTTTGGTGGAAACATTCAGAATTGCCCTTCGGTAGACTTCAGCATGAGATGCATGATCCAATTTGCCCACAGAGGGTTTCAGTGAAAACTGAAATGCTCAACAGTTCTACCTTGCAATTCCAATTTTTGTTTTCAGATTACATTGCAAAACACGATGCTATTACTTGGGGTGTGCCATCTTGTTTCCCCAAGATTTTGCCCCTTCTCGTGAGGACTGGTTTCTGTATATTACCATAAAGTGAGATTAGAGATTTCATTCTCTCTCATGGAGAAATGGATCTCTAAGAATGCTTCACAGCAACTGATTCTATTTTGTTTAATAGCTTCAAGAACTTGCTAAATAAATATCTGCTTGGAAATATTGTTACAGGTTATGAATAGAAAGTTAGCCTTCAATATTTAAATGGTCCATTGAGCATAATGTTGTTTTGCTGTTGAGCATAAAGGGCAGGAATCCATGGATGAATAATGGAAAACAAAGAATAGAATTCCATCTTCCTAGATTAATCTATCATCTCCAAACTCCCTTTTTTTATGCAGTTCCTTGAATGTCAACTCAGATCAATCGCTGTTCCTTTTAGAATTATTTTTCTGAGCCCCTGCAATATGCTTTCCATACTTCTCCTACCCCTGGGATGTACTTGGCCAAATTCACAAGTAATTTCCTCTCCCATAAGTTCTGAGTGGAGGGTGTGCGTCTCTAGCAACAGCTGTTTCTATGTCACCCCGAAGTCACACTGGAGTTCCCCAAGGCACTATCCCTGATCTCTTCTTCTTCATCCATGTGCTGCCCCTTGGTGACATCAACAATGGGCTTTGGGTTTGGATTCCACAGCTCTACTGATGGTAACTAATTTTACCAATTCATCACTTTCCCTGGTTATTTGACTAGCAAATTTGCCTCTCTAAATAAAAGGCATCCTGCCCAAAGTTATTGCTACTGACCTCTGTCATAAACAGTCTTTTGGCACAAAAAACACTGGAAAAACAACTTCTTAATGTTTTGAGCATGCAATCACTTCAGTACAGCTCTGTTCTTTCTTTTATAATTTATTTTTAATATATGGAGTAAAGCATCAATTTCTGATGTTGATCGGAGACATTTCAAAGTTATTTATTTAAGGTCTATTATCTTGTAGTGCCAAAAATGTTGTTATGTGACATTAGACACCTCTTCTAATCTCATCACTCATGTTCACCATGCAAACTACTTTCCATTAAGTATACCTGCACCTGCCAAGATTCAAAATATTACTATAGTTGAAGTGATGAGGGCGAATATGAGCTGAAATTATGCGTAGAACTGCAGGAGATGGGAGAGATACTAAATGAATATTTTGCATCATTGTTTACTGTGGACAATGATGTGAAAGATATAGAATGTGTGGAAATAGATAGCGACATCTTGAAAAATGTCCATATTTCAGAGGAGGAGGTGTGTACATTTTAAAATACATAAAGGTGGATAAATCCCCAAGACCTGATCAGGTGTACCCTAAAACTCTGTGGGAAGGAAGGGAAGTGATTGCTGGGCCCCTTGCTGAGATATTTGTATCATTAATAGCCACAGGTGAGGTGCCAGAAGACTGGAGATTGGCTAATATGGTGCCTTATTTAAGAAAGGTGGTAAGGAAAGCCAGGGAACTATAGACCAGTGAGCCTTATGTCAGTGGTGGGCAAGTTGTTGGAAGGAATCGTGAGGGATAATGTTTCCATGTATTTGGAAAGGCAAGGACCGATTGGGGAGAGTCAACATGGCTTTGTACATGGGAAATCGTGTCTCACTAACTTGATTGAGTTTTTTGAAAAAGTTACAAAGAGAATTGCTGAAGGCAGAGCAGTGGTCGTGATCTGTATGGACTTCAGTAAGGTGTTCGACAAGATTCCCCATGGTAGACTGGTTAGCAAGGTTAGATCACATGGATTATGGGGACAACTAGCCATGTGGATACAGAACTGGCTTGAAAGTAGAAGACAGAGGGTAATGGTGGAAGGTTGCTTTTCAGACTGGAGGCCTGTGACCGGTGGTGTGCCACAAGGATCGGTGCTGGGTCCAATGCTTTTTGTCATTTATGTAAAGGATGTGGATGTGGATGTGGACGTAGGAGGTATGGTTAGTAAATTTGCAGATGACACCAAAGTTGGAGGTGTAGTGGGCAGTGAAGAAGGTTACCTCAGAGTACAATGGGATCTTGATCAGATGGGCCAACGGGCCGAGAAGTGGCAGATGGAGTTTAATTTAGATAAATGTGAGGTGCTGCATTTTGGAAAGGCAAATCAGGGCAGGACTTAAACACTTAATGGTAAGGTCCTGGGGAATCGTGCTGAACAAAGAGACCTTAGAGTGAAAGTTCATAATTCCTTGAAAGTGGAGTCGCAGGTAGATAGGATAGTGGAGAAGGTGTTTGGTATGCTTGACTTTATTGGACAGTGCATTGAGTATAGGAGCTGGGAGGTCATGTTGCAGCTGGACCAGACATTGGTTAGGCCACTTTTGGAGCACTGTGTGCAATTCTGGTCATGCTGCTATAGGAAGGATGTTATGAAACTTGAAATGTTTCAGAAAAGATTTACATGGATGTTGCCAGGGTTGGAGGGTTTAAGCTACAGGGAGAGGCTGAATAAGCTGGGGCTATTTTCTTTGGAGCATCAAAGGCTGAGGGGTGACCTTTATAGAGGTTTATAAATCATGAGATGCATGGATAGGGTAAATAGACAAGGTATTTTCCCTGAGGTGGGAGGGTCAAAAACTAGAGGGCACAGATTTAAGGAGAGAAGGGAAAGATTTAAAAAGGACCTAAGGGGCAAATTTTTCATACAGAGGGTGGTGCATGTATGGAATGAACTGCCATAGGAAATGGTGGAGGCTGGTACGATTACAACATTTAAATGGCATCTGAAAGAGGGCATGAATAGGAAGGGTTTAGAGGGATATTGCCAAATGCTGGCAAATGGGACTAAATTTATCTAGGATATCTGGACGGCATGGACGAGTTGGTCCAAAGGGTCTGTTTCCATGCTGTACAACTCTATGACTCTAAATTGGTCTATGCCAATAACACAAGATGGGCACATAGTCAATTAGCATCCCATGTTAAACTGGGGAGCCAAATGAGCCTTGAGCCTGTGATGGGTCAAAACTAATCTCATTCCCAATATTGAATCTCTACAGTGAGGGAGGAGGCCATTCAGCCCATTGAGTCCACACCAATCCTCCAAACAGCATCCCACCCAGAGCCAGCCTCCTACCCCATAATCCTGCATTTACCATGGCTAACCCACCGAGTCTGCACATCCCTGGACACTATGGGCAATTTAGCATGGCCAGTCCACCTAATCCACACATCTTTAGACTGTGGGAGGAAACTACAGCAATCCCACACAGACACAGGGAGAACATGCAAACTCGACATAGATAGTTACCCAGGTCTGGAATTGAACCTGTGAGGTAGCAGATCTAACCACTAAGCCACCGTGCCACCCCTACCCTGCTTCTGAACTGGCAATATAATCTTGTATCATTAATCTTTGGAAGTCTCCAACTCATGGGTCAATGTGTGCTCAGTCGATGAATAAATCCAAAATGAAATTAATAAATATTGGGCAGTAAGGGATTCAGAGGAGTGGAAATAAGGTGGATTTGACGTAATAATTCAGCCATGATCTTACTGAATGGCGCAGAACAATTTCCGGGTTGCGTAAAGTCTACAGCTGCTCCGACTTCAAATGTGTTTTATGGTACACACTGTGAATTATACAGGATATCTGCTGTTCACAATTTACTTGCAGTATTGGTGGTCCCATCCACTAGTTGGAAAGCCTGAAGCTGCCATTGTGTGACTGTTTTCAAAGACCCAATACCACTGCTTGGCTGTCAGATTGTTAACTGCCTGCAGTCAGGGCTTCATGCCTTTCAGGTTGGAGATTCTGCTCTCATGTCACCTCCTACAATCCCAGCCTGAATAGCCCCCCAAGTTCCAGAAGGACAACTGGCAATGGTGTCCTTTGCTTGTGCTGCATCCAGTTCAAACAGCGAACGTGGAAGTGGTGTGGAGTGAGGTTAGGATTGTGGGGCTCTTTGGAGACAGTCAGGCAGCCCCCAGTGAGGTGGGGTGTGGGCCATTGTTTGAGAAAGCACAGACTTCACAGAGTGCCCAATTAGAAGGGGAATCTAAACCTGAAGAGAGAATGCAATCTTTAATGGGCAGCCTCCACACGTGACATACTTTCTCCACACCAGTAGTAGAGTATTATCGGGGCAGGATAGCACCATTATTTGTCTTAAAATAATTATTTTATGCTGAAAACCAAAGTTCAATTCTACAATATTGCTGCAGCCGTGTTATATCCATCATTTGTACAGGTATGGCTCCTGTATTAAACAGGGTTAAGAAGAAGAACAGTGTATTTAGGCAGTAGAATTGAAGGGAAGGGATTTTCTCTGCAATTATTTATGCATATACATGGCTTCATGTGTACATACGACACATGTCATACACAACAGTATAGATATACATTGCAACCAACAGCCAAAACTGAGATGTCTAATTTTCATCAGCAATCTTAGTAAATAGATAATTTTGATCATAAATATGTGGTCAAAAATAGTATTGAAATGCAGGAAAACCTTTGGACTTATTTGTACATGAAAGGAACCACAATGGACGCAGAATTCTTCCTATTTCAACCTGTAGAAATTCTACATAAATCATATTCTGATTAAAAGGTTCTAAGTTATATCGCTTTGCACCATTAAATATATTTAAAGATTTTATTAATGTATTTTGTGGATAATCTAGGGTAAGAAATAAACACTGGTCATCTCTCATCACCCTGAATTGAGAGTTAGCTTATCTGAGGGAAGAGGTTTCAATGACTGGGAAATAAATATAATCTATGGTTTTGAATCAACTCAGTAACACTGGTTTTGTTCACAGCTATCCTTCAGAAGATTTCACAATTCACAGATTAATAAGTACGATAGTTTTCATCTAATCAGTCAATAGTTACCAGCGATTGCCACTTCCCCATTTCACATACAGTTTTGAAGGTGTAAAAATTAGACAGTCAGTAGGCTCAATTAAGTTTGCAGAACACAATCCACCTCTATTTCAGGGTGTTTTCTGCTCATAATGTTTCATTTATGAACAACAAATTGCACACCACATCCCCACCCACCCACTTAGTTCTCTAGGTTCCCCCAGAAAATAACACCATTGTACATCTGGAACACTTCTCAAATTCTGAAGTTTAATGCGGGTTGATCTCAGTTTTGCATGCAGCAGAATACTTGGGCGTATTTATAAATATTTTAGTGAGTGAGCTACAAAGAGTGGTAATTAACATCAGATGCAGCAACAGGTGTTCTGTGCAGAAATGCTGGCTTTCATCATCAAATTAAAAGAGTGTGTGCCAAATGCAGTCGTCAGTAACTGTGCTGCTTCAGTTTAAAGAGTAACTGGCAGCAAACCCCAAGGGGAGGACATCTGACTATCAATATCAACCTCATGAGTGTGTGAGCTTCTCCACCTAGTGAATAGATTATATTTCATCACATTAATGTTGAAGGGACATGCAAATATTTACCATGATTAAGTACGTGTCAAGATGTTGTTTGTGCATTTTAGTGAATAGATCATAACAATGTGCATTTTATTCAAAATCATGTTCTATAAAAATGTTATATAGGGTTACATAGGATACACAATATAGAAGAAGAACATTCAGTTCAACCACTCTGTGTGGAGTTTATGCTTCACTTGAGCCTCCTTCCATCTTTCACAGTCTAAATTTATCATTGCAATTCTCCATTCCCTTTCTTTTAATATGTTTGTGTAAATTCCCCCTTAAGTACATACATCCTATACTCTTGCAGTGTAGTGAGTCTGATATTCTCACCACTCTCAATGTATAAGATGTTTCTTCTGACTTCCATATTGGTGACTATCTTTATTTGAAAGCTTCCAGTGCTCTGTGTCCAGTCTGTCTGAATGTTTCAGAATTAGAAATGCATCATGGATGAGATTGAATAACGTAGAAGTTATTCTGATGGATCTTTGCTTTAAGCCAGATTCTAGTGTTGCTTAAACGTGCTGTTTTTCTGTTGTGATGGCTTTCTACCACAATGTGTAGGAAAATGTCTGTGATTCTCTAATGACCTACTTACCTATGGATTAAATGTGCAGAGAGGAAGGTTTTGCATGATATCAAGTGCTTGGCTGATAGTGAGAACAAATGGCTGTTTCTTCAGCTGCTGAATACTTTAACTGATCTTCTCATGTAATTCCTGACCAATTGGGATAAATTTCCACCATTACAGGGAATGATCCAATACCTAATCCAAATGATGTTTAACCCATGTGAATGGAGAGACAACATGTACTTAGGTAGCACTTTTAGTGTAGTGAAAGGTCCCAAGGTGTTTCACAGAAGCAACTGTCAGATAAGGTATGATACCAGTAACTTAGGGAGAGTTTGGGAGTAGGGACCAAAAGCGTAGGCAAAGAGGTAAGTTCTAAAATCCTCCTAAATGGGATGGTGGATGTAACGAGGCTGAGAGGGATATAATAGATTTGTGTTCCATTTCTCAGCAACGACATCTGAAGACGCCAAAAGACAGAAAAAAGAATTTAGTCCAAACAATCACATAAGCGATCGTTAAACAAAATTTGACAGCAAAAAAAGCTTGCATTTATACAGAACCTTTAGCCTAAAAAGACATGTTTGGTAGGTTTTATAATAAAACTTAACAATGAGCTTTATAAGAAAATTTTAGGGGAGTTGACCAAAGGTTTTGTCAAAGTGGTAGATTTTAATAAGGGACTTATTGGATGCAAGAGTGGTAGACAGGTGAGAAGGTTTTGCGAAAGGATTCCCAAGCTGTGTCCAGATGAAAACATGAAATACATATATCCTATACTCTTGCATCAGTAATGAGTCTCATATTCTTACCACGCTCAATGTATAAAATGTTTCTTCTGAATTGTATATTGGTGACTATTTTATACTGAAAGCCTCTAGTGCAAACATTCTCTCTGTGGCTAGTCTGTCAGAATGTTTCAGAATTATGAATGCATAATTACAATTTATCAACAGCCATAGTGTTTCGATTAAAGTTAGGAATATGTGAGAGGCAGAAAGCAGAGGAGCACAAAGAACACTATTGCTTGTAGGGCTGGGGGAGATTTCAGAAATGGGGAAGGATGATGCCACGGGGGATTTGAAAACAACCATGAGAAGGATGGAGACAATTGAGAGGAAA
Source organism: Ginglymostoma cirratum (assembly GCA_024137785.1). Lineage (NCBI taxonomy): Eukaryota > Metazoa > Chordata > Chondrichthyes > Orectolobiformes > Ginglymostomatidae > Ginglymostoma > Ginglymostoma cirratum. Next base: position 33,862,568 of record JAHRHZ010000218.1, on the reverse strand, counting down.
TGCTTTAGTTCATCTGTCACTGAAACTTTCCTTAAGACTGGCAATTCTTTCACTTTGCTTCGAAGTCTCCTGGAATAGAAAATTGTACTTCTATCTGTTTTATGGATATTAGAGGCCCAGTACAACTGAGCCTCTCCCTTCATATCAGTAGATATTTTGGTAACTCTATCTGTGTCATTGAAAACCTTTGTACAGGTCACATCTCTCTTTGGGTTTCCTTCCTGTAAACGTCTCAATCTTTCTAATTAGTTAAATGTAAATCCTTCTACATCATTGGGTTTGCTTTTCCATATTTAAAAATGTTTTTCTCCGCATGATAATTAAAGTAAACAAATATATCTTTCCCTCCGAAAAGATATCTTCACCAAAAATATAAATTGCATCAAAAAGAATATTTCCAAAATAATGCCCCCTTGCCAATCCATTCTTTCAGTTAACATGTAGTAAACACTCAAGAAATTGAAAAACTCACAAGACACTCACAGCATTTCGAATAATACAAAAAGTGACCATATCCTGATAGTGAATAAATAATCTTAATTTTCAACTGCATCCTTCTTCCACAGAGAATCTATGCACTCTACCTCAATAGAATCCAGCAACAAAATGTATACTCTTTCCTCAAAAATGATAAGATTCTTGTGAGCCAAGCTAATATATTTGCCCTTCATTGATAACCTTATAATCTCCCCTTTTAATGTGAAGTTCACTAAAATGTGTATAGAGGTTTATAAAATCATGAAAGGAATAGATAAGGTGAATGGCAGTGTCTTTCCCAAAGGTGGGTGATTTCAAGACTGGGGGTCATATTTTTAAGGTAAGAGAAGAAAGATTTTAAAAAGACATAAAAAGGCAATTTTTTTTAAACACAGAGAGTGGCTTGTGTGTGAAATGGACTTCCAGAGGATGCAAGTATAGTTACAGTGTTTAAAAGACATATAGATAAGTACATGAATAACAAATATTTGGAGGGATATGGGCCAAGTGCAGGAAGGTTGGACTAATTTAGTTTGGGATTTTGGTTGGCATGAACTGGTTGGATCAAAGGATCTGTTTCCATGCAATAAGACAATATGACTCTATGTAAAGGCACTTAACTAGTGCTTACTATCAGAACGGTCAAAACAGTGTTGAATGAATTCACTCTCCTGAGAGCCAGCTAAAATTTGTGAACCGAGAATTGTAAAGCAGTGATTAATTTGACTTAAGCTTCTTTTAAGAACTTTTTCTGTTTTGCAGCTGAGGGATATATCGACTTGCGATCCTTAAGCTGTTCTGACAAATGTTTTCCACAAGATGGGGTTATTAGAACCAGACTAAAGCATTTTCCAGCCAGTGCTTCACACTGTGATTGTCCAAATATACCATATCACAAAAAAAGTATTAACCAGCAGGTTACTTTTTGCTGCAATACATCAATGAATTGCTAGTAGTCTGTCTACCATCAATTGATGAATACCATTAGAGTATTTCTCAATTCCTTCTTATAGCTACTCAGATACCAATAGAAAGAACAACAGTTTACCTGCTTCATTATTTTCAAATTACTATTGTCCCATTGATTCATTGAACAGACATAGTAGGATTACAGTCAGCCATTTGATATGAGCCTGTACAATGAAGATAATCTATTCCAAATAATAATTAGATTTGAACTATGCATGAACAAGTTTGAAGACTAAAACAAGCCAGAGTGATAACCTTGGTTGTAAGTCTCCTGTGCAAGACAAACTAAACTGAGGAAGACTGACAAACAGTGAGAGAATAAATGGAGCAATAGAAGAAGTAAGTGGAAAAGTGTGGTTAATGGGGATTGTAAGGAAAAGGCTTAGAAAAATGAATTCTGAGTTAGCTTTCTGCTTTCACTACTGTTCACAGTTTGGAAATATAAACACAGTAGGAAAAGTGCATTCCCAAAATGTAAGTATTGCAGGATAGGGAGTCATTTTGGAATCATGAACTGTTTGAAACCACTTTTTAAAAGTTTGCATTAACATGGGTGTGAAAGCCGAACAAACCCATGGTCAGCTCTGCTCTGAAACTGAATGTGATGATCCAACAGGAGTGACCTAGGGTAAAGAACCACCACATGAATTTGCTTATGTCATGTGAGGGAGTAGCTGGTTCATGCCTCTAACATCTTTTTCTCTTAAACCTTTACCTGCTCTGTCTTTTTTTCCTCTTATGCCACAAGTAAAAAGAAATAAAGTTTCATTTACCTCCAACTTAGCATACTAAGCAACAAGTAGTGACAATAATAGATAGAACATAGAACAGTGCAGCACAGTACAGATCCTTCGGCCCACGATGTTGTGCCGACCTATTATCCTACGAAGATCAAATTACCCTGCATACCCTACATTTTACTATCCTCCATGTGCCTATCCAAGAGTTGCTTAAAAGTCTCTAAAGTACCTGACTCCACTACCACTGCCGGCAGTGCATTCCACACGCCCACCACTCTCTGTGTAAAGAACCCACTCACGACATCTCCCCTGCACCTTCCTCCAATCACCTGAAAATTATGCCCCCTCGTAATAATCATTTCCGCCCTGGGAAAAAGTCTCTGACTATCCACTCTATCTATGCCACTCATCATCTCGTACACCTCTATCAAGTCACCTCTCATCCTTCTTTGCTCCAATGAGAAAAGCCCTAGCTCCTGCAACCTTTCCTTATAAGACCTGCCCTCCAGTCCAGGCAGCATCCTCGTAAATCTCCTCTGCACCCCTTCTAAAGTTTCCACTTCTTTCCTATAATGAGGTGACCAGAACTGAACACAATATTTCAAGTGTGGTCTAACCAGAGTTTTATAGAGTTGCAGCATAACCTCACGGCTCTTAAACTCAATTCCCCTGCTAAAGAAAGCCAACACACCATATGCCTTCTTTACAACCCTATCAACTTGTTTTAGCTGGGCTCGTCCGGGATGGTCATTCATTGACTGTACTTTCCTCTGGAAAAAGCTCCATGGAATAAACGTTATACTTTCTGCAAGAATATAGTGCATCGGGAAACTTCTACATGAAGACAAGTCATTGCACAACTGCATCTTTTGGGACATAAACTTACAATTAGAGCAAAGCCACCGATGGTGATACCAGGAAGGTATCATTCACAAAAAACTATTTCTCTTGCCAGATTTGCTGATGCTGAGGGTCAATGGAAAATTTCGAAAACTGAGATATGTGGATTTTCTGAGCCATAGGGGTTACAGAACCAACTTGAGCAAAAAAGGTTAAGGCACAGATCAACCATAAACTAATTAAATAGAAGAACAGACGTGAGGTGCTAAATGTTTTTTCCTGTTCCTAGCTTCCAATGATGGCAATGATATTGATGTATTGGTATTGCTTGGAGGTCTGGGTAAATAGGAGCATTTATCACCATGTAAGTTGAGGAATACCAAATCCATTGATTGAAATGGGGAAGTGGAACTCACGAACACAATTGTCTTCACACATCACAAATTACAGAAAATGGAGAGGTACTAGAAGCTCTGACTGGCTTAAAAATGGACAACTTCCTTGGCCCGGTTGAATTGAGACAGGAAATTGCAGGGGCTCTGACTCAAGTTGTTAATTCCTCTCTGGCCATAGGGCAAGTGCCAGAGGACTGGAGGCCAGCTAATGTGCTTCTACTTTTCAAGAAAGGTGGTAGAGGTGAATCAGGAAATTGCAGACTGATGATTCTCACGTTAGTGGTAAGGAAACCATTGGAGAAAATTCTGAAAACAGAAATTAATATTCACTTGGAAAAGCATAGGTTGATTTGGGATAGTCAGCGTGGCTTGTGGTGTGATTGTTATGAGGTCAGCCAGGCGGACCTCAATGAATATGAGTTTCCTGATTGGGGCTGTAAATCTGGTACGTCCAGGGAGCCTTGGCTGACAGATAAGAACAGGAGTGTCAGACCTCCTGTTCACTCTGAGAGCTGGCTGTGAGGGAGCTGGATCAGTGTCAAGGATGCTCCACCTGTAAATAAAGGGTGACTTAGTGATGGAATACTGGTATTGGTGGAGTTATTTCAGTGGTGATGAGAGAAAAGCATGCTCCTGAAGAAATTCATTCACAACAGTCGTCTTTTGAGTAGTGATGAGTATGACTGGCATCACGCTGTTATTTGGGAAGATTGTCTTGTTCGATTCAACCATTGAAGACTGAGTCCTGTATGTGAAAAGAATACATTTTTTTTCCAAGCAAACTACATTGGGGTAGATGAAAAGCAATGAGTAATTCTTATGGCAGCTTGAGGACCTGCAGCTTTTTTTGGTTATTAGGAGCCTACCCTTCCCTGCGGTACCTGATACTAAAATCTTTCAAGATTTGATGGATTTAGTTGAGGCATACTATTACTCTAAGCCTTCTCTAATTCTGAGATGCTACCAGTTTTACTTGGCAATTTGTGAACTAGCGGAATCTGAGTCAGGATTTTTGACTAGGTTAAGATGACTAGCAGGTAGCGTGTGACTTTTGTTTAACCCTTAAAGAGATGCTGAGAAACCATTTGGTAAGTGGGATTCATGCGAAAGCACCTACTAGCTGAAGCCCAATTGGATTACAAACAGGCCACAACTGGCTTTATCATTGCAAAGTGCAGCAAGTGGGGCATATGAGTTACAGGGTATTCCGATGGAAGTGGACACCCTCTCCAGGTTGAGTGAGCTTGGTGAACACCATCTGGGTGAAGGCAGTTGCCTAGTGTTACATATCCTGAGCAGATGAATTCAAGGTCTGCCCATAGCAATACCCTAAGCCTCAGCCAAACAGTTATAATTTTCTTCAGGAGCCAGGCTGGCAAGCCATTGTAGTTGCTGCTGATATGTCTCGAGGCAGCAATAGAGTCTCACTAGGCCTATGTGAAGTAACAGAACTTGTAGGTCAGTATCCAGGAGAGTGTATACCCTGTAAAGTCCACTTACATTTGATTTGTAACAATTAACTTGCTTAGAACATCCAAATCAGATCCAATCAAATAAATATCTGGTTAAATGGTCACGCAGTTCAAATGGAGATTGATACCAGTGCTGTTGTTTCAGTGATCGTAGAACCAGTCTTTTAACAAAATTCACTTTGGACTCCAATCCTTACGGTTGCACAAGACCTCGACTAGACTGAAAACCTATACCGGGGAACCTTTTCAGTTTAAGAGTACAACATTGGTTCCAGTCTCTTATGAGAAGCAGCTGGTTCAGTTTTCACAGATCAGGGTAAAAGACTCGGGCCCAAGCTTGATGGGACAAAATTGGTTAAGAAAGATTTACCTAGATTGGTTCAACATTTTTCAGTTAAAAAATGGCTTGCCTGAGTGAAGTGAACCTGCAAGTTTTTCAGGAAGGTCTAGGGACTATCAAAGGAGCCGAGGTCACTTTGCATGTTGACCAGGAAGCAATTCCATGATACTGCAAGGCATGCGCAATGCCATTTGCCCTTTGTGCAAAAGTAAAGGCAGACATCAGGAGGCTGAAAGACAAATAAATCATCAAACCATGACAGTATGTGCAACGGGCAGCACCAGTTGTGCCGATTGTGAAGCCTGATGCATCGGTTTGCCTTTGTGGGTATTTTAAACAAATGGTAAACCACTTTTTGTAGCTGGATAAATACCCTTGCATAGGAGATTCATATGCAAAGCTGGCAAGAGGGCATGCAATTGCGGTTAGATGAGAATTTCCAGACGTATGCTACAATTAATACCCATAACTGTTTGTACCAATATACAAGACTACCATTTGAGGTATCATCAGCCTGTGCAATTTTTCAGCAGACAATGGAAAACATTTTACAAGGTCTACCCCAAATTGCCATTTATCTAAATGATGGGCTAATTATAGGAAAGACCAATAAAGACCACTTAGAGAACTTGGGCATAGTCTTTAGATGTTTCTCCCAGGCCAGCATATGCCTTAGAAGGGAAAAATGTGTGTTCACACATCCTAAGTGACTGGGGCTACAGAGTCCACAAGACCGGGTTACACCAATTGGAAGATACAATGAGGACGATCAAACGTGCCCTGGCTCCCATGTATGTACCAGACCTTACTGTTTCCTTGGGCAGGTAAATTATAATGGAAAGGTCATGCATAACCTGGCCTCCATCCGGGCACCTTTGCATCAACTCGTAAAAAGGGTCAGCCTTGGAAATGGTCATGTAGCCAAGCCAGAGCTTTCAGGGAAGTGAAGAAACAGCTATCATCCTCTGAGGTGTTGGCACACTATGATCCCAAGGGAGATCTGGTATTGACACACAATGCCTCCCAGTGTGGCATCAGGGTAGTATCAGCTCATAGGTAGCCCAATGGAGAGGAATGCCCGATATGCATCCAAGACTTTGGCTAATGCAGAGCATAAGTACGCACAGTTAGAGAAGGAAGGTTTGCCAGTCATATTTGGAGTCAGAAAGTTCCACCAATACCTTTACGGATGTAAATTTGTAATCATAACAGACCACAAACCCTGACTAGGTCTACATAAAGAGGACAAGGCAGTGCCACCCATAGGTTCAGGCCTAATTCAGCAGTAGGCTCTAATACGAAGTGCATGTAATTACAAGTTGGAACATTGTACAGGAGGTCAAGTAGCAAATGTGGATGCATTGAGCTGCCTCCCGCTGGCAGATACGTCACTGGTGGTACCACCACTGGAAGAGTCCATGGTTTTAAATTTTCTAGGCACAGTTCCAGTCACAGCTGACAATATCAGATGCAGAAATATCAGGTTCTGGCAAAACTGAAACAGCTGGTGTTGATGGGGAAAACCAAAGGACCATTACGACCAGAGTTGAAACCTTTCTGGACCCAGAGATACCAGATCACAGTAGAGGACATCATATTATGGGGAACAAGAATGATTGTCCTGAGCAAAGGTCACTGCCAGGTGCCTAGTACCATCAGTAGGCACAATCAAATGTACCCAGCAGTGGAATATCCTGTGCCCTGACTGTTACAATCTCCAGCTAACTAATTCTCCATATCTGCTAGCTTCAATCACGTGGAACAAAAACTGATTTTATCACAAGTTCCAAAAATATTAGTATAGATCGATTCAACGTCAAACTGATTACAGGTCTATAACATGCTAATTTTCAGCTAATATTGGCATATTTAGGACTCTACTCACATTAGGTGTTGATCTCAAATTTTCAGTTTAGAGATACACATTTCGGGTTGTAGATTCACCACACGCAACAGATCAAACAGGAAATGTGGAGCTGAGATGTAGGGAAGTTTATATTACACTTGTACAGACTGGACTGTTAAACAGAAATGGGTTGTCCTCCACCAAAACCAATGATTCACGTTGATATGCAGTGTATAAATCCAGTCCATTTTTGGAAGCATTGTTTGAAATTTTGCAGGTAACCTTACACACTGTGCTGGATGGTAAAGTGCTGTGAGATGTCTTGAAGAAATGAAATCAACTGTTGTTTCCATGCAAAATCTGTCTTTCATCATCTGCAGATGATGTAGAGGTGCTGGTGCTGGACAGAGGTGGACAAGGTCAGAAATCACATGACACCAGATCATAATTCAACAGGTTTATTTGAAAACGCAATCTTTTGGAGCCTTATAACTTATTCAGGTGTTAGTGAGAGAGTTAGTTTCAGACACAGAATTTATAAGTAAAAGATGGTGCATTTGCAGATGGTGGTTTTTCTTCTTTGAGGGCAGGCGTTAATAACCCTTCTCATTCTTCCCTTGCATGATTATCTGATGATTATTAAAATATACACGGAGTGGGAATGACCTGATGCATTGTCAGATTTTGATGATATTCCGTAGGACATGAAATGTCCTAGTGCAATGTTCATTAAGATACAATGACCTCCCAGTCCATGGGAGAAACCAGTTGTCAGCCTGAGTTGTGAGCAGGAGTCTGATATCTAAAGAAAGCCCTTTTAGTGACTCGGTTTCAGTGACTGACCAGTAAGCTGAAAATTTAGAGAGGACAGTCAACAGACAGGGACACACCTGAGAAGAAAGTGCTCTTTCTGAAAGAAGTTCCATGTTCCCCTTCTAGTGGAAGGAACTCCCAAAGTATAAATTTCAGCAGCAAATAGATGTAATTGCACAATGGTAATTGAATGGGCAGCAATTGCACAGCAATTACTAACTTATCTACTGTCATTAAATAGCAAAATGATTAAACATTCATTTCATTGTTTACAACCAATCCTTAAAATGTAGATAACTGATTCACAGTTGGAATCCTGGTGATTATCTCTGGTAAGGAAGTAATAAAAAGAATAAATATATTTTAGCCAAAGTAATAATCAGTGAGATCATCAAGGTCAATGATCTCATGATGGAGCTTCCATTGATGTGTGTAATGATTCTCTGTGAGATAATGGTTGGAATAGTGCATTTTTCAGTTGAAAGACCATTACTTGAAGTGCCTTAGCATATAAGGCTAGACCAAGTGTTGGAGAATGGAACTAGGTAGGTGCTTCATGACTGGGGCTGATATGATGGGCCAATGGGCCTTCTTCTGAGTTTTGACTCCATGGCCTGAAATGGTAACTCTGTTTTACTAATCGTAAAAATTCCCTCACCCGCTGAGTATGTCCAGCATTTCCCGTTTTTCAATCAGTATTTGTGTCTGCTGGATTCAATCTTCAAGGCTACAAAGATAGCTGCATTTATTTCTTTGACCATGAGACAATCCCAAGCTTACTACCTGCCATCAGGCACATTAGAAGGATTTATAGGGTGACAAACATTCTGTTTGGCCATTCCATTAACGTTCCTTCACTGATAAACAAGTCCTCAGGTTGGACTTGAACCTGGAGTTTCTGGCCCAGAGGTAGAGACACTACCACTGCACCATAAAAGCTTAAGATAAGATGGATAGTAAAAACTAAACATTATGAGGTGAAGTTACCTCACCCTTGTTAATCAATGGTCTAAATGTGTTCCTTGATATAGATCTTTATTTATGCATTGTAATTTAGACAGGAGTGTTGTCAAACAAAGGTTCAGGTACAGAGGGGTTCAGATACATAGTTTCTTGAAAGTGGTGTCACAGGTAGATAGGCTGGTGAACAAAGTGTTTTGCATGCTTGCTTTCATCGGTCAGAGCATTGAATACACGAGCTGCAATGTTATGTTACAGCTGTACAAGGCATTGGTAAGGTTACATTTGGAATACTGCATACAATTCTGGTTGCTGTACCATAGGAAGAAAGTCATTAAACTGGAAAGGATGCAAAAAATATTTATAAGGATGTTACTGAGAGTGGAGAGTTTGAGTTGTAAGGAGAGGCTGGATAGACTGGGACATTTTTCCCTGGAACGTAGAAGGCTGAGGAGTGACCTGGTAGGGGTTTATAAAATCACAAAGGTCATAGATAAGGTGACTGACCAACATTTTTGTTTTCCCCGGGATAGAGGAGTTCAAACTAGAGGGCATAGGATTAAGGTTAAAGGGGAAAGATCTATAAGGGACTTGAGGGGCAATATTTTCACAGAGAGGCAGTGTGTATGTGGAATGAACTGCCAGAGAAAGTGATAGAGGTGGGTACAACTACAACATTTAAAAGACATTTGAACAGGTGCATGGAGAGGGAAGGTTTAGAAGGATATAAGTCAAATGAAGGCAAATGGGACTAGTTCAGTTTAGGAAATGGATGAGTTGGGCCGAAGGGTCTCTTTCCTTGCTGTATGACTCTATGGCTGCAGGTTTTGGTGTTATGGTAGTTATTTTATGTTGCCAACCCCTCCAGCTGGCCTCACTGCAATTTTGGGGAGGCATTGAGCAGACCACTCACCAATGGACGAATTGAGGTCCTAACGGGCCAACTAATATCCACTTAGGGGCCTCCCCCCACCTCTGTTGGTATTTTGCCCATGGCAGCAGAGATTGGCATCAAGCTCCAGCCTGCCAGGTAGACAGCTGGATGGACAAAGCGGTGGCAGTTTCTTTCCAAACCCATGTGGCCAACAAAGACCCACTGAAACCCTGCATTCCTCCCTCACTTGACCTATCACTTGTTGCTCCTCCACATTCACCTCCACCCCTTGACCAAGTCACTGGAGTCTGCCAGGCTCATTCCGAGAGTATCCCTGACTCGGCTCACAATCTGGGTTCCATCACTGCACATATTCCTTAGGCACTGGCTTTTGGTGGCACTGCTGGGACAAGACAACTGCTGGCAGCTCCCCAATCAGAAAGGAAGCCTATCACAGGCCAATTTATGGCCCAGCAAATGCTATGTTGGTGCAGGGTGGAACATAAACAGTGGTAATGTGTAAGGAATTTACCTTCAGCCCAAGGAGGTTTAGACTCTGTATTTGATTGTTCTTATTTCCTTGAAGCAGATTCGATTGATTTGTAAGTATTTCACCAAATTTCAATTTTTAAACACTGAATAAGTCAAACTACTCCTACAAATGTTTGGTCCTATTTCAAATATGCAAAAACTGAAAATTCACTTGCTAATAATTTCAATATTTACATTGTCATAAGATTTCATTTCGTTTGGGCTTTTTGTTAGGCTGGAGGAAAGAGCAATCCTATCTAATAGTGAATATTTAACATATTGTTCTCTCACCAACCATAAAAAGGGTCATATTTGACATTTCATCCCATCCTTATTTTTATTTCACATTCGTGCTCTCTTGGTTATCTATGCTATTGTCAGAACAATTAAAGTATATTTAATGAATAAACTGCCATTCACTGTACAGACTTGTCTACATCAAACATAATTTACTGCCTTTATCACCCTGCCCTTGTCTTTCATTGCCATGCAACAGTTCTCTTTGGTTTTGAAACACCAGCTACTGCAAGTCAGTGCCAAAATCACAAATGCTGTTAGGATGTAGAATAAATTATTAGCAAAAAAACGTTGTTATTTAGAAGTCAAGTGTCCAATTTAGTAGGAGTTTACAAGTCAGGTTTTTGTTTGTACTTGTGATGTGAGTGTATTGCTCAAGGCCAGCATTTGTTGCCCATCCCTAATTGCCTTTAGAAGGTGGTGGTGAGCTAGTGTATGGAACTGCTGCAGTCCATTTGGTGCAGGGACACCCCCAGTGCTGTTAGGGAGGGAGTTCGAGGACTCTGACCTAATGACAATGATGCAATGGTGACATAGTTCCAAGTTGGATGGGAGTTGCAGGCAATGGGGTTCCCTTGAACCTGCTCCATGCCTTCAAGGTGCTTTTGAAAGTCCTTTGGTGAGTTATTTCGGGGCATCTTGTACATGCGGGGGTCACATAGCTGGGTGTTTAAGGTGCTGAATGGGATGCTGACGAAATGACCTCTTATATCACAGAGTCATAGTCATAGAATGTACAGCATGAAAACAGACCCTTCAGTCCAACACATCCATGTTGACCAGATATCCTAAACTAATCTAGTCCCATTTGCCAACATTTGGCCCGTATCCCTTTAAACACTTTCTATTCATGTACCCATCCTGATGCCTTTTAAATGTTGTAATTGTACCAGCCTCCACCACTACTTCTGGCAGTTCATTCCTTACATGAACCACCTTCTGCGTAAAAAAAGTTGCCCCTTAGGCCCCTTTTAAATCTCTCCTCTCTCAACTCAAACCTATGCCCTTTAGTTTTGGACTCCCCTACCCTGGGGAAAGACCTTGACTATTCACCCTATCCATGCTCATGATTTTGTAAACTTCTATAAGGTCACCTGTCAACCTCCAACACTCCAGAGAAAATAACCCCAGCCTATTCAGCTTCTATCTATATCTGAAACCCTCCAACTCTGACAACATTCTTGTAAATCTTTTCTGAACTTTTCAAGTTTAACAACATCTTTCCTAAATTAGGGAGACCAGAATTTAAAACAATATTCCAAAAGTGGCCTAACCAATGTCCCGTACAGCTGCAACATGACCTCCCAACTCCTATACTCAATGCATTGTTCTGGATAGCAACAAATTTCTTGAATATTGTTTGAGCTGGATTCCCCAAGTAAGTGGAGGTTATTCTGTCACATTTGTGGTGTATGCCTTTTAGATTCTGAACCAACTTTGGTGAGTTGGGTGTTGAGACACTCATCACAGAATTTCCAGCCTCTGACCCTTTTTTGTGGCCACAGAATTGATATGGCTGGTTCAGTTAATTTGATGATGGTAACCCCCAGAAGATTGTGAAATATTCAGTGGTAATGCCATTGAATGCCAAGTGGACATGGTTAGATTCTCTCTCATGTGAAGATAATCAAATTGGCACTTGTGTGGCCCAACTGTTATTTGCTCCTCATTAGTCCAAATCTGAATATGGTCCTAGTTTTGCTGCATGCAACTGACTGCTTCAGTATGTGCCAAATTATGAGCGGTACTGAGGAGATCATTGATGAAGCACTTAAAGAAGGTTGCGCCTGTGAACTCCTACAGCAAAGTCCTTGGGCCAAGTTGTTTAGCTTCCAATAACCATAGTCATCTTCCTTTGTGCAAGGTATGACTCCTGGTGAATTTGATTTTACTCAGGGTCTTTAATGGCACACTTGGGGAAATGTTGCCAAGGTGATAAAAGCAGTTACTCTTACATCTGGAATTCAAGTCTTTTGTCATAGAATCCCTACAGTTCAGAAAGAGGCCATTTAGCCCATCCAGTTTTCACCGACCCTTCAAAGAGAACAGCACCCAGACCCTTAACCATCCATTCACTTAACCACACAATTAGTGACACCTTCCATCACCTAGCTGACAATTTAGACAGGAATACAATTACAACATTTAGAGGGCACCTGGATGGGTATATGAACAGGAAGGGTTTAGCAGGATATGGGCCAAATGCTGGCAAATGAGAGTAGATTAACTTGGAAATCCTGGTCGGCATGGACAAGTTGGACAGAAGTGTCAATTTCCATGTTGTACAAGTCTATGACTCTATAACTGATGAGTGGTAATTGGCACATTAGCTTTTTGTGGACAGGACGTATCTGAGCAAATTTCCATATCGCCTGTTAGATATTTGTGTTGTTTCTGTACTAAACAGCTAGGCTAGGAGCAGGCTAGTTTTGTCATACAGGTTCTCAGCACTGCAGCTGTTGTCAGGCCCCAAAGCCATCACTGTATCTAACAGCTTCCAACTGTTCCTTAATATCACATGAAATAAACAAAATTGGCTGAAATCTTTCATCTGTGATGCTGGGGACTTTGGACACCCTTTGAATGCAAAAAAGAAATCTATTGAGTGTCAGAGTGGCACATATTCTGAAGGTTTAATGTCAATCATTAGCAGGAAAGCTGACGTTTCAGGTTGGGACCCTGCTTCAGAAGAAGAGTCCTGACCCAAAATATCAGCTTTCCTGCTCCTCTGATGCTGCCTGGCCCGCTGTGTTCCTCCAGCTCTACACTGTGTTATCTCTTAATAAAGGGAGGAGTGGGTTTATTAGGAATTTATGTATGATAATTCCGAGTTTGCTGTGGTAGTAAATGATTATTTTGCATCAAGAAGACATTGCCACAGTGCAAAGTCATCGTGAAAGATAAGATAGTTGAGAAACTGGATGGGCTAAAATGTGATAAATAAGAATTATTATGCGGTCTACTGCAAATTAGAGTTTTTACATCATGAGGGCTAAGGGAGATACATCTGAGGATCCTGAGGGAACTAAGGATGGAAATCAAGGAGGCACTAACCATAATCATCCAATCCTCCTTGGACATAAGGGACAGGTAAGAGGTGATATTGATGAATCTGTGCTATTAGGAATGTGTGGGTTTTTTCTTATTAATACACTTATGTTTGTCTTGTTCAAATGGAGACTACAACACTGAATGCTTGTCTTTAGTAAAAGAATCCTTCAGTAACAAAAATCATTTTAAAAGCTAATGATCTACACAGCCAGGTTGCTGACTTGTCTGCTCCTCACATCAACTGGACATCACCCCTTAACAGTTGGGGCCACCAGACCAAAAATCTCATTAAAGCTGCATTGTCACAGCAGCGCGGTGGCTCAGTGGTTAGCACTGCTGCCTCACAGTGCCAGGGACCCAGGTTCAATTCCAGCCTTGGGTGACTGTCTGTGTGGAGTTTGCACATTCTCCCTGTATCTGCATGGGTTTCCTCCGGGTGCTCCGGTTTCCTCCCACAATCCAAAAATGTGCAGGTTAGCTGGATTGGCTGTGCTAAATTGCCCGTAGTGTTCAGGGATGTGTAGATTAGGTGGGTTACAAGGGGATGGGTGTGGTTGGGATACTCCGAGGTTCAGTGTGGACTTGTTGGGCCGAAGGGCCTGTTTCAACACTGTAGGGATTCTTCTTCTTCTTCTTCTAATTCATCGTCAGCAAACTTGATGCCCACAGCACAGAAACAGGCCATTCAACCCAAGTTGTCTCTGCCAGTATTTATCCTTCACACAAGTATTCTGCCCTCCATCTTCATCTCCTCCCTATCAACAGGACCGGACAAGGTAGATGTAGGGAGGATGTTCCCGATGGTGCGTGTGTCTGGAACCAGGGGTCACAGTCTGAGGATTTGGTGTAAACAATTTAGGATGAAGATAAGGAGATACATTTCTTCACTCAAAGAGTGCTGAGCCTGTGGAATTCACTACCACAGGAAGTAGTTGATACCAAAACATTGAATGTATTCAAGAGGCAGCTAGATATAGCACCTGGGGCAAATGGGATCAAAGGTTATGGGGTGAAAGCAGGATTAGGCTATTGAGTCGATCGATCAGCCATGCTCATGATGAACGACTGATCAGGCTCAAAGGGCCTCCTCCTGCTCCTATCTTCTATGTTTCTGTGTATTTTCCCTTCTGTTTCTCTTTCACTTCCTTCCTTCCCCAGTTGACCCTGAAAGGTCTCAATGGCATTTGCCTCAATTATTCCACTGGGGCTTCAGAGTATCCTGGCCAAAGAAATAAAGACATGAGAGGTTGCAATTCCCTCTTTCTAGAAAAAGAAATGTTTCTCCTGAAATCCTTCTTAGGTTTATTAGCGACTGTCTTACAGTTAAGACCCTTAGGGTGAAAACCAATTTTTCTGATGAAGGGTTTAGGCCCGAAACGTCAAGTTTTCCTGCTCCTATGATGCTGCTTGACCTGCTGTGTTCATCCAGCCCCATGCTTGTTATCTCGGATTCTCCAGCATCTGCAGTACCTTTTATCTCTCAGCAAACCTCGAATATAGTCTGGCCACTTTAGTTTACACAGTCCATTATTACTGTGCTTGCTGAGGCCATACCTCTCTCTGTAACATTACAATCCCCACAGCCTCGTCCTGAACTCCACCTTTTATGTCTAACTTCTCAGTTGAAGAGATTCCTCTTAATCCCTGGCTGACTTGATGTATAACCACACTCATCATCAGCGTAGACAAAGGTGGCTTGTGACATGTTACCCAGTTCAGCAGTGACCCTAAACTACTTGCTGTCAGTGAATGACAACGGATGAAACTGATCGCCGTTCAGGAGGAGAGGAAAAAAGTGGCCAGGAAGTGGGGCACGCGGTCCTGGGGCAAAAAAAGAAGAGAGATTTAATGAGCCAGTGAGCGAGGCGTTGCGAGATACTGGCCCGTGGTGTTCCTTTATGCCAACAAACACAAGCTTAACGGAATTTAATTTACCAAGTAACGCCCGTTAACCGATTGGTTCCAGTACGTTTGCCTCCTGTTGAATAATAAAAAAAAGTGGAAAAAAGGTCGACAGCACGTTTGCAGTGACCAAGACTAGCGCAGGAGGAGGAAATTCGATGGAAAGCCTTTTTGTGTCAGCGAGCAATCCATTTGCAAGGCGACCGGCAACAATAGCTTTGTAGTTTCAAAGCTGAAATTGGCAAGCGGTGCTACACACCAGGAAGAAAAAAAAATCTAAAATAAGATATCAAGAACAATATCTCTCCCCTGGAACTACAGTATTAATTTCCTTCTGTCATTTATTTGTTGTTTTTTGATGCTTTCTTTATCTCGAGTGAAAATAAAGTATTCAGGACAGTGCACCCTATCACATTAGTGAAAAGATAGTGCTGAATATGTGTAACATAAGCCCATTAAAATCCCCATGGGACTTTTAAACAAAAACCTGGACCAAAGTCTAATTGAAGTCTGTTTGATTAACGTAACAAAAGATCCTAACACTCCCTCTGAATTTCACCGTTTATAGTGAAATATAAACGGGACGTGAGAAGAAGTTAGTGACCATTCTACTGAGGCGGTATTGGAGTCAGTCACATTTATTCTGAGACCCTCACTATAGATTTCACTGGGGCTATGAAAATGCCACATGCACCGAGAAAGCAGGGTACAAGCTCAGCAATATCTTGCCAATTCCACCACCCCCCCCCCCCCCCCTCCCCGTTATATAATGAAAACGACGCCAACAGACCGTCCCAGCTTCTTCAGGTTTCCAGCAGTCCCGGCTTGTCCTTCACACCCAGTGCCAGATGGGGAGTGAGAACTGGTGCGTCTCTTTGTGCTGGGAGCCCCCAAGAGTGTAGTTTGCAGGTTACAGGTTACCGGAGCCCTCATGAAAAATTCAAAGCTGACATAACAAGCCTCACTGAAAGTAAACAAGTCACTTTATCCACCGCCCTCTCTCTCTGTCTGTCTGCTTTAGCCACGATAGTACCGTGACTGATAGGCAACAGGTCTTTACGTGGGGAATGTGGTCCACGAGTTAATGGAACCAGCGCTGAGTAAGAATTTGGCTGCCTCACAGTCAGCCAGGAACAATGCTGACACTGGGCTAATACCTCAGTGGAACCATCAACTGATCAATGAGATTAACTCTCGTTCTTTTAAAGAAACACTGAGAACATCAGGGGATTTGATCTTTGCCTGTGATTGTATTAAAAAGTATTCAAAACAATTTATAACAGGATTAATATGATCCTAACTATTCTTTGGCAAGGACTAATTTATTCATAAGCAGAAAGGGTGCTTTTTTTAAAAAAGAAAACAGTATTTTATAAATAATTCATTGAAAGTAATTCACTGCTTTATCTTTTAACCAGTAATTTGTTTTATTTTTACATTGAAATAATTGGCCCACAATTTGCTTGAACAGGGATTCTAATGGGATTGGCTCCAGAGTAAGCTTTCACCAGCTACAGCTGGGAGTGAGAGTTGATAACAGTGTGGCCAGGGCAAAGGGCAATCTATAGAATTTAGCAAAGGTTTGCGATCGACAACTTGAGTTCTTGCTTTGAACAGGTCATGTAATTGTGTTGCTCCTACACCCAATATAGTTTCTCATCTTCTGAGGAATAAATGACCAGCCTGATTCTCACTGCTTCACAGTATTGATTCTCTCTTGGCATTGTTCTGTCTACCCTGCAAGCCGTTTAATACCTTTCTGCATCTGGGATATGGTGCCGTCACATGACTAGTTGTAAACACCAAACTATTATCTTCTACAAGTTTTGATACAGTGCCTCTCCAATTTCCTAGCCCAAATCTAACCACAGTGGCTCCAACATGGACAGTACATCCTACTTTCTGCCAGAAGGTCTTAACTCCCTGCCCCTGTTTTCTGTTTTGTGGCCATCCTGCAAATTCACTCTGCCACCTACACCTGACCTCCCATGGCCCAACCTCTCATGACTCTACCATGTGGTCATACAGCCAAAGAGGTCTACAGCACACAAAAAGGCCCTTAAGCCCATTACATCTGCACCCAAAAACAAACACCTAACTATTCTTATCCCATTTTCCAGCACATGGTCCATAACCTTGTGTGCCTCATCATTGCAAGTGCACATCTAAATACTTCTTAAATATTGTAAGGATTTCTGCTTCTACCACCCTTCCAGGCAGTGCTGCCTTTTGAAAGTGCAAATAGACCACATCAATACATTTACAGTTATCTGGCTGTTCAATTTCAAGCTTTTCGTATAACTGTGATGTAGAAGCATAGAAAAAAAAGGCAAGTGTATTTAGTCTGTCAAACCTACTTCACAAATCAAACAGACCATGGCTAGTTCTCTATCTCAGTGCAATGCTACTACTCTCTTGCCATTTCCCTTGACACCTTTTAGAAATCCACGTTTCTTATAGTCCTCAACCTTAGAGATTTTTTCTGCTCTTTTTGAGAACCTTGTAGTGTCTTTTCTACTGTATGTCTGGATACCTGTGCATTTTCTAATATTTACTTCTTTGAGTATCTCCAAGTGCAGGCCACCTGTACTCACTTTAGCCTCCTTAAATTCAGTTCATTTGTATGGTATTTCATTTCAACCTTACCTCTTTTGATTTCTACTTTGGCCATTTTTACTTTTGATATTTTAACATTAGTTTACCACCTTTAGTGCAAATCAAGGCCATATTCAGAGTCCTGCACCCCAAAGACTGCAGTATTTCATGTAAGTAGCTCATTATCACCTTCTCCAGGACAATTAAGGATGATCAATGAATTGTGGCCAAACCATTGATACCCACATCCCATGAATGAATAAAAAAATCTTCTATTTCAATTTTCCATTAGTTCAACTTATTCATCCTTTAATGAATGGCATTGAACAAGATGTATATAATCATTTTGTTATTTATGGGTCTACAGAATTTTGTTTTTATGTTTCTTGTTCTAAATTGTCTTTTTAATCTCTTTCCTAAGCTTCTTGTATTCCCTTTACTCAACTCATTGTTTTTTCTTCACCTCTCATTCCATTCCTAGCTTTTTGTCCTTACATTTTCACAAAAGTTTGTTTTTGGGTTGAACTCAGTCAATTTCTCCTCTAACTATTGCCCGCTAGTTTTTCTAGTTTACATTCCTCAGCACCATCAACTTTATTTCCTTATGGGATGTGAGTGTCACTGGGATGTCACTGGCTAGGCCATCATTTCATGATCCCTAATTGCCCAGGGAATGGTAGCACTGAGATAGAGGACTAGCCATGGTCTGTTTGATTTGTGAAGTAGGTTTGACAGACTAAATACACGTGCCCTTTTTTTCTATGTTTCTACATCACAGTTATATCAAAAGCTTGAAATTTACACCTTTATTGAGTTTAGTCTTCCAGACTCAAATTTGAGATAATCAATTCCAGATCATTACTTTAACCCCTGTGGATAACAGCTTTCAGTGATGATTCTCTTACTTCAATTAATCTCCTCCAGACCGTATTTTATTGATTTTTACTTATTCTGTTACCATTCCATTTAGTCTGGTGTCATCATTCCATTTTTGTGATGTCCCACCATCCAGCCAATCACAGACCTTTCTTCTGATTCTATTAGCGATTATCTTATATTTCTGAGTTCTAGTTTTAGAAACCACCACAAATGACAATTTCTTTTTGATATGTATATCATCCAATCACTTAGAATGAGTGTTATTAGATCACCTCTCATCATCTAATTTGTAGAGAAAGGAACTCCTTCTGTTCTGTCCTAATTGAGAAAAAAAACAATCTCACAATTCTGGTATCGCATTTGTTTCATTTTAAAAATGAATAAATGATGCAGAAAAATACAAAAGCAATTCTATAATATTCACCTCAACACCAGCATGCCCAACACATGCCTAATGAATACGCAATATATGCTCAATTCAAGTCTATTTCATTCCCAATTGAACCTAATGAATGCTCAAAATCTATCCACTGCATGCTTAATTCATCATTAATGTATGTTCATTTCATGCCCAAAGGGTGCATTTTTTCCCAAAGAATACCCAGTTCATGAAATTGCATTTCCATTTCAATCAGAATTCATGTCCACTCTTTTCAAATAAAGCAATCTTAGAATTTTGATGTGTTATTAATCCATCAGGTGGAGTGTCACACCAGCTGTATTGCTTTGGATAAAGACCGAAGCGGAAGTTTAATCTCCCGCTTTTGGCTTTTCTGTGATATTGGGAAGGAAACTGCATCTTGATCCATACGGTGTGTAAAAAGGCAAAGTCTAAAACTTGTAATGTATCCTGTAAACTAATATGAAATGCCTGTTTGAAATGAAATGCCGAAATGAAACTGATGGTGGCTGGGAAAACATCAGTTTATATGCAGAAAAAAGTGAGGGTGATTTGGTAGGGAGTAAAAGATAGAATAGAGCCTAAAGAGAGAGAAGAGCAGTTGGATAGACAAAGAGTTGATAACGATCAGGCTGGAAGGGTGAATAGTTGTTAATGGGGACTATTAGTGACTAACAACAGGTGGTGTGTAATGGCAGGCTGTGTGGTAACAAGGCCTGGTGTGTGGGGTAGGGGGGCTGGGACATGGGAGAGTTTAGGCCCCACAATTATTGAACTCGATATTGAGTCCGGAGGGCTGCAATGCAAGCTGGAAGAACAACGCCTCATTAAAAACTTGGGGACTCTGCAGCCCTCCGGAGGGCTGCAATGCAAGCTGGAAGAACAACGCCTCATTTTCCACTTGGGGACTCTGCAGCCCTCCGGACTCAATATCGAGTTCAATAATTTTAAGTCCGAAACTCTCCCATGTCCCAGCCCCCCTACCCCACACACCAGGCCTTGTTACCACACAGCCTGCCATTACACACCACCTGTTGTTAGTCACTAATAGTCCCCATTAACAACTAATCACCCTTCCAGCCTGATCGTTATCAACTCTTTGTCAATTCAACTGCTCTTCACTCACTTTAGGCTCTATCCTATCTTTTACTCCCTACCCCATCCCCCTCACATTTTTCTGCATATAAACTGACATTTTCCCAGCTGCCATCAGTTCTGAGGAACAGTTACCAGACTCAAAATGTTAACTCTGTTTTTTCCTTCACAGATACCACCAGACCTGCTGAGCTTCTCAAGCGACATTGTTTTTACACCTACCATTAACCCTACCTATACTCCTCATGCTTTTATAAACTTGTATAAGGTGACCCCTCAACCTGCTACGCTCCAGTGAAAGAAAGTCCCAGCCTATCCAGTCTTTCCTGAGAACTCAAATCTTCCATACCTGGCAACATTCACTTTCAATTCCTCCCACTTCCTACAGATAAAGGGGGTGGCCGTGGGTACCTGCATGGGCCCAAGCTATGCCTGCCTCTTTGTGGGTTACGTGGAACAATCCCTCTTCCGTACCTACACTGGCCCTAAACCCCACCTCTTCCTCCGTTGCATTGATGACTGTATCGGCGCCGGCTCGTGCTCCCATGAGGAGCTTGAACAGTTCATCCGCTTCACCAGCACTTTCCACCCCAACCTTAAGTTCATCTGGACCATCTCTAATACTTCTCTCTCCTTCCTGGACGTCTCTGTCTCCATTTCTGCAACCACTTAGAAACTGATATCCATTTCGAGCCCACCGACTCCCACAGCTACCTAGAATACATCTCCTCCCACCCACCTTCCTGTAAAAATGCCATCCCCTATTCCCAATTCTTTCGCTTCCGCTGCATCTGCTCCCAGGATGAGGCATTCCACTCCCGTACATCTCAGATGTCCTTGTTTTTCAAGGACCACATCTTCCCCCCCTCAGTGGTCGAGAACGCCCTCGACCGAGTCTCCCGCATTTCCCGCAACTCATCCCTCACACCCCATCCCTGCAATAATAACCAAAAAAGGATCCCCCTCATCCTCACGTACCACCCCACCAACCTCCGGATCCAAAGCATCATCCTCTGACAATTCTGCCATCTGCAATCCGACCCCACCACCAAAGACATTTTTCCTTTCCCACCCTTGTCTGCTTTCTGGAGGGACCACTCTCTCCATGATTCCTTTGTCTGCTCCACAGTCCCCTCCAGCCCCACCAGACCCGGCACTTTTCCCTGCAACCACAGGAAGTGCACCACCTGCCCCTACAGCTCCTCCCTCACCCCCATCCCAGGCCCCAAGAAGACTTTCCACATCAAGCAGACGTTCACCTGCACATCTGCTAAAGTGGTATACTGCATCCGCTGTTCCCGTTGTAGCCTCCTCTACATCGGGGATACCAAGCGGAGGCTTGGGGACCGCTTTGCAGAACACCTGCGCTCAGTTTGCACTAAATAACTGCAGCTCCCAGTCGCGAACCATTTCAACTCCGCCTCCCATTCCTCAGACGACATGTCCATCCTGGGCCTCCCGCAGTGCCACAACAATGCTACCTGAAGGTTGCAGGAACAGCAACTCATATTCCGCTTGGGAACCCTGCAGCCCAATGGTATCAACGTGGACTTCACAAGCTTTAAAATCTCCCATCCCACTACTGCATCCCAAAACCAGCCCAGCTTGTCCCCGCCTCCCTAACCTGTTTTTTCTCCCACCTATCCCCTCCTCCCACCTCAAGGCCCACCCCCATCTCCTACCTACTAACCTCATCCCGTCCCCTTGATCTGTCTGTCCTCCCTGGACTGACCTATCTCCTCCCTACCCCCCCACCTACACTCAACTTTACCGGCTCCATCTCTGCCTCTTTGACCTGTCAGGCTCCTCTCCACCTATCTTCTCCTCTTTCCGTCTTCTATCCGCCTCCCCCTCTCTCCCTATTTATTTAAGAACCCCCTTCCCCTCTCCCATTTCTGAAGAAGGGTCTAGGCCCGAAACATCAGCCTTCCTGCTCTTCTGATGCTGCTTGGCCTGCTGTGTTCATCCAGCCTTACACCTTGTTATCTCAGATTCTCCAGCATCTGCGGTTCCTACTATCTCTGAAACATCCTGGTAAATCTCTTCTGAACCCTCTCCAGCTTAATAATAAAAGTATACCAAACTTTGGATTTATCTCTCTTAGCACATTGTGAATAGTTCTAGTGTCCATCCTATTGAAAGATTCTGAGGCATTGGAGAAGAAAATTCATTTATGTAAAGAGCAGCAAGAATGTGGAATAGTCAGAAGTGTAATACTAGAACTGATTAGAAACAAGATTGGTTTCTGTACAAGATAGAATGTTGAGGGGCCCCAGTTAAAATCTTTAAAATGACGGAGTTTGAGAAGGTCGAGTATGTATTAAGCTTTATTGCACCTGTGAGACTTCCACTAAGAACAGAAGACCGTTCTTCCATCTGCAGTACTGAACCTAGCAGCGCTTCAGATTCCAGATCTCATTCTACTGTTGCAAGGACTTGCAATATGCAGAATTCTGGCCATGATCACCATCCTCCCCAAGCATCCCAATATTGTACCAACCACATGATATGTTTGACCCACTTGCCGTTTTCCATTGCATTAGGGAAAGAAAGTTCTGAATGCAGATGAAAAAGATACTGAATTTCAAAAGGTGGTGACTGCTGGTGAAGTGTGTTTCCAGATTCTTTCTACTATTGAAACAAATGTGTCAGTTGTACTTAGTTACTGTCACAAGGGATCTGGTTTGTTCTCCGTGTCCAGCTCAAAAATCAATGTAAATTGACTCTGTTTCTAACAGCTTGCTCATTTTCTAGGTTTGAAAACATGAAGAGAATTTTCAAGGCCGAGAATCACAGGAAACGCCCCTGACACACTTCAGAGCTATTAACTTAATGAAAGTCTTTAATAATTAAAGATTTTTTTCATTTTACAAAGCTTCTGTTGCTTATGAATTACTGCCATTTTTCTTATTTTCTATGTCCTCATTGTTATATAACTTAGTCCTCTAATAAAATAGCCAAGATGGCTTTTGCTACTCCCCATTGTATTCTGTATAAATATTGATAGCTGATAACTTTCATTTGTAGTCCTCTCCCTTCGAAGTTTTATTGCCTGGTCTCACTGGAATTTCCTTCCTGCTTTGCACCTTTGTTTTTGGCCAAGATATCACTTACCTGTTGCCTTTCACAATTCCATGAAATTAAATTTATAATAAAGATGAAACGGGAATACAAGTTAAAGTTCATGATATTTCTCCAGACCAAGACCTCCAATAAAAACATTTTCACATGCCAATGGTTGAACGTGGGATTTGGAAATGTGTTGACCAATTTTCTGTGAAGCATTTCATTGTTTTCAATCAAGCTGTTCAGGCACACATCTCCAGGACAAGTGGGACTTGAAACTAGACTGTCACTACTGACACTACCATCACATCATAAGGGATCCTAAACTCAGTTACATTTGTATCAATTTAACCTCAGTTGTAACGAACAACACTGGATTCCTAATGTAGTGTTTTCTAAAAGAGCTTTCTACAAGTACCAACTGAGTCAATTTTAACAGGATGAATCCAATTGACTTGCTTTGAAAATTATTTGCATTGAAAATTGCTACGACTTTCCGTCAGCTGTTATTGGCATTTGGAATAGGCTTTGATAGTCAGACTGAAGTCAAAGCGGATTAGTTTCTTAATACAATCAATATGCTAACAAGTGTATAAATTGCACTGATGCATGCTCAAAAACCTCAGAAGGAATGAATATGTTTGAAGCATCAGTTAAAATCAATATTTTTAGGAATTACATAGAGATAATAACTGGTCAAACTGCAAATGTACTGTATCCTCCTGCAAGCTAAATTTAATAGGACTAGTATCTAGTAAAGATTATGGATCAAGAAAGAGACCTGGGAATAATTGATGCTTCATTTTAGGTTCTCGTGGAATATGAAATGCTTAAAAGAAAACAAAAGAGAATTTACCTAATTTATTAATTAGTTAGTGCAGTTGGCTGGATGACTGGTTTGTGATGCAGAATGACACCAATAGCATGGGTTCAATTTCCACTTCCACCTGAAGTCATTATGAAGGTCCCACCTTTTAAGCTCGTCCCTTGCTTGAGGCATGATCGTCCTTAGGTTAAACTCACTATCAGTCATTGTGCTCTAATGAGAGCGCTATATTGACTTTACCTTTTTCTACACTGTTCTTCCTTCCTGCAGTGATGATTAGTACTAGCACCTTATATATATTCTTAACACATTCATATATATACTTGTATATTGCTTCATGATTACCTACTCCTGGTAAGTCTCTCTGTGTTCCTTGTTCAGACTTGCCTATTAACAGACTTCCAGTCTGCAATCAATCCTATTTTTGAATTCAGTTTCTACCCATAACCATCTGGTTGGACAGTTCCTTGCAAGTCATGTTGTTTTAATTTTGTTGGAGTATAATACATGTACACTGTCCAATTTATTTCTGTCTTGGAAATGTCACATCTCTTTATTAAAGAGGAAAGATTATTCTCTTACACGTTCAATCTGCTTAATTCACTGCCTCCTTTACTAAATACTGGAAGTATGTCAAAAAAGCTTTGATGTTGATCTTTTTTATAAGTTTTACATTTGTGAATTTTAAGTCCTTATGTTATGTTCACCTATATTCTTTAAAAAGTCCTGTAATTATATACTGCATTTCAAACCCTTGAGACATTCCAATGATGTTCTGTTCCTGTTGCAGTGTCACAAGAAATCACAATAGATTTTGCCGAATGAAGTAATGCTAACAAAGGTCCATTAAAGATGCTGCATGACTTGGAATTGCTAGTGTTTGTGTTCGCCTGCTACACCTATCTTTCAATGTAGCCTAGGTAGAAGATTTGGTCAGATGGTACTAAAGAAACCTTTGTGAGTCGCTGTAGTGCACCTTGTATGATACACAGTTCAGCCATGATAAGTTAATGATGGGGGCAATGGCTGGTTAAGGTGGTGGATGAAGGTAATGTCAATGGTCTAGGCCCGAAACGTCAAGCTTTCCTGCTCCTATGATGCTGCTTGGCCTGCTGTGTTCATCCAGCTCCACACCTTGTTATCTCAATGAATTGGGTTGTTTTGTCCTGGATCATGTCAATCTTTTTCATTTTGCAGCTATATTCATCCAGGAAAGTGAACAATGTTTCATTACTCACTAGATTCAGTGGATACAGGGAGCACAAATCTTTGCATGCAAGGGGTAATGCCATTTAACACAGTAAATTTCACATGGTACTCTGTAAACCCTTAATAGTGAAATTCCCAATTTAGCACTAATTTGTGATAAATCAGAGAAAATTTACAATGTGAGTTCACTATTCATAAAAGTTAGATTAAACCAATACAAACTCATTTCATGTAAAACTCTTATAATCTGCAGAAGAAAAGGAGATCTTTATCTCTTCATCCTGAGCTGAACTTGAACCTATTTCAGAGTTACAACAATTTAGCAACAGAACAACATTGGCAAAGCCACTAATATTCTTTCAGGAAGGAAATCTGCCAACACTTACTTGGTCTGGCCTACATGTGACTCTAGACCCACAGCAATGTGGTTGACTCTCAGTTATCCTCTGGACAATTAGGGATGGGCAATAAATGCTGACTTAGCCATCAACACCTTCATCTCATGAATGAATTTAAAAAAATCTTGACACCATACCAAATTCTGGCGTGCAATTTGAAATCATTTTGAGGGTGCCACTTCACATGAGTTTCAATTTAATTTCAGGTTTCTTCCAGCTGCCAAACAAACAATGATGATTCCCAAGTAAACTATTTCTTAAAATGTTTCACGATTACCAGAGACATCTCACCAATCAGTTTTATTTTCTGGTACTAAAAATCTGGCTATCATTTGGACAATGGTGGACAGATCTCCACTCTACCTGACTGGAGAGTGATGCATAGTTGGTTACGCTGTGCAACAGTTAACAGTGACAAGCCTGCAGTGTAAGTGCACTGTCTGATTCCATGATAGTTAGGTATTATCGGTACAGCCTTGAAAACACCTGTCTGTTTAATGGCATGCTATAACTATTGTATCAAAACAAATATAAGGCTCCAGTCCAGTGCCATTATAAATGTTCAGGTAAGTTTATTGTAGGGTGTGGAAGTGAATCTGGGCTGCAGACTGGTTAAGACTCATATGAAGTAAGTTTTAAGACTTTTCCAAATTTCATTGACTTGTCTGATATTATAATTTTGCCTAACCACCATTTGTTCAATTAGCTTTCATTCTCTTTTTTCCTAATATTTATTGCTGACAAGAGGTGAACAAAATTACCTCAGTGAAAGACACACCATTTTTAAAAAAAAAATTAATTATCCTTCCATATTCAGTTTCTTCTGTTTGTGTGTCTGTCATTAAGTCATTCAGTTTAGGGCTCAATTCGGGAATCATATGAAACCCTGCTCATTTGTTGCTCATTCTGTAACCCTCTCTAATGGTGATTTAGAACAATTGCAATATGTAATTATGTGACACCCTGAAGTTACAGTATTCATCAATATTATTGTGATGTCAAGTTCTGTTGTGAAGAATTTTCATGTACTCTGACTGTTTGAAAACATAATAGAAGCTTTTGGAGAAGGTTTGCTAGCCTATAAAGACTTTGATTTATAGAGAAGCTGACAGTGCTGAAAAGCACTTTATAGCCAATGATGTGCTTGTGAAATGTGCAATATAGGAAGCTGGTAGCCCGTCTGCACACAACAAACACCCACAAAAAGCAAAGTGATATTTCAATGAGCATATTTAAATGTGACTGGGTGAGGTGAAATTGGCTGTGGCATCAAAAACAATGCTCCTGTTCTTCTGAATCATTTCTTTGGGGAGTTTTAGGTCCATCTAAGAGGGTAGTAGAAGCCTTGGTTTAACCTCTCATTCAAGAAATGTACGCCAAAACCAGAAAGCATTTTTCTGAATGTCCACCCATTGATGTTTACTGAGGAACTACCAGTAAGGCTGGCACGCATTGTGGTTCAGGATAAAATTTTCTGCTGAGCCCCTCCCTAACTAAATAATGGCATTGATCATTGTTTACCCACAAGCATTGGGTTATAATATTTAACTTAAAGATAAGCATTGCTTAAATGTGGAGCAATCCAGTGATTCATGTGGAAAGCCACAAGACTGGATTTATCATTCTGATGTAAAACCAGTTTTTTGGGCCTTGTGCCCAACAATTCATCCTGCAGGTCTTGTGGCATCAATCTCGTATGCACATCTTTGTGAGCTTCCAACAAGAGTCCCTCCCACACAAGGGAAACTGCCTTGAACACCTGCAATCAAAGGAACATCTGTTCCCGATAGGAACTAATTGCACAATTTTAAAATTTTCTGGTCAGAGGAGATCCATATTCTAAGACTTAATTGGGAGCCCTGTAAAAAAAAGAGTGCATCCACAGAGGCAAGGTGCTGGAAAAAGGGAGCAAATTACATGTTCCTTCACTTCACTACAGTATTAGTACATATTTGCAATAAAACAGTATTCATAACACTTAGAATGGTTGTGGCGTTTGGGACAAGGAATTTATTCCTATTCATTTTCCATTAATATGTAATTTGAAAGCACGGAATCATATCCAGAGGAGTGAAGATGAGGATAAGTACAAGAAATAGGGCAGAGACTATGGAATGGCCCAGCAATATAACTGCAGGCACAACAGAGAAGGGGTCAGCTCTGAGAAGTGGGGCGGTCAACACAGGACTGAGGGTGGTGTACCTAAATGCATGCAGTGTTAGAAGTAAAGTAAATGAGCTTGTAGCACAGATTGAGATTGGCAGGTGCGGTGTTGTGGGTATCACAGAGACATGGCTGCAGAGGGATCGGGGCTAGGAACTAAATATCCAAGGATACACATCCTATTGAAAGGACAGGCAGCTGGCCATGGCGTTGCCTTGTTAGTAAATTCATAGAACGAAGTGATATAGAGTCAGAAAGCAAAGGATCTGTGTGAATAGAGTTGAGGAACAGCAAAGGAAAAAAATCCTGATTTAGGTACAGGCCTCCTAGCCATAATTGAATATGGGGCAGGAAATAAATCAGGACATAGAAAAGAAATATGTAAAAAAGGCATGATTTCAATAATCGTGGGGGACTTCAACATGCAGGTAGACTGGGAAAATCAGATTGGCAGTGTATCCCAAGGAAAGGAATTTGTAGAATGTCTATGAGATTTATTTTTGAATCAGTTTGCGGTGGAGGCCAAGAGGAACAGGAAGTTCAGAAAACAGGTAATGAGGCAGACTTGATCAGAGAGCTTTAAGATGAAGGAATCGTGTGGCAACAGTGGTCATAACATGGTAGAATTGACCCTGCAATTTGAGAGGGAGGAGCTTGAATAAGATATAACAATTGAGTAAAGACATGAGGGAGGAGCTGGAAATCCTAACAGTGAAGACAGTGGCGCAGCAATGGTAGGAGTTTATGGGGCTAACTTGGGAGGCATAGCAGAAATTCATCCCAAGAACTAAGAAATGTACTAATGGGAGTACAAAGTAACCATGACTGACAAGGGAAGTCAGGGACAGCTTAAAAGCCAAAGTAAAAGCATACAATGTGGTGAAAATTAGTGAGAAACCAGAGGATTGGGAAGCTTTTAAAACCAGCAGAATACAACTAAAAAATCAATAAGGGAGCAGAAGATGAAATATGCATGTAAACTAGATAGTAATGTGAAAGAAGATTGCAAGAGTTTTTGTTTGACCTATAAAAGACAAGAGAGAGGCAACAGTGGACATTGGACTGCTGGAAAAGGAGGCTGGAGAAGTAGTAATGGAGGAGGAACTGAATAGGTACTTTGCATTAGTCTTCATGGCAGATACACCAGCAGTATATTAGAACCTGAAGAGAGTCACGGCTCAGGGGAGAATACAATGCCAACCACTAGAGAGAAGGAGCTGGGGAAATTTGTCTTAGCTTTGTATGACTTACTTTTTAAAATAATTTATGTAATTAACATGATGCTGGCTCATGTTGACTTACACACTTTTTACTTATTTTCATGAATACGTGTAACACTAAATTACTATTGCTATTAAATCACCAGGACCAGGTGGACTACTCTGCAGAGCTCTGAAGGAGATAGCTGAGGAGATTGTAGAGGCATTGGTGGTGATCTCTCAGGAATTACTAGATTCAGAGGGTCCCAAAGACCTGGAAAATGGCTAATTTACTTTATTTTAGAACGGAGAGAGGCAGAAGACAGGGAACTATAGGTTGCTTAGCCTGACCTTTGTCATTGATAATGATTTAGAGTCCATTATTAAGGATGAGAATGCAGAGTACTTGGAAGTGCATGGTAAAATAGGGCTGAGTCAGCAGGGCCTCAAGGGAGGTCATGCCTAACAAATCTGTGGAATTCTTTGGGGAGGTAACCAGCAAATTAGGTGAAGGAGAGCCAGTGGACGTGATCCATTAGGATTTCTAGAAAGCCTTTGATAAGCTGCCACACAGGAGGCTGCTAAATAAGACAAGAGCCTAGTGTTAGAGGCAAGCTACTGGCATGGATGGAGAATTGATTGACTGGCAGAAGGCAGAGATTAGGCATAAGGGTTCTTTCTCGGAATGGCAGCCAGTGACTAATAGAGTTCCACAGGATCAGTGCTGGAACTACAACTATTCACATTATACTTTAATGATCTGAATGAAAGAAACAAGAGCTAAATTTGCAGATGACACAAAGATAGGTGGAGGGACAGGTAATGATGAAGAAGCGGAGAGTGGGCAAAGAAATGGCAGATGGAGTACAATGTGGGAAAGTGTAAGGTAGTGCTCTTTGGTAGGAAGAAAAGAGGTGTAGTCTATTTTCTAAACAGGGAATGGCTTCAGAAATCTGAAGCTCAAAGGGACTTAGAAGTCTTAGTTCAAGATTCTCTTAAGGTTAACAAGGAGGCTTAATTGGCAGTTAGGCAGGCAAATCCAATGTTTGCATTGACTTTGAGGTAGCTAGAACACAAGAGTAGAGATGTACTACTGAGACTGAATAAGGCTCTAGTCAGACCACATTTAGAATATTGTGAGCAGTTTTGCGCCCTGTTTCCAAGGAAAGATGTGCTGCCATTGGAAGGATCTGGAGGAGGTTTACAAGAATGATTGCAAGGATGAAGACTTGTCATATGAAGAGCAGTTGAGGACCCTGAGACTCTGGATCTGTTCTCAAAGGAGTTTAGAATGATGGGGAGCGGGGGTACGATCTGATTGAAACTTCGAGAATACTGAGAGGCCTGAGATGTTTCCACCAGGAAGAGAGACTAGGTCCCAAGAGCAAGAGACTCAGAGTGAAGGGAGGACCCTTTCGAACTGAGATGAGGAGGAATTTCTTCAGCCAGAGGGTGGGGAATCTCTGGAAATCAGTGCCGTAGCAGCCTATGGAGACAAAGTGATTGAGTGTATTTAAGACAGAGATAGGTAGGTTCTTGATTAGTAAGGGGATCAAAGATTATAGGGAGAAGACAGAAGAGTGGACTTAGGAAATAGATCAGCCATGATCAAGTGGAGAAGCAGAATTGGTGGGCTGAATGGCTTAATTCTGCTCCTATATCTTATGTTCTTATGATAAGGTTCTTGTGGTGCAATGATATTGTCACTGTCACTCTGGCAGAAAATCTGGGTTTGAGATCCACCCAACACAAAGTTGTGCCATAACACGTCTAAACAGATTGAGTTAAACAAAAAAGATTTGCAACTGTGGTGTCTCAATCATTTATTTGGAGTATTGTGGTGTAGTGGTAGTATCCTTCTTTCTCGGTCAGATGGTCTGGATTCAATTCCCACTTCTCTTTCGCAAAAGTATACTTTGTTCATAAAATGTCTCTGAGTGTGTTGTTTGCCTCAACCAAACCAATTTTCACTCTGTGTCAGAGCTTCCTCCTAATTTCCTTTACAGGGACTAGCTTATATTTATCATGCTTGGTTAAAATCAAAAGCATTCATGATACAGGTTAGCAAACCTCATGTATAATGCTGACAAATTGATATGACCTGTGCCACCAAAAAATTTTATTTGACATAGTCATTTGTGCCCAATTTGCAAAGAGCATGCAATTATTTATATGATCTTGTCACACAAATCTCTAAGTACCATTTATTGGCTGTTTCAATGGGATGTTACAGCTACAAAGGAATTCAATGGCATTTGTTGAACACGGACAATGATAGGTGGTGATCTTTTTCAGTTTCAGCAGTAGGTGGAATAGAATGAAGTAACTTCTACTCCTGCTGTGT
The DNA here is from genome assembly GCA_024137785.1 of Ginglymostoma cirratum. Classification (NCBI taxonomy): domain Eukaryota; kingdom Metazoa; phylum Chordata; class Chondrichthyes; order Orectolobiformes; family Ginglymostomatidae; genus Ginglymostoma; species Ginglymostoma cirratum. Next base: position 33,830,887 of record JAHRHZ010000218.1, on the reverse strand, counting down.
CATTACTCACTGATAGAATATTCCTGCAAGCACCTGAGACAACAGGTGCCAAGCTGAAATACTCCTCCCCCCACTGCAATCCTCAGACCCCCATCCCCCAACTCACCTCCCCAATTTACAGCCAGCCAATTTTCATTTGTAGAGTACATAGATTAATCTGGTTGCCTTATCAAGCAAGTCCTCCCAACTAGGATTCTGAGCAGGATTCAGGCTTGTCTCTTATAAAACATTGACTAGTTTTCAAGATACCACTTTACAAGATCCAGGAGGTGATGAATGATGTAAAGGTTGATATACTGCCAAGTATTCCAAGCATTACAAACTGTGTAGACATACCCACTTAGAGAGTTGGTGTTGCTTAATAAGTGGGTATTGACACTTGCCAGGATAAATGGTCATTTGGATGGAATAAAACTTTTGTATTTAGTTTCAAAATCATTTGAATTGTTCATGTCTAAATATGTGGTGATTACTGGTAAACAAAAGCAGAAGTTGGTGGAAAGGCACAACAGGTCTGGCAGCATCTGTGAAGAGAAATCAAAGTTAACATTTCGGGTCTGGTGACCCTTCCTCAGAACTGATGTTAGCTAGGAAAACATTGGTTTATATGCAGAAAATAGGCTCAAATTATTTTAGGGCCTGAGGTCCCCCATGTTGTAGACCCTTACCAAACACACCAGGCCTTGTTATCACACAGTCTGCCATTACTGACTACCCATTGTTAGCCACTAACAGTCTCCATTAACAGCTATTCACCCTCCTAGCCAGATCTTTATCGAATCCTTTATCTGTCCAACTGTTCTTCACTCTCTTTGGGCTCTATCCCCACCTATCGCTTACTCCATACCTCCTTCCACCCACACTATATTCTGCATGTAAACCAACATTTTTCTAGCTACTCTCACCAAACCTGAAGCGTTAACTTTGATTTCTCTTCACAGATGTTGCCAAACCTGCTGAGCTTTCCCAGCATCAGCTGTTCTTGTTTCTGATTTACAACATCTGCAGTTCTTCCGGTTTTGATAAGTGACAAATGTCACTTTACCTTTGAAATCTGCTCTATTTCTATTTGTTTAAGTGAGCTGAAAACAGATGAAAAATGCAAATCAGTTATTTATGAAAAATGTAAACATAGTTTTATCTATAATTGAGCCTGAAAGCAATTTGAGAAGTGTTTCTAAGTGGTATAACAAGGCGTGGGGCTGGATGAACACAGCAGGCCAAGCAGCATCATAGGAGCAGGAAAACTTGACGTTTCAGGCCTAGACCCTTCATCAGAAATGGGGGAGGGGAAGACGGTTCTGAAATAAATAGGGAGAGAGGGGGAGGCGGATAGAGGATGGATAGAGGAGAGGATAGGTGGAGAGGAGGCAGACAAGTCGAAGAGGCAGGGATGGAGCCAGTAAAGGTGAGTGTAGGTGGGGGGGGTAGGGAGGAGATAGGTCAGTCCAGGGAGGACGGACAGGTCAAGGGGGCGGGATGATGTTAGTAGATAGGAGATGGGGGTGGGGCTTGAGGTGGGAGGAGGGGATAGGTGAGCGGAAAAACAGGTTAGGGAGGTGGAGATGAGCTGGGCTGGTTTTGGGATGCGGTTGGGGGAGGGGAGATTTTGAAGCTTGTGAAATCCACATTGATACCATTGGGCTGCAGGGTTCCCAGGCTGAATATGATTTGCTGCTCCTGCAGCCTTCGGGTGGCATCACTATGGCATTGTAGGAGGCCTAGAATGGATATGTCGTCTGAGGAGTGGGAGGGGGAGTTGAAATGGTTCGCGACTGGGAGGTGCAGTTTGTTGCGAACTGAGTGCAGGTGTTCTGCATAGCGGTCCCCAAGCCTCCGCTTGGTTTCCCCGATGTAGAGGAAGCCGCAACGGGTACAGCGGATGCAGTATACCACATTGGCAGATGTGCAGGTGAACATCTGCCTGATGTGGAAAGTCTTCTTGGGGCCTGGGATTGGAGTGAGGGAGGAGGTGTGGGGGCAGGTGTAGCACTTCCTGCGGTTGCAGGGAAAAGTGCCGGGTGTGGTGGGGCTGGAGGGGAGTCGCGGAGGGAGTGGTCAAGCCCCACCCCCATCTCCTATCTACTAACATCATCCCGCCCCCTTGACCTGTCCGTCCTCCCTGGACTGACCTATCTCCTCCCTACCCCCCCACCTACACTCACCTTTACTGGCTCCATCCCCGCCTCTTCGACTTGTCTGCCTCCTCTCCACCTATCCTCTCCTCTCTCCATCCTCTATCCGCCTCCCCCTCTCTCCCTATTTATTTCAGAACCCTCTTCCCCTCCCCCATTTCTGATGAAGGGTCTAGGCCCGAAACGTCAAGTTTTCCTGCTCCTATGATGCTGCTTGGCCTGCTGTGTTCATCCAGCCCCATGGCTTGTTATCTCAGATTCTCCAGCATCTGCAGTACCTTTTATTTCTCAGTTACTTATTGGTCATCATAGAATCCCTACAGTGTTGGAACAGGCCCTTTGGCCCAACAAGTCCACAATGACCCTCAGAGCATCCCACCCAGACCCATCCCCCTGTAACCCACTAATCCACACATCCCTCAACACTAAGGACAATTTAGCATGGCCAATCCACCTAACCTGCACATCTTTGGATTGTGAGAGGAAACTGGAGTAAGCTCATGCAGACATGGGGAGAATGTGCAAACTCCACACAGTCGCCCAAGGGCGGGAACCTGGGTACTGTGAGGCGGCAGTGCTAACCACTGAGCCGCTGTGCTACCATTAGATTCAAGCTGTAAATCCACAGTCATTGAACAATTGAAGTCCAATTTTGATTGATTTTGTAACTACACTGTACATACTGTTGCTCTGACATGGAGTGAATGCAAAATCAGTAATTTTTTACCAAAGGAGCTCATGTAGAGAAAGGGTAAATAGGAATTGACACAAACAGCTTTATTTGTGCATGGGATAACAATATATTAAATCTTTTATTTTGAGCGTAGACCTAGTCTGTTATTTTTATTCATTTCAGGATTTAAGACCCTGCAGGCTGAGTTACCGATCAGTATCGACCATTAAATGCCTAGAGAAGGTGGTGGTGAGCTGCTGGCTTGAACCACTACAATCCATTTCATGTGGGTGCACCCATAGTCCTATTAGGGAGGGAGTTCCAGGACTTGGACCTAGTTACAGCTAAGGAACAGTGATGTAATTCCACATCAGGATGGTGTGTGTCTTGGAGGGGAGCTTGCAGATGGCAGTATATTTGCTGCTTTTGCCCTTAAAGGTGGTAGAGGTCACTGATTTGGAAGGTATTGACAGAAAAGCCTCAGAGTTACTGCAATGCATCTTGTAGATGGTACACACTGCTGCATTGTGCAATGGAGATGGACAGGGTGAATGCCGAAGGTGTTAAATATGGTGCCAATCAATAACGTTCCCTGTGAATCTTGAGTTTATTGGAGCTGCACTTATCCAGGACAATACCCTATCACTAACATGAGCCTCATAGATAGTGGACAGATTTTGAGGAGTCAGGAGGTGAGTTACTCACTGTATAATTCCCAGCCTTGTAATTGCTCTTTTAACCTCACTATTAAATAGCTGATCAAGTTCAGTTTCTAGTCTATAGTAAGCCCCAGGATGTTGAAAGTGGGGGATGCACCAACAGTAATGTCACTGAATTTCAAGGGGTGCATAGTTGGATTCTCTCTTACTGGAAATGGTCATGACCTAGCACTTGTGGAGGATGAATGCCACTTGCCATTTGTCAGGCCAAGCCTAACATTGTCTAAGTTTTACCGCATATGGACGTGAACTGCAATTTCATGATCACCATTACAAATGGTTAACTTTCAATTGCACATTAATAACTGAATTTAAATTCCATTATTTGGCCCGCTATTATTTGGACCCGTATTCCCAGACTTTAACTTAGACTTTTAGATCAGCATTACCACCAAGCCACCATCTTCTCCCCATACTTTTAGTTATAGTAATGCCCACTGAAATACTAAAGCTAAGCCCAGTAACTGTTAAGTGTTGTACAGTTCTACATAAGAGATTACTAGTCAGTTGCATTGAGCACGGCAATTCTATTCTGTCATGCTTCGGGTGCTAGCAAAAGATCACCTGCATTCTCTGAATGCAGGCAAACCAAAAATGTACTAAACAAAGAATGCAATCAGGATTTTTTTGGATCAAGCCTGATGAAGTCAGTAATAATATTAACTGTCCTTACTTCTTATTGCTTACTTTAGTCAATTACAATGTGTATCTTTCTCTTTCACTCAGTACACATTGTTCAAATACAATCACGTGCTAAAAGGGGATATAGAGGGGAAGAAAATGTTTACCAGACTAACTTCTGAAATGATGGGTCTAGGCCCAAAACGTCAGCCTTCCTGCTCCTCTGATGCTGCTTGGCCTGCTGTGTTCATCCATCTCTACACCTTGTTATCTCAGATTCTCCAGCATCTGCAGTTCCTACTATCCCTGGAATGATGGGTTGCTTTATGGGACACATTGGATAGTTTTTCTTTTGTGGAAGAACTATGGGTCATAGTTTAAAAATAAGACAGCACACATTTAAGATAGAGATAAGGAAACATTTTCTTCTCTCCGAGGTGAATCTTTGGAACTCCCTTCCTTAAAAGGCAGAGGATGCAAAATGTTTAATTTTTTTTCCTTTATGGGAGGGCTGTGTCACTGACTAGGCAGCATTTATTGCCCATCCCTAATTGCCCAGAGGGCATTTAAGAGTCAACCACATTGCTGGGGATCTGGGGTGACATGTAGGCCAGACCAGGTAAGGAGGGCAGTTTCCTTCCCTCAAGGACATGAGTGAACAAGATGGGTTTTTCCTGACAATTAACTCACTGTCATCATTGCACTCTTAACTCCAGATATTTTATTGAATTCAAAGTTCACAATCTGCCATGGTGGGTTTTGAACCTGGGTTGCTCAGAACATTATCTGGGTCTCTGGATTACCAGCCCAGTGATAATACCACGAGGCAATTGCCTCCCCCCAGTGCAGGGGTTGATAGATTCTTGATGATGAACGGGGTGAAAGATTATCAGGGGTATGCAGGGGTCCTCGATCGCAGGGTGTATCCAAATGGTTCTTTTCAGATTCGGTTAAAGGTAGTTAAGAGAAGGCTTGACAACAACAATTTGCTTAAATATGAGCATTTATTGAATAATAATAAAACATGAAAAAGAAAGGAATATTTATTAAGTAAATAAAAAGAATGAAAAAGACAGGAAAAGAAACACAATATGCCTCACACCCTTCTGCCCGTCAGGGATCCCTCGATCAACAGCTGGGCTGGAGGCTGAGGTTGTTCCTTGCACTGTTTGTAATCCCAGTCCAAGGCGAAGTCCAACAACTTGGAATGAGATTGTCTTTCTCATATACGGTGTAACAAACAGCCAGGCACAGAAAAAACAACTACAGAAAAACACATTGATTGTGCCAGCTTTGGCATGTACAGGAATGTTCACAGGACTCATTCAACGTCATGCAGCTGTTGAATATTATCAACAAATTTAGCCCTTCGGCCTATCCTATACAGGAAGAATGTTGAGTTGAGGTTAAAATCAGATCACCCAGGATCTTATTGAATGGCAGAGCAGGGCCAAGTGGCTTACTCTTGTTCCTTTCTCTATTTTTGTATGAAAGGTTGGGCAGTCTAGGCTTTTATTCACTGGAGTTCAGAACAGCAAGAGATCATTTGATTGAAACATGAGGGGTCCTGATATTGTGGATGTGGAAAGGATGTATCTGCTTATGGGAGAATCTAGAACTGGTGGGGGCAGTCATTATTTAAAAGTAGAGGATTGCCTATTTGAACAAAAGATGAGGCAATTTTATTTTCCCATAGAGAAAAAAGTTCTTTCAAACTCTTTTAGAAAAGACAGTTGAAGCCGTGTGGTCAAGTATTTTTCAGCTGAGATAGAGTCTTGTTAAGACAGTGGGTGAAAGATTATCAGGGTTAGGCAGGAATATTACTTGAGGTTACACTTAGGTCAAACGATGGTCCAGGGCTATGTTCCAATGGATGCTTTCAAATGATTTCCCCTGCTGGGGTAGTCAAGAACAGAGTTGGGCCAATTTTAAACAAGAGATCAGAAAGTCGAGCTTCATTCAAAAAGTCATGGAAAATTGTGGAACTCTACTCCCACCCAACCCTTAGATTGTTGTGGATGCTGGGAATACAATACCAACATTTTCCCAGCTACCATCAGTTATGAGGAAAGGTCACCAGACCCGAAATGTTAACTCTCATTTCCCTCCACAGACGCTGTCCTTACTGCTTAGCTTTTCCGGCAGTTTCTATTTTTGTATCTGATTTCCAGCATCCGCAGTTCTTACGAAACTGGAATAAATATTTTCGCTGGGTCAGGCTCTCAAGGAGATATGATAATAAAGAACTGCGGGTGCTGGAAAGCTGAAACAAAATCAAAAAGTGCTGGACAAACTTAACACACCTATGAAGAGAAAACAGTTAGTGACCCTTCAGATCTGGGTTCAGTTCTGGAGATGGGCTCAGTGAGCGAGAGGCATTAACTTCTCTGTCCGCCAACCTGCTGAGTTTCTCCAGCACCTTATTTTGCACTCAAAGACATATCGCGTCTCCGGGGACAATGCAGAATTTGCTCGACACCGCACCAGTGTGTCAGCTCATTTTCAATGACATTAATTGTGATACAGTCTTTATCGCCTCCGCTGTACCCGCGCCTAGCAATCACTCCTGAGCTGAAATGATGCACTGTCAGCGGGAATGGCGCTCACAAGTAAGCGGCTCTGGCCCCTGCCCCGCTCTCCCCTTATCAGAGTTTACTCTGAGGATTTCCCACTAACGCCAGTACCCTGAGATATTCCATCCACTTGCCACGAAATCTCCCAACTCTCCAACCTGCCCGCGTTCTTCAAAGCAGCAACAGAAATTGCTGGATGAACTCAAACTTCTGTGATGACAGAAGGCAAAGTTAACATTTCGAATCTGTGACTCTTCATCAGAGCGACCCAACAGGAATCCGAACTTTAACTCGGCTTTCTCTGCACAGATGCTGCCCAGACCTGCTGAGTTTCTCCAGCGGTCTCTGTTTTGTTTCAGATTTCCAGCCTCCGCAGTTTTGTTTTCTGAAGAACACAGACGGCACCAGCACGCAACCCGTTTACTAGGCTCTGAGAAAAGGTCACTCGACCTTAACTCTACTTTCACTCCATAGATGCTGCCAGACCTGCTGGAGCTTTTCCAGCAATTTCTGTCCTTGTGTCTATTACCGGGGCTACCACTCATTGCAAAAATCTGCCGGGGGAGCGTTTTTTAATACAACTGCAAAGTACAGATGGATTATCACCCTGACCGCTTTGTCAGAATGCAGTTTTGGGCAGTTGCAGGTTCTTGTTTTCTGCGTCGGTTCCAGCGGGATTTCCAGTCTCTTTTGGAACGAACGCGGTAATTTTAGGCTCACGGGGAAAAGGACGGCGGTGGTTCCGATATGAGCTGGGTTTTGTTTTTCCCCCGAGCTGGGAAAGTAGAAGGTTTTCGCGATCCGCTTTCCAGATGTTGGGCATTTGTAAATAAACCCACAAGTCGGGTAGCCGCTCCTCGATAAATGACCCAGTTGAATTCACGGTGTGAAAAAGCACCTGGGCCTGTGTACAGCCTGGGGAGTCATATATTATTCATTAAAACTGTGCACAACAAACACAATTTTCAGCACAAAACAAAACCTGAAGGAGCGCTTAAACGTTGAGATTAAAATAGACGGATTAAATATGCATACGAAGTTAACACGGACGTGGCAGATTGGAGTTTCTGGGTTAAAAAGTTGTTAATTCGTTTGTTCCAGGTTTCCCTCAAAGGACAAATCAGTTTAAAGCCTTCTGCAAACGCCACTAACAAGAGAATTCAGTGGCAAAAACAGAAACTGCTGGAAAAACGCAGCAGGTCTAGCAGCATCTGTGGAGAGAAATCAGAGTTAAAGTTTCGGGTCAAGTGACCCTTCCTCAGACCCTTTCGCATTTCTGTGGAAGGGTCACCGGACCCGAAACTTTAACTCTGATTTCTCTCCACAGATGTTGCTAGACCTGCTGAGATTTTCCGACAATTTCTGTTTCTGTCTCTGATTTACAGCATCCACAGTTCTTTCGGTTTTTATACAGAATTCAATGGCTCCGCGACAAATCCTCCTCTGTCTGAATTCTTTTACTTCCTCAATTTATTTCTTTTTTTATTATAAGGGGGGAGGGGTTGAGTTGTCCAGAAAATGTACCAGGCCATCCTTTGTGTACTAGAGTCATTTGCACCGACTCAGATTTAATCCATTGTCAATCACAATTGGCCGCATAAACATACACAAACACACACACACACACACACAAGCACGGACACAGACACAATTTGGACCTGTTGTACATTCAAAAATGCCCAGAACTGGTCAAAAATTGAGGTGGCGGAGAGGAACGAGTGTTGAGATAGACCCCTTGCAATTCTCCAAATAAGCGTTCCCAGCAGTTGCCGGCATTAACAAAAGGTTCCTACAAGCTAGGAAACACACTCAGACCAAGCCCTGGGAGCGCCGCTAAAAACATAGAGGGTGCTGGAGAAACTCAGCAGATCTGGGGGCACAGAAACAGAGCTAATGTTTCCAGCAGACTCAGATTCTTCGTCAGAAGTGATGGAGATAATCAGGAAGGCTAATGGAATGTTGGCCTTCATTTCAAGGGGTTTGGATTATGAGTAGGGAACTGCAACTATACGAGGCACTGGTGAGGCCACATCCAGCGTACTGCGAGCAGTTTTGGTCTCCTCATTTAAGAAAAAATAACTTTTCATTGGAGGCAGTTCAGGGAAGGTTCACTAGGATGATCCCTGGTATGGAGGGATTGTCTTAGGAGCAAAAATTAAACAGATTGGGATACGACTCGCTGGAGTTTAGGGGAAGAATGAGAGATGATCTCATTGAAATATATAGGACTTATAAGTGGCTTGACAGGATGTTCTGCTCATGGGACAGTCTAGGACCAGAGGGCACAGTGTCACAATAAAGGGGTACCAATTTAAGACTGAGATAAGGAGGATAGTCCAGAGATGTGCAGGTCAGGTGGATTGGCCATGTTAAATTGGCCATGGTGTCCAGGGATATGCAGGTTAGGTGGATTGGCCATGGGAAATGTAGGGCTACAGGGATAAGGTCGGGGAAGGTTTGGGTGGTACGTTCTTCGGAGGGTCCTTGCAGAATCGATGCGCAGAATGGCCTCTATCTGCACTGTATGGATTCTATGACTCTACGAATTTCTTCATTCAGAGTGTAAAAGGAGAAGAGAGTCAGGGTGGGGATGGGGAAACAATATTGTTGGTTTAAGTTAGGAATCACACGGAGACAACAGGTAGACATCCAGGAGAATAAATAAGGTTGGGGTACGTCCGTATTTGCAGGTACACTGGGCATACCTGCGACTCTCGCTGGGAGGTAGAGGGTGGGTTGGGGCGAGAGGGAAGCAGTTGGGTCCAAAAGTTAGTTCAAATTATTTTGTATCATGTTAAATCGTTCGGCTTCGCGTGCGGGTCTAAGGAACTTGTCCGGTAGAAAACGTCGGGTTGCTTCACAAGGGGAAAAAGGAGTTGCAGAGACATCACTGAAGGGCCATGGGGAATCATTGTCCGAAGTGGAACTAGTCGTCATCCAGCCATAGCAGCCCTTCCCCCTGCCCCCATAAAAGAAAGGGTTTGCAACTTTGTTAACTGTAACTTTGAACTCGCTTGTCATTTTTGTTGCTTCTTGCAATGATTTCGGGTGGTTCTGTCTGGCGCTTGGTTGTCGAGGCAGAAGAGTATGTGTGTATGTATTCTTTCAATAAATGAGGGATTGTCACAGCTAGCCCCCCAGCAGAACCCCCACTCTCGGGTCCCCCCAGGAGGGGGGAGGGGGCTGGAATGGGGGGTGGTGGTGGTTGCGCTGCGTTCCTTGCGCTCACCAGCTGACGGCGCGTGTCCCAAACCAGCTTCGGAGGGCAGTCCCCTCACAAACTCAAAGGAGCCCAGCGAGAGTGGCACTGTGCCATTGTCCCGCTCTTAATTAGTAACCCCACCACCCCCCACCATCCCCAGTCCACAGGCTTGCTCTGGCAGCAGTCTGCAGGCGAGATCAGCCACAAATTACAATTCTATCACACGCGAGAGGTGTCTCCACACAAACTGCTTACAATTAGACCCTGTACACATTTCCTCTCTCTGCGTTATGTATATAAAAAAAAATCGTTCATACTTTCAGACATTGCATGAGCCAGATGAAGAAGCTCTATATTCAATTTTAGACTCTTGATTCGTCCTCCACACCTCCCTCCCCCATAATGTTTTGGTGTAATAAATCCAAGATGACGATTAAACTATAAACCAACCAATAGCCCTGGAAACTAAACAGCAGTGACTTTGTTTTGAGTAGCGTTAAATTTCTCCTCCAAGTGCTACCCAGAGCTGGTTTGTCAGGGGAGGGGTAACAATAGAAGCCAATATCTTTTTTTTGTATTTTCCCTCCACTCGAGCCTCAGAAGTGACTGGGGGGGTGTAAGGGTTTGGGGATTCTGTGAGTTGTGAGTAAGTTTGTATCCTAGCTACCTGCCGACGCCGTTTAAAGGCTTGAAGCTAATTTGAAATCTCGCCTAGAAAAGAGGCACTCAGCGGGTCGCGGGTGGGCTGGCATATGGGAAACGTGCTCCACGCACCACACACAAGTGTAGACTCTCCAAAGTGTTAATGAGATTATTAAACAAGCCGAAACAAAGGTTACAGCTTGTTGATGGAGCTGAAGAATTCGAGCTGCCAAGTGTATGCTCTTAAAGGATTATTGACGCTTGTTGGACATAGACAACCCCGATAAACTTTAACTTAGAAAAAGACAATTCCAGAATGTTGCTTGTGACAGAAAGTCATTTATCAGGAACCACTACTAGAGTGGGTTGAGGCGCCTTCATTTTGCTAATGGGAATTATTAAGAGCAGGGCCACATTTTTAAAAAGTGTGCCTCGTTTTTAAGGATTAAATGTGTCGGTTCACCTTTACGAGAGGTTGTAATTTGATAGGTGTGTTTTCACGGTGCAGTAACCTTGTTTGTTGTTTTGAGCTGTTACTCACAATGATGTATCACATCACATACAATATGCATGTTAGTTTATGTGATCTTCCCCTGCCGGCACTGTTCTCAACACGCAAAGTACGTGCAGTTATTAAAAAAAAACCCCAAAGAACTGCGGATACTGCAGATCTGAAACAATAACTGCTGGAGAAATTCAGCATCCGTGGCGAGAGAAGCACAGTTAGCGTTTAAGGTCCAGTGACCCTTGTTCAGAAGTGCGTGGAGCTGCTGTGAATGGCGCTGTTTTATTAAGAAGCTGTGCACCACGAATAAACTTTTGTACAAATCGGACTCGACTTTCAACGTGTAAAATAACAGCGAATAAACACTTTTCTTCCCTTGAGAAAGAAAAAAATCGATACGTCTTTGTGCCAGTGCATACGTGCCTTAAAGCTAACAGGAAACTGGAGATGTCAGAAAAATTGCGAGCGCTGCCCAAAACAAACTGAGTAGATAGATATGACTCAGAGCGCATTTAAATACGCGGTGACTGTAGACATTTGAAGTTTGGTGAAAGCAAAATGCTCTGGATGCCAGAAATATGAAGTTAAAAACAGAAATTGCCGGAAAAAAAACACTCAGCAGGTCCGGCAGCGTCTGTGGAGAGAGAAACGGGTAACTTTCTAATCAGCTGTGACTTCTTCGAAACTGAAGAGCCATTGGACTCAAAAGGTTAACTCTGTTTCTCTCTCAAGAATGATCCCTAAGGTGAAGCGATTGTCATATGAGGAGCTGGTGGGGACTCCGAGCCTGTGCTCTACAGTGTTTAGAAGGATGGGGGACCGGGTGGTAGTGGGGGGTATCTGATTGAAACTTACAGAATGCTGAGAGGCCTAAATAGAGTGGGGATATGGAAAAGACGTTACCACCATTCAGAGAGACTAGGACCTGACGGCTCAGCCTCAGAGTGAAAGAGAGACCTTTTAGACTTAAGACGAGGAGGAATTTCTTCAGCCAAAGGGTGAGGAGTCTGTGGAATGCATTACCCCAGAAGGCTGTGGAGGCCAAACCATTGAATGTCTTTAAGCCAGAGACAAATCGGTTCTTGATTAGTGAGAAGGTCGAGGACTATAGGGAGAAGACAGGAGAATGGGGTTGAGAAACATGTCAGCCGTGATCGAATGGTGGTACAGACTTGATGGGCCGAATGGCCTAATTCTCTCCTATATCTTATGCTTTTATGGTCCACGCAAGCTTCCAGACCCTTTGGTTTCTCCAGTATCGTCTCTCGTCATTTGACATCTGATGAGTCTTCTTCCACTGTCCTAAACCCCACCGCCCCCTCCCCTGCCCAACTGGTGGAAATGTCCTCACCACTCCATCTTGTCCAGACCCTGCGGAATATTAGGGTTTCGTTTTCTCTCTCTGTGGTCTGCAGCACAGACTCACCAGCGAGGCATTGCGGTAGGCTCAGAAGGGGCAGGTACGAGAGTTGGAGGGTATCGGAGGGAGCAGGGGGATTCCGCTGGCCCAGTATCAGCCAGAAATTGCTGGAGAAACTCGGCGGGTCTGGCAGCATCTGTGGAGAGAGGAAGCGGGTTTAATGTTTCCAGTCCAGTGATCCTTCTTCAGAATCACACCTGCCCAACATCAACTTTGCTCCCAGAAGACTCCCGGTTCTTCACAAGCGGAGAGAGTGGGCAGGGGCCTTTCGCTGAAGGAATGGCTGTAAAATACAATCTCGCGCGAGTGAACCCAAACAAAATCAGAACAGGACCAGCCCCAGTTTCCTAAAACGAACCCCGATCGCGTTTTGAAATCTCGGTTGGGCAGATCAATAGAATGTTTCCTGAGAAAACAAAATAAAACTAATGCAAAGTCGCCTTGGCTGCTTCCAGTTGCTCCCTGCACTATAGAGGAATGGGATCATTTGTAAACAATATATGGACACTATTAACACTGAACACAACCGCAACTCAATGAGCGTCGATCAATATGCGACCCTTAGCAGCGCCGAGCCCTCTCCCCCGCGAGGGAGCTTTACTCTCACCCTGTGGCAACATTTTTGTGAAGAAATGCCGAGAGAAAGAAGTCAGGTATCACATGACACCAGGTTACAGTCCAACAGGTTTGTTTAATGGAGAGGTGCAGGCGTTGGAGAGAGGTTGACAAGATCAGAAATCACACAACACCAGCTGATAGACAACAGGTTTAGCTGAAAACGCAAGCTTTGGGAGCTTCGCTCATTCTTCAGGTGTCAGTGAGAAAGGTGGCATCAGACACAGAATTTATAAGTAAAAGATCAAAGGGACACACCGCTGATGAGGATGTACGAAGCAAACCTATGGTGCTGTTAAATCTTTAATCAGTTAGAAGGTTTTAATTGATTATTATGTATATGTAAATCCCCGAATTCCTTTCAAGTCACTGCCGTGACAGATTTATTTGAAATCACGAGCTTTTAAAGCGCTGCTCCTTTGTCAGGTGACTTCGTCTATCCCAGTCCAACATCTACGTCTCCACATCAGAGGAAGAAGGCAGCGAATTCGTTGCAAATGTGAATGGGACAGGGATCCAATCGATGTAATGATAGCACAGGCCACGGCCAGCCTGTGAGAATACATTTTCACGAGAGGGACGTGTGATGAGTAAAAGAGACCGGAAATGTAAGTGTCCTGAAAGTAAAGTGGCCGCTGTAGAACACAAGTTCAAACACGGGCAGCGTTGGGGATGATACCTTCATAAGGTTCAGAGAAAGAATCAAACAATGGACAAGGTGACATTATTGATAATACTGAAATTCCACCCGGGGATCTGCGCACGATGTTACTGTTACTGTGGCAACATGCGATTTGTGGTCTAGAGCTATGGGTAGTCGTGATACTCTGCTGTTTGACCCGATGAGATTGTCCAAATAAACATTGCTCAGTCCCATTCCCACAACTGAGTGACCAAATCAATACAATTTACCACCAAGTGACTTGCAAGAAGTCACACCATCAAAATAAAAAAAATTAGAAAAATGGCTCCAGTTCTCCTTTCTCACACACGGGTGATACCCAGCCTGTTTCGTACAGCTATAGAGGGCTACAGCATTGAAAAGACCCTGCAGCCTATCGTATTGGAGCCATCAAAAACAACCAACTATTCCAATCCTATCTTGCAGCACTTGGCATAACCAGGCAGGCCTTGGCATCGTAAGTACACATCGCAATACTCCTTAAATATTATGAGGGTTTCTGTCCCGGCGGGTGTTTAGCTGCAATGTAACTACACTTTCCTTGCCCGTCAAGTCGAGTGGGACTCGACTTCAGAGTATGTGAAGAAATCACGTGGGAGTGTCAGAAGACTGGAGGATTGCTAATTGAGTACCACCATTCAAGAACGGTTCTAGGAGCAAACCAGGAAACTACAGTCCAGCCGGTCTAATATCTGTGATCTGGGGCAATGGGGGAATATACAGAGAGTATGAGGTAATCAGGTGTTTTAGGAACTTCTAAAAGACAATTAGATATAGACATTTGAAGAAAACCAGCTTGCGTGGTCACGCGAGAACAAATCGTGGAAATAAAGTGCTAACAGAGTCAAAAAGGACTGAATGGTCACCCTTACACTGTCAGATGCAATGAAGTATCGGAAGATCAAAGGGATTCTGGTTTTACACCCACTTTGACACTGTTCCGGTTTCCCATTCAATCACCTCTTCGTGTGGAACATTTGGTATCTCTTGACTCCTGAATTAAGGAGGGGGCTAACTTCCTAGTTACACCCCAACATTTTTATTAGCAGTTTTTGCAGAGTTGGAAATGATCTGAACCGGATTACTATAACTCCGTTTGACACAACTTGAACTCTAGCCCGAGCTCCGTGCGTTTGCGCATCTAGCATCGCCGCATCCCGAGTGCTGCTCAGCGTTAAATGCTATCAAGTTTAATCAGTCGGCAGGCTACAATCATGAGAGCAGTTTACATTAAAACAGTTCAACTGGGAGCGAGGCCGATGTTGAATGGCTCTCTGGAGTTGGTTTCAGATCAGTTGTCTCTCTCGTGCTTTCACTTCGGTGTTTGACCCAGGGAGACTGTAGAAACAAGCATTGTCCAACACTATTCCCAAAACTGAGTAAGCAAAATCAATGCAAGCTATCCCCGAATGATTTACAAGAAACCACACTTTCAAAATAACTACTTTGTTAGAAAAAACAGCAGTGGAACAGCATGGTCTAAATAGTATACCGACACAAAGTTCACTGTTTTGGATAGCTGCCAGATCATAGCAGATTCTAGAAAGTCTCATGTAACAGTTATGGTAAAATAGAAGTGAAAATAAAAAGCCCTGTGTCCCTGGGTATGATATCAGTGACAGGGTGACATTTCAAACCAGCTTCAGCTGGTCACCACAAACTGGAATATAATGTTTTCAGTAGATTGTGATGTTGCCAGCATGTGTGGGGACAAATATGCCCAGGTGTAAGGTTGATTAAAAACATTTTAAAAATCATATTGCCAAGAGTACAGTTGCACAGTAATATTTCGAGTTTTTCATGGGCAATATTTGGAATCACACAACAGAGGTATACAAGTTAATTTCTTTATTCAATGTCTCAATTTGTTATGATACTTCTTGTTATGATTGGGAGCTGTTTTAATACTTTTGTTCTGAGACAGACTGGGGTCAGCAAATACAGCACAAACTAAGTGCATTTCTGACTGCACCTTGCTCCACAGAAATAGTCTTGATCAAATAATTCATTTGTTCCATTTAAGAAGGCATTCCATTTGAAACAGGATCACCATTCAACTGTTTTTGCATTGTATCATTGCATCTATATTCTGTCTTGATACAGACCTCAACAGGAGCATTGTCAGATGGAGAGTCATGCAATGGGGAGAGATGGGAAGGCCTGGCATTTGGCTGGGCTGGTAGGTTTTGAATAATGGCTTGGAGAAGGAGAAATTGTTGGAGAGACAGTAACATTTATGTACTGGAAAATGTTGAGGGGGCTTGTTTAATATAAAGACATGCAAGAATGTTTCTTAATACCATTCTTGATATTTGTGGAAATGATGTACTTCTCCCTATGAATTTGAAACTATGATGTCTGGTGGAAGCAGATTTTAGTCAGTGAGTGTGCACTGGTCTACTCACTATTCCTTTTAAGTACAATCTAATTGGAGAGTGAGCAAAAGTTTTATCACGTGTGATAAAAATTATATGTCAGAGATTAATACATTTTTCCTCAGATTTTGCATTTAAACCAATAGCATTTGAATGTTGGTCTTTTTTTCCCTCTGTGAAGGGGTTTAATCATTACTTAGCTAGTATTTTCCGAGCCAAATTTTAAACTGGCATGTGTCAAATTAAGATTTTGAAAGATACGGCTTAAGTCAATCTTTGATGATGAGAAATAAGGAGATATATAATTCAGAAGGAGTATTGCCAAAAAATGTGGTAAAATGTGGAATCCACGATGAGAAGAAGAGCTCTATTATATAAAGTGAGGTTGGAGAATCCGATGAAAAGTAATGATTTGGTGGTAGGAGTAAAAGAAACATTCTTGGTTCTGGAAATACAGTTTATCCTTGGTAATGATATAGCTGGATCACAGATGGAAGTGATGCCTACTGTGGTTGAAAAGCCAGTGGAAAATCAGTGAACTGATGTGCTACAGGATATACATATCTTGCTAACACTGAATTACCAGTAGGAGGACATTTGGGAGTAAGGAAATATCAAGTAAAAATGCAAAGCATTTTTATTTGCCAGGACTTTTGCCATATCATACTTGTCAGGTAATTGGAAAACATCAGGCAGTGGTAAAACCAGCACCCTTTATATCATTACCAAATTTGTGGAACCTTTTACAAGAATCTTAATTGATTGTTGAGGACATCTACCTGAAACAAGAAGTGGGAATCAGTATTTGTTGACCATGATGGAGGTGTCCACAAGACCTACAGAGGGCATTCTATTAATCAGTGTCACAGCTAAAAGGATTGTGGAAGAGTTACTCAATTTTTTAATGAAATACAGACTACCCACAGAAACACATTCCAGTCAAGGGTCAAATTTTACATCAAATTTATTCAGGAAATTATGGATAGATTAAGAATAAAATAATTCAAATCCACTGCATACTATCCAAAACCACAGGGAGCAATAGAATGGTGGCATCAAACTCTAAAGAAAATGTTGAGAGTTTATACTCAAGATTATCCAGAAGATTGAGATAAAGGAATTCCATTTGTACTTTCTGCAATTCGGATTGCATCTAATGAATCAAGTATGCTTATCCCATTTGAATTAGTTTTTGGGCATGAGGTGAGAGGACAAATGAAATTAATCAAGGATAAAATGGTGAGTCAAAATTCTGACCCCACATATTTGGACTATGTGTCAAATTTTAGGGAAAGATTAAATGGTATGGGTGAGTTGGCGAGACAGCTTTTGAAAGTAGCACAGCAAATGATGAAACAGGAAACAGATAAGAAATCAAAAATTTGTAATTTTGCTGTGTTATTCCCAGTGCTGGGTGAACCTTTAAAGACAAAGTTTAGTGGGCTTCATCAAATCAAAAGGAAATTGAGTGAGGTGAATTATTTGATAAGAATTCCAGATAGAAAGAAATCTTACAAAGTGTGTCATGTGAATATGCTTAGGAGGTATTTTGATAGGGAAGGAAAGCAAAAGGAGATTGTGTTAATGGTTACAACACAGAGTGAAGAACCAAGTTCAAAGGATTCTGAGCTGGACATTCCTCAAATTAAATTAGACAATGAGGAAATTCTCAAAATTTTGGGATGAATTATTGAGTTACTGTCCAGAGGAAACTTCAAATTACCTGCAGAAATTATTGCTATCACATGGGGAGATATATAGGAATAATCTGGGAAGTAATAACGTGACTACATATGATGTAGATAGAAGAAATGCCATTCCAATTAAGCAACATCCTTATGGAATTAACCCTCAAAAATTGGCACAAATTCAAAAAGAAACTGGATGCATGCTCAAAGACAATATAATTGAAGTCAGTTGCAGCGAATGGAGCTCACCCATAGTAATGGTGTCAAAAACCAAATGGTACCCAACAGTTATGTATAGACTATCGCAAAGTCAATGCAGTTACAAAATCTGATTCATAGCTTTTTTCCATGTTAGGAAGACTGTGTTGAGAAGATGGGACAAGGAACCTATATTTCTAAGTTGGACTGGCTCAGAGGATACTGGCAGGTACCTTCATTTGAAAGAGCGAAGGACATTTTGGCTTTCATGATGCCACATGGACTGTACCAGTTTAAAATTATGCCATTTGATATGAAAAATGCACCAGCCACATTTCAAAGACAAACCAATAAAGTCATTTTGGGATTACCCAAATGTATGGTAGCCATCAGTGACCTGGTGATTTTTATTTACAGGTCAAAGGACATTTGAAGCATCTAGCGGAAATGTTCGATTGACTTTGGGAGGCGAGCTTGGTGATAAGCCTGGCTCAGAGTGTATTTGCAAAAGCCTAAGTTATGTTTCTGGCCCATGTCATTGGACATGGACAAATGGCCCCACAGGATGTGGAAACAAAAGTTCGTAGGGAGATTTTCATACTACTGACGAAGAGGAAAGTATTACAATTCATGGGATTTAATGGTTTTTAGTGGAAGTTTGTACTGAATTTTAGCAGTGCAGTTGCTCCATTGACTTGCTGAAGAAGTGCAGAATATTTCAGTTTCATTCAGAAGAATGTTGGAAGGCATTTTAGAACCTGAAAGCTGTGTTAATCACTGCACCAGTGTTAGCCACACTTGGTTATACATAACCATTCAAAGTGGCTATTGATGCAAGTGATGTGGACATCAATGCTGTACTCTTGCAAAAAGTCAATGAGCAGATAGATAGACCTATTGGGTTTTTTCCAGAAAATTGAATAATCATCAACAGAAATATTCCACAAGTGAGAAGGAACCTTGCGTCTGGTATTGTCATTACAATGTGTTAACATCTATATTGCCAGTAATGTGTCTGAGACAATTGTAAATAGTGATCATAATGCCTTAACCTTTTGGAAAAATTTAAGGATAAAATTTCTGGACTGTTTAGATGGAGCATATGAATACACATAGCAGGACAAGACAATGTAATTGTTGATACGTTGTCACAACTTTCACAGAAACCCTACATTGTGGAAACAGGCCATTTGGCCCAACAACCCCTCGAAGAGCATCCCACTCAGATCCATTCCCTCACCCCTGCATTTCCCTGTCTAACCCAAACATCCCTGGGCACTATGGGCAACTTTAACATAGCCAATCCACCTACCCTGCACATCTTTAGACTGTGGGAGGAAACCAGAGTACCCAGAGGAAACCCACACAGACACAAGGAGAATGTTCAAACTCCACACAGACAGTCAGCTGAGGCTGGAATTGAACCCAGGTCCCTGGCACTGTGAGGCAGTAGTGCTAACCACTGAGCCACCATGCTGTCTTTGATGAATGAAGTGGAGTTGTTTCAGGAACAAAATGGACTAAAATGAATTGTAGTAGTGAATGTTTACATGCTTGGAGTCAATGTAATGCATATGGATTGTAATGTACTAGTAGTGTAAGACTGAAGGTTTTTGAAAATGGAGTCATCTTTGTATATTGATGGTTCTTTTTAAGGGAAAGATGTGATGAGACTATGGGTTTAAGAGGCATATTTTGTACTGGTGTTTTTAATGAAGATAGGTTGAAACAGGTGGCCAGCTGTCTGTTCAAAGCCAATAAGATAAAAAGTTTGTGATGCCTTGGGTTTTTCTTTAAATTTTTTTAACAATAGAAGCAGCCTGAATGGGTGGGTCAAGCTCCCACAGAATCAGGATTTTTAGTTTTAGCTTTTTGCGGTTGCTGGGGTCTTGAAGCTGGATGTGGGAGCTCTTATGCTGATAGAATTGCATGTAAGACAATCTATTTTACTGAATTTTTCTGTGCCAACGGTACATTAGTGGCATGTTACCAGTAGTAGTTACATATGTTATTATGATAAGCATTTTGATAGAATTACAGTTAAGCCAGTTCTTTTCTTTTTATTTTTTCTGTATTTTAACTTCGTGTAAATATAAAGTGTGTTTTGTTTAAGGTCAAATAGTTTGACTAATTGACTTGCACCTGAAATGCGACACCTTACACTTACCTGTAAAATAAGGAAAAGTTAAGATCTTGGCTATCTTCTTAATATATTTTGAGGGGATTTGATCTGATCCATGCCATTAGACAACTTTGTTTGTTTTATATAAATTTTCTTTCATTTTCATTTTCTTTCTGCTTTATTGCTGAGCAAGGTGGCTCAGTGGTTAGCATTGTTGCCTCACAGTGTCAGGGACCCAGGTTCAACTGTAGCCTTGTCTGTGTGGAGTTTGCATATTCTCCCATGTCTGCATGGCTTTCCTTTGGGTGCTATGGTTTTTTTCCCACAGTCCAAAAATGTGCAGATTAGGTGGATTAGCCATGTGAAATTGCCCATTGTGTCCAGGGATGTGTAAATTAGATGGATTAGTCAGGGGAAATCTGGGGTTACAGGGATAGGGCAGGTGGGTGAGTCTGCGTAAAATGCTCTTCAGAGGGTCAGTGTGGACTTGCTGGGCCAAAGGGCCTGTTTCCACACTGTAGGGATTCTATGATGAAACAAAATCTACAGCAGTGTGTGATTTTGTGTAAGTGTGAAAATCAGCACATAAATGAAAATAAATGATCTATCAGGCCAAATTTTGTTCTGGAATCTGCCTTTTTGGTAGAAATATGAGCTCGGATCTTTACACAAGCAAATTTAGTGTAGATGTAAAAGCAGAAACTGCTGGAGCACTCACCAGATTTGGCAGTATCATTACAACTAATCAAAGATGATGGAGCTTGAAGCATTAACCCTGTTTTTGCCTTTGAAGATGCTATCTGACATGCTGAGCATTGCCAAAATTTTTGTTCTCATTTCAGATTTTGTCCTGAACTTATTGAGGCAGTTCACAAAAAATATCAGAGTAAAGGAAAAATATATTTTATACTGTATGAGAAGTGCTGATTTGTTGGTAGGTGGACTTATCCACTTGTCATACAGTATAAAATGCTGTTCCCGTTTAAACTGATGTTTGTTGCATGTTGCCCTCATAAGGGCAAGATAAATATCTTTGACAAAATGCATACATTTTTATATCAAAATTCAAGTATTATGCGCAGAAAATGACAATAACTTACATTCATCTGATCTTTTCAACACAAAGTTCCAGAAGCCCTTTTATAGATGTATGATCAATTAAGAAATAATACTGAACCAAAGGGGACATTGAGACAGGTAGCTAAAAGCTTCATTGAGGTAGTATGTTTTCAGGAGCAGCTTAAAGGAGGAGATGGCGTGGACACCTGGAGAGAGAGTTCCAGAGTTTAGTGTCCAGGTTCATGAAAGCATGACCACTGATCACTCGGCAAAGCAAGTAAGGAATGCTCAGGGGGTTAGAGTTGGAGAAACACAGAGTACTTGGAGGACTGATCGCAGGGCTGATGTTGCAGGAATGGTGGAATTATTTACTATTACCACACTTAATTCCAAATGTATCCTTGCAGATAATCTGAATCTAATTCCTTGGATTTGAAGGCTGGGAGAAAATCCAATCGAAGTCTTTAAAATCAAAGGAAGTCTGAACAGTGTTAACATTGGAGGCATTGTTCCACTTTGTGAAGTGATTGAGAAAAGGGTACAGATTTAAAGTAAATTGGAAAAGAAATGTAGGTGATATGAGAAAACAAAAATCATACACAGTGAGTTGTTAGAATCTGGACTGACCCGAATGTGCAATGGAGGCATCTAAAAACACTCTCTGAAAACAAACTAACGAAATGGCTTAGCGTTCTCTGGATTTTAGCGGCGTTCCCGCATGCAGAATATGTTATACAAAGTGCATTCTCAACATCAAAGGAGGCACTCAAAAGAAAATTTGACGGTCATTTGAAAAGGAACAACTATAGGGAGAAGGCAGGAGAATGGCAATAGGTGGTTTGCTTATTTGGAGAGCAGGTGCAGATAGGATTGTTCAAATGGCCACCTTTTGCCCTGTAACAGTTTTGTAATTTAGTAAGACTCAAATCTCACAGTTCATATCACAGATCCCAGTCACACTTAGCACCACGCTGTTCTCACAGCACACGGGTTATTTTTTTACACGTAAGGTTCCAAAACAGAGGATTGAGCCTCTGTCAGAAGTTCTGCAGGGCTGGATTTGCCGAAACACACTGAATTCGTAACAGACAGAAACCATTAGGCCAACACCTTTCATCGAAACGCAGAGATTTACAGAGGATTTAAGGGTTTTTTTTTCAGCCAGAGTGTAGTGGGTGTCTGGGGCCTATAAAAGCGGGAACCCTTAAGGCGCTTAAAAACCTTTTAGATAAAGCGCTATAGCATACGGGTTTACAGGCTAACTGCTGGGAAATGGGATTAGAATCAATGGATATTCGATGACCAACGCGGACGCGATGGACCGAATGCTCTCTTTCTGCGCTGTAAAAACGCTATAAACTTCAACAGACGGTCAGTAACAGACATCACTAACTCATGGACTTGGGTTTGTACCGAAAGGCAGTCCTGTTTGTACTCAGTTGAATTTTCCACCAGCACTGCACTGAGTAAATGGATGGGATTTTTGCTGTACCCTTCCTGAATTAACCCGATGTGATGTTACTGGATGGTGGAAGTGGCTACACTTCAAAGCTCCGGAGCTTCAGCCCAGTCCTGACTAATTCATGTTCCTCCAAGACTTGCCCTAAATAGAACACTTGGTGACTCTGCCAAACCTGAATTAACTGCGGGAATTCTCAACTAATCGCCCATTGCCATGCCATTTACCGATATATTAAAAAAAATCTTACTTAAGACTCCATGTGGCCCGGTTGTGTACCTGTCGTTGTAACGGAGCTTTGGTACAATTGCAGGGTATCCGATGCTGTTCACAAACAGAGGAGGCAGAGAAACAAGATCCTCCACACACAAAGCGAAATCCGCACTCTCCCTCTCTAAAAACAAACTAACGAAGCGTTCTCTGGATTTTAGCGGCGTTCCCACATGCAGAATATGTTACACAAAGTGCATTTTCAACATTGAATCTCAGGTTTCTACTATCTAAAGAGAGAATGATTTAATTACTCCACTCCTTGATGTTTTGAACCCGGAAAAACTCAACATCTGTCAAGAAAGAAACGGAGTTAACCTTTTCAGAGTACCTGTTAATTTCTTCAGATTATCAGACCTGCTGAGTTTCTCCAGGACTTTCCGTTAGTTTTTATTTCAGATTTCTACCAACCACAGTATTTTTTTACTTTTGACTTTTGAATTCCTGACTTTGGAAATTAAAGTTTCCTTTTTGCTGACGGCTTTAAAATAACACTTGATCAGAACATATTCGTTACCTTTTAGAAAATGAGCCAAACAATACCGAAAGCTCGATGTTAACTGTTAAATATTAACGAGTTTTCAATGACATTTAAACAAGTGCATTTTCTAATACGGGATTCGTTGTATTTTAAATTCGTAATCCAATATTAAGTCTTAGATTTTTGAAGGATTGTTTTTGCAATCAGTTTGCACGTTGTGCCACTTTAACAGTCTCCAACAATTAGGAAAACAGTCAG
Source organism: Ginglymostoma cirratum (assembly GCA_024137785.1). NCBI lineage: Eukaryota > Metazoa > Chordata > Chondrichthyes > Orectolobiformes > Ginglymostomatidae > Ginglymostoma > Ginglymostoma cirratum. The sequence goes on along the minus strand of JAHRHZ010000218.1, from coordinate 33,807,190 downwards.
ATGTGACCCTATCACAGAGGCACACCTCAGATCAATCATGCACCATTTAAAACACAGAAATAAAGTTTGCCCCTTTCTCTAGCTGCTGTTCCATACTATATTTGATTTTGCATTCGATAATGAACGCGCTTCCCTCATTATTTCACTATTAAGGAAATTATATTGGCAAAACAGCATGACATTCAGCAAACATCCCACTCACTGAACCCTTTTTAACTCCATAGCACAGCGCAACACTATGTAAGTCTTACACTTTTAAGCAGGTCGATCTAAGACGTTGCCCCTGATAGCGGAACTTCCCAGCTTAATTGAGCTTGTGTCTAAGTACATGGGTTGACCTCCATTGAGAGTGTAACACTAGAGGCTGCTTGTGCGCTGTACAAATGCACTTGTAAACGCTTTTGTCTGGGCAGATCTACATAATACCCACCCAAAAGTCTATACACCACTAAACAGAAGGGATAACTTTCTCCACTCAAGTGAGACTCCCTTCGTGAACCACAGATCAAAGGAAAGGCGACCTTTTGTTCGCTGCACTTGTCTTTGTCCCACCCAGTAAGATAACTCGGCGCTTACCTAGCCACTATTTAAACGTGGGACTCGCTTTGAGAATCCTCCAGCTACAAAAAAACTATACGGAACTAAGTAAAACAATACCGGATTTTGTTTTGTTTTAAAAGAAAACATGTTACACGCAGCAATTGCAAACTCTACGTAACAAGTTACTAGATTCCGAAAAAGGAACCTAGTGCCCATTTTAAATCCCCAAATCTAACAATGTAAACTGTGAGGAAATCCCTTATTTATTTAAAACGTGTAACTTAACGTTTTACACTGCGGGGAAAAAAAATCTTTCGTTCAAGAATCTTTTTTTGTTTTAAACACTTTTGTGGAAAAATATGAACGAATGTTCTCAGAACATCCGTGTCTTCTTAAGTAACAAACATTTCCACAGCATGTGTTTCCAGTTACATTTATTGTAGGTTAAAAACTCAAATAAAAAGCAACAATACATCATCGGTGGCATCAAACACAAAACAAAATTGCTAATTTTAAGGGACTTTTTTTTTAGAAAAACGTTACATTTTCCCATTTGCCCGCTTGGAATTTAAAAGTTTATATTTATGTACAATATACAAAACATTAACTGAACAAGGCAAGAAGAAAGATGTACACTCAACTGACCAATAAATAATAATTGTGTTTCCAGCAGCCAAGACATTAAAATCGTCTACGAGACAAAACGCCGGTCACAAAGTTCTCAAAACAATATTACTTTTTCATATATATATATATAAAATCTCTCTCTATATAAACCACCGAATACAAGGGAGCTACATAAATATGATAAACACTAAAATTGGCAATTCCTCCGAAAAGGCTGAGGTTTAAAGTGCGCGCGCTATTAAGGAGCATCATCACTGTCTGTAATGAGTATCAAGAATTAGCAACATATTTTCCAAACGTGGGAAACAGAAATATTCTATTAGCACTTCAGCGCGATAGCAAAACGGCAATAGGAACAACAACTTAGAATGCAATACAAAAAACAGTTTATTCTGCATGGAGAAATAAGCTGTTCTGCGGGGTAGGGGGAGTAGAAAAGGGATTCTTCTGTTTGGGGTTGGGGGATGGAGGGAGAAAACTCATTCTGCACGGGCTGGGAGAACAGTAACAAATCACGCCGCTCGGGGAGGTGGCTGGGGGTGGGGGGGGAGGTGGGGAGCAGTAAAAATTAATTCTGGATGGGAGGAAATAGCCCAATCCTGGGCTGGGGAAATAGGTCACAAAAACCAAGTTGCCGGCAAAGCTCAGCAGGTCTGGCAGCATCTGTGAAGGAGAAAACATAGTGAACGTTTCGGGTCCGGCGACCCTTCCTCAGAAATAGGTCATCCTGCACTCAGGGACAACGAGCTGATTCTGCGTGGGGGCGGGGGGTGGCAATAAAATTATTCTGCACGGGGGAAATTTAAAAAAAAAACTGCATGGGAGGAATTTGCAATAAAAGCTCAGTCTTCACGGGGTAAAGTTCGTTCGGCATGAAAAAGAAGTTCATTCTGCACTTGTAAAAAATATATATATATATGTATATAAACTAGAGTCCACGTTGCGTCTCTTCTCCGTTCGCTGCTTTGCTGCAGTTATTGGTAATTCGGAGCTTCAGGTAGCTCGTCGTCTTCGCTCGGCAGGTCCAGGGGCACATCCTCCGAGTCGCTGGAGTGCGACCGGGGAGAGAACTCCCCGTCACTCCGCTGGGAGCGGGGGGAGGTCTTGCTGGCGTCGGGGGAAGCGGACGGCCCCTCCTGGAAGGCGAACGGCGGGGCCCTGGGGCCGGCTTGCAACAGTGGGGGAGGGGGTGGAGGAGGGTGTCCCTGGCCGGGGGGATAGCGCCTGCAACCCGGGGGAGAGGAGTTCCCCGGAGCCCGGGGGTTAGCTTCGGCTTCTCCCCCCTGCAGCAGCTCGGCCAGGGCGCTGATGTAGATCTGCGCCATCTGCAACGTCTCGTACTTTGACAGCTTCTTGTCGTTGTTGAAGGAGGGGATGACCCCGCGGAGCTGGTCGAAGGCGTGGTTCAGGCCGTGCATCCTCCTCCTCTCCCGGGCGTTCGCCGCCAGCCTCCTCTGTCTCTGCACCCCGCTGGCCGGAGCCCGCTGCCGGCATCCCAGCTCCCCCGCTTTCAGTTTGCAAAGCTCCCGCACCCTCACCGGGCTCTTACCCCGTCCGCTGCATCGGCCGGGCTCCACTCCCGCACCGGCCCCCAGCAGCAGCAGCTCCTCCTCCGAGGAGGAGCCACCGGGAGACAGGTAGGAGTCGCCGTGAGCCGGGCAGGTGCCTCCGCTTTGCAAATCGGGTGCCAGCCATCCCCTGGGGTCGGTGTCCAGCAGCGACAGTGCAGCGGGCTGCGGGTAACCCTGACCTGCCTGAGGCTGCTGCAAACACCTCTCAGCCGCCAGCTCTTTCAGATCCGTCCACTCTTCCGAATGCATCTGGCTCATGGCAACTCGATTATTGCAAACAGGCGAGAAAACCAGGCAGGGGGTTGGGAAGATGCAAAAAACAGAGAAAACAACTTTTTTTTTTGCAAATAAAAAGAAACTAAAATAATAAGGAGTGTGGGGGAAAGAAAGCTCTGGAGGATAACTTTGTGGCTGCTCCAGATGCTTTGTCGTCTGGCAAACGGTTGCTGCAAATCTTCTTGCAAAAGTTTGCGTGTGTGTTTGTAAATAGCGCTGCACATACAGCACACAAACACAAGGGATAGGAGGCAAACAAGGCGATGCAACCTCACCAGGCGTGTGCAGGTTATAGAGATATAATATAGAAAAAGAAAGCAGACACACAAATCTGCTCCTCTCGCTGCGAGACGGGGCTGCGGCTGCCTTTAAATGCGGCACGCGCCGCCCGGGGATCAAAGGCGCCGCCGCCGCCGCGCTCCCCCTCCCTCCCCCGGGTCATTGCGAATGGGGGAGGGGGCGGGGAAACGGCATGAATGGGGGGCTCGCGCCGGTCGCGTGTCGGCAGCCAATCGCGGCGCGAGCCCGGCGCGTGCGGCAGGACCAATGGGCGAGAGCTCCTTCCTACGCCCTCCACCTACCAGAGGCTGCGATGCAAATTGCGGGGCGGGTGGCCGTCAAATCAGAGGCCGAGAAGTGGAGCGGGGCGGCGCCAGGCCCGGGCCCGGCGCGTGGGTGGAATGTTGCCACTCGCTGCCCGTTTTGCAACAGCGCGGCACGTGGCCGCCCCGCCCACACCCCTTAGTCCCCGATTCCTCTCTCTCCTCTCCTCTACTCCCCTCTCTCCTATCCTTCTCCCTCTCTCCTCACACTTCTCTCTCTTCTCCCCTCCATGTCCCCCTTTCCTCGCACTTCTCTCTCTTCTCCCACCTCTCCTCACACTTCTCTCCCTTTCCCCTCTCTCCTCACGCTTCTCTCCCTTCTCCACTCCCTATCCCCTCTCCCCTCACTCTTCTCACACTTTCCCACTCCCTCCTCACCCTTCTATCCCCAGTCCCCCCATGCCCTACTCTCCTCACCCCTCGACGTCCTACCCACCCATCCCCCCTTCCACTCCAACTCCCTCCGTCCCCTCCAGCCCCGATAGAGCCACATGATGGATCACGGAGTAGGCTATATCTGAGACCCTCACACACTCACTCACATTCAGTAAGGTTTTGGTGGGGGTGGGGTTGGGGTCGCAACAGGCAGCTTCCGCATTGCACGAAAGGCACCAGCCATCGCCTTGACACGCAGTGTGGGCTAAATGAAGACAAGGGACAAAAAGTGTAGGAAAATGGCTACAAAGAGAAATGACGAATTAAAAAGTTTCACTGTGCTGGGAGAATAAATGAGGAGGATGGGGATAAAATGTAGGACATTGGCTACAAGGAGAAATGAAGAAGTTAAAAGTTTCACTAAGCCGGAAGAATAAGTCATATTTTAGGGCTGTTTCATTTAGATAAGTGGTCGGACTCTGAATTAGGCTAACATTCCCATCAATGACAATGCTGATTCGCAAACCAGAGGATCTTTCCGAAGGACTGTGTGGTTAAAAGGGACAGGGACCCGCTCCTCTTCCGTGCCCAGGGCTTCACGTTGGTCACACGCTTCGTCCGCAGCACCACGCGTCGGCATTCCCTGCTTCACAGCGCAGGCCGTGCTGGGGCAGGGGAGGAGCTGGGACAAAGACCTACATCACCTAATCAGTTTCCCAAACCACTCAACTGGCGAATTAACCCTTCCAAACGACACCAGGCCTTCCCTCCCGTCCTCACACGCTCGGTCAATCTTTTTCCACTAGAATCGATGCAGAAGACACTCAGAAAGCTGCAAAAGAAACAGGCACGTAATGCTGGAGAAACTCAATACATGGAGAGAGAAGCAGAGTTAACTCTTCTGTTCTATGACCCTCCTGACAGAGGGGAAAACACAATTTATGTTTCGGGTCCAGTGAGGGAGCTCTGATAATGGATTTGTCTCTCCCTCTCGCTGTTAGACTTGCTCAGTTTCTCCAGCATTCTCTGTGTGTTTGTGTCAGATCTCCAGTATCCTGCACTATCTTGCTTTTTCTCACCAGCATGTCACCTGGGTTGGAACCATTCGACAATCAGAGAGGCGAGGCAGGCTCCACTCGTTTGAGCAGATAAAACTGAAGGGGCCGTGGGTGGGGAGTGGGGTCGATCTGCCTGAGGTGTACAAAGCTCAAAGGACCATAGGCTTACGTAGGGAGAAACCTAATTCCTTAGCAGGAATCTATAGTCTACAATCGAGAGACATATTTTTAAACTCAGGAGCAGAAGGCTATTTTTAGGGGGTTTGAGGGGGGATTCTTTCCGCAGAGAGATACGGGTATCTAAAACTCATTGCCTGTAAGGTTGATGGAGTAAGATCACAACACATTTAGAGGTATTGGGACGAACGCTTGAAACGCGGTAGCACACTGATGAGGGACTGGAGAATGGGATTAGATGGTCTTGGCAGGATGGGCCGAAGAGCCCCTTCCCCTGTTGTTAAAACTCTAAGACCCTATGACACTCCTCATCTCATAGTAGAAGGCAGCTTTGGATTGAACGCTGCCATTGGGATTTGGGGGTTGGTGGGGAGATGCGTTGGGAAAAGCAAGTTTACACGGGGTCAGGCCGCTGGAAACATTCGCCTGTTTATTGTTGCAACAGCGTGTGGCCATTTTACAAAAAAAGGAGTTAAGATACAGCGATCTCGCCCTCTGAGACGGAGAGGGGAAGGCAGCACTCTCTTTATCTGTGAGCCCCCGCCCCCCTACTCGGCAGAGAGCCCCATTTCCGAACAAGTCAAATCGGTCTCGAAACGTCAACTCCGTTTTCTCTCTCTACAGACGCTGCCAGTCGTGCTGTTTTTTTTTCCCACAGAACTTTCTGCTTTTATGACACTCGGTAGCCAGGAGCCTTCACCCCGCAGTCTCATTGGGGTCTTGACAAAATGCCCCACACACCGAAAGTTACATTGGGGGTTGGAACATATTGTGGAATATATTCATTGTAACTGCATCATTTCCCCGGTCCGCATCAGTTACTTAATGACAAGGGGGCGCTCTTTTTGGTTTTGGTTTGTGGGATTTCCACAGAAATCCAGCATTCGGGAAGATTACAGAGACTGGGACAGAGACGAGGATACTGTGCAAAACACAAGGGTCCCGATGTCTCTAACTTCAAAATGTGGCACCTTCAGAGGTTAACAATCTAATTAGAGTTAGCACTCTTTCCGTTTCTAACATTTGTGTAAATATACAGACACACACACACACACAAAACTTGCCTACACTTTAAATAAGAAACATGACCTGTCATTTTGCAACTTTCAACCACATCCCAGTCACTGCAAACAATGTCATTGACATTAATGATGTGTGTCTTAAAACCTTAAAAATTTGGGATTAGCATTACAGCTCGATTTAAACGAGAGATTGTAAGGATGCTGTCTAATCCGTTCAGAAACAGTAGCAATCGGCTTGCCTGTTCCATGTGGTGGGCCTCTTTGAATTACAATTTAAAGCCAAGACTCACTTCTGCATGTGTGACTCATATCTGCAATATGAGTTTGGACGGTGACACCATTGTACAGCAGTGTTGAGAAACGTGCCTGAGTGAAGAACCGTGTTAAGCTTATTAAAGGATTAGTCTCCCACTGCGGTTTGTTTATTTTAGAATGATATTGACACAGCAAGTACCTACTTTCCCCTTTATCAGCCTTTGATGCAACCTCCCTTTTTCAATAACTTAACAAGGGAGGCTGTGGTTAATAAAAATCTCTCCTCTCTCATTGTAAGAAAAGAAAACGGTTAAAAATTATTTGTCGCCGCGACACGGAGTCGTAGGGATCTCTTCCAGGCCCCCCGTTGGGCTTCAGGAGTTGTTGTGTCAGTCTGCTTTTTAACAGGTCAGGGACAACTGCTTCTTTGTGCTTGGAAAGATTGACAGGAGGGTTTTTTTTCAAACTGAAAGCCAGTAACGGGCAGGTCTGACATCTCGCATTTGGATACAAGAGAAAAGCGAAAAGGCTGCATCACTGATGAGGAAAGGACTCTCCCCTGAAGTGCATTTCACTGGCACCTGTTCCACTAAACAAGGGCAACAGAAATTCTCCGCCTTTTTAAAAAAAACACAACACGCCACAGATTATGGCAAACACAGACGATTCATCCTCTCTCTCATCTGGAATCGCCATGAGTCCTTACACTAGTTCATTTCTAATTCCCCGGAACTTTAAACTGCAGTATGTATTTGACATATTTAATGATTTGAAACGTGACACTGACGGTCTGTGTAAAACAACAGACACTCTAACAGCTCCACGGTAACTTGCTTTGCACACATCATTGGTTAGGGCCGGGAATATACACATTTTAGAGATCTGCAGCATAGTGGAACATGATTCCACTTTCAGAACCGGAACAGACAGTGTATTTCGGCTCACTAAACCACTTTCATCTTAATATGATTTTCTGGTGAGTTCCAAAATGCAGCCTGGATCGAACAATTGAAAACAAAACCTGTTAACTTTATCCACTTGAGTTGAACTTTGGTTCCCAGCTAGAGCTGCACTTAAAACAAATAAAAAATCCTGACTTCGAACTTTTAATTACCAACGCTACAAACCAACTGAGGCTCCGGACGGACCGCTGGTGGAAGGGTGATCCGGATTACGGCTGCAGGTTTTGTACATCATCCGATTTTGTTTTCCTTGCCCGGGACTGACACGAGCAAGCGACGTTACTCAATGTTCCCAAACAAGGAAGTTTGGTCACACGCAGATCAACAAGAAATGGACCGAGATAGTTTTCATATTGAACACTGAGCTGGGAACAATTTCACTGCTCAATGGCTGACTCTGCAAAATATAGAGAGCAACACAAGTCGAAGTTTACATCCAAAGATCAAAGTCTACAGACAAAAATGGCATTTTTTGTTTTGCTTGGTGTGGGGTCTCTGAACTAAAACAGTGTAACTGATAATGACCCTACAGGATTGTAGCTAGCGGCACTGATAGACTTGGCGAAACCTACATTGCCTTCACGACTCTCCCTGCTTTTCTTTGGCCAGTTTTAAGTTAGCTTGCACTTCCTGGCCTTTGTGCACGGGTATGCGCGTGTGTATGTGCGCGCAAGTCCCTCTTTTGATTCTGCGGCGGCACACCCGGTTTGAAAGATTCGCCCAGCATCAATGATTCATCTGAACTCCGGATCTTAACCATCCTGGAAGCTATACACAAATGGCAAATTTGCAGTCAGCCGAATACAGTATGAAACACTCAGTATTTTTAATAACTACATGATACATTGAAGTCATATCAAAGAAGACAAACATTAACAAAAATGCCATGAACGAATAAAAATTGAAACGACAAACAAATGTAATTGAATCAGGATTCTTTCCAACGTGCAAGGAGACGTCCAGATTCTCGTAAGGCCTCAGTTAAACCACACCTTGAAAGTAGCTCGTAACAATGCTCATATCTGAGGCTACACGGCTCTGACTGCACGGGGTAAAGACATTGGTGTAGCTCTATATTCTGTCATTGAAAACAATGAGAAAAGCAAACAATTGGAGACAACGCGAAAAGATGCAGACGGAATGCAATGGTCAAGTGAGTGAGAAAAGTTGGATGAATTATAAACCACATTTTAAAGGGTTACGATAAGGTAGAGGCGATGCAAATGAGCTGGCGGAAACAGCAAAACATCTAAGATAATTTAGAAACACAGACAACCATTAAAAGATTAAAACCGATCGGAAGGCAAATGAATGCAAGTCCGAATTTCCACGAAATGATTGGAAATAAAGTTGAGATGAAGATGGTCGAGAGGTGGCCTTTTTTGGACTGCGACTTGGGATTTCTCAGCAACCCCCCACCCCGCTCCAGGGCTCTGCCCCTCATTGCTGTGCCGTAGGACCAACCCCTGTGCCACACCAGGTTGAATATTGTAACTCTGGCTTATTAAAGTGTCTCCGACACAATGGCATTCTGTGTCCCATTGGCCACGCTCTCCTTGCTGCTTGCAGAGTGTTAAGGGAAACTGTGACACGATATTGCCCCTGCCCATTATTCAGTCTGGATACCAGCTAACACTGTGGTGTCTCCATGGTAATGATACCCCAGACTCATTCTCACAAAAACTCCAAAAAAAAACCGAGAGACATAACTTAGGGCTGGGGCGGAGAGAAAGATCATAAATTACACTTCCAAAATAGGCAGAAGGAAATATACATCAAATAAATTTGCAAGTCTGTGTCTTTTTATATGTAAACCCTTTCGATTCCTTCTGTCCAAATAGTTTTCTTTTACAATAATTCCTTCCACAATTTTATCAACCCAGGCTTACCCTAACACTAGTGAGACCCATTTTTTGACACTAATCCTCATTGCAACTAATTTATCTCACCAAACACTTGGGCACAACATCATTATCACTAATATTTCTGTTGTGAAATGCACATTAATAACTTGGTGAACGTGTATATCTCAGTGTTTTTAAAAAAGGAGAACAATCATTTACTATGTGTTTGCAAAATGCCTCAGTTACTTGTATTATTTAGATGCATAATTTATGTGAAATTTTACCTCCAAAAGAAAGCAGCCCCAGTAAATATTTAATAAAGTGTTACAGTTATATTCATTTTGCTCTGTCAATCTTTTATTGGTCAAATTCTTTTATTGGATTCTTCTCCAAGGACAGTAAATGAAAACATATTGAAATAAAAAATCCTACTGGCTATTCACAGGTTGTGAATGTATCCAGTACACAAACTCTTTAATATCATATGTGAAATACAGACAACCAACTTCGAAAAAAAAGACCCTACATTCTGAGCAGCAATACAAGCATTGTCCCTAACTTTCCAATTTTAGAAGTACACCCCAGACTATCTCAATATATTATTTGGCAAACTTTTCCTTACTTGTGGAAAATATAAGGCATTTGACATGATTATTCCATTATGAATCAGTATCTCTTAAAAATTGACTTAAACTGCTCTGTGAATTTGCACTGGCATTCAACTGATTGCAATGGAAAGTTAATGTGACTGCGTGTAATATGACTTGGCAGTTCGAAAATATATCCAGATAACACCAGGAGCATAACAAAGATCTAACCTGAACCATAATTGTCACTCCATGCTGCTACATCATTACAAGTATTCATTTGGTCATACAGCATTTAAATGATGCTGTAAAAAGAGACATTTTATCCAAGATTTTTGACCTGTGCTCAACAGGACATTTTGCAAGAAAAACCAAAGTAAAGGGAAAACGACATATGCACTGTTTCATGGGAGAATGCTGATTGATTGGCAAGTAGAGACTGATTGACCAAGGCATTGGCATGGAATATGCACCAGTTATGATGTCTGGCAGTTAACTGCCAAACTTTGTTTAAAATTTAATCCCAGCAGTTTTATTCTGATCCGTTAAGGTACTATCCTGAGAAATCAAATGGAGAGAATGGCTGCCACCTATTTTGTTGAGGAGAAACCGTCACACTGTGTGAACATGCTCTGGTTACCTACAAAAAACTGGAGATGTACTGGAGTTTCCAGTACATGCAACTTCATCCAAACTATTTGTTAGCATAATGCTTCACACACTTAGGATTATTTAGCAAATGTTGTCAAATTGCAGAATCACATCTAACATTAGACAATGTGTTGTGAGCTTTGAAAATGTAGGCTGTTGGATAAAGTCTGTACCTTGCTTGCTGCAAAATGCTAAAGGGATATGCTGTTTGATATAATCCATATGTCTTTGTGACATGATATCACACTATAGGACTGTAAGATGCAGGAACAGAAGTTGGCCCTTCAGCTCATTGAGTCTGCTTTACAATTCAATGAGATTATGGTTGATTTGATAATCCTCAAATTCACTTTCCTGCTTTTCTTCCGATATTCTGGATTCCCTTACTGATTAAAAATTTGTCTATCTCAGCCTTGAATTTACCTAATGACCCAGCCTCAACAGTAAATAATTTCAGAGATTCACTATCCTTTGAGAGAAGAAATTCCTCCTCACCTCTGCCTTAAATAGGTGACTCCTAATTTTGAGATTATGCATTCTCATCCCAGACTCTTCCACAATGTGACTCTGTCTTTCTGCATCTACCCTGTCTAGTCCCAAAATAATCTTGTTTGTTTAAATGAGGTCACCTCTCATTCTTCTGTAGTGCATCAAGTAGAGATCCAATCTACTCAATTTCTTCTTAAAAGACTGTTTCTTCATAGTTGATATCAGCCTAGCGAACCTTCTCTGGACTGTTTGAAATGTCAGTATATCTTTTCATTGACAAGGGTCCCAAAACTGTTCACATTATTCCAACTGTGTTCTGAGGACTCTGAGATTTAATTAGTTTAAACATCATTTGGTCGCAGTTAACTGTCAGGCATCATTAACTGGTGCATTTTCATTTGAAGCATATCTACCAAACAGTGTCCACTGACCAATCAACCAGCATTCTTCTGTCATACAGTAGAAATGTTGTCTTTGCTTTACTTTTGTGTTTCTTGTGAATTGCCTTGATGAGTGCAAGATGAAAAGCTTTGGCACAATGTGTCTTTTATCAATAAGATGGAAATGAATTTGTAGATCATTGTCGTACAAGCTCACAGTGGAGGTTGGGAGGAAATTGAAGACCAATGTCAGGACTCCAAGGTTGCATAGTTGGACTTTGCAATGTGGTTTTTCTTGGTTGGAGCTAGATAGTCAAGTTACTCCGATTATTAGAGAATGACAGAATCTGTCCCTCTTGCAGAAATTTACATCTAGCAAGTGCTGATGGTGTGAACATTTCCTTTAGTGTGGAGATGATTTGTCAGAACAATATAATGGTAGAATCTCAAGTGTAGAAATTTACATGATAGCAGAAGGTGTTGCAGTCTCTACGTTGTATGTCTCTTTTGGTATCTCCAACATGGCAGTATAGGGTACGAATCGAAAGAGAGTTTTTCAGAACTGCTAATTTAAAAATAATGGTTGGCTTCATAGGCAAAAGAGAAATTCTTTGGAGATGTACAGTTTACCTACAGAAAACATTCCTTTAAGTAAAATTTGATCTTTCCAAAACCCTGCACTTTTTAAGATTTTCTTTAAAACATATATTTCACCAAGTTTACACCTTTACCCTTTATAATATTGCCCCCTTATTTGGCTTTGGGCTCATTTCTTGCTTATACTCTTGTGAAACACCTTGGTATGTCTTTCAATGTTAAAATACTAATAAAAATAGTTAATTTTAAGCCATTGGCATCTTTTGTATTTGATTAGATTTAGCCTTTAATATGACTTGTTGTTACTCATTTTGAATGGAAATTTGCTTGTTTATTTTGCCCCATATTCCAGATTAAATTTCAATAACATTTTGTCTTGAGCCCAGCCATGACATGATTCACTGTTAAATTGTTTTACCTCTCTCTGCAATAGTGCAAAACATTTTATGCATTGAATTAATCTATATCCATAGCTATACAAAATACTGTATTATTTGTAAGGTTTAGTTATTGTTACGATTTAAACAATTAAAGCAAACATATATATATAAATGTATATATATATAGACTATTTTAGTTTGCTTACTGTAAATGTTTTAGTTCAGAACACCACTATGAATACTATAATTTTAAGTGTATTGTTTGACATTAAAATTATATTTTTGTGTCACTTATGTAGTGCTTTGCCTCTACAATTTAAACATTTATTTTGATGAGTGACTGTGCTAAAATGTTGAAGTCTGCAATGACAGAGTCACTGTGGCTCAACAGATGGCACATCCATCTCTGATTCAAAAAGCTATGGGCTCAAATCTTAGCTCAGAACTGATTACACAAACATAGGCTGATACTGCAGTGGTATATGCAAGGCCTGCTGCACTGTCAGGGGTACCTTCCATTGAGATATCTACCTTTTCAGATAGATACAGAAGATTTCAGTACTTATATGGAAGAAGGGTGGGAATGTACTTCCAAATGTCCTGGGCCGTACATATCCTTCAGCTGAAATAGATTTTTTGGTCACCATCAGACTGTTTTTTTATGGGAACTTGCTGTGTGCAAATTGGCTGCCTATATTAGAATGATGACTATTTTTCAAAAGTATTTATTTGCCTGTAAAATGCTTTTGAAAGCCTTGAAATTCACTTTACAAATGCAAGTCTTCCATTTCACATTCAGTTCGTGGTTTATATGTCAAGTAGTGCATTGGCTATCATTGTGACCAATTAATGCTTCTGCCAGAAAGAACTGGATCTGATCACGGGTGTGCTGGAGAAATGAAAAGTTATAATCTTTAAGCTATCAAGAGATAGATGACCATTTTAAGTCTCTCAACAGAATATTGAAATATCAGCTGGAGTGGGATATCAACCCCCAGGAGCTTCGGAATGGTGCCAATTGAACTAAGGCTGCTACCTGACAAGATCTGAAAGTGATATTCAAAATCATGCAGAATTTTGATGAGGCAAATAGCGAAAAGCTCTTCCTACCAGCCAGTGTGTCAATAACTAGATGTGGGATCATAAAAAAACATAGAGATTAGGGCGACTTTAGCATTAATGAGATTTGAGGAGCCATTTTGTGCCAACTTTTACTAATGGTGATCGACAGTCAGCTGGTTATGTATCCCAGAGTTGACCACAACTGATTTATATCTTAATCTCTTTAGTTAAAAGGCCAGCAGCTGATTTGGAGCGTGACTGAAAGTAATATTTATTATTGAGTTTCAAGCAGTTATTGAGTTTTCTTTTATTTGTTGTTTGCTTATTCCTGAAGGCTTTTACATACTTTTGCCTGGCAAACTTAAATTTAAATAATATTAAAGTTCCTCTCCGAGCCACAAATCATCCTGACTTAGTCGTACATCACTGTTGCTTCACTGTTAAAATCATGGAACTCCTTTCCTAACAGCACTGTTGGTGTTTGTACACTGAATGGACAACAGCAGTTCAACAAGGCAGATCACCACCAACTTCTCAAAGGCAATTAGGGATGGGCAATAAATGCTGACCCAGCCAGCGATACTGAAATCCTCTGAATGAATATAAAATTTCTCATGTTCCACGAAAATTTCTCGTGTTCATATCCATAACACAAATTTCTTGCTCCCAGTGCTGATATTTTCAAATGAACTCCAAAATCCATAGACTTTAGAGGGAGGAAGCTTATTTAACTATAACCCCGTTGTGAGAAGCTGTGCTTTCTGATTACCCAACTCAATCTGAATTTCCAATCTCCACATTTGAGGTTTTGCTTCCTTGCTCTAACTATCCCCACCAGAGGTCATTTTTTTCACAGTATCTATCATATTGCATCTTTACATCCTTTTCAACAACTGATTTTAATCATCCTTCAACCATCTAAACTCAAAAACTTTATAACCCAATATCGCTGAATGACTTGAGCATAATGGGTGGCCATTCTGCTAGTCGTCTTCATGCTGGCTCTCAACAGGAGACATTTACCTTATTCCGTTTTATGGTCTTCTCTCTGCAGCCCTGAGAATTCTTGCTTTTCAGACAATAATCTAATTTCCTCTTAAATGCCTCAATTGAATCTGCCTCCATCATATAATCAGGCAGAGTGTTCCAGATTCTAACCCCTCACTGAGTAAAAGTTATTCTTTTTATCGTGCTTATTTTGTCACTTCCCTTAAATCTATGTCCTGGGTCTGAATCCTTCCACAAAGGAAACAATTTTCCTCTAGCTCCTATGTTTTGGAACATGGTTTTAAACATCTCTGTAAAATCTCATCTTCGTTTCTTCTTCCCCGAAGAACAGTCCCAAACTCTCCAATCTATCTATATGACTGAAGTTCTTATCATTTATTCCTTTAAAGCCCATTGTCATTTGGTGCCCAGGTTAGCTTTTGAATCTACACTTTTGTCTTTGTCTTCCAAGCATGTTTTTTCCCCGTGACCCACACTTGGCTTGACACAGTTGTTCTGGTTGTCTCAATCACAGTGTTACAGCACCACCATAGGTTCCAGATGAGAACTACAGACAAAGTTTACAAATGTGAATGAAAAAAGGAATCCCTAGATTATTCAGTGCAAGTGGGCATAAGTGGGTATATCACCAAGTTTGTTAACTAGCAGCTTCTTAACTATAAGGTGATGCTTTTCAAGGAGATCAATAGCACAAGGTTGCTGGACAATAATCAACATTCAGCATGCTAGACTGCAGAAATACTTCCTCAAAGATAAGAAAAGTAAAACAGCGAAACGTCAAGTTTTCCTGCTCCTATGATGCTGCTTGGCCTGCTGTGTTCATCCAGCCCCATGCTTGTTATCTCGGATTCTCCAGCATCTGCAGTACCTTTTATCTCTGATACAACTTCAATTAAGTGCCTGCTTCCTTCTTTTAATACCGAAAAACTTGTAAAGTTATGCCACGTCTTTGCTATTATGACATTTGCTTTGTTCAAATTATTCCAAAAATAAAATCTTTCAACTGGGCAAAAACTTCACATTTGTCCTAATTTTATCAAACAGCAGTTATTTACAATGATTAAGCTGTTCCCATTTTCATCTCTTTGAGACCCATCTTGTCTTTCTTCAACCAAATAAAACATAAATTTCTGGAGAAACTGAGCAGGTCTGGCAACATCTGTAGAGAGAAAACAGAGGTAATGTTTCAAAGCCTTCAGAATTGATCAGCAGACTTGAAATGTTAACAGTTCCACTTCATCCTCCGGCTCATTCACCATGCTGACAAGAAACTTTCTTTTCCTTTCAGACGTCAAGACACTCAAGATGAAACAACTCAAAGATACCCATGGTCCTCTGGAACCTTCCTCATCTCTCCTTCCCTTTGACTCCATCCCCTCCTGCAACTCCACCTCCTGTCGGATATTCACTATCCCTCCTAACCTTCCGCTCTCTGATGCTGATCATTCTGTACTCAGCAAATGTCTCAAGTTTACCCCTGTACATCCCCACCTTAACAAATTTCGGGCCCGATGTGATGTCGAACTTGTCTTCCGCCGTCTTCGCCTCCATGCCCATCCTCTCCCCATCCCACAGACTTCTTCGCCCAGTTCCAAAACTCTCACTCCACCTGGATTCCTCCATCTGGTCTTTTACCTGCACTTGATCTGTTTATTGAGAACTGTCAATGTGATATTGGTCATGTCAATTTCTCTACCAAGCCCCTGCCCAGTCAATCCAACCTATCTCCCTCTGAACTGCCTGCACTCCACCCGCTTAGATCTAACCCTGACTTTGTTATTAAGCCTGCCGATAAGGGTGGAGCTATGGTAGTCTGGCGTACTGACCTCTACTTTGCAGAGGCTGAGCGCCAGCTCTCAGATACCTCCTCCTACCTTCCCCTGGACTATGACACCACCGCGGCACATTAACTATGGTCACTAACCTCATTTCATTCGATGATCTCCCTCACTCCCACCCCCTACAGCCTCCAAGCTGATAGACCCCCAGCCGTACACAGCTTGCTTCAACCTCCTTCCAAAAATCCACAAACAGAACTGTCCGGGCAGACCAATTGTTTCAGCCTGCTCCTGCCCCACAGAACACATCCCTTCCTACCTTGACTCAATCTTTTCTCCCCGGCCTAGTCCCGGTCCACGTACATCCGTGATAACTCTGACGCTTTATGCCAATTTCGGAATTTCCATTTTGCAGGCTCCAGCCATCTCCACTTTACTATGGATGTGCAATCCCTTTACACATCGTTTCCCCACCAGGTTGGTCTCAGAGCTCTCTGCTTCTTCTGCAGCAAAGGGCTGAACCATCTCCATCCACCTACCACTCTCCCCTGCTTTGCCGAGCTCGTCCTCACCCTCGACAACTTGTCTTTTAACTCCTCTAAATTTCTTCAGGTCAGAGGGGGGCCATGGGTACCCACATGGGCCCTAGTTATGCCTGTATCTTCATGGGATACATGTAACATTCTTTGTTCCAGTCCTATTCTGGCCCCCATGCACAACTCTTTCTCTGATATGTCAATGATATCATCCGTGCTGCTTCCCTCTCTTGTCTGGAATTGGAAAAGTTCATTAATTTCATTTCCAGTTTCCACCCAGCCCTTACTATCACCCAGTCTACCTCTGACTCTGCCCTTCCCTTCCTTGACATTTCTGCTTCCATTTCTGGGGATAGACTGGCCACTAATATCCGCTATAAACTCACCAACTCCCAAAGCTATCCGGACTACACGTCCTTGCACCCTGCTTCTTGTAAAGACTCCATCTCATTCTCTCAGTTCCTCCGTCTCCGTTGCATATGCTCTGACAAGGCCAACTTCGACAAGGAGGCCTCCAAAATGTCCATCTTCTTTCTCAGCCAAGGATTCCCCAGTACTGTTGTCGACAGGGCCCTGAACTGGGTCTGACCCATGTCCTGCACAGCTCAACCGCTCTCTTTCCTCCCACAATAGCAATAGTGTTCCCCTTGTCCTTACCCACCATCCCACCAGCATCCACATCCAGAAGATCATCAGCTGCCATTTCTGCCACCTCCAGTGAGATGCCATCACCAGACACATATTTCTCTCCCCTCCCTTGTCTGCCTTCCACAGGGACTGTTCCCTCTGGGATACCCTGGTCCACTCTTCCTTTACTCCCAACAACCCCTCAACCCCTACTCCCCAAACAGTCCCACAGCACCTTCCCCTGTAACTGGTGA
Organism: Ginglymostoma cirratum; assembly: GCA_024137785.1. Taxonomy (NCBI): domain Eukaryota; kingdom Metazoa; phylum Chordata; class Chondrichthyes; order Orectolobiformes; family Ginglymostomatidae; genus Ginglymostoma; species Ginglymostoma cirratum. Next base: position 33,789,532 of record JAHRHZ010000218.1, on the reverse strand, counting down.
AGGTGTAACACCTACCCATTTACCTCCTCCCTCTCCACTATCCAAATGACCAAACATCCGTCCAGGTGAAGCAACACTTCACCTGCACTTCCCAGAAACAGGTCTACTGCATTCTCTGCTTACAATGTGGTCTCTTCTACATTGGGAAAATGAAGCATAGACTGAGTGACCACTTCGCAGAATATACATTCTGTTCGCAAAAAAGACCTTGAGCTTCCAATCGCCTGCCACTTTAACACCCCACCCTATTCCCTGGCCAACATCTCTGTCTCTGGCTTTCGGCAGTGCTCCAGCGAAGCTCAGTGCAAGCTGAAGGAGCAACACCTCATTTTTCAGTTGGGGACCCGGCAGCCCTCTGGACTCAACATTTTAGGGCCTGAACTCTCCTAGACCCCTACCCAACCCTATACCAGGCCTTGTTATCACACAGTTTGCCATTACAGACTACCTATTGTTAGCCACTAACATACTACATTAACAGCTATTCAGTTTCCCAGCCAAATTGTTATCCATTCCTTTGTCTATCCAACTGTCTTCTCTCTCTTTGGGCCCTATCCCCACCTATCATTTACTCCTTACCCCTCCCCACACCCTATCTTCTGCATGTAAACCGACATTATCCATGCTACCATCAGTTCTGAGATAGGGCCACCAGACCCAAATCATTAACTCTGATTTTTCTTCACAGATGCTGCCAGACCCGCTGAGCTTTTCCAGCAACTTCTGGTTTTGTTTTTGAAATGTTAACTCTGTTTACACTCTACATGTTTGCCAGGCCTGCTGAGTTTCTCCAACTGTTTCTATTTCTGTTTTTGTTTCAGATTTTCAGCATCTGCTGTTCTTTGTTTATTTTGTATTTCTTTACTTGTCACAATACAATCTCATTTTGCCTTCCACCTGTTTTGTCATTTAATCTCTCCTATTTTCCACCCTATCACATAACTTGTCTTTTGTCCTTTCGTCATCTCGCTCTTTCCCTGCCTACGTACTTGCTTCCAATCTGTTCACCTTTAACTTTTTCCAGCTCTGATGAAAAGTTGCCAATCTGAAATACTAAATCTGTTTCTTTTTCCTCAGAATTGCTAAGTCTTTGCGGCATTTTAAGTTTTTATTTCAGTTTAGTAAAGTTTTCCACACTAGGTCAAGTCTTTTCTTCCTGCCTGTTCTATAAGGTAACTATTTTGGTTATAAGTCATCATTGACCACCTCTGAACGATTGTTGTAAAGATATGATAATGGGTAAGGGTTAGCATTAGGTTTGGGAAGATTTTGCAGTTTCGTACCAGGAAGTGGTTTGCCAATTCTTGGTGATGATATTGCGTCTTGCCCAATATTTAGCCCTCAACCAGAATCACTGAGAAAGATTATCTGTTCATGATCATATTGCTGTTTATGGGATCCTACTGTATGCACACTGGTTGCAGCATTTCCCACAATTTAGACACTTAATCAATGAATTATTGGCTGAGAAATACTGCAAAGTATTTTATGGTTGTGAAGGGTGCTACATAAATGCAAGCTATGTCGTTTATACTTGCCACTTCAGAATGGAAACAACAATGGTGCAAATAATCTTTAAACTTTGCCTACACAAGAAGGTATTTAACTTTTAAGGCTGAGTAAAGTAGCACACTCTTCAATCCAAATAATGTTTGAACATTTGATTAACCTTGAGGACTGTGCAATAATTGAAGATAAATCTCCATGTTACTGTTGTGAGGAAAATCGAGGAGAAACCAAAAGGACAATGACATAGATTGTGTTTTCTCCCTCACTTCATTTGAACACTTTATTGGTTTTTAGAACGTTGGAGTGGGGAATAAAAGGGAGTTCCAACAACAGTCAATGTCAACACAATGAAGTCTAACAATACAGTCAAAGAGTTGACTAGTTAGCCATTGGAAGGCATGGCATGTGAATGCTGGGCAAATGGTGCGGCCGAGGAACCTCATATGGTAAACCCCTAATCAACAACCACACTATACAACTACAACATATTTCTGCAAAGTTCTCAGGACCAGGTAGTCACAATTGTAGTACACCTCGTTTCCAAGGCAACTGTCAACCCTAAATTTGCAAAAGTGCAGAGTATGCCAAAAATGTTGCATCGCTTTTTTAGTGGTCAACTTGCATAAGCATTGCTCTGTACATCATTGACCAGAAATTGAACTGGAACAATGATGTGAATACTGCAGTTAGTGGAGCAGGTCAGGAGAATTCTGCAGCAAGGAATTCACCTCAGACTCTCCGGTACCTTAATATTCCAGGGTATCCATCAGCTGAGATAAAACAGGGCCGGCTGGGGTTGTAAAAGAAGAAGCGGTGTTGCAGTATCGATGAAGGAGTCAATTACAGCAGTAAGGAGGGATGTTTTCTTATGATGTTCCTCAAATGAGGGCATATGGGTAGAACCCAAAATTGAAAGGGGACAAGCACTTTGCTGAGGGTGTACTTGACACCCCCAAACAGTCAGGGAGAGATAGAAAGACAGATATATCAACAACTCTCAGAGAGATGTTTAATATCTGGGGGAACATGATGGCCTCATGGTGTTACTGTTGGACTGTTAAGCCAGAAAACGAATGCCCTGGCTTCCAGGTTTGAAAATCCTGCCACGTCAGATGGTGGAATTTAAATTCTGTAGTAATGTAGTTGACGCTGTCTAAATGGACCTCAGCTCAGATTTTGACAAAGTTGTGCATGGTAGGCTGGTTAAGAAGCTAAGTGCCTATGGGATCCATGGCAATTTGGTAAACTGGATCCAAAATTGGCAAAGTGGCATGAAGCAGCAGGTGTGGGTTCAGGCATGTTTTGGTGACTGGGAGCCTGTGTTTGGTGCTATGCCACTAGATTTGTCTCCCTTGTTGTTTGCAGTGTAAATGAATGATCTAGACACAAATGTAGGAGATATAATCAGTAATTTTGCGATGACAAGGAGTTTGGTGGTATGATAAATAGTAAGGAGGAAAGCCTTAGACTACAGGACAGTATAGACAGGCTGGTCAGATGGGCTAAACAGTGGCAAATGGAATTTAATCCTGAAAAGTGTAGGGTAATGCATTTTGGGAGGACTAATAAGGTAAGGGAGTACACATTGAATAGTAGGACTTTAGTAAGTACAGAGGATCAGAAGTACCTTGATATGTATGTCATTGATTATTGGAAGCAGCAGGACAGACAGATAAGGTGGTTAGGAAGGCATATGGGATACATAGAAAACAGAGTGTGGAGCTGGAGGAACACATTAGGCCAGGCAGCACCAGAGGAACAGGAAAGTTGACGTTTCGGGTCGGGACCCTTCTTCTCCATATGGGATACATGTCTTTATTAGTCAATGCATTGAATACAAGAGCAAGAGAGGCTGCAGAGGAGATTCACCAAGGTATTGCCTGGACTGGAATGATTCAGCTATGAAGAGAGACTAGATAGACTGGGCTTGTTTTCATTAGTGCGGGGGGATATACGGATATGATTGAGATGTTCAAGGTTTTCAGGGGCAAAGAAAGGGATTAGAGGGAGAAATAGCTCAAGGACTGGGGGTCCAGTTTTAAGGGAAGGAGAAAGAGGTTTAGAGGGAATTTAAGGAAAAGTTTTTTCACCCAGAGGATGCTGGGTATCTGAACTTGTTGCTTCTCAGGGTGGTTTTAGCATCAAGATTTTTAAGAGTTATTGAGATGGATGCTTGAAACACCATAGAATACAAGAGCTGGATAATGAGATCATAGAAGATAGATGCTTGATGACTAGTATGGACATGATGGGCCAAATGGCTTCTTCCAGTCCTGTAGAAGTTCAATGACTCTAATGACTCCATTATCTATAAGGCACAATCAGGAATGTGATGGAAAACTCTGCAGTTCCTTGGATGAGTGCAGTTTCAACCAAACTCAAGAAGCTCAACACCATCCTGGACAAAGTAATCACTTGACCACCATCGCATCTAAAAAAATCAGCATTCACTCCTTCCGCTACTAGTGCACCATGACTTAGTCTACAAAATGCATTTCAGCAACTTAACTGAACTCCTTTAAGAGCACTTTCAAACCCTGTGCCCTCTATCACCAAAATGGATAACGGCAGCAGATACTTGGGACCATTAGCACCAGTTAACTTCCTCTTTGAGCTTTCCACAGCATCATTACTTGGATCTATATTGCCATTCCTTCATTGTCACTGGGTCCTGAAACTCCCTTGCTAACACCTCTGTTGGCGTCCCTACACCACAAAGGTGGCAATGGTTCAAGAAGGCAGCTCATCACCACTTTCTCCAGTGTAATTAGAGATGAGGAATAAACACTGATCCTACCAGTAATACCCATGTCCTGTATTTGAGTAATAATAAAGACAAACACATGGCAGTATAACCTCTTGCCCTATCATAATATTTTTATTGGCAAGAATGTATGCTAAGGGTGAAAGTTACTAGAGTGTCAGAAGTACATACACCGTTGTCTCATTAGAGGGACATGATTGGTGGTGAATTTAACCTGAGAGTCAGAGGTAAGACTGAGAAGATGGGCCTTTGTGGTGACCTGAGCTGGTCTAGGAACTTAAGCTGTGCTATTGGTATCATTCTGCATCGCACACCAACCAGGGACACACTGACATACAGCAGTTTGGAGTAATGCACCAGGTACTGTACAGGCTCCTGTGTTTCAAAGAAGAGTCATACTGAACTCAAAATGTTAACTCCGTTTCTTTCGCCACACATGCTGCCAGATTTGCTGAGTTTCTTCCAGCAGTTTCTGTTTTTATCTCAGGTTTACAGCACCTGGATTATTTTGCTGTTATTGTTTAAAATAAGAACTCATTCATGAGATGCTGGTGTTGTTGGCTGAGCCAGCATTTATTACCCTCTTGTGGCGCAGTGGTAGTGTCCCTACCCCTAGACTAGGAAGACTGTATTCAAGTCCCACCTGTTCCAGAGGAGTGCAGTAACATCTTTGAACAGGTTGATTAATGAAATAGTTTATTTCCCATCTCTAATTGGGTTCTTCTCAGTTAAGAGTCTACCACATTGTTATAGATCTGGAGTCACATGAAGACCAGACCAAGTAGAGTCAGACAGATTGCCCTCTCCCTGAAGGGGATTGGTGACCCATTTGTTATGACAAGAACCACCTTTAGGCCAGTTTTTTAATTCCAGGTTTTTTTAATCAAAATTCAGATTTCACCATCTTCCATGGAGGGATTTGAATCAATGTTATCCAAACATTAGTCTGTGCCGCTAGGTTAGTAGCCCAGACACAATACCAATTCATCAGCTTTATTACAGTTGACAGTATCGTGTAGCGTATGGGCAGGTTTGCTGAAAATAAAATGTGGCTGGATGCGGTCATGTAAGATTTATGACATCATGACAGCCCCTGAAACTTGTCTGCACACTCCGAACTTCAGTACCTACCAGAAAGTGCTGAACCTCTTCAAGATCAGGTTCAAAGGGCCAAATTGCTTATTCCTGCTCCTAATTCTAATGACTTTAGTTCTTAATCCTGATTGCATTGCTTTTGACTGTGAATAAACAGCTTGCATTTGGGATCATGTGGTACTGTGCGAGTGTCCCTATCTCTGAACTAGGATGCTTGCATTCACACCCTACCTACTTCATCTCAGGTTAGAAAATATAAATAGCCTGCTTTCACCACCACTCCCAACCCCAACATCTTTATAAACAAAAAGTTTTTAAGAAATTAAAGAACCCAATTCTTTAAAACACTCCTGTGACATTGTTCTGTTGTGTTGGTTGCAGTGGTGCATCAGAGGTCAGTTGGCTGGATGGTTGGTTTGTGAAGCATTGTGATTCTAACAGCATGGGGTTGATTCCCATCACTGGCTGAGGTTACCATGAAGGACTCTCCTTTTCAATCTCTCCCCTCGCCTGAGGTTTGGTCACCCTCAGGTTAAACCACCACCAGTCGTCTCTCTCCAATGAGACAGCATCTTTATGGTCTGGTAAGACTATGTTGACACAAAAATAAGTGCACTGTAGATTAACTGTTATATTTCCCTCAGCAACCTGCTCAGAGATGTTAAGACACATTACTGGAGTAGGTGGGAATTGAATCTAGCCCTCCTGGCTCTGAGGTGGGGACATACCATCGCACCACAACAGCTTATTTTTACAGCTTAGAATTTAATTCCAATACAGTCCTGGAGGGTAACTGACCTTGTCCTGCTCAGCTATCTTTGATTGGTTTAAAACAATGAATAAAAGACCACACAGGAAAAAGAAACTTTTTTTTTTATTAGACAAATAACACACAGAAAGCTTCGCCACTTGCAATGGAGCATCACCCCCCCATTCCCCTCCCACCCCGAAAAAAGTGTTCTTTATATGCGACACTTACATCAAAATAAGCCTATAAATATTGTTTATGGTTAACTATATTCTAACCCAGTAAATTATTGTAATCCAGCTTGTCTTTATAATATTGCATCCAAATGAAAATCAATAACGAGACTTTTGATATGAAACTTGAGTGTTACAAGGTTTAGACAAGTCGGGCATGCTTCCACTAACTTGCCCTCAGTCTCTATAAACTGTCTCCTGTTGTAAAAATGGAGTGTTGTCTGACTCTGTAGACATTGTATTTGTACAAACTAGAAACCTAACTATAATCAGACGCTACTTCAGAACAGGTAAAAGAGAAGAATTAGCTTCAAAATATATAACTTCTATATGTGAGTCCATTTGTGTTGTCCAAGAGGATTCAGAGGAAACAGCCATGAGCCATATATATGTTGCTCTCAGTTCATTAATGAGTCCGAGTTAAATCACACCTAATGTTGATACCAAACACAGAAAAAAGTAGCTGCTTTCTACCTACCACATTTTCAATTTTTTTTGTTTTAACAAAAATATTCTTTGAATAAAGATCAGGAAATCTTTCTCACCAGTCCTTTAGTTTCTTGACAGAATTAACAGTATAGTGAAAGGCTGTGAAAGGTAGAGCCCACATCTTCAGTCATTTGCTACTGCACGTTCATCGTCTCCCATGAAGGTGCACGTTTTGTTGCAAAATAAATTGAAGCTATAATTTGACTACCGCTTGACTAACTACCCTACTGTTTAAAGCTGCAACTTAGAAAGACAGAGACGGAGAGAGAGAGAGAGAGAGAGAATAGCTTCTGAGGGTCATTGTACTTATCTTCCAATGTCAGCATGAAGCAGCTAAATTGACCAATCTCCCTATAAAGTTGTGCAAATCTTTTAATCTACACCGTTTCACTAGCATTTAGAGAGTGATGCATGATGTTGTCCTATCTGTTCAGTGAATATCTAGCTACACTATGGCCTCATTGGTTTGTTAAAGAGTTTTGTGTGAGAAATACATTACCTTTTATCGAAAATAGTTGATTTTAAAGATCTGGCAAAGCTATATATCTTTCCATGTGACACAAAAGTCTTCAATTATTTCAGGGACTGTGGTTCTGTTGGATCAGTTGACAATAGACAACACATTTCTCCAGTTTGATTTATTCACTGTCGGTAAAGTCAAGGCCATATCCGATTGGAGCACTGAAAGGAGAATTGGATCAATGCCTGAAGGAGCCACACATTGCCACGCTAGAGGGCAACACAGCAGGGCAATGGAATCAACTGGATAGAGCTTTCAAAGAGCTGGCCCTTCCTGTGGTGTTACCATTGCATGATTGTTACAAGTTCAATTTACAATGGCCATATATTTAATGGAATCAAAGCAGTTAAAATTTCAGCTGGATTTTATTTTTGCTAAATTTTTGGGTGTTCTATTAGCTGTCAGCCTCAACACGATTATCATGACTTTTTAGAAATTTAAATCCAACTTCATACAATATTTAAATGGGATCTGCAATTAAGATGCTGAAACATAACTCTATGTTTTGGTGGTTCCCTCAAAAGATGCACAAGCAGTCTGAAGGTTTAATGTTTGTTACTGACTGTCTACGAACATCCTAAAAATGGCCTAAAAACTCAAGAGATCCAATTTCTTCCAGCAGCAAGGACACAGATTCATCCAGTAAAAGTGAACTCCAGGCATTCATATTCCACAGTATTGAGGTGACTAACACCTTGGAATCAATCATTGCCAGGGTGTGCCAGGACTGGCCTTGTAGGAACTACTGCAGATTTAATGTCGACTGTACATCAGAAAACACTTGCAGAGGATGCAACCTTCCAAAGCTTGCAACCTTTGTTGGCAAAAAAAAAATGCAGGGACCACACAGTATTTAAGTTTTTGTTTTGCAACATGATGCCAGAAATATTTCTACAATCACACGGATGGCTTTATATATACGTGGCCTTATAAAATATAGCATTCCTGAACTTGTGGCCTGAATGTTCTTTACTTTTACTAGCAGGACTGTGCCTTTGGTCCAACATAAAGTAATAGGTGAAACGGTCAGCAGCAAAAGCGTTGAAGTCCAATGCAGCAGAAATAAACATAGGTTGCGGCAAACAGGCTGGAGTTGTTGCGATTATATTTGGAAAAAAGAAAAGCCGAAACTAAGATCCTGGCCCCCACCCTTCCCCCTTTTCTTTAAAAAAAAACACAAAGAAAGTTACGTCCAGGTTAGAACTACCATGAAATCTATCGTCTCACAAACTGAGTCCCGACTGGAAAAAAAAACCTTAAGGTGAGCCATTCATATGGAGGTGCCCCGGTCAGGATCATTGTTGAGGCTGTATGCAGCTGAGGGGGTTGGCTGATATGGGATAGAGGACATGGTTTTGATGGGACTTCGGAAGAAGCCTCCGTTTGGTGCCCTGCTCCGGAAGGGCCCAGTTCGATGGTCAGGCATAGGCCCGAATGAAAAGCCTGAGGCGGCTTTGGCGGACAGGCTGCGGCTTATAGTCTGGATTTGCTCCGGTATGAAGGTGGTCGTGGTGATGTGAGTGTTCCTGAAGTCACTGATCTGCTCGAGACCTTGCCGCGTTGGGATGTTGTCCACCTCCAGGGGCGTCAGGTCTATGGACGAGGTGGAAAACTGCTTGTGGGGGCTGTCGTCGTCCGTACAGAGGCTGTTCACTCGCCTGTGCAGATGCTCCAGGTCAATCTCCTTATCCTCCTGTCAAAGGGAGGAAACAGAAAGAGATGTTGAGAGAGTCAAACCATGCAGCGGGCCCAGGATGGAGGCAGCCCAACCTACAAATTCCGGCTCAGGCCCAATTTCAACCATGTGGGTGGGCAACGTTTGATTTTAGAGGAACCTCTTTGTCAATATAATGCAGGACAGTAACACCCAGTGTGTGTGGAGTGTGTCTGTCCTCAGAACTGGCATCTTCGTCGCATTTCTGCTGAATGTTAGATAGTGATAGGACTTCCATGCGATCTTACTGTTCATGCAAACCCTCAAAGTGCTGGCTGCCTTTCAGATCAGAGCATATGGCAACAGTAAACATCAACTGCTGCATGAACTCACCATGTCTCCTCCGACAGCACCTCTCAAACCTACGACCTCTACCATCTGGAAGAACAAAGGTAACAGGTGCAAGGGGAGCACCATCACCAGCAAGTTTCCTCCAGGTCACACATTATCCTGATTTGGAAATTCATCGCCATTCCTTCACTGTCCCTCACAACTCTGCGAGCAAACTTACATCTCAAGGCCTGCAGTGGTTCAAGAAAGCACTTGCCACCAACCTCTCCAAAGATGGATGGCCAAGAACTGCTGGACCATCCAGCAAACCCCACATCCCATGAATGATTTGAAAAAAAAACCTTTCAAATGATGGAGAGACATGGTAGATGCATTTAGAATGAAATATTTCTTTTCTCTGCACTTATTAAAAGTGTATGAGGTAGAAGGTGGCTGAAGCAGGAATATTCCCCCACCCCATGATACTCCAACTCTGACTTTCAGCTCTTTGGTATAATTCGGTGGGCAGCTTTGAATGTGTTGATCAATAAGTGTGTCCACATGTCATGAATGAATAAAGAGAAAGATCACATGGGGGTTGATGCTCGGAATGATTTTTGTTGCCACATATTGCTTTACACCCCATAAAAATTTAATTTGTGAAATGATCTTTGATCTTATACATGCATGCTCTTTTCGGAGCTAGAAGAATTGATGCAAGAAAACACAACACTCAATTTATGCATAGCAAGGTCCTACAAACACCAATGTGATAATAATCAGATAATGTGTTATCATCATGTTGTTTGAAGGATAAATATTGGTGAGAACACCAGGGATAAATCTCCTGCATTGTTCCAGTTCTCAATCACAATGGGGTCCTGTACCTTCAGATGAGACAGTAGATTCTAACTGTCAGCTTCAATTCACAGAATCATTATGTGCAGACCATTCAGCCCATCATGCCTGAACCATTTCTATTACTTAGTGCCAATCTCTTGCATTTTCTTCATATCTCTGCACACTATTTCTAGCCAAATAATCACTCAATGCCCCTCTGGAATACCTTAATTGAAAATCTAGATTTTACCATTTGCTGTGATGGGAATTGAAACTATGTTCCTACAGCATTAGCCTGAAGTCCTGAATGACAGGTCTAGTGAGAGTACCATTATCTAGGTTTTAAGGGCTGTAGGTTTGAACTGTATAATCAATGGAGCCTTGATGAATTGCTGCAGTGTATCTTGTGCATGGTACTCACTGTTGCCATTGGTGGTGGAGGGAGTGAATGCATAAAGTTGCAGATGGGCCAATCAAATGGACTGCTATGTCTCAGACAGTGTAAAGTTTATTGAGTGTTGTTGGAACTGCATTCATGAAAGAAAGTGGGGAGCATTTTCATCACACTCCTGACTTGTGCCTTGCAGATGGGGATTTAGGAGATGAATTAGAAGAATTAGAACAAGAAGGGGAGAGATAGATAAACTCTACTTTTGTAATATCTTTTAATATATTCAATAATTCAAAATGATGCTGGAGCATGGCAGCACTTAACACTTTTCACAGTTTTTGTTTAAATACATGTGACAATAAATCATTCAATTCACTTCAATGAATTACTCACTCAGAATTTCCAGTCTTTAACCTGCTCTGTTAGCCAGAGTATTTATACGGCTGGGTTCAGTTCAGTTCTTATTCAATGGTATCTGTCAGGAATATCCACTGTGAGAGATTCAGTGGATGGTTATGGCCCTGAATATCGTTGAGAGGTGGTTAGAATCTCTCTGGTTGGAGATGATTATTTCTGGGCCACTTCTAATTTTAACTGCCACTTATCAGTGAAAGCTATCCTGTGAAGGTGAGTTTCATAAAACTGACTTGTATACCTTTGACTTGAAATGGTGAAGCTGATCAAGATTAGAATTTTAATGGATGCAAATGGGATCGACAGGAAGAAGCTTAATTCGAACGAGACAGACCAGGAGTGAAATCAAGGATCGTATTTCCACACAAAGGGGAGTAGAAAGCTAAAAATCCTTCCCCTATGGATGTGGGTGCGTACAGGATCAACTGCTATTTTTAAAACTGAAACCGATCAGTCTTACTTGTTGAAGGTATACGGGCCGAAGGCTAGTAGGCAGTTTGGTTAGCAGCTCACCACTGCCCTTATGAGGGCAATTAGGGTTGGGCAACAAATGTTAGTGACAAACACATCACATCAAAGAAAGCAAATATTGAGTTCAGGAATAGACCAGTCATGGGCTGATAAATCATAGAATCCCTATCGTGTGGAAGCAGGCCATTCGCCTCAAGTAGTCCACACTGACCCTCTGAGGAGTATCTCACCCACTCCTGACACCCTCCTTCCCTATCTCTGTAACCCTGCATTCTTCATGGCTAATCTACCTAGACTACACATCTTTGGAATGTGGGAGGAAACCACAGCAGTAGAACAACCCCACACAGTCACAGGGGGAATCTGCAAACTCCACACGGACAGTCGCCCAACGGTGGAATCAAATCCAGGTCCCTGACACTGTGAGGCAAGTGCTAACCTCTTGGCCACCATGCCAATGGATGGTATAACAAGCATAAAGGGGTGAATGGCCACCTCCTATTACTCTGATGGAAGTACTGTAGGAGAGAAAATACTCTTGCCCCATCCTTGACCTATGTTGTCTTTGAACATGCAGCCCGTAGAATAAGGAAACAAAAAAGGGGTAGGATTTATATTCTCTACCAGCACTTTGCTGACCTCACAGAGAAGGTATGTTTCATGTAATGTTATGGTTTCTACATTTATCCTTCACTGTCTACATTTATCCAGTGAAAAGTGAGTAGTTTGATTTCTCGAGCTCTTACCTGCTAAATGAGTTGTGTGAGCGGTTACTTTCAGTCATGCGAGACTTCTCAATCCATCCAATTGAATTGTATTGGAAGAGGTCACAACTGCTTGAAAGGGTCAAAAATGATGTCTGATCCCATTTTACAGGTTGTTATATATGTCAAGTTAACAAAAGTGGAGCCTCTCGCAAGTGAATTTATGTTGCCAACAAATTATTTGGATTAACGTTTGAATGTACATTTTGTAATGAATGTCTTAAACATGAAATTAGAACTTTCCGATTATATGAAAATCATATGCTAATGAATTGTATTGAGTGGCTGGATACAGTCATCACTCTACAGTCCCATACTATTTTATGTTCTACTTAAATTTAAACCAGGATAATTTTGACTATTAACACCTTATTGTTAAACCCTGTTAAACCTTATTTTAGTAAAGACTGGTGTTTCATGAAATTGACTTATCACAGCTCTGAACTAAATGTACCTAATTTAAAGAAAATACATTGACACATCATCTTTCACAGCTTCTGGTCATCCCAATGCACTCTACAGCCGAAGAAATACTTTTAGTGCATTTATTGCTGTAATGTAGGATATGTAGCAGCCAATTTACACATAGTAAGCTCCTACAAACTGATTTGTGCTAATGATCAGAGAATCTGTTGGTTGCAGGATAAATATTGTCTACAACACAAAGATAATTCCCACGTTCATTTTTGGAAAAAATATTGCCTAGGATTTATGCCTAGCTGAGAGGGCAGTTAGGGAATTGTGCTGACTGATCATCTACAAGACAGCACCTTGACGATGCAGCACTCTCTCAGTTCTGCACTGGGGATTTAAGTTTGAATTTTGTGCTCAAATTCTGAAGTTAGATATAAACTACAGCCTCCTACCTCAGAGATTAACATGCTACCCACTACACATTAGCTGAGACACCTGAACAGATGGCAAAATGGATCTTGGTATATAATGCAAAACATATACCAGCAAGACAGCATTACCTCTTATTCACATCCCAAATCTTCCGGGCAAATCAAAAACCACTGAATGAAATTTGGGTTTTGTCTGAGATGGGCTGAGGATTCACTTTCGTCTGCTCTGCACTCGCACTAAAGATGCATTTAAATATATTTTTCCGTTGTTGATGAAGGAACCACATTCGTAATTGTTTGACACCATTCAGGTGATAGACTACATTTACATGGCTGCCGCTGTGGTCTCGCAGGTTAATGAGCAACAAAGTGAATTATGAATTAATCTGTTTTCCTGACGTTGGTTGAGATATCAGCACAATCTTTTATCGAGCATATAAACTGCTTCAATGTAGCGATTCAGCTGAAAGGTTGTGTTTTGACAATGCAGCATTCCTTCAGGACTTGATCTGTACAGGTTCCTGCTGGAATGTAATGTGAACCAGTGATTCCAAGTGTGTTACCAAATGGTGAAGACAGAGGTAATGAATGAACAAGAACCAAATCATACCAAATGTGCTGAGTTTTACCCGGTCTTTAAACATTCACTATGACGACTGATTACTGAATGACTTAGTTTCTTCTTTTCCCCACCCCCTCTTTCTGGTCTCCTCTCAGCATCTTCTCTCTTGATTCACCTCTAAGCTGAACACCATCCTGGCTTTTGGAGATATGTCCTTCAACAACACTGTGTCAAATCCCAGAACTTCATAACTTTTTTGTCATACATTCATAAGATGCTCGCATTGAATATACTTAACGACCCAATGGCTATGACATTCTGTGGTGAAGAACTTCACAGATTCACTACCCTCTGAGAGAAGAAATTCCTTCTCACCTTTGTCTTAAATGTACAATCCTTTATTCTAAGATTACTCCCTCTAGTGTTAGGCTGTCTCACATGGGGAAATAACCTACCCTGCATCTACCCTGTAAAGCCCCCAAAGAATCTTGTATATTTCAGTAAGGTTGTCTCTCATTTGTCTGAACTCTTCGCTCCAATACCTCCTTATATCTTTACCACTTGTTCACCACAGTGTGGATCGAATGTAATTACTGGGTCAGAGAGCTGATTGTTTGTAATTGCAGTGAAATTGTAATTCTTACGGAGTAGAGGGGGTGGGGCAACATTACAATTAATCATCTTCAATTCCATTATTGATTTGGCCTGTTCAATACCAAGGATTAATATGGACACTGTTTAATTTGAGTTATTGAATGTCTGTAACTACGTCTGCCGATTTGATTGTCATTCTCTTCTGAGAATTTTTTTCTTGGCAGACTGCGAACTCAGTCAGGAGAAATCCTACTCTTGACAAATCCCCACCAGATTACTGATACAACAGAGAGAAAAGGCTGGGCTGTAGTCAGCTCATTGTGCTAAAGCCTTGAGACTTCAAGGCTGATACTCCAGTGCAGTTCTGGCATAATGCTGCACCGTTGGAGGTTCAGACTTTGACCTGAGTCATCAAACCGAAGTCCTGTTGACCTTCTCAGATGGATCTATAAGTTCCCATGGTTCTATTTGAGAAAGACCAGGGAATTATACGCAGTACCCAGACCATTACTTATCCATCGACAGACATCACTAAAAACAGATTACCCAGATAATGTCACATTGTCGCTTATGGAAGTTTGCTGTGTGCAAATTGCTGTCATAGTGCCTACATTACAACAGTGGTGGTGTTTTTGTCACTTTACTTCATTGAGTGTAAAGTGCTTTGGAGGGTCCAGAGTTTATGAAAAGCATTACGTAAATCAAACCTTCATTCTCTTATCCTGAAGGAGTAATTTCAAAATTCTCTATGGATTAGTCTCTTTGACCTTTGGACTAGTCAGAGCCTGCACGCCTCATATGCTAACCACTCCCAACCCAAGATGCAATTCCATTACAGTAATTTGCACACTAGAGGGGACCTTATGTTTGAGATAAGTGGGCATTTTTGCTCATGGCGATAAATGCTGTGGTATTTATCTGTGGAAGGATATTGTCGCCATCCTCTTTCCTTGATTGGATCTAAGGGCTTATTTGCTTTGTCGTGGTAGAGGAGCAATCAATGGTAAGTCTTAACAAGAAGAGGCTCTTGTCTTAACAAGATGTAGCTTATTGCATGATAGCAATTAGCTACACGTTACATTAATGAGACAAACATTTCTGCCTACTAACACTAGGCGGAAATCTGAGAATATAGGCCTACTGTCAGATGGGGTGGAGTTTAACACAGTCTTCAATATTAACTCTTTCAAGATGATTACCTTATATAACAACCCCTTTCAAAATGGTGAGGCCTGCTGAATTGGGGTTAACAAGGTGACGAGACTACTTTTTGATCCCAGTTACATGTTTAAATTGGCCGCAGCAGTGAAGATGCATTCTCAATAACAGAAGTTGCTGGAAAAGCTAAGCACGTCTGGCAGCAACTGTGTAGAAAAATCAGAGTTAATTTTTTGGGACTGGTGACCCTTCCTCAGAACCTTCTGAATGGTTAGCACATGAGGCGTGCAGGCTCTGATTAGTCCAAACGTCAAAGAGACTCATCCAGAGGGAATTTTGAAATTACTCAGAACCTTCTGGGGAAGGGTCACCGGACCTGAAATGTTAACCCTGATTTTTCTTCACAGATGCTGCCAGACATGCTTAGCTTTTCCAGCAACTTTGTTTTTGTTCTCGATTTACAGCATCCGTAGTTCTTTCAGTTTTTATTTAGTGAGGATGTATTGATCTGCTCATGAACTATAAGGTCTAAAACAATGGTTTTAATTGAACATGAAACTTAAATCTCTGAGGTTGTGTGCTGGCATGCAGATGCATAATTTGCTCATGCAAACTCTTTACTCAAATTTGATTCAATTTGTCCAACCTTACAACCATTTGTTTTGAGCTCTTACTGTCAATGCACGGTCCTGTCACTTAAGGCTTTGGGCACCTCCAGGAAGTACATTGATTTATCTGACAATGAAAAGCAGCTCTGAATAGTCAACAGAGCCAGTAGTGGAATGAAAAGTCTCAGGAGATCATAAGAGTATCTTCCAAAAGATTGGCCAGATCACAAAGCAAAATATGTAAAGATCACTGCAAACAATTCCTTGTTGATAAGTGAATTGTAAATAATGGAACAGCATTGTAGATGTACCTACCCCACATGGACTTCAGCGGTTCAACAAGGCAGTTGACCACTACTTTCTCATGGACAATTAATGGCTTAAATATTGCTAAAAGGAGACAGGATGTCAAAGCTTTTGTCTTGCATTCAACAGGACTAGGACGCATGAAACAAACTTGAGAAAAGGAACACCAATTTATACAGAATGAGAAGAGGATGTCAGTTGGTTGTGTAATCAATTGATATGGAGATGCAGCAAGAACAGTTAACTGCTAATCTTCATTCTCAGACCAGGCAGGTAGATGCTGATTGGTCAGGGCATTGTCATGGGGATGCAACAGAAGTTGATTGTCTCCATGACCCTCTTTTCCATAGAAATCATGCAATGTAGGGACAAACTCCTTTTGCCCACATAAACAGGTCATGCTTGTTAATCTATATAGCTTCTAGCATACATAAATGCTTTGCATTGGGAGCCTGACTGATGATCTTAAATTGATTTCTGGTGTCACTATTAGCACGGTTTGGATTATTTAATAAATGGTGTCTAATAGCAGAATCACCATTCAATAGTAGATACACTTTTCCAAGGCTGGAAAGCGGGATCTGGTTCAACACATTGGCATGCTGCCCACTGAGAATGATCGATGGGACATGTTCAATATGGTCCGTTAGTATTGGAAGCTATGGTTTACATGCATGTCATCACAATGCATCTACCAATTCTATTTTACTTGCCAACCACACAACATAAACATTTCCCTTTACTTTGGTATTTCTCGCAAATTGTCCTCATGAGGGCAAAGTGTACAGCTCTGTAAAAATGTGGTTTTTGTCAGCAATATTCAAAGTTAGGTACTGCCGAACAATCATTACTGTTTACGTTTCGAGTAATTTCTGTGCAGTCTTCAAGTTTAACTTGTCACATTAATGTCATTTAGGGACTTCTTCACTCACATATTGCCTCTATCGCAACCTTAAAATTCTCATCCTTTTGTTTCTCCGTGGTAGCCTTCATCTCTGCAATCCCCTCCAGCTCCAGAGCTCTCACATATCTTTGTGCTCTTTCTATGCTGGCATCTTGAACATGCTGATTTGAATTGCTCACTGCAGGTGGCCATTCCTTCAGCTGCTTGGGTCCTAACTGCTGTAACTCCATTCCTTGAACTTCTGCGCATTTTCAACTCTTTCCTCATTTAAGATGCCCCTTAAAACCTGCCTCTTTGCCTCATAATACTCTATTGTCTTGTGTGACCCTGTGTCCAAACTTTTTCCATATTGTGCCTGTGAAGCATCTCAAGATGTTTACTCTCTTACAGTTGCTATACAAATGCAGTTTGTTTTGGGGTTTGGTTATTTTGTCAGCTGGCAGCTATGGCACTGGTTATTTGAAGGTATGTGTTTTTGTGATTTTTGTTTTTAGCCTGTACAAAGTAAATCCTCAGATGGTTAGCAGGGGACATCTTACGTGGGGGTGAGGCAGTTTTAAAGCTGTCACTTTGTCACTGAGGCAATGTGTGCTGACGGCTGCAGGATGTTACCTCTTTGGAGGGGACACGAGATCCTTTCCGCCTGTTCCACCAGTTTTCCACGATGGCTATGAGACAGGCTAAGATGATGCCGGCAGCCAGGATGCAGAATACTCCGGCGAAGCTGGCCAGATCGAAAGCACTGCCTTTCTGTTGCGCTCGGGATGAAGAGTAGATGTCACACTGCGCTGTCTTTGGCCACCACTTGTGCTTCAGAATGTCAAGGTCTCCGTGTTGCAGAAGTTCCAGGATCCTTGAGTTAAGGAAGAGGGACAAACATTGTCAATATGAGTTCACAGAAGAATAATTCATAGAATCCCTACAGTGTGGAAACAGGCCATTCGGCCCAACAAGTCCACACCTCCGAAAAGCATCCCACCCAGACCCATTATTCTGCTCCTGATTTCCCATGTCTAACCCACCTAACCGAGACATCCCTGGGTACTATGGGAAATTTAGCATGGCCAATCTACCTAGCCTGCACATCTTTGGCCTGTGGGAGGAAACCGGAGCACTCAGAGGAAACCCACACAGACAAGGGGAGAACGTGCGAACTCCACACAGACAGGCGCTTGAGGGTGGAATCGAGCCCGGGTCCCTGGTGCTGTGAGGCAGCAGTGCTAACCACTGAGCCACTGTGCCACCCAGAGTCATTCCTAAAAGTTATTCCTAAAATTTCCAAAAATAGCATGTGGAGGGGCAAAGGGTCATAGAGATCTACAAAAGAGAATAAGTCCCTTTAGCCCATCGTGCGGGTCACCTACGGAACTAGTTTGTATTCCATTTTCCAGCACTTGGCCTATAGCCTCGTATACCTTGGCATCGCAAGAGCACATCTAAATATTTCTTAAATGTTATGAGGGTTTCTGCATGTACCACCCTTACAGGCAGACAGTTCCAGATTCCCACCACTCTCTGGGTGGAAAACGTTTCGCCCAGCGGCCTCACAGCTCCAGGGACCCGGGCTCGATTCTAGTCTCAGGGGGCTGTCTGTGTGGAGTTTGCACATTCTCCCCGTGTCTGTGTGTGTTTCTGCCAGTGCTCTGGTTTCCTCCCAAAGATGTGCAGGTTAGGGTGGATTGGCCATGGTAAATTGTGCCATCGTGCCCAGGGGTATACAGGGTAGGTGGATGAGCCATTGGAAATGCAGGGTCACAGGATAGGGTCGGGGACTAGCTCTGAGTGGGCTGCTCTTTAGAGAGTCGGTGTGGACTTGATAGACCAGATTGCCCCTTTTCACGCTGTAGGGATTCTATGATTCCATGATATCTGCTAAACCTTTTGCCACTTACTTTAATGTCATTCAAATATTCCATACACTGCATATGTTTGTCAGTGAATCTGTATATGTTTATGTTTAAGTGCATGTGTGGGTGTAAAACATGTGGTAGTAAGTATTTTCTGAAGCTTGTAGGGGTTGTAGTATAGGCTCTATAATGCTGTATTAGTCACAGCAACCTCAGAAAACTCCCCAGCAGCAATTCACACAGATTCCACACTGGGGCAGACTTGACACATGAAACAGAATTTAGAAACCTCCCCAAGTACAATCAATCCTGCCTCTTGTGCATAAGAATTACCAAAACACACATTTCCTCGATGAAGGGTGCACAATTTTTAAGTACATATATTAAAAAAAACTGAACGAAACGTAAGATCAAAAGAATGAATACAGAAGGTAAAATGAATAGGCAGAAACGTTGGTCAAATCTTGCGTTCTCATTTGGATATGATGTATTCCTGACACCATTTGGCTCCATGCTACTAATTCATGTGCATCAAGCATTCTGTAAATGTCAGTTAGGAGGATGACAAATTAAAGTAGCAGAATAGTGAGCTTGTGTTTTGCACATTTCTTATTCAGCAAGGTGGATACATATATGTACCTGAAGGACATTATCAGGAAACTGAAGGCAGCTGGTAGTGAATTGTTCAGCTTGAACGTTGAATGAGGTATAGATTTGAAGAGTTTGACAGCAGGGAGGTTACATCGGAAGTATATAAAACATTGGTTAGGGAGATTATGCTGGAACATTCAGGGAGGGATGTGTTTGCAGTGGAGAAGGTGCAGAGCAGAATCCTTGAGAGTTTTAGTTATGAAGAGAGATTGGATAGACTGGATTGTGCTCCTTAGAGCAGAGGAGATTGAGAGAATGAATGAATGAGTGAATAATTTATTGTCACTGGTACTTTACAGTGAATATTACAGAAAAATACAGTGAAAATATAGCCATAATCTGGCACCATTTTGAATAGTTTAAGAGTAAAAAAGGTACAACCAAAAGAAAGTCCTGAGCTGGCTCACCAATGACATGTGCGCTGCCATCCCTTCTCTATTGCCTCGCTGCTGGCTATGCCGGACCCACTAATGTAGGATTTGCCACTCTTTAGGTGCCATCTCTTTGCTGCTGGGCCCACCTCCCCGATGCTGCCGCTGATGCCGATGCCAGGTCCCGTGCTAAATCCACACTTTTCCCGCAACCAGAGGTCCATCTCTGCTGCTGCCTTGATGTCACCAGGAGTCCCACCTCCGGGCATCCTACACTGCTGTCGCTGTAGTGGCAGCTGCGCCAATGCCAGGATTCCCCATTCTGGGTCTACCATAACCAGGTCTCCCCATTCTAGGTCTACCGTAACCAGGACTCCCCATTCAGAGTATACTGTAACCAGGATTCCCCATTCTTGGTCTACTGTAACCAGGACTCCCCATTCTCGGTCTACTGTAACTAGGTCTCCCTGCCTCCAATGCTAGACCAGAGGGGCCATGATTGAAATGTATAAAACGATGAGGGGCATAGAAAGGATAGACTGGAAGACATTTTTCCCCTTGATGAGGAATCAATGACCAGGGGGCATAGATTTAAGGTAAAGGGCAGTGGGGTTAGACACGATTTGAAGAAAAATCTTTTCACCCAGATGCTGGTGGTAACCTGCAACTCACTGCCTGTAAGGGTGGGAGATGCAGAAACCCTCATTTAAGAAATATTTAAATGTACACTTGCGATGCTAAGCCTATAGGGCAACTGCTGGACAATAGGAGTAGAATAGTTAGGTGGTGGTTTTTGACCAGCACAGAGGCGATGGTCTGAAGGGCCTTTTTCTGTGCTGTAGATCTCTGTGACTCAATGACTCCCTGACTCTATCTTTCAGGGTAATATTGAGAACCCACAAGCAGTCCCCTTGTATCAGTTATACCAGCCAGGACAAAGTCCAAAGCAATTGTTACAAACCAATCTCTCTTCGCATTGCCAATCATTCTATGCATGCGCTGGCTTCTCCAGGAATTAGAATTTAATCTTCAGAGGGAGACAGAGTCAATGAAAAGAAAAACCTTCTAAATTATTTGAATAATATATTTATTATTTATGAACGTGCAGGGGAGGGGGAGGGGAATGGCAACTTGACATTAACGAATCATCCTATTGGATAATGAAGGCGCCAGCATGGAGCTTACTTTCCAATTGGTGTAGGGAGGGACTCAGCATGATCAGGGCCATGCTGGGTGACGAATGGCAGGAACGGTTGGAGGTCATGTGAAGAACCCCCCCCCCCCCCCCCCCCAGGGGTTTGACCAGAGTTGGGGACCTTTACAATTTGTAATTTCATTGTTGTTATGTACAGTTCTGGCTTGATTGTGAAAGAAGGATGCGATCGCATTGGACAGGGTACAGAGGAGATTTATGAGGATGTTACTGTGATATGATGTACATGTACCTTTCAGATGGCATATCTTAGCTGTTGTCTATCATTATGTGCCTCTGAATAGGATGTAACATCATGACTCTGTACTCTGAATAAAACGGCAATAGATATAAAAGTCAAATATGTCGAACGACTAACATATTATCTTTCAATAAAGAACCTGCTCTATAATACTTCTCAACTAGTATGCAATATACATTTATGAGACTTGCTCAAGATATCAACATTGTATCACAGCATGTAACCTGAGACTCCATCTTCACTGGGGCCATGTGAAGCATCCTTGGTAATGGAAGCAAGTCCCTGTTTGTAATTGAATAGCTTAATATTAGTTCAGTACTGAAGTGTCTGTGGCTGCAGTATATTATATATTTCTGTCCTGCAATACTCATGTCTAATTCTTTTGTTATGGAAGCTCACACAGCATTGCCTCATGAGGTAAAAATGTCCTGTTGAAGGAAAAAAGCCTACACTAAGTAGCTGATCAGAACCCACCTATTATTTCACCAATCTTTGTCACATGATTAGTACTTTTACAATTCATTAAAGAACCCAACAGATGCTGCCAGGAATAGAGAATGTTAGTGATGAGAAAAGGTTGGACGAACAGGGATTGTTTGTTTTGGAACAGAGGAGGCAGAGGGAAGATTTAGTTGAGATGCATAAACTGTGAGCGATTAGTCACAGTGAATAGGAAGGAACTAGTTCTCATTGCAAAGAAATCAATAACCAGGGAAAATTGATTTACAGTAAATGGGCAAAGTAGTTGAGGAGGAATGTTTCTCACTCAGAGAGTGTTGGGGGTGCCTGGAACTTAGTACCAGAAATGAGAGGCGAGGTAGCCACCCTCACATTTAAAATGCAGTTGGATATGGACTTAAGGTAACCAAGAAAGCTACAGACCAAGAGCTAAAAAAGGAATGAGGTTAGATAACTCTTTATGACTCTGCACAGACACAATGGATGGAATTTAATGTCGTCCCCTACTGTAAATTTGGTTGCTGGGCAATTTGATTGGACCTCTGCTCCAATTAAGCTTGGGACAGAAAGCCTTGTGCATGGCCGTCCTGTTGTAATACCAACTGAGGTTCTGAAGTAGGCAGTAAATGGCCACTTGTGGTCTCAGGGGTTGCAGGTGGTGGAGTGCCACAAAGAGCAACTGCCCTCTGATTGGCTGGCAGGGATGAGTGGGAGGGAATCCTACCCCCAGGGTACTGGACTCTAGGGAAGACTCCACAGTTGGCATTTAATATAGTGGGCATTCATAGAAAGAGTGGGCAAAGGGCCCATGCTGACTGTCCAGCTGATTGGTGAGAGCCAATTCACTGACATTAAATTCCACCTAATTGGTCAAATGGTCCTTCTTGTTGATTAACTTTGTGTTTGATCTACAATCAATGCAAAATTGATTAAGAGTGCAACAGTTTCCAAATCGCTGTGCAGTGCTTAACATATTTCAGTAAGATTACTTTGAGTACCATTAGGACAGAGAATTGGTGCCGTTAAATATATCAACGAATGCTCTAAAATAATAAAGTACAGTTAGGATTCCGGTTGTTATTATTACTAGACAAGTCAGATCACAGATCGAAATTTTTAATATTTTAATGAGGTGGTCTTTCACTAAAACACATATACTTAATGTTGTTGATTTGGTTTTAATACTTGAACAGAAGTTTATTACGCAAAAGAAATGAAGATAACATAATAAATCAAACTATTTAATATAAAATAAGTTTAAAGATTTCGAAACACCTGGTAAAACACAATTCCATTAATGCCAAAAGCTCTCCTGAACAGAATTCATACCAGAGAGAATTTCCTCGTCTTTCACATCAATAGGGCCCTAAATTAACAATGACTTTGATTCCCCATCTTGAGAATCTGGTGCATTGAAAATGCATATGCCACTAGTTCCAAATACAAAAATTCAAAATAAATAATATTAAAATATAGATAAATCATACAACTTACACCACGTACTTGCATTCATATAGTGTATTTCCTGGTCTCAGGATGCCAACTGATTTATAAGCCAGTGATGTACTTTTGAAGTTTTATCATGATTATAAAGTTGGTTGACGCGGGCAGAGCAAGATCCTATTATCAGTTGTGAGATAATGTCTGCATGATCTGTTATTATACTGCTAGTTGAGGAATAAAAGCTTTGGCCAGGACACTTAGTACACCCCACCTGCTGTTCTTCACCATAGCACCCATCCAGTATTTCATTGTGACGATAGACAGGGCCTTAGCACATCATTGCATCTGAAAGATAGAATCTCCAACTACATTTTGTGAGCTATGCACTGCAAGTATCAGCCTAGGTTTAGTGTTGATATCTCCAGCATGGGATTTGAACTCACAACGTTTGCACTCAGTGTACCAGGAGTGACACAGTGGATCCCTAATGCAGGCAATGGCATTTGCACTGCAAAAAAAAGTTCTTATTTCTAGCATCTTGTTTCCAACTCCATGAAATACTTTGAGCCATAAAACAGATTGAAATCAAATGCAGTCTCCTCTTGTGCTGCAGGATTTGTAGTGATGATCTTTAGAATAAGAGTTTCATTATCAACCAATTGAGCTAGTGGGCAATTAGCCATAGTTCACAAAGGACCATAGATATCTCTCTCCATTGCAGAGAGACAGTTGGTTACATGTATTAAAATGTTGCATATTAGCTTTTCTAACATTGCAATGGTGAGGCTAAGTGAATCCTTAGACTGACATCTAAACCAACTGGGATAAAGGAGTAGATACACTGCCACTAATTCTTCTTCTTGGTATTAAGGTATTGGTACAAAGTGGGTAAGGATGCTCACACAAAGTCTTCAACAGAAGGTAGGCACAATCTTGATAATCTTAATTAGGTCCTTTACATAATATTTAATTTCAAGCTACATCATATCTGAGATGTACAATAACCCCTTGTAAAGCATCAGTCTCAACATCTGAGTAAGCGTGCAACTTAGTGACAACCGCACAACTTGAACACTGGTTAGCTCCTCCCAGGAACTGTCCTTTACACCCTGATGAACTGAGCTTATCATGAGATGTCTGTTAGCCCTTTCATGTACGATCTCCTGTATACCACAACATATGGTTTGAGGAGCACCGCTCTGCAAGTGTGGTGAATAGTGAGGAGCCTTCATGAACTAACACAACTGGGCATAGGAATTGAAAGCACATTATTTGCACCATCTTGCACCATGTGTTAGACAACTGAACTAAGTGACTCCTTTCCTCACACTGTATGAGTGCTTTGCGCTGGAAACGGTATTGAGAAGAGGCAAAGACACAACTCCTAAAGTCTTTCAATATCCACCAACCGCACAATCAAAATCTCAGATCTTCTTTTAAGGTTCTCCACTATTTGCTGGTCAGGATAATTTTGCAAACTCAAAGCGAACCTTGCATTTATACCAGCTAGAAGGTCCAAGGGAAGAAAATAATCAAAGCTTAAAGTCAGAAGTCACACAATACATAAAGTCACCAGGTGAATTCAAGTGATGAAGGAGCAGAGCTCCAAAATCTTGTGATTTCAAATAAACCTTTTGGTCTATATCCGGTGACATGTGAATTCTAATTTTGTCCACGACTCTAAACCAACACCGACACCTCCACATTATAACCAAAGCTTAGTTTATGAAGTAGTCAGAATTTTAAAGGACTTTAATTTCACGATTAAACTCTCATCATCTACATAGGGAGGGTAATTGGTTTGGCACTCTGCCAGGCAGTTACTTAATTTCTTCAGAAAACAAGTGTGAAGCAAAACAAAGATGCATATCACCTACAAAGTGCAACAAGAGCCATGAAATTTCATCTGCAGAACAATTACAAATGCTTGTCAATTTTGTGACTCTTATTTTCAAAATTCACGCGAACCACAGCAAATTTTTTTTCAAATCCAGGTTGAAACCTTTGGTGATAAATGGGTGCAATTATATTAATGCCCCATTTCAGTTTTAAAAAAAATGTGAAGCAGCAATTACATAAATGTCTACCTTGATATTTACTGCCATAAAAACATATCAAGCTGTTCCTGTATTAGGAAAGGTAATTGAGCATTACGCAAATTTAAGAAATGAATAATATCAAATCAAACCAGAGCATTATTAAAGACAAGAATGTTGATTTATGCCTGATACTATTACACTTCTCAAAAACAAACAAAGAAATGTAGATGCTGGAAATCAGAAACACAAACAGAAATTGCTGAAAAAACTCAGCAGATCTGGCAACATCTTTGGAGAGAACGCAGAGTTAACATTTGGGGTCGAGTGAACTTTCTTTGGAGCTTCGGAGCAGTTCTGAAGAAGGGTCACTGGACTCGAAATATTAACACTATTGTACTTCTACCTCAGATAGTCATTTTTGCAAAGCATTCTTCTTTAAGAAATCAGTCCAGAGTAACTCTCATTCGCTGAGATTGTATCCCAATGCTCCCCTCACTTTCCTGGTGGTCTCCTACATTTTTCCCTTCATAAGCCTGATGTCATCAAAACCTTTGTTGCCCCTGTCTCAACACGTATCATGTACCAACTTCCTATCCCCACTGACTTCGTTGACTTATATTATCTCCAGTCATTCATTGTTTCATTTCAAAATTCTTATCCTTACTTTCAGAGCCCTCCCTATTTCTGAAATCTCTTCAGTTCTAAAGCTTTTTGTGATCACTGTGCTCCTCTAATTGTAGCCTCCTGAATACCTAATTGTATATGCGCCACACTGGAACTCCTTCCTTATAGCCTATCTTCTCTAGCTCTCTCTTAAATGCCTTAAACTCCTGAAAGTCTACATCCTTGACCAAGCATTTCATCATCTGATCTAATATCTCTTTATGGAGGTATGTCATATTGGCCAGAATTTAGTGCCTTCTCCCAATGAACAGGGACCTAGTGCAGGGGCCCGATAACCATAGCCCAGGGCTCTCACATGAACTGTGATCTCAGGGTTAGGGTGGGAATGGGAGCTGGGCTGGGTCTGGAGCAGGGTAGCTATGGTCAGGCTGGAGATGGGGGCTGCCACACTTTGGTCTTCGAGGGCTATGCATAGGCTGCTGCGCTTTGGATAGAGTTGGGGAAGGGGTGGTGTAGGGCCACTGTGTTTGAGTTGGGTCACTGTAGTCTGGTGGAAGTCATGGTGTGGATAAGCAGCAGCACCACTGGGGTCCGTGATTTCTGTCCCTGCCTTCCCTGAAGTGAGTTTGGTGTTGGGGGCCATTCAATTGGGCAAGAGAGTGGCTGGTGTGGACCACTCTGGTTTCCTGCCACTACCTGTGGATGACCTTCCTGTCCAATCACCACTTGAGGCCTTTAAATGGCCAATTCTGGATCCCTAAGGACCTCATCTCATCACCATTGGTCTTGCCTATAATATAGTTCATTGCTATTGTTAGGATCTTGTTTATAGGTTTGCAAACTCTCCAGGGTTGTCCTGTCATCTCCAGAAATTAATCTAGAAGACTCTTCAGTGATTAAATTCAAAGGGAAAAGAATCATGCTGTGATTTTCTTTGATGGTGAGCACTTCTTTGTTTTCCAGCACAGGAGGTGAGAGGTGCGTTGGTGGTGAGGCTGTTTGATTGGATAGGTGAAACCATGATCAAACCTTTAGGAAGCTTACTCCACCTCATTCCTATTTTTGGTAGGTCAGTAATTGCTGGAGATCTGCTCTCTCTCAGCTGGTAATGACATTCATCTCTGTGGCTGCATGTCCCAAATGAGAAACTCATGCACAAAACTTAACCTGGCACTTCCAGTGCAAGACTAAACAGATTCTGCACTGTCAGAGTTGCGATTTTTCAAAAGAGGTATGAAGCTGAGACCTTGTCCATCCTTACTGGGCGGATTCCATGGCAGTTTTGTTTTGAAGGAAAGCAAGGGTTACCCCCTATATCTTGTCCAACACATTTCTCGGAACCAACCTCATAATGGATTATTTGGTCATGATACATTGTTGTTCCTCACAGCTTGCTGCGTACCACTTGGCTGTCATACTTCCAAAATTACACCAGTGACTACAAAGTACTTTGAAACACCCAGAGGTCATGAAATGCATTATATAAGTGGACCTTCTTCATTGCATATAATCCACTATTTAAAATACATATGTAAATTTTTTGTCTGGAACTCATCAGGACAAATGCAAGAATACCAAATTTCAAACAATCACAACAATTTATGTGACAGGAGAAAAGGAAGTGCTGATTGGTTGGCAAGTCAATTCTGATTGGCTGAGGTGTTTCCATGCAGAAAGCAAAGGGAATCAAGAGGCTGCCCTTTATTGTTATTTGGCAGTCTTGCATTTGTCCAAATGAGTTTGAGACCAAATGTTCATGTGTCTCCCTTTCAGCAAACTTCAAGCAGATATAACACGTGGTTTCAGAAAAATCTTGCAAGTTTTTCTCTCTGTCACCAGTGTACTGTGTTTGATTTATGGAAGGATAGCTCTTCCATGACAAACACTTTGACAAGTGAAGACTTGTCAAAGAATCATGAGCAGCAAACTGAGAATGAAGATAGGTGATCGACAATATATGACTTACCTAGAATGGCTGTAAAAATACCGTGCCATACAAGTTGTTGCAGAAAGCATAGAGACTCTGATTAAGGCATTTCAGAGTTCCTAGATATAATGGGCTCCAAATAAACCTTGAACACAGAATTCAAAGCACATACCATCCACTCTTGAATAAAGAATATCAAATTCAGTTCAAAGAGTCAAATCAATACCCATTCACTGTGCTTTTCTCAGCACTTGGTATTTTGATATTGAGGTAAGGCAGAGTTACCAATGAATCCACGATCATAGCAAGCCGTATGTTGCAAATGGTAACATAAAATAATCCTCATAACTCCTGTTATGTGTCAACTGTGGCTCAATAGTAGTTTTCTTGCCTGGATTGAGGCTTCAAGCCTCAATCCAGGACTTAGGCATTATGGAGAGAGTGCTGCGCTGGTAGAAGTACCATATTTCAGATCAAGGTTAAATCAAGGTCTTGTATGCCGTCTTAAATTGACAGAAAAATGCTTATGGAGACACTTCAATGAAGATCAGGGAGACCTCCACTTCCAATATTTATCCTGTATCCAAATCATTGCTGCATGTGGGATCTTGCTGTGTGCATTAATTGGCTGCTGCATTACAGCATAAACTGCATTTCAGAAAAGTACTTCATTTGCAAAATGTGCTTTGGGTCATGCCATAACTGTGAAAACCACAAAGTTAATGCATCACTTTCTTTCTTTGTGAATTACATTAAATCTTTTGGTTACTGGACTTCCGGTGAACAGAAACAAATTCTCCTTATTCACTCTTACAGTTCTCCCAGTTACAAGGGCATACAAAAATTAGACGAAGACTGTTCAGCATATTGAGCCCTGCTCTGCTATTATAAACACAGCTCAGTCAACTCAAAACAAAACATCTCTTTCGTTGATGGTGGCAGATCAAGTGAAAATAGTGATACCTTTGTATATAATTAGCAGAGTTGATTGGATAGAAAAAATAATACCAGATAAGTTGCTGCTAGAACCTTTGAAAAGGGAACGGAAAATTAACAGGAAGCAGAGCAATGTTATAAAAAGAACAAAGTGAGAGGCTTGACTGTAGAATACAAAATTCCAGATCCCTTTCAGTGGCAATCTAAGCAGAGGTTAACTTTGTTGCTTGGAAGATAGATTGCATCTCTTTGACCAACAACGCCATCAGCATTTCATCAGTGAAGAGCTTAAATCAATAACAATATGACCACTGCTGGGTGGTTACTGGGACAGTTATTCTGAGCAATGATGGAAATAATGGCTGTGTGGGATATATTGTGATACCCCTTAACCTTACTGGCTATGAATCTGCATCAATGACAGGATATCATTATGTCAGTTGTCAGTCCTCCTGTGCCCAATTCTAGTTGGAGATTGGAGGCACCAAGAGAAACTGGCCACCAATTCAAGGCCTTTTTGAACCAACCACCGCTGGAAAGACAAAGGTCGAAAGGGAACACCATCACCTCCAAGTGCCCCATCAAGTCACAACCATTTCAGTTTGGTACAAATTATCATCCCTCTATAATGACTTAGTCAAGATCTTGGAACTCGATATTGAACAGGACCATGAAAGTATTTTCTCCACGTGGTTTTGGAAAGTCCATCACCACCTTTGCACCTTGCAATGTGTCCTCACTGGTGAAGTGCAGCATTCCCACAGATGCCTGGGAAACACTGGCCCAAGACCGTCCAAAGTGGAGGAGGAACATCCGGGAAGGTGTCGGGCACCGTGAGTGTTGCCGTCGGGTGATAGCGGAAGCCAGGCGACCACAGTAAAAGAAGCGCACTGCCGCAGCAACATCCCCCACCCCCCACCTCTTACCACAACCACCCTCTGCCCCAAATGTAACAGAACCTACAGAAACCTCATCAGACTGTACAGCCACCTATGGACTCACCCTGAGAGGGGAAGAACATCATCCTCACCTGCTAGGGACACCGATGATGATGATAATGAATAAATGTTGCCCTTGGCATTGATGGCTACATGCTAAGAATTAACAAAATGCAGGTCTTAGTTGACTGTAATGTATATAATGAGAGAGTTGGGGTGGGAAGGGATATTAACCCGAAGGATGGATGGATTATCTGTGTGCAGTAGTGAAAGAAATTTGAAACCTTCCTCCAATCTGTGCACTTCTGTTTTAATATTGTTCAACCTGTTGTCTTGAGGTGAGGTGTTGCTCCCCTACGTCTGGGCCCGAAGCTCTGGGCTCAAGCTCTAGTTCAGCACTTAATGGCCTTGGAAGATGTGTTCATGATGTAGCCAAACAGGGTGATTGTCAGTCGGTCAATCCTGCCAACACACCTAATGGCAGGAGATAAGAGTGGGAGGAGTTCATAGTCAATCATCCTGCAGTAATCAATGGAAAACCATGGAGTGCTTTGCCAAGCTTGATCATGGGCTAATCCAATGGGAGCCCACAGTTACCAATACCTCCTTAGGATGTGGTACCTGAAGGAGGAAGAGACGGTCTGGGGGCAGAGAGACAATCTACTCTCAGAAGTCCAGTTGGTTGGTCAAAGGAGACTATGCCTCATTGTTAAAGTATTTCTATTTTTAACCAATGGAGGGAAGAATAACATCAGGTAAAAGGAGGTGCGAAGGACTAGACCCATGAGGTTAGTGCATTTACAGAACTGTTTGTGGACCAGGTGCAGCAGGAGATTTTCCTCCAGGTCAGATACATTTTCATTTCTGCAGACAGCATGGTTGGTCAGCTTAACTCTCAAACTCTTGATCACTGACTCCCACATTACCCCCATCTGTGCTCATTTACTTAGAATCACAGAATCCCTACAGTGTGAAAGCAGTCCATTTGGCCCATCAAGTCCAGACTGATCGTCTGAAGAGAAGCCCACCCACACCCTCTCCATCTCTGTAATCCTGCATTTCCCATGGCTAACCCACCTCGCCTGCACATCCCTGGACACTGTGGGCAATTTAGCATGGCCAATCCAACTAACCTGCATACCTTTGGACTGTGGGATGAAACAAGAGCACCCAGACACACACGGGGAGAATGTGCAAACTCTACAGAGACAGTTGCCCAAAGGTGGAATCGAACCCAGGTCCATTGCACGAAGAGGCATCGGTGCTAACCACAGAGCCACTGTGCCCTCTGTTTTTGAGGTCTCATGGCTGGATGGTCTATTAATCTGGTCAGTTTAAGGGCTGCAATGCTGCTGGGATAGGGTAATGGACATCCTGTGACACCTGCAGGACATTCTGGAAGCCACTACATAGGATTTCTTTAAAATCCCACTCTTCAACAGCTTCCACATCCCTAGTCTCTTAATTGCACTGAGTGCACCTCAATGTCTGCAAATGATGCTGCAAAAATAATGAGATAATATTTCATAGCAATTTCACTTTGTCATCGCCCTATTGGAAAAGTGACAGCTTGCCTCTTTTTTTCCATTTTCTAGATCTTACCTGAGGTGTATAGTTGTAGACCAAATTATTTACATGAAACAATTCTCTGACCATCTATGTTGATGCCTGTAGGACATTGTAACAAGTAAACAGCCACTGGAAAATTAATTACCTGCTTTACAATGTAATGTTACCCTCAGAAAGAGAGCACAGATTTTAAACAACATGCCCTTTACTTGAAGTAACCCAATGCCTATTGATATCTAAAGGTCTCAAGTCACTTTTAAAAAATGTGTTTGTGGGATCTGGGACATCATTGGAAGTTCAGGATTTGTTGCCCATCCCTAATTGCCCTGAAAAGCAATTAAGAGTTAATTGGAGTCACATGTAGGTCAGATCAGGTAAGGGGGCGCGATTTTCTTCCATAAGCTGCATTAGCGAACCAAATGTGTTTTACAACAATCAATGGCTATTTCATTGTCACCATAATTAAGGCTAGGTTTCAGGGCCAGATTATTCCAACTGAATTTAAGTTCCATCAGCTGTCATGGTGGGATTAAACCAGAATCCCTCAAACATTTGCCTGGGTCCCTGAACTGGTATTCTAGTGTAGTTAACACTTTGCCACCATCTATCGACATACTACAGAGATCATTATTTGTCAAACGCACTGGATGCAGAAGTAGCCAGTTTCAAAATCTCCCCACCCCTGGCCTCATCCCATGTCCAACCCTCCCTCTCATTCCCATTTCCTTGACCTAACACAACCTGTACGTCTTCTCTCCCACCTATCTACCCCTCCCACCTCACTGACCAATCCCTTCCACTCCTTACCTGCACCACCTATCACCATCCCACCTACCTTCTCCAGCCCCAGCCTTCCTCTCTCTATTTACTTCGGAGCTTCCTTCCCCCTCCCCCTCCCCATTTCTGAAGAAGGGTCCCCACCCAAAACGCCAACTTTCCTGCTACTCTGTTGCTGCCTGGCCTGCTGTGTTCCAACAGCTCCACACTGTGTTAACACTGGATACACATGTTGTGACAGGGTACGTGAAAGTTGCTAATGTAAACTTCTCACTTCAAAGACAATGAAAGAGATAAACAAGGTTACTACTTGTCATTCAACTTCACGTTACTCATTGTTAAGCTTCTGGACACAATAAGATGGGATAAAATTGATATTCACTAATGAAGACATAGTTTACAGACAAACAGCACAGATCTCTAAAAGGCAGAGATAGTAAGAACTGCAGATGCTGGAGTCAGAGATAAAACAGTGTAGAGCTGGAGGAACACAGCAGGCCAGGCAACATCAGAGGAGCAGGAAAATTGACATTTCAGGTTGGGACTCTTCTTCAGAAATGGGGAGGAGGAAGGGAGCTCTGAAATAAATAGAGAGAGGAGGGGTGGGATTGAGAACGTAGGTGGGATGGCGATATGAGAGTGCAGGTAGGCAGTGTTTGGGATTGGTCAGTGAGGTGGGAGGAGCAGATAGGTGGGAGAGAAGATGGACGTCAAGGAGATGGGGATGACAGGGAGGGTTGGTCATGTGATGAGGCCAGGGGTGGGAAGATTTCGAAACTGGTAAAATCAATGTTTAGGCCATTGGTTGTATGCTCCCAAGGCGGAATATGAGGTGCTGCTCGTCCAGTTTGTGGGTGGCGTCATTGTGACACTGGAGGAAGCCCAGGATGGACATATCGTCCAGGGAGTGGGAAGGGGAGTTGAAATGGTTCGTGTCTGGAAGATGTTGTCCTAAGGCAGGCTATGTTTCACAGATTATTAATAGTTTCTCATGAAACAAAATGTTTCATTCAAATTGCCTCCTACTCTTCTAAACTCCAGTGAATATGAGCCTAAGCATGGCTAATCTCTACAGGGTAGAAACAGGTCATTCAGCCCATCCAGATAACACTGACCTATCGAGGAGAATCCCACTCAGACCACTTCCCTATCCCCATAACTCTACATTTACCATGGCTAATCCACCTAGCTTGCACATCCCCGGACACCATGACCAATCCACCTAACCTGCACATCTTTGGACTGTGGGAGGAAACCACAGCACCCAGTGGAAACCCACACAGACATGGGGAGAATGTGCAAACTCCACACAGCCACACAATCCTTCCTTATAAGACAATCTGCATATTCCAGATATTTGTCTGGTACATTTTTTCTGAAATGCTTCCAACACATTTATATCCTTTCTTAAATAAGGCTATCAATGTTCTATTCGAGATGTGGTCTCACCAATGCCCTGTGTAACTGAACCATAACTTCACCACTTTTGTGTTGAATATCCTTCACAATAAATGATAGCATTCTATTAGTTCTCCTAATTATTTGTTGTACCTGCATGCTAACCTTTGTAATTTATGCATGAGGACACTGAGATCCCTCTGCATTTCAAAGCTCTACAATCTCTCACCATTTAGACAATTTGCATCCTATCTTTTAGTATTTAGAAACATTTGATACTGTTCCAAGTATCTGTGCATCTATTATGGTAGAAAGTCATGTACGATATAGAAAGTGCTCACTGTGATGCAGCATGGGGTTTATAACAATCAATAAGTCCAAGCCACAACTCTGATCATATAGCTGGTTGTGCATCATTCCAACTTTCAATGGTTGCTGTATATTTTCTTGAAATAATAGTCTTAGGCTTTGATTGCTTAATTTCACCTGTATTTTCTATTGACAGTTTCTTCAAACAAATAGAATTATCAATGTTAGTACCACAGAACTTGACTATCCCAGTTTCACTTTTCATCCTGTTTCTGCAGGGGTTCATCATTCACTTTCAGTTCCATTGTGGATGGACATATTGATATTTATCTGTCATGTACAGAATAGTTAGGGCTGTGTTGAAGCATAGAATGGTTAGAACACAGAAGGAGGCCATTTGGCCAATTGTGTCAGATCTGGCTCTCCGAACAAACATTTCACTTTGTGCCAATTCCCCTATCTTCTCCCTTTAACCTTGCGCATTCTTCTTTTTCAGATAACAATCCAATTTCCTCTTGAATGCCAAGACAACCTGAAATGTAGCATTAGGAGTTGTTCTATAGCCCACACTGAATTTAGGAAGGGAAAATTGCCATGGCAACCCTACAGAGGAAGCTGTTTGTAAAAAAAAAATCTCTTCAGAACATAATTGAAATGCTCCACTCTTCTCGGCTGGGTGATTGATGAGTGAAAATATTTGATTACCTGCAATTGGACGAGTTCAACAAATGTCTGAGAGGTGAGCTGAAGACTATTAAGTGAAAATAATTTGTTAAAAGTAAAAGTAATTTTGCTGCTGAAAATAGGAGGCAGGATGTTGGCGAGTATCTGCTTGTGAAGAAAAACGAACCTCAGAATTTTTTTTTAATCCATTCATGGGATGTGGGTGTTACTACTAAGATCAGAATTTATTGCCCATCCTTAACTGCCCTTGAGAAGGTGATGGTGAGCTGCCTTTTTGAAGCATTGCTGTCCATTTTGCAGTACTTTTAGAAAGGGAGTTGCAGTACTTTGACCTCGAAATGGTGACGGAGTAGTGATATAGTTACAAATCATTATGCTGAGTAATTTTCAGGGGAACTTACTGTGGACATGCATCTACTCCCCTTATCCTTCTAGATGGTAGAGGTTACGGATTTGGAAGTTGAAAGAAGAATTTGCTGGAATGCATCTTGTAAATGATACACACTGCTGCTACTGTGGTGGAGGAAATTAATGTTTAAAATAATGGATGTGGGGCCAATCAAGTGGGCTGTTCTTTCTTGGATTGTGTAAGCTTCCTGAATATTGTTGGAGCTGCAACATCCAGGCAACTGGAGAATATTACACTTCACTCCAAACTTGTCCTGTGGGGATAGAGGTTAGAACCTCTGTTCAGCTCCTTTAGTAGTAATTATATGACTGGTCCAATTCAGTTTCTGGTCTATGGTAGACCGCAGGATGTTGATAATGGGGGACTCAGTGTTGATAATGCCGTTGAATGTCAAGGGGAGTCAGTTATATTATCTTATGTTGGAGATGACTATTGTCTGGAACTTGTTTGACAGAAATGTAACTTGCCATTTATCAGTCCAAAGCAGAATGTTCTTGAATGTTGCCCACGTTTTGCTGCCTTTAGCTATGGATGGCTTGGTACCTGAGATGCTGCAAATGGTTCTGAACATAGTGGACAAACCCATTGCTGACCTTATTTTGCAAAGCGAGGTCTTTGATGAAACAACCGAAGGTGTTCTGTTATTTGGGCTTAGGACACTACCACGCTCATACAGTGATGTCCTGGGGTTGAGATGATTTGCCTCCAACCTATTTATTTTCATTTGGTGATGGGATGTAGGCATTCCTGGCTGGGCCAACACTTATTGCCCATCTCTAATTGCCCTTGAGAAGCTGGTGATAAGCTGCCCTCTTGAACAGCTGACAACCACATGCTGTTGGTAGACCCACAATGTCGTCGGCTATCAAGGAAATGTCTTCCATTGTGCTGGATATGACCCTAACCATTAGAGAGTTCTCCCTGTAATTCCAACTGACATCCATTTTACAGCCGATCCTTAATGCCACACTTGCACAAATGCTGCCCTAGTGTCTCACTTCATCGACTGAGGCTAGCTCTTTTGTCAATGTGTAGACCAAGACTATAATGAACTCTAGAGCTGAGTGTCTCTGGCTGAATTCAAAATGACTATCAATGAACAGGTTACCTCCAAGTCAGTGGGAGTACTGGTCAGTTTTGCTATCCACTGCTTTGTTGATGAAGAACAGTAGCCTGATGGAGTGGCAATTAGCTGGATTTGACTTGTTCTGCTTTTTCTTGACTGGACATACCCATGCAATTCTTCATATTGCTTGGCTAATGCCAATTTTGTAGCTACACTGGAACAGTTTGGCTGATGGCACAGATAATTCTGGAGCATGTCTTCAGTATTCTAACTGGGAAGTTGTCAGACAGCACACCTTTTGCTGTATTTAGCCTATTTAACCATTGTCCTGCAATGCTCCTATACCACGGTTAACTGGGATAAGTCAAAAGGACCCATTATATCGATAACAACTGTACTTCACAGTATCTGTGATGGAAGAAACACAAAGTGGTGCAAAGGGACAGAAACCAGTTTGATCACTGCATTTAGTGACACCATAAATCTGAGTCAGAAAGGTAATAATTCTATCATTCCGTGTCAAGCAAGCTAGCAGGCTGTATTGGAAAAAGTGACTGAAACTGATTTTACACATGTGATTTTTATTATGTACTATCCTCCACTCACTGCACTGTCCTGGAGAAATTCCCTGCTAGAATCAAGGAACTTCGCAGCAGTTTTGGGCTTGAGTTCTGTTATGCCACAGAGTGTTTTTAAACAGCTCACGTGAAAGCTATGGGGTGGCATTGTAGCTCAATGGTTAGCATTGCTGCCTCACAGCGACCCAGGTTTGATTCCAGCCTTCGATGACTGTCTGTGTGGAGTTGCCACGTTCTCGCTGTTTCTGCCCAGTGCTCTGGTTTCTTCCCACAATCCAAACATGGATATGTTGGGTGGGTCGGCCATGCTAATTTGCAACATACTGTCCTGGACCTATATGCTAGGTGGATTAGCCATGGTAAATGCGGGGACAGGGTGGAATGCTCTTTGGAGTGTTGGTGCAAACTCCTTGAAACAAATGGCCTCTTTCCACACTGTAAGGATTCTGTGAAATAATCTTTAGCTTGCCCTAAAATAGATTTATTGGTGTGAGTTCTGCATAAGTCCCGTCTCTCACCACTTTCTAATCCAACAATGAGACCACTGCTTTCAGCTAAGAAGGGCTGATAGAACCTCCAAAACAGACACCATTGAGATCCATGTCTCGGGTGACCAACTCTTCAGCATTGACCTCGATTATACAGGAATGCAAGGAATAAAAATCTGGACATGCCTTCAAGGAAACCCTTGAGAAATATCACAAGCAACAACAGCAAAAATTAGAGGTAGTAAGAACTGCCGATGCTGAAGTCAGAGATAACACAGTGTGAAGGTGGAGAGGAACAGAAAAGCTGATGTTTCGGGTCGGGACACTTCTTCAGAAGGGTCAGCTTTCCTGCTCCTCCGATGCTGCCTGGCCTGCTGTGTTCCTCCTGCTCCACACTGTGTTATAACAGCAAAAACTATGTGGCTTTTACATTTTCCTTTAACACTTTGTTTTGTTCATTATAAAGTTATCAGAGGTGAAATTTAAAAAAAGCTATTCGTTTGGGTTCAGTGGTTTGAGGTTGGGTAGTCAGACCTCCAGCTACTCATCCAAACTGGAGCTGGTAACTGGACTTAGGAAAGGATAAACATGCACTTCAGACAGCGCTGACAATGTTCACATTGCTTGTTCCTGAGATGAAGGGTTTTGTCCGCTGAGGAGAGATTGAGCAGGTTGGGCCTATATGCATTGGAGTTCAGAAAAGTGAGGGATGATCTTACTGAAACTTGAGGGGTAGATGCTAAGAGGATGTTTACCTTTGAGGGAGAATCCAGAACTGGATGAAACAGCTTCAATGTAATGGGGTCTCCTTTCTGACATGAGGAGGAATTTCCCATTTCTGTGGGTCATTTGTGTTTGGAATTCTCTTCCCTTCTCAACAGTGAGGGTCATTGGGTCTTGAATATGTACAAGGCTGAGTTTGCCAGATACTTGACTGTCAACAGAGGGAATGATTATAGGGGACAGACAGGAAAGTGGAGCTAAGGTCACAATCAGGTCAGCCATGATCTTATTGAATGGTGGCAAACAGGTTTGAGAGGACGAATGGCCTTCTCCTGCTTGTAATTAGAAAGGCAAATGGTATATTGGCATTCATTGCAAGAGGATTTGAGTTCAGATGTAGGGATGTTTTATTGTAGTTATATGGGGACTTGGTGCGACCACACCGGGTGTCTGGCATCAGAGATAAAAGGTTTTCTGATGAAGGGTCTAGGCCTGAAACGTCAAGTTTTCCTGCTCCTATGATGCTGCTTGACCTGCTGTGTTCATCCAGCCCCACGCTTGTTATCCCAGGTGTCTGGCATCCGTTTTTGGTCTCCCTACCGAAGAAGGGATATACTTGTCACAGAGGTTCACAAGGCCAACACTGGGATGGTAGGACTATCCTATGAAGAGAGATTGGTTTGACTGGGCCTGTGTTCACTAGAGTTCAGAAGGATGAGAGGGGATCTGATTGAAATGTATAAAATTCTAACTGGGTTGGTCAGACAAGGAGGATTTTCTTTTCTCTGGTTGGGGAGTCTAGAACAAGGTGACACAGTTTCAGGCCATTTAGGATTGGGATGAGGAAAAATGTCTTCACTTAAAAGATAGTGAACCTGTGGAATTCTCTACCATGAAAGGCTGTGGATGCCAAGTCACTGAATATATTAAATAAGAAATTGATCAATTTTTAGATATCAAAGGGGTCAAGAGGTATGGGGAGGAAATAGGAATATGGCAGTGAGATAGAGGATCAGCCAGAAACATACTGGATGGCAGAACAGACTTGATGTGCTGAATGGTCTATTCATGTTCCCAGTTTCTATGTTTTTTATTTCCTATTTCAGCAGTCACCATTCCCATATTATAAAACCAATGCCATTGTTGAGCCACAAATTCATATAAAGTTGAACAATCGAGAAATTTTTATAACACGCACTTGCTGTCAATGGGTCATTGAATTTTTGCTCCAAGAATTTGCTTCCCTTGAGCAATCATGGGATACAATTTTCTGCTGAGAATGTAGTTTGTGAACCTAAACCAGCATTTAAAAAATCAACCCTGAGACTCAATCCTAATTGCTTAAATAGGACAGAACCATCTGAGCTCCTGATGAGCTATTTTAACACATTTACCCATTTGTCATGTCACAAATTGGGTAAATAATCAATGTCTGAATTTGTTCTC
The DNA here is from genome assembly GCA_024137785.1 of Ginglymostoma cirratum. Taxonomy (NCBI): domain Eukaryota; kingdom Metazoa; phylum Chordata; class Chondrichthyes; order Orectolobiformes; family Ginglymostomatidae; genus Ginglymostoma; species Ginglymostoma cirratum. Next base: position 33,750,197 of record JAHRHZ010000218.1, on the reverse strand, counting down.
AAGTCATGATCTTAGATGACATGTTGATGTGAGCGGATTCCATGGCACAGTTTCATACAACAGAACGAGTGGCATTCACGGTATCCTAATTTATATCCCTCATTCAAATATTGCAAAACTTAATCATCTGGTCATTTACCACATTGCTGTTTTGTGGGAGATTGCTGTGTGCAGATCAGCCACTGTATCTCCTTCACTGCAACGGTGACTAAATTTCAAACATGGGCCGTGGTGTGGTTTTGTAGATCTAGTGGTTGGGAGAGGTGCTAGATAAATGCAAGGTTTGAATTTTACAGGGGCAGAGGGTGGTATTGGTCACTCGCAGGGTATGCCCTTGTGTCAATAGTAAGCTGCGGTGGCCTTAGCCATCTGAGGGACACACATCTGCCCCTCAGTGGACACAAATCCCACCCTACAGCACCAGAAGGGAACTGTGGGTGTCTGCAGGTATCGAAGAGCAGCTAGGGATGCTCGAAGGATGGGTTGAGGTCTTGAAAATATTAGCAGGAAAAGACAGGGTAGATAGAGATAAACTATTTCCACTGGTTGCAGACTCTAGAACTACGGGGCATAGTCTGAGAATTAGGACCGGACTGTTCAGGAGAAATTTAGGAAGCACATCTACACACAAAAGGTGGTAAATGTTTGGAACTCTCTTCCACAAATAGAAACTGATGCCAGATCAGTTCTCAATTTCAAATCTAAAATGGCTAAACTTTTGTTAAGCAAAGGTATTAAGGGATATGGACCAAAGTATGTGGGGGTAGGCCAAGATCCACCAAAGTCTCATTGATTGATGGGATAGGCTCGAGGGGCTGAATGGCCTAATCCTGTTGCTATGTTCCTATGTAAAATTGTAGTGGAGTACCTTCAACACATGTGCACACTCCGCCCCCCACCAAAATGAATCCCTTCTCTTCGTTCCTTTTGGCTATGGCAGGCTTCCTACTTCAGTCTACTTCCTCTGCCTGGTGTACTCTATCAGCGAAAATGGACTGAAGACTTTCAGTGGGCAATCATTGACCTTTGAAGTGCTTCAAAAGAAGTAAGGGTGAGGTCAGGGGAGCAGGCTTCATATTGTGGACTAGGTCAGGTGTGGAAGGGCAGGCAGGAAAGCAGCTACCCATCATGTTGTATCCTGCAGAAAATGTGCCTGACCGTGGAGAGGCAAGGTGAGGGACAACAAGTCCTGCGCAAAGCCTTTCTTGCAATCTCTTTCTCGATTAACCATACACCTGTTGCCCACGAGAACAAATCACTCAGCAGTAATTTTCACAGAGATTCTCCACTGTAATTTCAGAGGAAAATTGCCTGAAGACACAGTTACACAGTCATTCCTCAGATATGGTGATCCTGGTTGAGTTGGCGAATCAATGTGAAAATTCAGTAGTTTGATTCAATAGATTCCAAACCATGCAACTAACATATGCTGAAAGGTAGAGTTTTCACTTGCCATGATCTCTCAGTGGGGAGTATCTCATTGACCTCTGTCTATAAAGCTCAGCGGACAATTACAGCTCAGTCATCCTGAGGTATGCATCCAGCAGAAAGGGGAACAGAGAGAGCAAGACTGCAGATGCTGGAGTCATAGTCAATATGGTGTGGAGCTGGAGGAACACAGCAGGTCAGACAACATCAGATGAGCAGACCTGATGAAGGGTGTAAACCCAAACATTGACTCTCCTGCTCCTCTGAAGCTGCCTGACCTGCTGTGTTCCTCCAGATCCACACTGTATTGAATAGAGACTGGGGAGCAGATATTGTGTGAATCCCTATTACATGTTTGGCTGCAAGTTTCTTCCCATTAGAATTATTATTCATGGTTTTTGAAAACTTTTTTACAGTCTTTCTTCACAGTATCTGGAGCCTATCACGAAGCATCTTTGAGCAGTTGGTGACTGGGTGTCTTCCTGAATCTCTGCAGTCCCTTTGATAAAAGTCCAACAACTGTGTTGTTAGAGTCAGAAGTCACATGACATCGGGTTATAGTCCAATAGGTTTATCTGAATTCACTGAAAGTGCTGCTCCAAAAGCTTGTGATTTCTAATAAACCTGTTGGACTATAACCTGGTGTCGTGTGATTTCTGACTTTGTTCAACCCAGTCCAACACTGGCATCTTCATATCATGTGGTGCTTAGGAAAGGGAATTCCAGGAACCTGATCCGACTTTCTCCCATCTCATTGAAGGGTCTGGAATCAGGGAGGCATAGTCTTGGGTTAAAAGCTTGGCCATTTACTACTTCTGAAGAAGGGTCTCGACCCGAAACGTCAGCTTTCCTGCTCCTCTGATGCTGCTCGGCCTGCCGTGTTCATCCAGCTCCACAACATTTTATTCCATTTACTACTGAGTTGACTGGAAATGTGTTCACATCGTGGATTGTGAGTCTTTGGATTCTGGTATCCCAGAGTGCTGTGGATGTTCAGTCATTGAGTACATTCCAGACTGAGATCACTAAAGGAACCACACAAGATCTGACAGAAAGTGCTGTGTGGCAATGATATTGCCTTACATTAATGGCAACCACATTCCCACTGAATGGTGGAACCATCTGGACGGGATGTACAGAAATACCCCAACTCTCTTTTGTTTATCTTCTTATGTACTTCCAACGCCTCTGCCTCTTGACTTATTTCCTATTTTCTTGGGCCTTTCGAAGTCCCTTGCATTATTGGTGTTACCTAGATGTGAGTTGTTGTTGTTTATTTGAACCAATGCAGAATTTACTGCAGGCAAACAGGCCATTTGGCCCGAACTCTGTGCAGGTGTTTATGCTCTGCATTATCTTCCTCTTGTCCTGTGTTAACTGACCCTAACAGGACATTTCCCTTTGTGACTACAAATTGCAAATTAAACAGCTCATTTTAAATACGCTAATGTAAGAAGCTGCTGCTGTAAGATTTATCCCTTTCAGCTGTTTGATTTTTTTTTTATCTTCTGTGTGTTCTCATCCAGGCCAGCTGGCTGCTTTTCCTTCCTTAATAACATGCTAATTTGCCTGGCTTTTTTTTCTATTGGATTGCTTAATGTTGCAAAAATAAAAGCATTTCTCCTTTAGCACTGTTACAGAAGGTCCCCAGTGGGCAGTAAGTACTAAATGACCTGGTTAGTAACAAGATTCTTTTCTGCTATCTGCTAAAAGGATAATGTTTCAGGAATGAGACACTTCATGTAAAAGCACTCACCCATAACTTGGTAAATGTGTATGTACACATCCAGATGCATCAAGACAAAAGGGACCAGCACATCAGAGAATACCTGAGAAAACTAGGGAATTACAAGCTCAGTGGAAGAGACCAATACATTTATAATGAAACAAAAGGAAGTTGAGCCCAGATTGGAAAGAATCGCAGAAAAGGAATGAAATAGCTCACGTTCTGTTTATGCATGACTCTGACAGTGTCTTTGAATACACCAAACAGCCAGGTGTGCATAGCAACCGGCGTAAGAGAAGTCAAAAGATGGGTTTAGAAGTGGGCCATTTGGCCCATTGAGCATGCTCAACCATTTAATATGAACTCATTTCCCTGCATGAGGCTAGTACCTGGGGAAGTTAGGGCTGTGAAATTGGATTTAGATGGAGGGCATGGGTTTGCCTTCAATCATAGTCGAATTGTGCTTGTATTGTTTCATTTCGAGATCAACTAGAAATAGCTGAATTCGTGCTGTAATAGCTACATTCTGTTCACTCTAGGAATATGAGTAGGCCATTCAGGCCTAAACTGAATGCAGTACTTCAAATGTCATGCAATCAAGGTTCTGCACAACTGAAGAATCACTCCCTCCCTTAGACATTCCAACATTTTCCAGAAACGGGCCGTTATTTGCTTTGCCTTCTTGATTGTTTTATTTGTATTTTTAGAAAAAAACCCGTATGTTAGCTTTTAGATATTTGTGCAACGTGTTAAACTGTAAATATTGGGCACATACTTCAAAGCTGCAATATTCAGGATTTTGGGGAAAGATTGAAGGAATGTGACTAATTGAAGAAGCTTTCTCAAAGGACTGGTGTGACCAAATGGAGACTGATTGACCTTTTTCTGTGCTGTAAATAATTTTCAATGATCTGAGTTAAAGTAGTGTTGCAATCTGTGCAGATTGTATTGAGTCAGACTGTTGATTTGAAATCACAAAGGAATATCTTTATGAAGCAACTAAATAGTTTGACTGAAGCATATTGAAGATATGACAGAGTTGCAATTAGTTGCATAAAATGGCTTAATCGCCATTTCTGTTTTACTTTACAAAATGAATAGTAGGCAAAAGAGGCCACATTTTATTGAACTGTTTTCATATCAGATTATATGATTAAAGCTGGGAACAATTAAAATGAAAATATCACACTGATAATAAATATTACGTGTCCATGTTGTTCAATTAAGTAGATGTTTATAGAATAATACTGAAACTAATTGATGGAAGTTCATTGTTAGGTGGTATTCCTACAGATTGGCTATCAGTGAAAGAACTAAATATTTCCTCATTGTCTTCTCATGCGTTGGTGTTATGAATTAATTGGGTCATATTTGATCTATTACAATCATATCGGGCTTGTATTGCTGTCATTCCCCCCATGTGAAATGGCATCTCATTAAAAATGCAAGGTGAATATTTGACAATTTCATGACTATAAAACACAACCACGTGATATTATTCTTTTTGTCGCGTGATTGAGCCATATTAGTTACAGTATGCTGTAAGATTATCGAGTAATAGAGATGTACAGCACAGAAACAGACACTTTGGTCCAACTCATCCATGCTGGCCAGATATCCTAAATTAATCTAGTCCCATTTTCCAGCATTTGGCCCATATCCCTCTAAACCCTTTCTATTCATGTAGCCATCCAGAAGCCTTTTAAATGCTGTAATTGTACCAGCCTCCACTACTTCCTCTGGCAGTTTATTCCATACATGCAACATCATCTACATGAAAAAGTAGCCCCTTAGGTCCTTTTTACATCTTTCCCCTTTCACCTTAAACCTATGCCATCTAGTTTTGGACTCCCCCACCCTGGGGAAAAGACCTTGTGTATTTACCATATTCATGCCCCTCATGATTTTATAAACATCTATTAGGTCACCCCTCAGCCTCCGACGCTCCAGAGAAAATAGCCCCAGGCTATTTAGCATCTCCCTAAAGCTCAAACCCTCCAACCCTGGCAGCATCTTCGTAAATCTTTTCTGAACTCTTTCAGGTTTCACAACATCCTTCCTATAGTGGGGAAAGTAGAATTGCATGATTGTCAATCTTCCGGGGTGGTCCTGCAGTCTTTGGGAACTAAACAGGAATTTCCTGGATGTTATTGTGAATATTATAAGTGAAAGGAAAAGCAAAGAGGCACTTAAAGAAAAAGAAGTGTTGATAGATATAAGATTATTGGAGATGGAGATTAGTGTTTTTGGCATAGTGGCATGATTAGAAGTCAGAGGTCATATAACAAACCCTCCAGGAAAAGGTTCCAGTAGGATTGGCAACTGCATCCTTACTACCATAGCCCACTGGACCTGGGGCTGTTGGTAACCCTTGCAAGTTTCAATAAAACGATTGTCCTAAACATGTGTTGCTGTCTTGGTTTGGTGCCAGCAATTCTGACTTCTTCTCACAGGCCCTGACTAAGCCCCACATTGCTTATCCTCCTAACTTCAGCTGAGGAACCTGCATACCTCCCAGAAAGTAAGCAAGACTGCAACTTTATGGAAGACTTTCCATGACTTCAGAACATTGTGAAGACCCTTTCAGCTCTTTGAAGTACTTTAGAAATGTAATCATTGTTGAAATGTAGGAAGTGCAGCAACCAATTTGTACACAGCAAGCTCTCACAGGTAAGTATTTATACTGGAACAAAAGCAGAAGTTGGTGAAAAGCTCAATAGGTCCGGCAGCATCGGTGAACAGAAAACAAAGTTAACTTTTTGGGTCTGGCGCCCCTTCCTCAGAACTTCTGTTTTTGTTCCTGATTTACAGCATTCACAGCTCTTCATTTTAAATTAATTATTGGTTAAGTTGCCTTAGATATTGATTGAGAGATAAACATTGACCAGGGCACCAGGAAAAGATTCCTTACTGTTCCTCAAATTAATAGCATGCAATCTTTTATACAGCTGAGAGGGTGGATGAGGCCTTGGTTTAACATCCCATCTGAAGGACATCACCTCCAAAAGTACAGCATTCCCTCAGTGCTGCAATGGATTGTAGTACAATTGGAGTTACTCAGATAAGGGTCCTTGAAATCACGTGGGCAGCTTTCACAAAGCATGGCTCAATTTTTTTTTAATACATTCATGGGATGAGGGTGTTGCTGGCTAGGCTAGTACTTATTGCTCATCGGACAGTTAAGAGTCAACCACATTGCTGCGGATCTGGAGTCATACACAGGCCAGGTCAGCTAAGGATGGCAATTCCCTTCCCTAAGGGACATTAGTGAACCAGATGGGATTTTTCAACAACCGACAATGGATTCATGGTCATCATTAGACTCTTAATTCCAGTTTTTTCAAAAATTGAATTCAAATTCCACCATCTGCCAAGGCAGAGTTCAAACCTCGGCCCACAGAATATTATCTGGATCTCTTGTGATAATACCATTAGGCCATCACCTTCCGTGGGATGGGATTTTGAAATGCACAGAAATGGGAATGGAGAGAAAGTTGTCCATCCTATTATCTTTCCATAGGATTACAAAGGATACAGGGTATCACAGAATACAGTATATAGAATCAGACCATTCAGCCCAACTTGTTCATGTTGGTATTTATACTCCTCTCAAGCCTCCTCCCATCTTTTTACATCTAAATGTACCATTGTAACCATTTATTGTTTATCTGCTGTAACGATTGTCCAGCTCTAGGTAGTCCTGGTAATGAAAAACTTACAAATGGAAAGAATCTAGATATGGCTTTGAGTGTTGCGCCTGTGAATATATATTTTCTTTGGCACTGTGGTATTGTCTTTAGGAAGAAAGATTGTTGATATACTGAAGTAGGGTGTTCTTAAAGCTCCAAACACAGGGCCTGGGGATAACAGCACAAGACTCTCAGTGGCTCCTGACCCCTCCCAGTGCATGCCTCTAAACATGTGTCATTTTGAGCCTGTGCCCAATTACACCAATAATGATCAATGAGCCAGCACCAATTTAACCAAACTGCAGAATCAACTTGTTAGAAATGATGTATTCAGTTTTGTTTTTGAAGCAAACCTGAGGAAGCTTGAATAAAGTATAGTTTTGTCAAAGGCCATAATCAACTCTCTGGATAGAGAAGAAAAAACATGTACATTCCAAACGTTAATGAAACCTTGTTACAACGATAGATGGGATTTTCAACAACATAATGTTTCTCATACAATTTAAATGAATGGCAAGCGCTTCTTAATTATTTAGAAATTCGATGCACATTAATTTTGATGAAGGCATATGATAAACACTGCTCAATTAATAAAATAGCAGCATCTTGTCAAAACAGCATTCATGTATCTTTTAATTTGCAAACCGTTAATTTCTGCTCAGAGTTAATTTGGCGTGATATGAGTTTTCAAACTAGTTGATCACACATGATACTGCTCATGATAAACTGAATAATATGTTGATGGTCAATTTTAAACCTACTCATTTTGTAGGGGTTAAACAGCAAAAATGGGCAATTGCCAAAGGACAATATATTCATTCAGTTTGGGGGTCATCCATTTAATACCATCTATTCTTTGAAGCTGCAGGCTGATAAATGGGCTGCCTAAAGCAATGTGCATCTTTAATTTATGTAATTGTGTTTTATTTTGCCTTGCCTGTGATTCAATTTTAACTGGTATTTAGGTGGAAGTAGATCTATAACTGTGTAAGGGCCGTGCCTTTTTGTGTTTGTACTTGATAAAATTGTGAACTGAAATGAGAAAGAACCGCTTTAAAATGCATGCTTTAAAGGATTGTTGCATGTTTGAAAAGTATGCAACCTGACACTCATGACACAAATCATGCAAATAACTGTTTGAACAAGTAACAATTGAAGTTTGGGTTACAGATGAATTGGAGCCAGGAGTTGTATACAATTCAGCTCTCGTTGCCAACATGAAGTTGGTTGGTCTATAGACTAGGGGCCAGTTCCTGATCAGGAAAGCCTTTGTCTGCCACCAAACATGTGATTGGTCCTCAGGTAACTAAATAGATTGGTGTGGGAAGGAAATAGAGAGAAGTGTTTTTATCTTTATGAGCTCAGGAGCTGTCCGTTCTTTGTAGTCAAAGTCCACTTTAAAGCTGAAGGAAATAGCCAACCTTTCCTTCAGCATTCGTTGTGAGCTGTGACTCTTATTTGATAAGTCAGAGGTTTTTTTTAAGTAAACCAGTCACCCTGTGCCTCTTGCAAACTAGTCGAATCATCTGGAAAAAGCGACTGAGAAGCAACTTATTGACCATCATAAGTCTCATCTCAACAACCCTCTGAAAAGTCTTCCCAGCTTTCCTCCACCCATAATCTATTTGTCCCTTCTGTCTGTATGTATACAAGGAGGGGTTAATAAGGGAATTTGATTTTCAGTTAGTTGTGTTATATCTGATGATTTATATCTGTTTACCAGTGCTTAGAGTCTAAGTACTTGTAATAAATACGAAATAATTCTTGTAAATAATGACAAAATTCTTGTTCAGTACAGATACATTACCCATGCTTTCTATCACCTGAGTCTGAAAATCAGGTAAATTGGGGAATTTTACGTACTTATTTTAGAACATTTAATGTTTGTGACCACTCTACAACTTGATTTTCAGTGCATTATCCCAGTGAGATGTGTCACTAGTTGTTACTCCATGCTCACTGAACTATATTGGCTTCTGGCCCAGCAACGCCTCAATTTTAAAATTCTCATCCTTGTTTTCAACTATCTCTATGGCCTCACCCTTCCTGACCTCTGTTGACTCCTCCAGCCTTGCAATATTCGTAGATCCCTTAACTGCCTCAATTCTGGCCTCTTGCACATCCCTGATTTTCATTGCTCCAAGGTTACAGGGTATTGGGTCAAAAAAGTCCTGAAAGGGTTAATGCTGAAACGTTCCATAAACACCACCTACTAGGATGATGCCATATGTACTGGTGGACAGAGTAGTATATGATTTCAAAGGAATGAGACTTAATGTCTGCTCATAGAATCACACTGTTGTACAGCATGGAAACAGACCATTCAGTCCAACTTGTCTATGCTGACCAGATATCCTGAATTATTCTAGTCCCATTTACAAGCATTTGGCCCATATCCCTTTAAAACCCTCCTATTCAGGTACGCATCCAGATTCCTTTTAAATGTTATAATTGTACCAACCTTCACCACTTCCTCTGGCAGCTCATTCCATACAAGCACCACCCTCTGCGTGAAAAAATTGCCCCTTAGGTCCCTTTTATATCCTTCCCCTCTCACTTTATACCTCTGCCCTCTTGTTTTGGACAGCCCCACCCTGGGGAAAAGACCTTGGCTATTCCCGTTATCCATGCCCCTCATGATTTCATTAACCTCTACAAGATCACCCCTCAGCCTCTGATGCTGCGGGGAAAATGGTCCCTCTCAACGTTTCTGTGACAATATCTATCATATTAGTATACCCTGAAACTAGTTGCTAATATGCAATGAACTATATCTTATTAATCACAAGAGACCCTTCTAGTTAGACCAGGAGGTCTTTTTTCTATTATATTAGATAAGCAAGCCAAGTATAGCTTGCTACATTTAAGGAGAATTGGGCAGTAACCTTCATCACGAGCAATAGTTCATACAGTGTAGAGAGCTACCCTACATATCTAACAATGATGGTATCTTTAGCTGCCTGTGAGCGCTAAATTCTGGAATTCCTTACCTAGACCTCATCTCCTCTCTTCTCACCTTTAAGATGCTCCTTAAAACCTACCTGGCATCCTAATATCTCCTTAAGTGGTTCACAGTTGAACTTAAGAAAGAAAGAATTTCCATCTATACAACTTTTTCCATGATGGCTGTCCATTTCAAAGAACTTTACAATCAATTCAATATTCATCAGAGAATCCTGACAGTGCAGAAACAGGCCCTTCGGCCCAACAAATCCACACCAACCCTCAGAGCATCCCAACCAGACCATCTAATCTCCACCTCCCTGAACACTACGGGCAATTTAGCATGGTCAATCCACCTAGCCTGCACATCTTTAGACTGTGGGAGGAACCCGGAACTCCCGGAGGAAACCCACACAGACACAGGGAGAATGTGCCAAGGGCGGAATCAAACCTGGTGCTGTGAGGTAGCAGTGCAAACCACTGAGCCACCATGCCGTTGAAGTGCAGTCACTGATGTGATGTTGGAAACGTGGCAGCCACAGCAAAATGAAATTATGAGATAACGTCCAAATAATCATTTTTTTGTGTGGTGTTGATTGAGGGTTAATTCCCAGCCAAGACAGTGGGAATAAATCCCCTCTGCTCTTATTTGATATAACTCCACGGGATCTTTAAAATCCACCGGCGAAGGCAGATTGAGGGGGTTGCCGGGGAGCGGTCATGATTTAACGTCCCGTCTGAAAGATAACATCTCTGACAGTGTAGCATTCCATCAGTATTGTGCTAGAGTGTCAGCCTTGATTGCTTGTTTTTATCGGACAGGTTCACTCCAGCATGAGTCTGAACCTTTCCATTATAACGTCTGAATGAACAGGAATTCCTCTTCAGACCTGATTATTGAAATGACAGATCACAAATCGCGCCAGTGTTGTCCTTCCAGATCCCCTTCAGTCTGGCCAATTGCTCCAGAAACTCCCTCTTTTCACCTACTTCCCTCGAAAATGGAGGGCAACCATGAATTGAATATATTTCATTTAAAAAGCAGGGCTTGGAAATGAAGAGACTCCTGGGCTTGAAACTTAAGAAGATACCTGAAACTAAGGGGCTCCAGTCGACCCTTTTGATTTAGAATGTTGTGCCAGAAAGGGACAAACATTAAGGACTTCCATGTAGTGTCTCATGAATTCCCTGCCTTAACCTGAGTGGAAATTTTCCTGATGAACTAACTTCTTGTACAGTGTCTTTGATATGTCTTCCAATGAACCCGCACTTAAAGTTTACAATGTCATTGTAAACAGTTGTCAGCTGATGAAATGTAAATTGAAACCTTTTAAATGTGAGAGTGGCATAAACTGTTGGATTGTTTAAGAGTGAAAAAGATGTCTTTTGTTTCATAAGTGTGCAACAAACAGTCTTCTGGTTTTGTAGCAAGATGAATGGTCTTTGTGCTGATTGAGATTCTGTCATGGCTTTTGCAGCACTACTAATTGACCATGCTCTTCCCCTCCACTCTGGTTAAATGTTACTGTGGGTGGAAGGAGAGAACTAGTATAGCTGTATGTTTTACTTCCTTCCCAAGATAGCACGTTTTAGAATCGGGGGAGAGCATGGCAGAGTGGGAATGTCAGTGCACTAACATTCTGAAGGTCTCCGCCAACACAATGGGAATCTAGGTTTGAATCCCACCAGGGCAACAGGTAGAACTAAAACCTGATGAATCAAATCTCAGCAACTGTGACCATGAAATTACCATTGATTATTGTTGAAGACCTATCTTTGTTAACATCATTCAGGGAAGTGTTATGAAAAATGCTTCTATTATTAATATTTCATGAGGGCTTATGTCTACAGGATTATGAAAATTGATTCATTTTGGAGCACAGGGAATGTACCTGAATCTGCCTTTTTTTACAAAAAATATGTCATTGAATTGACACAGTGGGAGACTTTCTTTTATTAAAATATAATTGGAAATCACATAATTTAAGCTGAGTAAACAGCCAAGGTTAGAATTGCTGGAAGTCACATGTCTTCCATTAACTGCTGTGATTTATTGAAAATCACACGTCTACGTTTACAGCTATCAAGAGTTGTGGCTTTTTTTAATTGCTGGGAATCCAGTTTGCGGAGGCTGGGGTCAGGGGTGTGAAGCAGTTATCTGATGAAGCAACAAGACCCCCCAGCTCATTCTTCGCGCCCTTGCTGGGAAATCCTTTTGACAATTCTGCGTAATGGCTGAGAAATGCAAGCAGCTATTGTGTCTGAAAGGCTTTGAGATTAATTTCTCTTGACATTGCCTGAACAAACAGCATTTGAAGAACATAAGAACATAATAACTAAGTGCAGGAGTAGGGAATTCAGTGTGACAAGCCTGCTCCACCATTTGATACAATGGCATCTCATGCCCCAGTGACAACTACCTGTGTCTAGTGACACCTCTCAAGGTGTGCAAAAATGCCAGATAGGAAGCATTTGGAACATTACCTATATCTTATCCTTTTCTCTTTAAGTACTAACCAATATTCAGCTGATGTGTCAATTTTTTCAAAATTAATTTCTGCAGAAAAATATGGCAGTGACTATTTAGAATGGCAAATATTTATACTTGCATATTTCAGATGGTGTAATCTGTTTTGACTCTGCTGAATAAACCTCATTTTATTATAAATCAATAATTTTGTCATTTATTAAAAAAAATGGTTGATAGCTCTTTTCGTTCTACACCTGATACAAATAAAATATACAATTGGCTGGGTGGGTAAAAAGAGCAAGTCAGAGAACGAGGTAAGTCTGAGGGATTAAACTGCATTTATTTTACTGCAAGGTGTCTTAAAGGTAAGGCAAATGAGCTTAGGGTATATTTGGGGACATGGCACTATGTTCCTGTCAGAATGAAGGGTAAGGCTGGTGACAGTAGGGAATAGTAGCTGAATGAAAATATTGAGGGTCTGGTAAAGAATATGAAGGAGGCATATATTAGGTATGGACAACTGGATTAAGTGAATCTCTTGAAGAGTATAAGGGGTCTGGGGCTTACTTGAGAGGAAAATCAGGAGGGCATAAAGGGAATATGTGATAGCGGTGGCAGATAATGTTAAAGATAATCTAAACAGATTCTACAAGTACATTAAGAGCAAAAGAGCAATTAGGGAGAGAATAGGGCCCCTTAATGATCAACAAATTTGTTTATGTGTGGAACCACAGGAGATGGGAGAGGTACTAAATGAATATTTTGCATCAGTTTTTATGTGGAGAAAGAAATAGATGCTGGGGAACTCGGGGGAAAACATATTGATGTCTTGAAAATATTTTACATTACTGAAGAGGAGGTGCTGGAAAAAAACATAAAAGTGGATAAATCATAAAAGTGGGATGTGATCAAGTGTAACCCTAGGAAGTTGTTGGAAGTTAGGGAAGAAATTGCAGGGCCCATAGCAGAGATATTTATATCATCTACAGCTACAGGTGAGGTGCTGAAGGGCTGGAGGGTGGCTAATGTTGTGTCTTTATTTAAGAAAGGCTGCAAGGAGAAGCCTGGGAACTATAGACTGGTGAGTCTGACATCACTGGTGACTAAGTGATGGAGGGGATTCTGAGAGATAGGATTCAGAAAAGAATTACCAGGATGTTGCCAGGGCCGGACAGTTTGAATTTTACAGAGAGGCTGGATAGGCTGGGACTTTTTTCTCTGGAGCATTGGAGATTGAAGAGCGACCTTATAGAGGTTTATAAAATCACGAACAGAATTGATGAGGTGAATAGCAAAGGTCTTTTCCCTAGGGTAGGGGAGTTCAAAACTAGGGCATATTTTTAAGGTGAGAGGAGAAGAATTTAAAAAAGACCTGAGAGGCAACCTTTTCACACAGAGGGTGGTTTGTATGTGGAATGAACTGCCAGAAGAAGTGGTATAGTTGTGTAGAGTTACAACATTTAAAAGACATATCGATAGGTACATGAATAGAAAAGGTTTAGAGGTATATGGGCCAAATGGAAAACTTAGTCAGCGTGGAGAGTTGGACCAAAGGGTCTGTTTCCTGGTGTATGACTCTATGAATCATTTATATTTATGTTGTGACCGACAGAATGGTGGAACTAGACAGCAAGAATGTACTCCTCCAAACTCAGTCGTCTTCATAGAAAATCTGCCATGTTTATGTGGTCTGACCTACACATGACTCCAAACCCATAGCAATGTGATTGACTCTTAGGTGCCCTCTGAACTGGTCCAAGCAAGCCACTCAGTAATGAGGAATGGACCACAAATGCTGGCCTATTGATGCCCATGAAAGAAAAATAAAAGATCAGGACATGTAGGAAATTACCTTTCCAATAACCAGCCAAGACAGTGTTCCTAGTGGCTCTGCAGGGTGTAGGTGACCTGTGATACTTGTCAGGCCATTCAGCGCTTAGTGAAAAATTCAAAACAGAGCAAGTGATAGTTTCTGGTAATGGAACTGGTAATACAGAAGACGCTTCTGTTGAAATAATGGCTCTGTTTTGTCGAGTGGGTCAATCTCTGGAGAATGTTAGGAAATAATAAATTGTGATTGATTTACCCATAACCAGTCTTTTGTTTATTTTACCTCTTTGTCCTATTCTTGACTCTGTTGAACCAACTCCAGTAAGGCTTCCGGTAGAATTTTAGGCTATTGTTTATTATAAAAGTAGCAGTAACGTCTAATGATGCATGCAGTTATTGTGAGTTATGGTTCAGCAACTTCAGGAGAGGAACAGATGTGTGGCTAAACGTGAATATCAACAAGTTGTGGCTTGACTCTCCCTGTTTTGCCATTAGCTTTGTAAAAATGATATTTTGCTTATATGTTTCTTTAGGAAACTTGAAACAAACACAGAGTATTGAAGAAGTTCTGAAGAAGACTTAGACTGGATGTTAACTCTGTTTCTCTCTCCACAGATGCTGCCAGACCTGCTGTGTTTCTCCAGCATTCTCTGTATTTGTTTCAGATTTCCAGCATCTGCAACATTTTGCTTTTATTCTTTTAGAAACTTGTTGCTTTCGCTAGTCAACTCGGCAGAGAAAGTTATGTTCTGCCGTTGCAAGTGTAGGTAAAAAAAATACTAAAAATTTAATATCTAAATTTCCCCTGGTGACTAACCAATATCTAACAGCTCACATTAGTAAAACAGACAATCTGTTTTCACTAAATAAAAATTCAAAGAACTGTGGATGCTGTAAATCAGAAACAAAAACAGAAGTTGCTGGAAAACCTAAGCAGGTCTGGCAGTATCTGTGAAGAGAAATCAGAGTTACCGTTTCGGGTCCTGTGATCTGAAGAAGGGTCACTGGACCCGAAACGTTAACTCTGATTTCTCTTCACAGATGCTGCTAAACCTGCTGAGCTTTACCAGCAACTTCTGTTTTTGAATCTGGTTTCACTGACGTTTGCAGGGTCTTGCTGTGCTCAAGTCGGCTCCCCTATTTTCTACTTTACAAAATTAATGCAATTCAGCAGTACTTTACTGGCTGAAAAGAATCTTTGGACATAATGAGGATGTGAAAGGACATATATAAATGCAACTACACTTTAATTCAAACTACTGTCTCCACTGCTTTTGTCTCTGGCTTCCTATTTTGCATCATAACAGGAGAGAATCTAACCAAGTCCCCTAACATTCAATGACATTACCATCAGTAAACACCGTATGATCAACATCTGGGAGTTAACCATTCACCTGCAACTGAACTGGACGAGGCAGATAAGTACTACAGCTACAAGAGCTGGTCAGAGACTGACAATTCTTCCGTGATCAGTCTCCTGATTTTCCATTCCACCATCCACAAGGCATAAGTCAGGAGTGTGATGGAATACTCACAACCTGCCTGGATGAGTGCATTTCTATCAAATCTCACAAAGCTTGATACCACCTAGGGAAAAAAGAAGCCCACTTGATTGGCACCCTATCCAACACCTTTAATAACATTCCTTTATTTCATCACTGGTGTGCAGTGATAGCTGAGTGCACTATTTTCAAGATGAACTGCAACAACTCTCCTAAGACAGTCAGCAAAACCATTACTGCTTCGCATCGAGAAGGTCAAGGGCAGCAGATACATGGAAATGCTGCCACCTGCAAGTTCCCTTCAAGCCACTCACCATCCTGACTTTAAAATATATTGTTGTTCTTTCAGTGTTGCTGGGTCAAAATCCTAGAATTCCCTCCCTAATAGCATTGAGCACATCAAATGCAGCAGTTCAGGAAGGCAGCTCACCACTACCTTCACCAAGGTAATTAAGGATGGGCAATAAATGTTGGCCTAGGCTGGAAAGTCCGCATCCTATGAATCGATACAGTAATTGAAATAAAGACAAACAATGAATGGAAGACCCATTAAAATTCATACATCACACATCACAATGTTTGAGATCAGGGCATAAAATCTACTCATGGAAAGTTCTAGAAGCTGTGCTGACCTCAAGGGCTTTGTGCTTGCTATCACATAAAGTTCTGTGCTGACATTCATATTTGGTGAGATAGAAAATGTCTCATATATAGACAATGCACCTTTCAGATCAGCTGCACTGTCAGAAATGATTAGAATTCACAGCAAGAGGAGCTTTCTGAACAAAAGACTCTCATCCCATTGATGACCTGCTGTGTATCCAGATAGAACTGATGGAAAAAAAATATGGGCATTGATATTCTGTCTCTCCGCAGCAATTACCTGGCCTACAACCTGTCAGACTCTCACAGAAAGCTTTTTTGGGATCAGGCAGCTGCTGGACAGACAATGGAGAAGGAAGCCCAGCTTGATTCTCCTTCAGTATCCAATGGTTCTGACACACATAGGATTCAAATCTTGAATTGCACAACTCTAGAATGTTTTTAATGTTAAAATGCCCCTGGTATATTTTTGACCAGAGTGACCCAGCTGTCTTTAGCCCTGTGAGTAGGACTTATCCAAAACTGGAAAAAAAAATGTTAGTTTACAGTACATTTGGTCAAACAAGCACAAAGATTACATGGAATGTAGAACGCTTCTCAAAAAAATTTGGTATTGAGAAATGGGCATCGCTGGTTAAACCACCATTTATTGTCCATTGGTAATTGCTGTTGAGGATTTGGTGGTGAGCTGCAGTCAATGTGGTGTAAGTAAACCTACAATGTTGTTAAGAGGATGTTTCACTTCTTTGACCCAGTGACAATGAAGGAACGGTGATATCACTCCATGTCAGGAGGGCTTGGCGTTGTGGGGAAGGTTTGGGAGGAGTCGGTGGTGCACAACCTAAGGAGGTGGGGTTTCCCTGCTTCTGATGCCCTTGTCCTTCTGGGTGTTAGAGATTCTTGCTTTGGACGGTGCTGTCAGTGGACCTTTAGTGAGCTGCTAGCATGCCTCTTGTAGACAGTAAACACTTCTCGCACTGTGTGCTGGCGGTAGAGGGAATGAATGTTTAAGATTGTGGATAGCATGTTGATCAAGTGGGTTATCTTGCCCTGAATGGCACTGAATTCCAATCAGGATCAGTCCTTAAATTTCTGGTCCAAGATGAAAAAAAATACTGCAGAGGGAACTGGCTTTGTTTTTGCCCAAAAGCCCACTGTGTTTCCATGGTTTTTCTTTATTCATTGGATGAGGGTGTTGCTGGCCAGGCAGCATTCATTGCCCACCCCTAATTGCCCAGAGGGCAGTTCAGAGTCAACCACATTGCTATGGGTCTGGAGTCACATGTAGGTCAGGCGGGATAAGGATGGCAGTTTCCTTCCGTAAAGGACATTAGTGAACCAGATGGGTTTTTCCTGACAATTGACAATGGATTCACAGTCATCACTAGATTCTTAATTCCAGATGTTTATTATTGAATTCAAATACCACCATCAGCCATGGTGGGATTTGAACCTGGGTCCCCAGAACGTTATCTGGGTTTCTGGCTTAACAGTCCACCGATAATACCACTTGGCCATTGCATCCCCCATATTTCATAGATTAGAAGAGTTACATTTTTGAACACCTCACTTTGAACATCTATCTGAAGCATTTGTTAAGGACCCAGACAGATCCACATCTACTCTCATCAGGCACGGGTCCAGCTTCAGGTCCAAAAGGGCCAATACCAATCAATTCCTGAAGAATCCTCATCTCTTTTGCCTGTCACCTTTACTTCCTGATGAAGGAAGTGGGGTGATTGCAGGGGGATTAGATATGTCTCATTCCTGATATGAATGCCTGGCTCAAAAACAGAAGTTGCTGGAAATGCTCAGCAGGTCTGGTAGCATCTGTGAAGAAAAAAATCAGAGTTATCCTTTTGGGACCAGTGACCCTTCCTCAGAACTGATGGTAGTTAGCAAAATGTTTGTTTACATGCAGAAAATAGGGAGGGGAATGGGATATGGAGTAAACGATAGGGTAAAGGATAGAGCCCAAAGAAAGACAAGAGCAGTTAGTTAAACAAAGGAGTTGACAACGATCTGGCTAGGAGGGTGAATAGCTGTTAATGGGGACTGTTAGTGACTAACAATAGGCAGTGTGTAATGGCAGGCCATATGATAACAAGGCCTGGTGTATGGGGTAGGGGGTTTGGGCATTGGGAGGTTTTAGGCCTTAAAATTATTGAACCGGATGTTGAGTCTGGAGGGCTGCAGGGTCCCCAAGTGGAAAATGAGGTGTTATTCTTCCAGCTTGCACTGACCTTCGCTGAAACAGCGATTTCGGCCAGGGAACACGGAGGTGCGTTAAAGTGGTAGGCAACTGGAAGCTCAGGGTCTTTTTTGCGGTCAGAATGTAGATGTTCTGCGAAGCAGTCACCCAGTCTATGCTTTGTTTCCCCACTGTAGAGGGGACCACATTGTAAGCAGCGAATGCCGTAGACTAGATTCTGGGAAGTGCAAAAGTGCAAGTGAAGTGTTGCTTCACCTGGAAGGTATGTTTGGACCCTTTGATACTGGGGAGGGAGGAGGTAAATGGGTGTTACACCTTCACCAGTTGCAGGGGAAGGTGCTGTGGGGCAGTTGGGGGGGTGGGGGCGGTGTTGGGGGTGAAGGAAGAGTGGACCAGGGTGTCCAGGAGGGAACGGTCCCTGCGGAAGTTGGACAAGGGAGGGGAAGAGAATATGCATCTGGTGGTAACGCCTTGCTGGAGGTGGCGGAAATGGTGTCTGATGATCTTCTGGATGTGAATGCTGGTGGGACAGTAGGTAACAACAAGGGGAACACTATCGCTGTTGCGGAGGGAAGAGAGGGGGTGAGGGAAGAAGGTGGGAGATGGGTTGGACCTGGTTGAGGGCCCTGACGACACTGGTGCTCCATACCCCATTGCCCTCCCTATTTTCTGCATATAAACTGACGTGTTGCTAGCTACCATCAGTTCTGAGAAAGGGTCATCGGATTTTTTCTTCACAGATGCTATGAGACCTGCTGAGCATTTCCGGCAATGTCTGTTTTTGATCCTGATTTACAGCATCCGCAGTTCTTTCAGTTTTTATGAATGTTTGGCTCTTTGGCTTCAAGAGAAGATACTTCATATTCCCCTATTCCCGAGGTTCAGAAATTGACCCTAACACAGAGGTATAGGACATGGTTAATGATTCCTCAAAATGATAGAATGAGTCTCGTCATATTTTATTTCCATGAGCCAATGATGCTGCAGGATTTCTTCACGATCCAAGCATATTAACCATCTGCAAGTCTTCTATCATGCAGGCATTATAGGGATCCAAACTGATGACTCCTGCAACTTAGATGGTCAACGGCACACACCATGCCAACTTGGAAATATATTGCTGTTCCTTTACTGTTGATTGGTCAAAATTCTGGAATTGCATCCCCAACAGCACTGTGGGTGTACCTACCAACTAGGGATTGCAGTGGTTCAAGAAGGCATCTCACCATTGCCTCCTTACAGGCAATTAGGACTGAGCCTACATCCCATGAATGAATGGAATAAGGTCAGAGGGGTTGTGTATAAAATTGTAATTCATGTGTTAATGTGCATGCATTTACAGTTGTTACTCTTGACAGATTTAGGCTTAATGAGTGGGGGAGGGGTTAACATATCAAGTACCCCTATGTGGCTAAATCAATCAGTTTTATGTTTCTGTGGTAAACTGCAAACATATTAAACAATCTCCAAAGGAAACTATCCATACTAAACGGGTAATTAAAATATGCATCAAGCAAAAGGCAGCTCTCATCAAACATGGAGCTTTCTGTTCCTGCGTTCAAAATAAATGGAATTTGCGTTCATCCGATGAAAGTTCTGTGCCAGGACCACTTAAGATGAACGTACACCTCATAAAGATTCAGTACCTGTCACACAGAATTAAGCAGTTTGGCTCAATTCACAATTCTGCGTAAAATTGATTACAGAGGACAAACTTAATGCTGAGAAAAGAAGATAAATAAAAACCGAAAGAACTGCGGATGCTGGAAATCAGAAACAAAAACAGAAATTGCTGGAAGACTTCAGCAGGTCTGGCAGCATCCGTGCAGAGAAATCAGAGCTAATGTTTCGGGTCTAGTGACCCTTTCTTAGAATTGGTGTTGAGGAAGGGTCACTGGACCCGAAACATTGACTCTGATTTCTCTCCAAAGAGCATAAGTGACCTTTTCTGAACTGCAACAGTTATCAAGAACCAAATACAATGACACAGAGGTTCATTTTATGCTGGAGCAGGTATTTACTGATTGAATCCAGCTCATTCTGAAGAGCAATTATGCAGTCTACTGCAGACAGACACTGAAGCATCAACCTGTAACTAAATACAAACACAGTGGCTTGTCAATAATACCCCGCAGGTATGTTTAAAGAAATTATATAATTTGTTTTCGATGCAGCAAAGACATTACATTAGGTTCTGAGTGTTTTTGTAAGAACGCAGATGGTTTCAATTTTCACAAATTTTATCCCAACCTTGTAAAGGATGGGAATGGCACAGATTATGAATCCTTTCTCCCCATATTACGGCACATTTTTCTGAATCTAGCTACTTTGTTGCAAGCTGTTATTGCTCTTTGAATGTATCTGTGTGCCACTTTGACATTTAAACTCAGGCAAATGATCTGCTGCAGCACCTTGAAACAATCTTACTTTAGTTGGAAGTAAAAGCAAAATACTGAAGATGCTGGAGATCTCAAGAAAGGCCAACAAAAAAATGTTAGAGAAAAGCAGCATCTGTGGAGAGAGAAACAACATTAAATCACATTTTACATGAAACATGAACACTTTTTCTGTCTCCATAGATCCTACCAAACCTGCTGAGTTTGCCCTGCACTTTCAGTTTTTAGCTTAGAAGTTCCTCTGCTCTTATCCAGCAATATATTACAATTCTCTTATACCCTGTATCAGCAAAAAACTAAAAATGAGGCAAAATGGAAGAACCTTTCCCACTTCAGGATGTCTCAAAAGGCTTTGCAACAATGAAAATTCTGAAGCGCAGTGAGTTTTGTAATATAGGAAGTGTTAGCAGGAAATATGTGCACAGCAAGCTCCCATAAACAACAATGAGCTAAAGGACTAGGTAGCCTGTTACTGTGATTTTGGTTGAGGGATAAATACTGATCTGAATACCAATGAAAATCCAAACAATGTTTTGGGATATTTCTGAATGACTTATTTCAGCGTCTATGTCTTCTGGTCTTTTACATCCACTCAAGAATGTGAATGGCACATCAGTTTAACACTTTATTTTAAATACAGTGTGTCCAACATGCAGCATCTCAATTGAGTGTCATTCTAGATTTTGTCCTTATTTCCTACAAAGCATTGATACAGAGGCAAGATTTCTATCAATTGTGCTCATGGGTGATACTTAGCATAACTGTCCAGGCCAAAGATGTCCAGGTTTGGTGGATTGGTCTTGCTAAATTGCCACAGTGTCCAAGGATGTGTAGATTAGCTGGATTAGGCTAGAGGGGTGGGTCTGAGTGGGAAGCTTTTCGGAGGATTACTGCTGATTTGATAGATCGAATGGACTGCTTCTACACTGCAGGGATTCTATGACACTATGAACTGGACACAAAATTCTGTGTCTCTTTAATGTTCCAGCATTACATACAAGATCCATCTTTGAAGGAACATAGCTTCCTTTTTGTATATGAGCCAATCTCATGTCTTCCTGGATGAGGATTCTCGTAACATCACAGGACTGTTACCGTGCAGATGGAGGCTGTTTGGCCCATCATGTACACCAGCTCTGTGAAAGAGCATTATGACTTAGCACCATTCTCCTCCTTTTTCTCCATAACTCTGAATATTGTTTCTATTTAAATAATCAACTGATGTCTTCTGGAACACCAATTCAATGTTACTGTTGAGAGATTTGCACATGGATATTTGGATAATCAAGTGAAGTTGGGAATTGGACTTGGGAATAGTCCAAGCTGGCTTCATATAGGTTTCTGACAAAATTTAGAACAAAAATGAAGTACGTTCATCAACCCAGTTTAATCTTAGATCAGGGTCCCAAAAATACCATTGTTGCAAGGTAAATAATGATGCTCTGATACTTGTGGAAATCAGTAAAGGGATATTTCCTCCAGCAGTTCTAAATTTACAGGACAGAGCAATGCAATAAACCCTTCACCTCCAACATCATTCATCATGATACTTGGCATCAAGATGATTGCTGTTGTGAATGGGCCTTTGTTTTGATTGTCTATTGCTATGGATTTTGCTGGTGTTCATGGGTTGTAGCATCGAGTTGACTTTAAGGGCTTTGTTTAATGGATGTGAAGTAGGGCACAACGTGGTAAATTGTGACACCTTTAAAGGCATACAGCACAAGATCATCCAGTTTTCAGACTGTTGTACCTGCTGGCCATCATGTGTCTTGTTGGGTGGGTTGCTGTATATCTTATTTATCTGGCTCATTTCAAAATAAAACGGCGATGACTCTAAATCCAAACCAAATGTTTACATAACTTCAAAACAACTGAGGAATCTACAGAAGTTTCACATAAATGTGTCTTTGCAGGATTCCCAGGTCTTTCAGAACTCTCAGTGTGCCGTCAGCTACATGGCTCACTAGTTGTTCCTACAAAGTTACTCAAACAAGCAATGTGGGAAGATCAGTGATCAGACTGGCATAATCTAAGCATGTATGAAAGCAAACCATTAAACATTGCACAGATGAAACATCAAACTGGCATCACATCAATGCTCTCAGTCAGATATAATGATCCCATGGCACTATTTCAAAGAAGAGCATTTTATTCCTACTGTCCTAATCAATGTTTTTGCATAAACCAACATAAGTCACAGATTATCTGGTCATTATCACAGTGCTCTTTGTGGGAGCTTGCTGTGCAAAAAATGGATGCCATGTTTACTGATCACAAAGTAGCAATTTCACTTCAAAAATACTTAATTGGCTGTAAAGTTCTTTTGAGTCTTGAGATTGTGGAAGATGCTGAATAAATGACAAACCTTTTATAAGGGAGATTGCTTTATAGGGGAGATGATATCAAAGGGCTTATAATGAGAAGAACAAGGTCTGTGAAAGTAAGTACATTTCTACAGGAGATGAAAGACTTGACCTTTAGAGGGACGGATCAGTCGTCTACAAATGTTTTTTTCAAAAAATGAAGGGTACATATTGTAAATACATAAAATATTTGCCTCCATGATACATTTGAAAATAAAATCCTGTTTCATGGAATTATGCTAGATGTCCATGAATGTGATCTCTGTTTGAATCCTCCATTCATCTTTCCATTCCTCAACCAGCACCAAAACTGTCCATCAGTTATATACTAAACAGTGTTAGTTCAAAAGACAAAATGAAGCCCAAAATATTTGAAAGACATGTTAAAAATATACATTTTGGTAAACGCATGATGACGAGATTTAACATTTATATCAGTGTATCTGCCGTTTCTCAAACACATTGAAGCAAAACAGATGTTACATGTGATACAACTACAAGAAGGTGTGCATTTATCCTTGAGAAAAAGCATTCTTTCACTGCTGGAATTCTCCTGAAAGATTATGTTTACTTGATATGCTTGGCACCTGACTAAACACACATGATAAACCACGCTCAGTCTGTGGGATCTTACCTTTGGGAGAAAATGTCCCTGTATGGGCTGCCGTGTTGTAGAGCAATACCATATCCTCGATCTGGCAGGGTATTACCAACAGTGAACAGAGAGCAGTCGGGGCTATTTAGGGCAATATATTCCAACACTGCCACATCCCAAACAAAGGCGTAATTCCCAGCTTTCACCTGTGAGTGACAGAATAGATTTCAGTCAAAATCCAATGAAACTTTCATTTGTATCTCTCCTCGTTAGGTAAACATTTCAGGAGGGAAAAGTGAAGTTGGTGAAAGAAAAGAAAAATGCTGTTCTGCCTTAATTCAAATTGGAGTAGAACGATAATTACTTCAAGTAGAGTTTTTGAGATGTTTCAAAGTAAAAATCTTTCCACAATCTGACAGAACTGTCAATCATTACTGAAGCTCCATCTGAATCAGAAAATGATGCATTCAGAATTATAAAGGGGTTATGAAGGATTATGAAAAGATTAGTAAGGAAATATCCAGTATACAGGAAATAATAATGACTCGGACATAAGCAGCTGAAGGCACGGCGACCAATGGTTTTCCTGTTAAATTTGGAGATTTTTAAGTGGCCAGAATTACAGGACAGCATATGCTGGAGGGGTATAGAGTTGGAAGAGATTGCACATATATGGAGGAATGAGGCCATGGAATGATTTGGAAACAAGTTCAAGAGTTTTAAAATTCAAGCATTATTTAGCCAGAATTGAATGTCAATCAGTGAGTACAGGAGTGATAGATGAACGTTATTTGGAAGAAGTTAACACTCAGGCAACAGAATGTTAGATGGCTCTAAGTGTATGGAAAATGGGAGGCTGGTCAGCGGTGAAATGGAATAGTCAACAGTTGAGGTGACAAAAACATAGAGGATGATTTCAATAGTACATTAGTCGAAGCTGAGGTGGAGTCAGGTATTGCCAATAAGTTGGAAGTGGGAGATCTTAGTGATAGCCAGGATATGTGACTGGGAGTATGGAATGGATATAGAAGTGTAAGTTGTCAAATTGTAAGATGCTAAGAGGAATGTAACAGAAAGTCCTCTGTGAAAACTGTTGGCTCAAACCCACTGATGGCAAGTACGGACTTGGGACTCCCATTTTGTTGCAATTTCAAGATCCTGAAACCTTTGGTAAAATCCTAACTGTTAACTCTGTTTCCCCTCTGCAGACGCTGCCAGAGCTGAATTTTCTGGTCTTATTGCCATTGATAAATCAATGCTGCATGACGGTTTGATGATACTTTTCAAGTAAACTACGTCAAAACATCCACCTCCCAATAGCTTTGTGGATGAGACCATAAGATCTAGGAGTATCATAAAACCATTTGGCCTATCAAGTCTACTCCACCATTTGGCCTTGGTTGCTCTGTTTCTCAACCCCATTCTCCTGCCTTCTCCCCGTAACCTCTGATTCCTTTACTAATCAAGGATAGCACTCTTGCCTGTCAGTAAGTGGCTGTGGGTTCAAGTATCACGCAAAGACCTGAGAATGCAAATCCAGGCTGAACAGTTCGGTGCAGTGCAAAGCTGGAGGAGTGCCACATTGTCGGAGGTGCTGACTTGAGGATGACACATTAATCTAAGGTTCTAGCATGCACTCTCAGGTGATCATGAAAAAATCCCATGAAACCAACTTGAAGAAGAACAGAGGAGTTATCTGGTGCTCAGGGCAATATTTACCATTCAATCCCAATCACTAAATCAGGAAATCTGGGTATTACTTCATTGTTGTTTATGAGAACCTGCTGTGTACAGAAGGGTTTGCTGCCTTTCCTACACTGTAACTGGACTACACTTCAAAATGCACTTCATTAGCTGAAAGTGCTTTCGAACATTCTGCAATCACAAAAATGATTATATAAATGCAAAGCGTTTCTGTTCTCTTTTAAAGATTGAGATTTCTCATTAATAGTTATGAGTATTTATGTTACTGTCACTGCATCAATAACAACCAATTCATTTGTTAGGAATAGTGAGAAAATCAACAACAATTCAGCATCAGACAATGGTGGACTCATGGCAATATCACAGCATTAATAAAGACTCCCAGGCTAATCTTTTGGAGGCATGGGTACGTATCCTACCATGGGAAATGGTGGCATTCATATTCAATAAAAATCAGAAATTTTTTAAAAAAACTAGTCTAATGGTGAATATAAACCATTGCCATAAAAGCTCACCTAAATCCTGAGAGAGCAAAATCTGCCATCCTTACCTGGTGATGAGGAAAAATTTCTTCACTCAGAGGGTGGTGAGCCTTTGGAATTCTCTGCCACAGAAAGCAGTTGAAGACAAAACTTTGAATATTTTCAGGAAAGAATAAGATATAGTTCTAAAGGCTAAAGGGATCATGCTCTCCATTTCAGTCCAAAGATGTGCAGGTTAAGTGGATTAGCTGCGCCAAATAGCCCATCGTATCCAGGGACATGCAGGCTACATGGATTAGCCATGAGAAATGCAGGGTTAGAGGAATAGGGTAGAGAGATAGGTCTGGGTGGGATGGTCCTTGGAGGGTCGGTGTGGACTTGATGTGCCGAATGGCCTGTTTCCATGCTGTGGGGATTCTATGATTCTATGAAAATGGGAACAGGGTGCTCAGGTAAATGATCAACTATAAAAATCGAAAGAACTGCGGATGCTGTAAATCAGGAACAAAACCAAAGTTGTTGGAAAAGCCCAGCAGTTGTGGCAGCATCTGTGAAGGAAAAAACAGAGTTAACGTTTCGAGTCCGGTGATCCTTCCTCAGAACAGAGGAAGGGTCACTGGACCCGAAATGTTAACTTTATTGTTTCCTTCACAGATGCTGCCAGACCTGCTGGGCTTTTCCAGCAAATGTGAGTGATCAACCATGATCATATTCAATCATGAAGCAGACTCAAAGGGCCACATGGCCTACTCCTAATTTCCATGTTTCTATGCCTGGCCTCCGTGTACCCCTTGTTCCAGAGCAATGTGGTTGATGCTTAACTGCTTTCTGGGTAATTGGGGATGGGCAATAAATGTTAGCCTAGCCAGTGCTTCTCACAATCCTAAGCAAATTTTAAAAACTTGTTATTTGAGGTTTACATCTTGACTTTATCCTTCCCAGCTGGAACATTGTGAATGTACTGAATCATTGATGACTTTTGCAAAGGTGATGCAGTGATGTTAGGAACAAAAAGAATCAAATTAAAGCATTAATACTGAGCCTAATAAATGATGAATGAAAGCAAATGAAATGTATGCACTCTGAAACATAGCCTTCACTGATTTAACTTCACTTTGATTCTCTAACATTTCTCTGCCTCCATCCATTCCCTAAATTACTGCAGAACCATTAAGCAAACCAGCTGCCACATTACCCTTGTCATTGTTGTTTCGACTGATGGTGTTTCACACTATCAACAGCAAGGCTGTAAGCCAATGACTGATTCTCTTGAAAGGTGATACCATTCTCTCAGCAAGGCATCAAAAATGGTTCATCGCTCATCAGGTTCACCACTGTGTCCCATTTAGAGTATTGCTGAAATGCAAAGAGGGAAAACCCAGCCTTTGAAACTTCCTGACTAAGCAGATTAATCAGCACCTAGTGATCACACACTGTCAGGTCCTCATGCTTCAGTACACCTGCAGTTAATGCATGTAAAATCAGAGCATTAGCAGTTAGGGAAATGTCTCCTTCACAGCAGTTGATTGAGATTCATTTGGTTAGCCTTCCAAAAGTCTTTGATGAATTTATGTCATTCTAATGAATGAATTATTAATGTTGCAACATGTTTTTGACTCTCAATGTCTTAGTGTGTTAAAAAAATGATACTAGAATAAATAGTGTTGATGTGTTCTTAAACTGCCAGTGTCATCATAGTGTACTGTAAGACACTTGGGTTCTGTGTTAAGTAGCTACATCTAATTCTTGAGCATGAGATAAAGCTCTGAACCGATGACCAATATTGGCCCTAGAAAATCCACGTGTGATTTCATGATACTGTAAAACTGGCAATATTGAATTATCCACGCATTATATGTACCATCTATTTCCTTACAATTGAGGTCAAAGGGCAAATCCGGACAGGTGCCTAAAGTGCAGTGATTTTGACAGCATGCAATTGCATCAGGAACTGCTATTGAAATTAGGTCTGGTAGTTAAAATCACCCACAGCTCCTGCTGGCTTATTTAGGTCAGTTGAAAGAATGACCTGTGGCTTCAACATGCCAGCCATGACTCAATGCGTGACTCAATTGTTTTTGGAGGCTGAAAATATCAATTCAATTTCTTATCAATTCATTTCTTATTAATTCATAGGATTTGGGTGTCACTGGCTAGCCCAACATTTATTGTCTGTGCATAAATTCCTTTGAGTAGGGAGTGGTGAGCATTTTACTAAACCTCCACAGTTTTTGGCGTAGGGGTACACATGCAGTGCTGTTAGAGAGGGAGTTCTAGGATTCTGACTCAGTGACACTGAAGGAACGGCAATACATTTCCAAGTCAAGATGGTGTATAGTTTGGAGTGGAACTTGCAGGTGTTGGTGTCTTCATGTATCTGCTTCCTTTGACCTTCTAGATGGTAGAGGTTGCAGGTTTGGGAAGTGCTGTTAAAGCAGTCTTAGAGCATCTTGTTGATGGTCGTCTCTGCAGTCACTGCATCAGTGTTGAAGGGAACGAATGTTTGTGGATGTGGTGCTAATCAATTGGGTTGCTTTGTCCTGGATGGTGTCAAACCTCTTGAGCGCTGCTGGAGCTGCAATCATCCAAGCAAGTGGAGGATATTCTATCACAATCCTGTCTTGTCCCTTGTAGATAGTGGACAGGCATCCAGAAGACTGCAGGTGAGTTACTCACTGCAGAGTGTCTAGCATCTGACCTGCTCTTGTAGCCACTGTATTGAGATGGCTAGTCAAGTTCAGCTTTTGAACAACGATATTCCCCAGGATGTTGATAGGTGGGGATTCAGTGATGGTCATAAGACCATAGGATATAGGAGCAGAATTTGGCCATTTGGCCCATTGAGTCTGCTCTGCCATTCGATCATGGCTGATATTTTTCTCAATCCATTGTCCTGCCTTCTCCCTGTAACCTTTGATCTCCGATACAATGAAGAACTGACCAATCTCTGTCTGAAAGTCACTCAATGACTTGGCCTCCACAGCCTGCTGTGTCAATGAGTTCCACAGATTCACTACCCTCTGGCTGAAGAAATTCCTCCTCATCTCAGTTGTAAAAGGTCATCCCTTCACTCTGTGGCTGTGCTCTTGGGTCCTAATTTCTTCTAATGGTGGAAACATCTTCTCCTTGTCTACTCTATCCAGGCTTCTCAGTGTTCTGCAAGTTTTAATCATATCCCCCCTCATCTTTTTAAACTTCATATAATACAGGCCTAGAGTCCTCAACCACTCATATCATAAGCCCTTCATCCCTGGGATCATTCTTGTCATCCTCCTCTGGAATCCCTCCAATGCTAGCACATCCTTCCTTAGATAGTGGGTCTCGAAACTTTCGTCAGTTTGTCGATCCTCTCTACAGCTCCTGCTCTCATCCTTACAGGGAGCAAGAGTCTCAAACCTGTTAGATAAGTTCAAGGACTGAGGGTCCTTCACCCCTGCCTCCTGGTTCCCTCTAAACTGCCTTGTTTATCGTCACACCTTCATGTCCCTGACCACTGAACAAAATCAAGATAGTTAATCTAAGCGGAATGTTGTTTCCTGAAACACAGTGCTTCCCTGAAGTATCACAGTGTTTGAAAATTAGACTCCAACTCATCAACTATGAGCTAGAATTCCTCAAGCAACTAACATTTGCTACAGATATGGTCACTATGAATCACATTGGGGTCCACCACCTTCCACATCATGTAGGTGTAACATATCGCTAGGACCTGCACCTTTACTTTATTTAGTTAGTTCTTAATTTGATTACTTATCTTGTATTTTTTAACCTGTAAATATTTCTATTTACCTTCAATCTGAAAGTAACCTGTAACAAATAGTCAAATTAGCGGTTATTACCAACCAATAAACTTAAGCATTTCCTGTGATGTCACTCCTCCTTTTGTGTTGGGCCCAGTCTTGGGCTTCAGTTTATCCTGTAAAAATCCTTACAAACTATGGGCCTAACATCCTAGCAAAAAGAACCTCTTCACCTTTACACTGAATTCCCACGCTACCTCCAAAGTCCCCAAGCTATATACTCACCCAGACTCTGTCTCACTCTGGATATGATCCCTCCTTCCTGACCATAAAAGCTGACTGATGCCACTGGTTCTCAAGCGGCAATACTTAGGATCTGTCTTCTTGGATACAGTCCTTGCCTGGTACGTATGTGGTACGAATAAGTGTTGCTTCGTATCAGCAAAACCCTAGTGGTTTTGTATGGACATGGACTACTTCAGACAATTGGAGCAGGATTTTGCCTTTTGAATTAAGACCCACTGGGATCGAATTTGAAAACTGCCACCTGCCAGTGGGTTTTCCTAAACTGACAATTAGTGGTCACTAGGTGACTTCTCTGGCCAGTTATGGGCAATGGATGGGTTGACTGGAGGCTTTCCAACTCAGAAACAGTAGCAACAACAGTTCAGGTTGAGGAGAAAGAGAGAGAAAGAGAGAGCAAGAGAAAGAGAAGAGAGAGAGAGAGAGAGAGAAGACACGCCACCTTTAGGCACATTTCCTCCATATTTTTAAAGTTCCATATTATAGAAACTATTCATCAATCAGATCACCTTTTGGGAGGGGCAGCCCTGGTCTGCTGCTGGGTGTTCACATCCAAACAGATGCATAGTGTCCCAATTGTGGATCATAATCACGATTACCTATGAAAATGCAGAACCTGTAACTGCAATATATGTTTTTTTTTTGAAAAGCCAAAAGATGACTGCAGATAGAAAAAATGAAAGAACTGCGGATGCTGTAAATCAGGAACAGATGACTGCAGATGTCTGGGGAGGAATGCCACACTTTAAGGCTTTGAAGAAGGTTCAAAGAGAGGAATTTGCTGCAACCTGAACTGTAATCTCAGGCATTGAAGCTAATGGGAGAAAACACAGCTGTCTGTGTGAGAGGCATGTTTACATTATCCCCATTCAAGAATACATAAGTTCAGGAGTTAGAGGTGAGTTCAACCCTGGTGAGTAGGTGTTAGTGGATTGAGGTATTTTATGTGTATTAATATTCGTTCGAGCAACAATATATTAATGAACATCACTGTTTAAGAAACAACCACTTGTCACTCTTGCATTGCAGGTAAAGGATTCTCTTGCTTTGTGCGCTAGGAGCAGGTTAGCAGTACAATTCAAAAGGAAATAGGACAACAGAATTTTGGCTGACCTGTAAAGTCAGGAACCTCAAAATTGACTACTCAACTATTAATGTTCCACTATCTACTCAAAATCAACTGCTTCACAATCAGCGTTCCACTTTCCACTAATTGTGAATGACCCTGAGACTGATCTGTATACCTTTTAACTTTCAAGTTTTGGATTCACTTCTCAATACTGATTTGTGTCAGTGTGTTACATTGTAATTTCTTCTTCCACTTAGTGACTAGCAAATTTACTCTTTTGTTAACTTGAGAACGCCTGTTAAATTAGTTCCTTTAAAACTTGGTTTCCTTTGGCCTGGGAGAAAGGGAAGGAATCTTTTTTAAATTAGTTTTGTTGTGATCAAAGTGGGGGTGAGAGGCAATGGGTGAATTGAAGGGAACCTGTTTACCTTCCCTCACCTGGGGGCTTAACGATTCAGGGTGTCCTGTTTAGAACCGTAAGAAGTTGAGAAACATTTCTCAAGAATGGTCATAACACTCATTCTCAACTCTTTAAGGATCCCCACTAACCAACTGGAATATTTCAGACAATCTCTGACAATAGGCTTCAATACGTCATCAATTCCGCAAAATTAGTTGCATGCCTTTCACCATTTCCGCCTCCAGGAAAATGGTTTGAGGGTACGATGGTGAGGTGACACATCACCCAGCCGCACAAATGCTTGTCCCTGCTTTCCTCCATACCATCCCGTGTATAGAGGCAAAAACCCTTCCCCTAAGCACAGAATCAAAGCTGACCCTTCAGTGTCGTACTGAGGGAGTGCTACATTGTCAAAGGTGCCACCTTTTACAGTGAGGTGTTAAATCGATGCCCTGACTGCTTTTTTGGCCAGACTGGAAAGATCCATGAAGAGAACGGGAATTATCTCCCAAACAGCGTCACTAAATTAGATTATTTATCCCACTGCTGCTTGTGGGAGCCTTCTGCGTATAACTGACTCTTGCAAAACCTCAAAACATACTTCGGTTTCAGGACACTTTGAGGCACTCTGAGGTTGTGAAAGATTAAATACAAGCAAGTTCCTCCTTTCTGAAGTGTACCATCAGAAAATCAGTTGGGTGCCCACTTCTCAACATGCTCCCATCAGCTATTTTAACCATGCAGTATTCAGAGATCATGGACCCAGGGACTCTGATACCAATTTAATCTCTATAGGTAAGACAGGATTCTTTGAAAGTCAGAATGCATTCCCAAGTTTCAGATATCGAAGTATAAAGCAATGAGCAAAACAACATTGAGATGGGACCATCTCAGCCATGGCCATTCAACAATAAAATCAATGGATTGCATGGTCATTCAAATGACTGTTACCTCTGAGAGCTCCTGATGCTCTTCAATGCTTTCTATTTCACTGGAGCCAAACTGCTCTGCACTTCATTCATATTATGGATGAATTGTTTCCTTTCATTGATATTTGGAATGTGAGAGAAGCTACTATTTGTTTCTCTTGAAACAAAATGGCTAACTAGGCCAGTTACAAATCATAGAATCCCTACTTTGTGGAAGCAGGCTACTCGGCCCATCAAGTCCACACCGACCCTTTGAACAGCATCCCACCCAGATCCCACCCCCGCTCCATCCCTGTAACCCTGCATTTCCCATAGTTAATCCACCCAGCCTGCACATCCCTAGACACTACGGGTAATTTAGCATGGCCAATCCACCTAACCCGCACAACTTTGGACTATGGGGGGAAACCAGAGCATCTGGAGGAAACCCATGCAGACATAGGGAGAATGTGCAAACTCTACACAGACCATTGCCTGAGGCTGGAATTAAATGTAAGTCCCTGGCACTGTGAGGCAGCAGTGCTAACTGCTGAACCAGCATGCTGCCCGATCAATTACATTGCTGTGGATCTGGAGTCACATGTAGGTCAGACCCAATTAAGGATGGCTGATTTCCTTCTCTGAAGGACGTTTGTGAACAGATGTGTTTTTAATGATAATATGACAGTCTTAACATCATTATTAATGAGACTGACACTTCATACCAGACTTATTAAACAAGTGAATTAAAATATCCTCAAACACGTACTGCAATTTGAACTTCAATCCCCCAAACATCATTCCAGGTCTTTGGATTATTCATCTAGCAACACTGCCACTATGACACCAAACTCTTATTCATCATATCTGGCTGGTGGAGAGGGATCATGTTTTTGACCCATGTGTCATGATTGTCCGATAGATAATATTTCACATAAAGTGCCATTCTATGAAGAAATCACCATCCTACAGTAGGAAGTGCTCTGCGGAGCACCCGCTGCTGCTTGGTTGTGATAAGGCAAAGTGTGAATGAAAGTATAATTATATCATATCACTTCTCTGCAGGATAACTTACCTAAAGGATGATTGGGCTCCAACCACAATTAAAATCAAGAAATATTAGAGCTCAGGTTCGAATGGTGTGCCTACAGACTTTGTGCACAGTCACTTTCTCATACGTGCTATGATTATTTTTTGCGACATTTTCCCATTCTCTTTAGTCAAAGCTGTTCCCTTCCAAGCACACATCCACAGTAAAAGAAAATCCAGTGTGACATCTCTGTTGAGTCTGTACAGCGACATCTTAAATAAATGCCCTCTGTCGAGTGATGACATTAAAATGAAACACAGCGTTCCTTTTCATATTCTTAAAATACCAATTAGCAATGGATTCCTTCAAGTCCCAGTGACTTTAATTTTATATTTCCAATCAGAAAGGAGAAACATTAGAAATAACAGGAATGATCTCCCTCAGCTTACGTTGAGACACAAATTTTCAACTGATAACACAACTTACATTTCTGTGGAGCCTTTAATGTCGTAAACCATCCCAGGATTCTTCACAGACCATTTGGTTACCATTTGGTAATGGTAACATTACCAAATAAACATTGACACTGAATCAATGGTGATATAGGGTTTATTGACCAAAAGCTTCATCAAGAATGCATTTTTAAGGACGGTGTTAAAGGAGAGAAGAAAGATAGCATATCAGAGATGGGGGTTTAGGAAGGGTTTTCAAGAGCTAAAGGCTAAGGCAGCTGAGAATAGGATGGTCACTACTAGTGGAGCAGTGAAAATCAGGATGCACAGATAGCTAGAATTGGGGGAGTACAAATCTATTGGAGAGTTGTAGGGTTACAAGGGAAAGTGTCAGGTCAAGGGGGGATTTGAAAACAATGATGTGAATTTTAAATTGGAGACATTTATTGAGTGGGTGCCATTGTAGCATTGAGAAGTGATGTATGAGTGGGACTTCATTCAAGTTAGGTTATGGACTGTAGACTTATGGCTGACCTCGCCTGTGGGGAGAGTAGGAGATGAGAGCATGGAATACTTTGGGTCATCTTCACACGTGGACTACAACTGGCAATAGAAATTTTACTTCAGTACACCTCCTTACCTCAATCTTGAACTGGAGCATTAGATTAAATTCAAACGTATTCTCAAGATGTTGAGAAATTTCAATAGAGTGGAAAGAAAATCTACTCCCTGTAGTGAATGAGTCAATGATCAGAGATTTAGAATCCTTAGCACTGGATCTAAATGGGAGATGAGGCGTTTTCATTTTCAGCCTGGGATTTGGAAGCCTCTACCTGGAAAACTGTTGGAAACTAAATTCGTGTATAATTTTAAAAGGGCATTGGACAGATTAATATGAGGAACATCATGGGGTTACAGACTAAATAAGCAAGCTTGGGTGATTACGTTGGGCTTCCAAAGAGCCAGCATAGGCACAATGGGCTGAATGGCTTCCTTTGGTGTTATAATTTCTGTGATTTGCTCTACTAGACCCCAGGCATCGAAATTAAGACCTTCCTTTTAGGCCCTGTATAAAGTTGGTCAGCTGTCAGAAATCATCTTCAGCCTTAATTACATCTCTTCTTGGTCTACTGTTTATGTTGTAGACGTACTGTTCTAAAGGTGATTTTAGACAAAATTAAATGACAGGAAGACATGTGAGAAGCAATTTATTTCAACATGCATTTCTTCAGATATCATTTGTCCAGAGAATAGAATTGAGGAGAACAAAGATTTGGAAATCAGATGGAGTTTTGGAATGCAATGGCTTAATGTGAGTGTCACCTGGATGTCTGTAGTCTCATTGCTGAGTCAGAGGGTCAGGTGGTAAATCCTCACTCCCAGGAGGACTGTAGAAACACTTTAGGGATGTCCTCAGGTATCCCTGAAGAGTCGGCCATCCCTGGTGGCTCATGGGAATCCCGAGCTTGTGGCTGACCAGAAAGCTCTTTTGGGAAGGCACCAAGTTCATTTGGAGTTTCAGGAATGGACAGATGTTGGATGGAGATTGCATAAACCTTCAAAACAGCCCGACTAACTGACCTTCCAGCCTCCACCTACCCTGCATGAGGCAGAGTCTGCGGTTCCTGCATTAGATTCATCAGCCATTCCAGAACCCATTGAACATCTATGGAAACAAGCCACCCCCCAGTACTCAGATGCTGCTGAGAGAGCACTCAAGAAGTGCTTCACTGCTGTCTTTCAGATGAAGCGTCACACTACTGTTTTGTTTGCCGATTCAGGTGGGTGTAAAAAACCTCAAGGTATCACTTCCAGATTTTGGAAGGGAATTTTCTCCCGTGTCCTGTCCAACATCTATCCTTCAACTGACAGCAGCGAACACAGTTTGACTGAACATCGATATTTGAGAGCATATTCTGATGGTGCAATGTTCAGAAGGGTTGTCAGTGGTTGTGTGATAATTTGGGATGTCTTGTGGACATAGAAGACAGACTATAACCACAAGTTGGGGTCTTGTGGTGCAGTGGTCATCTTCCCGTCTCTGATTCAGAAACAATAATATAGACACTGCTCCTTTATCTATTGTATCCATAGGGTTAACTTAGCTTATGAAATCAGACAGAAGGTTTCCATGACAAGAAGTGAATCTCAAAGTGTCTTGAAAAGGAACATTGCGCAGACCCATTAAGAATGTGAAGGCTGGATGAACCCAGATTGCTGGTTCAATTTATATGACAAAGTTTGTAAAGTCATTGCATATACCTCTGTGGGGAATCAGTGAACAGTGGCTACAGGGATCACTGAATGAAAAGTGTTTCTTACAGAAGTGCGATGACCTCTTCTTATGTGAAGCTTATCTGTTCACAAACTGGATTTTCAAAACTCATCAGGCTTGATAGGTCATTTCTCACAATATTTTAAACTCTCCCACCCACCCTCTCCTTTTTATAACTTTGTTTTTAAACTGCTGACTTCCACTCTCATAAACAAACAGACAAAAATATACATTTTTCATGGGTTTTCTTAAACACATAGCTGATGTTTGGGAACTGAATTTAATTTACGTTCTTTAAATGGAAAGCTATTAAAGGCGCTAAAGCATTTCCCCAGCAGCAACTTTGGATTTGGATTTAGAAATCCATTTATCTAATCCCCAGAACCTTTTAATATGGAACTTTGAACTTTCAATGGTTACTGTTTTTTGTAGATAACAGTGAACTGATGGAGTGTGCCCTGCTGATTTGGATGGAGGTTGTCATGCATCACATGATGTCCTGAATCTCGCGTCTGGATTGGAGTGTTTTGAAGAAAAACAGAAAGTTTGATTGTTC
Source organism: Ginglymostoma cirratum (assembly GCA_024137785.1). Taxonomy (NCBI): domain Eukaryota; kingdom Metazoa; phylum Chordata; class Chondrichthyes; order Orectolobiformes; family Ginglymostomatidae; genus Ginglymostoma; species Ginglymostoma cirratum. The sequence continues at coordinate 33,713,518 of JAHRHZ010000218.1, read as the reverse complement.
AGTGGGCAATCTAGTTAATCAGTGAGCATTGGCCAGTGATCACTCGCTAATCAGCAAATGGATGGAGATGGTATCATAATGGCAGTGTCACAAGACTAAAAGTCCCAAAGGTCAGGCTAATGCTCTGGAAAGCAGGAGTTCAAGTCCCATCACAACATCTCGCTGAATTTAAATTCAATTAACAGTCCCGGAACATAAAGCAATCATAGTTTTTACAGCATGGAAAAAGGCCCTTTGGCCCATTGTGTCCATGCCAGTCATCAAACCTCTATCTATTATATTCCCATTTTTCAGCACTTGCCTGTAGCCTTGTCTACTATGGTGCTCATCTAAAGTGTTCTTAAGTATCTCAAGGCTTCCTAACCCTTTAGGCCATGAAGCTCAGATACTCAGAAACTTCTAGATGAGTGAAAAAAACTTTTTCTCAAATTCCCTCTGAACCTCCGACTTTGAAATCCTACCTTAAAATTGTACCCTCGGTATTTGACCTCTCCACGAAGGGGAAAAGCTTCTCTCTATCTGCTCTGTCTATGCCCCTCAGAACCTCGTACACCTCATGTTTAGGGAAGGTTAACCGTACCTGATCTAATCAACATGTGACTCCTAAACCTCAGCAATGCAGTTGACTCTCGGCTGCCCTCTGGAGAAACCACTCAGTTTGAGGGCAATTAGGATAGGCATCAATAGCTGGTCTTATCAACAACACCCACCAAAAGGGAGAAGAAAACTTGAGGGGGGCTACTAATGCATCAGGTTGAGATTTTGTTTTTTGCTCTTTCGAAGCTTAGCACTCGATAGAATCCATACAGTGTGGAAGCAGGCCATTCAGCCCATTGAGCACACACCAACTCTCTGAATAGCATCCCACCCAAACCTAGCCCCCCACCCTAACCCTGTAACCCTGCGTTTTCCATGGCTAACCCACCTAGCCTACACATCTTTGGACATTATGAGCAATTTAACATGGCTAATCCACCTGACCTGCACATCTTTGGGCTGTAGGGGGAAACTGGAGCACTTGGAGGAAACCCACACAGACACAGGGAGGACGTGCAAACTTCACACAGATAGTCGCCCGAGGGTGGAATCAAACCTGGGTTCCTTAGGCTGTAGTGCTAAGCACTGAGCCATTGTGTTGCCCAGATAGTCCGTAAATAACAGCCAGGCAATCTGTTTTGAACTGGTGGGAGAAGTATTTAGATAGGACACCAGTCTGCCTGGGTTCAAGTGGCCCGACAGGATTTATCATTCCTATCTCATTGATATTTTCAAGGGACTGTACTGTGGGAGTATAATGAAGGAAAATGTGAAGTTGTTTATTTTGGAAGGGTGAACAGAAGAATAAAGCATTATTTAGACAGAGAAAGGCTGCAGAAAACTGCAACGCAAAGTGATTTGTGGGTACTGAAGCACAAAACACAGAAAGCTAGTACACAGCAGGAAATCAGGAAGGCTAATGGAATGTTGGCCCTTATTTCAAGAGAGTTGGAGTATAAGAGTAGGGAACTGCAACTGTACAAGTTGCTGGTGAGACCTGGTGCATGGGGAGTACTCTGAGCAGTTTTGGTCCCTTTATTTAAGAAGAAGATATTTCACTGCAGATAGTTCTGAGAAGTGTCATTAAGGTGATTCCCAATATGGAGGGATTGTCTTATGAGCAACGGTCTACTCACTGGAGCTTAGGAGAATGAGGGGCAATTGCATTGGAACATATAGGATTCTTAAGGGGTTTGACAGCACAGCCTCAGAATAAAAGGGCACCAAGTTAAGACTTTGATTAGGATGGATTTCTTTTCTCAGAGGGTTGAGTCTTTAGACCTCTTTGCCACAGAGAGCTGTAGGGACAGAGTCCTTGTATACATTTAAGTCTAAAATAGATAAATTCTTGATCAGTAGGGTTATGGGGAAAAGGCAGGAAAGTGGATCTCAAGAACGTTGGATCAGCCATCATCCTATTGAACAGTGGTTCAGGCTTGAGAGGCCAAATACTCTACTCATGTTTCCATTTCTTATGGTGTTAGCTTGGACTGTGCATTGCTGTCTTCCCAGGGCTTGAACCCACAACGTCTAGACTTAGAGATAAGCATGCTATCAACTGCTTCATTTAGTTTGTTCATCAATAACATACCTGCCTAAATGTATCCCTTTAAATGTTAATCCCTCAGTGCAGCAACTTTTGATTCAAGAAGACACCCTAACAACATAGACAGCTGAGCTAAATCCTAGGATTATGATAAGTCCGATGATTATTTGAATTATGATCTCTGATCCAGCTTAGGGGAATTTTCCAATCTTTGGATCTGAAGTGAATGATGTTTGAAAATAAAAGGGCTGGGAAAGGAGACAATAAGGACTGAAATGCTGGATGCTAGAGCCTATAGGTGTGAGGCTGGAATATCACAGCAGATCAGACAGCATCTGAGGAGCAGGAAAGTCAATGTTTTGGGCCAAAACCCTTTGTCAGGACTGGGGAGGGGAGACCAGAAATAAATAGAGGAAGGGGGCTGGGGCTGGTGAAGGTTAGGAGAGATGGTGATAGGTGGATGCTGGGAGGAGGTTATTGTGCTTGGTCCATGGGAAGGGTGTAGTGGATGGGTGAGCAGGAAGATAGGCAAGTTAAGTCACGTCAGGGAGGTGGAGGGGAGGGGAAGGGCTGGACATGGGATAAGGCTGAGGGTGGAGGGATTATGAAGCTGGTGAATTCAACCAACCCGACCTTCTGGTTGCTGTCCATTTTAATTTCCCCCTCTCATTCCCCTGGCGACTTGCCCATCCTTGGCCTCCTCCACTGTCAGAGTGAGGCCAAATGTAAACTGGAGGAACAACACCTGATATTTCACCTTGAGAGCTTACAGCCCAAGGACCTCAATATTGACTTCACCAGCCTCAAAATCCCTTCTCCTTTAACCCTTATTCCATGGTCATCCCTCCTTCTCTTCCTCACCTCCCTGACCTGACTTAAGCTGTCCATCTTCCTACTCACGTATCTGCTCCACCCTTCCCACGGAACAATCACAATAACCCACTAACTGCATCCACCTATCACCAACTCTCCTACCCTTCCTCCAGCTCCAGCCCCAGCTCCCCCACTCTGTTTATTTCTAGGCTCCCATCCCCCTCCCCAGCCTAATGAAGGGTTCGGCCTGAAATGTTGACTGTCCTGTTCCTCAGATGCTGTCTGACCTGCTGTGCTTTTCCAGCCTCATCCCGAGAGACAAAGGACTGGGAAAGCTCAGTTTTAGGTCGATCACTACCACACCTTCTGTGTATGGATCACTGGAAGAATCTGGCTTGCTTTGAAAAGTATTCCTTTTGCAAATTTGTGAACAAGTTTTGTTCATGAAAGTCCCTGATCATAAAAGGAAAAAAAATTTCCTTGCACAGTGACAGTAATCAGAAAAGAACACTAGCTTAGTATAAGGAGCAGCTGAAGAAGGGAGCGGAAGTAGAAAGACGGTTCTTTCGAAGAGCTTTCTGCAGACACATCCTTCTTATTGTCAGCCATGGCTCAGTGATAGACAACATCATCTCTGTATCAAAAGCTTGTGAGTTCAAAGTCTATTCCAGGCACTACAGGACAAATCAAGGCTGATAATTTCATGCAGAACTACACTGTTGGAGATATTATCTTTCAGAAGGGACATTGGGCTGGAAGCTCTTTCTATCCTCTGAACATAAAAGGTCCGATTGCACTATGAAAAGGAACATGCTTTCACTTGATGCTGAATTGAAGCCAAATGTGTGCTCTGCCCTCATATTTTGTATGTGTAGCTTTTTCCAATTGAATGTGTATCTAATATGCACAGCCTTGCCACTGTTTGGTGCTGCTACTCGTCTTCCTTAGGACCAGTGGGATCACGAACTCATAGTTCAAGCTGGAACAAGGCTGCTAATTCCATGGGGGAGTAATGGAAGGTCAGGAATCAGGTGTCTGAGGTGGGGGTGTGGGTGGGGGCAGTGAGTGGGAGGGTGTTCTTGGCCAAGGGATGTGGAGCTTAGGGGGTGGGAAATGGTCTGGCTCCCACTTCCTCCTTCCAGCTGTTTTGAGTCATAGAGTCATACGCTGTAGAAACAGACCCTTCGGTTCAACCAGCCCATGCCGACCTTAATCCCAAACTAAACTAGTCCCACTTGCCTGGATTTGGCTCACATCCCTGCAATCCTTTCCTATTCATGTACTTTTCTAAATATCTTTTAAATGTAACTGCAGCCACATCCACCACTTCCTCGAGAAGTTCATTCCACACACATTCCACTCTCTGTGTAAAAAGATTGCCTCTCATGTCTTTTTTAAATCTTTCTCCTCTCACCTTTAAAATATGTCTGCTAATCTTGAAATCCTCCACCCTAGAGAAAAGAGACCTGGCATTCACCTTATCTATGCCCCTCACTCTTTTATTAACCTGTATAAGGTTAACCTCCTATGCTCCAGTGGAAAAAAGTCCCAGCCTATCCAGCCTCTCCTCATAACTCAAACCCTCCATTCCAAGCAACATTCCGATAAATCTCTTCTGAACCCTCTCCAGCTTAATAATACCCTTCATGTAACAGGGTGACCAGAACTGGACACAGTATTCCAGAAGAGGCCTCACCAACATCCTGCGCACCAACATCATTAACATAACGTCCCAATGCCTATACTCAAATATCTGAGCAAGGAAGGCAAGTGTGCTAAGTACCTTCTTAACCACCCTGTCTATATGTAATGCAAACTTCAAAGAATTATGTATCTTAACCCCTAAGTCTCTTTGTTCTACAACATTGCCCAAGGCCCCACTTTTAATTGTATAAGTCTTATCTTTGTTTGTTTTAACAAAACATAATACCTTGCATTTATCCAAATTAAACTCCATTTGGCATTTGTCAGCCCATTGACCTCAAGATCTCTTTGCAACCTTAGATAACCTTCTTCACTGTCCACTATACCACCAATCTTGGTGTCATTCACGAAACTACTATCCATGCCTTCTATATTCTCTTCTAAATTCTTTATATAAATGACAAACTAAAGCAGACCAGCATTGATCCCTGTGGAACACCACTGGTCACCAGTCTCTAGTCCGAAAAACAACCCTCCACCGTCATTCACTGTCTCCTATTGTTTAGCAGCGACTCTGGGTTGAGTGTGGGTGGTCTGAGGATGGCGGTGGCTGAATTCCCACTCATCCTGTTTCTCTGCCCCAAGTTCCCTGTGATCAGAATCTGCTGATTGTATTGAGGGTCCAAGTGTTATTGAAGGGAAGCATCTGATGATCCAACGTAGTAAACATATGGAGGTGAAGAAAGACTATTTTTCGGAGATTATATACAGTATGCGGTATATGAGGCTTTGGGGCTATATCATTATTATAGGCCCTTCAACTATGTATGGGGAGGGACTTCAAATATAGAGTCACCAAATACAGCTTAGATGATGAGTGGAATTCACTACAGTGATCTAACAAATATCTATTCCTCAATTTATATCAACAAAACAGATTATCTAGTTATTACCACTTGTAGGATCTGACTGAGTGCAAATTGACCGATATGTTCCTCCATTACAACAGAAATTACATTGAAATACATCCCCTTGGCTGCAAAGTGGTTTGGAACATCCTGGGAAGAACGTAAAGGTGCTAGATAAACACAAATTCTTGTTTTCCAAGTTGCAAACCACCAGCTTCAGTTGAGCGGTGCTATGACCGTGAAATGCCGAACTATGCCAGGCACTGTGGAAAAAGCAATACGTATGAAGTGTCCCCTGCAAACACAACTAAAACCAGCTCCCCTTCCCATGTAACCGCAGAAGGTGCAACACCTGCCCCTTCACCTCCTCCCTGTTCACCATCCAAGGGCCTAAACAGTCTTTCCAGTTGAAGCAGCATTTCACCTGTACCTCCTTGAATCTTGTGTATTGTATTTGCTGCACACAATGTGGCCTCCTCTACATTGGAGAAACCAAACATAGACTGAGTGACTGAGATAACACAGTATGGAGCTGGAGGGACACAGCCAGCCAGGCAGCATCAGAAGATTTTCTGAAGAAGGGTCCTGACCCGAAACATCAACTTTCCTGTTCCTCTGATGCTGCCTGGCCCACTGTGTTCCTCCAGCTCCACAGTGTGCTATCTCTGACTCCCGCATCAGCAGTTCTTACTATCTCGCAGACTGGGTAACTGCTTTGCAGAACACCTCCGGTCCATGAGCAAGCAAGATCCTGGCCTTCCCATAGCTGGTCATTTTAACACAGCGTCGTGCTCACATGCCCATTTGGCTGTCCTCAGCATGTCGCAAAGCTCCAGTGAAAACTGGAGAGGCAACATCTCATGTTGAGATGAGGCATTTTACAACCTTCTGGTCTCAATATTGAGTTCAACACCCTCAGATTGTGAACTCATTCCTTCCCTTTGCTTGTTACATTCTCTGTCACCCTCTCCACCCTTCCCTCATTCCAGTGGGACTGTCTGTTCTTTCCAGTCTGGCAGCTGGACACAACATTGTTCTGCCATTCTCACATTCCGATCACTTAACCTGAACTATCAACATCCTTTCTTCCCCAGCACTCCAACACCTCCCCACCACTGCATAAATGCTGGCCCTCCATGCTTCACTTCTGATGCAGAGTCATCTCGACTCGAAACGTCAGTTGCTCTCTCTCCATGGGTATTGCTTGACCCACTGTGACCTTCAGCATTTTTGTTTTCAGTAAAGAAACTGTCTACCTCTCGTATTACTGCCCTATTTTTTATGTAAACAATGAACTGTGAGTTTCCTCCCAGTGGTTCAGAGCACTTTGTAAAGTTGAACTTAGTCCGTGTAAGCACAGAAATTACATTAAATACGTTACATAAATGGCACTGAAAGAGATTGACCAGTCCATACAAAAATTAATATTTGTCTTGAACATCCTCCCAGCTTTCCTCATTCAAATCTACCATTATAGCCCTCACTTCCCTTCTCCTTCATATAGTTATTTGCAAATTTCATTTATAACTGTATCCATCTTATTCACTTCCAATGGTAACAAGTTCCACATCCACACCGCCCTTTAAGAGATGACATTTGTTTTGAATTCTCTACTGGATATTGTGGTGACCATCTTATTTTGATGGCATCTAGTTAGCACCTTCACCAGATGATGGAAAATTCTCTCAATATCCAATCCATCAAAATATTTCATCATTCTAAAGATCTTGATTTGATCAACCATAGAACCAACAAAATGATACAATGTAGAAATGGGCCATTTGACCCATTTTGTGCATAATGACCGAAAGACAACCAGATACCTTTTCTAATTCCATCTTCCTGCACATGGCCCATCGCCCTCTTGCTTACAGCACTTAAAGGGCATGTCCAGGTAATTTTTCAAAGAGTTCAGACTCCACTACCAATTTCGGCAGCATATTCCAGACACCCACCACCGTCTGCCTAAAAAAAGTTTTTCCTCACATCCCCTCTAAACCTTCTGCCACTCAGCTTCTGATCTTTTTTAAAGAGGGCATCAAGTTTGATGTTGAGGCAAGAGGACATTAGGAAACATGGAATTAAGACTCATTGATTGGAATTAATCTCTTCAGACGTTTTGGTAGAAGATTTTAAAGCTATGAAGAAATGGGACAGCGTGGATGGGAACACATAATCTAGATTGGGGGTCATAAATTTATATGTAAGAAATTTAAGACACAGTGCAGGGGAAATGGCTTGAGACAGAGAGTTGAGAGACTATGGAATGAATTCATAGAGCTAATGGTTGAAGCAGGGATAAGGTTTAAGGGTGTGTTAGATGGGTGGTTGAAGGGAAGGCAAGAAGAAAACAGGAACAGTTTGGGCTCACTGAGTGTTTCGGATTATGATTGTCCTTGTGAAGGATAAAGACCAATGTGGGCTGAATGGCCAGGTTCTGCATAGTAATTTCTATTGAATTCTCTACCCTGTTGATTGTTCAGAACTGGCAGTGTTGGAAACACCGTAATTGGCAATCATTATAAATCGAGTTTATTTCCGCCACTATATCATTTGGTTTGACGCTAAAAACTATTATGCTTGCATTTCATTCCAAGACCAGTCTCACAACTTTCTCTGTAGAGATCAGATCAAAACTGGTTGGTTCCCAGTCCTGTGACAGCTTCTGTATCCTTCAAATCCCTCAATTGTCACATCCTTCTTATCTCTTTCAGCCTCCCACAACCCCCAGGGACTCTGTGTTCCTCTCATTGTGGTCTCTATATCATCCCATACTTCCATTGCCACCACATCTTCAGCTGCCAGGGTCCTATAAATCAGGATTATTCTCCATAAACCTCTTTGGTCAACGGCCACTAATTCTGAAGGAGATTAAGTCCTCAAAACAATTTAAAATTAGAAGTTTTAAGCTACAGTGATATTTATTGCAGAAATTATTCTTTTGTTTTCCTAAGAGTGCCTGAATAAAAGGTGTCTCCTCTAACTGATAACTTACTATTTGTTCCGGACAGGATGTCAAACAACAGTCATTCAACCTTTGTTTTGGTTTGTTTTGCTCAATCTGCTTCCTGCACGTGGAGTAGAGACCAAAAGACTTGCATTTATATAAAATGCTTCACAATCATTGGATGTTTCAATGTGCTTTACAACAATTAGGTATTTCAATAGGAACATGGGAACAGGAGTGGGCCATTCAGCCCCTCAAGCCTGTTCCACCATACAATGAGATTATGGCTGATCTGTCGCCTAACTCCATATCCTGCCTTAAGCTCATATCCCTTAATATCTTTACTTAACAAAAAATGATCTATCTCAGATTTAAAATTAACAACTGATCCAGCATAAGCTGCCATTTGCAGAAGAGAGTTCCAAACCTCTCCCATCCTTTGTGTGTGGAAGCGCTTCCAAACATCTCTCCTGAATGGTCTGGCCGTGATTCTCAGATTATGTCCCCAGGTTCTTGAACCTCCAACCAGTGGAAATATTTATCTTTATATATTCTGTTAACATCTTGAAGGTTTTGATCAGATAACCTGTTAACTTTCTAAATTCTAGACAAAACAAGTCTAATTTGTATATTCACTCCTCATAACGTAACCTCTGAAGTCCAGGAATATCAGTTGAGGAAGATAGATTGGAGAAATTTGGACTGTTTTCATTGTGGAGAAGGCTAACAGGAGATTGGATTGATGTTTTCAAAATCATGACAGGTCTGGTCAGAGTATTCAGGGAGAAACTGCTCTTACTTGTCAATGGCTCAAAAATGAGATGGGTCTTATTTAAAGCAATTTGTAAAAGAAGTAGATGTGATGTTACATAAAATCTTTTCGCAGAGCTTGTCATCTGGGTCTGAAATGCATCGCCTGGTAACGTGATGGAGGTGGTTTCAATCAAAACATTCAAGAGGGCTTTGAATGATTATTTAAATCGAAACAATGTGCAGAGTTATCAGGAAATGGCAGGAGAATGGCTCTAAAAGTTATGATGGTCATGTGGAAACACAAAGACACGATGGGCTGAATGGCCTGTTCTGTACCATAGCGATTGTGTGATTCTGTGATACTCCGTGTTATAATGTGTCCTTGGATCTTTCAAATCCAACAAGAAGGTGCTTGGTGTAACATCCCATTTGATAGACAGCACCTTTCTCAATAACTGGAGTGGCAACAGTAGCTTTTTGTGAGCAAGTCCAAGAGTAAGACCAGATAAGATTGGATCTTACAGCCAGTAATGCATAGACCTGGCCTTTATGTTAATGAAGGGAGAAAGCTTCCAGAATTAAATGAAATGCTACTGAATTATTGCTGAAGCATTTACTGTGAAATGGGAATGGTAATGGCTAAAATTATGTTCTACCCTGTTTGATTATGTTTGAAACAATTATGCATACGTGGAATTGTATCACTACAAATTATTTCAAGAAATTCAATGTTAACAACTGTTGATCTAATAAACACAGAATTTGATCAGCTGTGGAATTTTTAAATGCTTTATCTCAAATGATGCGGTTTGAAAGTTGAGGAAGCCAGTGTTATATTTGCCTTCTTCGCAACTTATAAATTTTTCAGTGCTATCAAGTGGTGGGAAATCTTGACGGTTACAGAGTCAAAATGTTTCTGGCAGACATCAGTGGTACAGAACTCCACAATGGATGTATCCAGCATCCTTTTCTCACTGTTTCTTTAGGTTAAAAACAATTCTTCTGAAAGGCTTGTCACATGCAGTTTTCAGCCACCTTAAATACAGGTTTAGTTTCCACCTGTCAACTTTCAGCTGCTTGACACTTGACAATCCATACTCACAGGCTTAACCAACAGGCTTTGTATATACCCAGGTACCCATTGGCTCTACACACCCCTCTTTAACTTCGATTGCTCAGGTTTATCAGTAAAAGAGCCCTTATGTCTCAGCTAGAGCAAGATCTATGTTGGAAATCAACAGGTTGTGGTCTATGTCTCATATTCCCCAAAATTCATTCAGCCCACTCTTTATCCTTGAGGTTTGAATGGCAATGGCAATATTCTTGGGGTGGTGATTTGGGATCCTTGCTGTTACCGTCAACAATATCACTGTGTCAGCAGATTGCAAATGCTTGTCAGGTCTTTCTCGCCATCTGCTCTTTCAGATGCCCATCAGGTTCATTTACATTGTTGGTGATGGTATGTCGAAGTGCAGGACTTTGGAATCACCAGGCACTGTAGTTAATGGGCTATGTGGTAATCAACAGTGCCTCACGCCAATACCAGCTGCAATGGAGGAAGTGCGGAATCTGATTCCGAAACTCGCAATGGCTTTGACAATTGAGATTGAAGGTGGAGAAAAGGTTTTGGAGATATTTTGGGGAATCATTTCACTTTGACACTGTTGGACACATGTCTGAGAATTCCTATTGGGCAGTGAGACTACCAGGATATTTGTGATCCCATGGCCAGTGAGAAATTCTGAGGACCAAGTGTGATATTCCTTTGTCTGCTATTATAATGGCGGAGGGAGAGACAGAGGAGCAGGACAGAATGCTGGAAAGGAGAGTGAGGGGACTAAGTGAACAATGTGTCTTTCAAGCTATTGATCCCCAGCAGGAGAAGAGAAATGGGGCTGAGAAAGTGAGTGAGATCCAGGCAGTGGAACAGGGTGTGACTGGACTATAAACCATAGACTTCTGTTTCTGATTCCTATCCTTATCCGTTTCCTTATTTTCATCCTCAGAGTTTCGATCATAATCCCCAAGAGTAAATAAATTAGGAGCAAGAGCAGGCATATGACCTCCATTCACAAGGTCTTATATTTCTGCTCTACTTTCCCACTCTAACCTCATATTCTTCGATTCCCTTCATGTCTAAAATATGTTGATATCTTGAATATACTCACTAACTGAGCATCACCAGCTCTCTGGTGTAGAGAATTCCAAAGATTCACAACAGAAAATTCTCTTAATCTCCATTTGAAATAATCATCTCCTCATAATAGATTTTCCAGCCAATAGAACAGCTCATTTACTATTGAAAACCTTGTGTTGCCTTAACTCCCCCGTAAGCTTGACTGTAGCTCTGCTGTCTTCCTTACCCTTCCATCTTCCCCATAACATTGTCAAACATTACCTGTGCTCAATCTATTTCAGTGACATTTCAATACTGCTTTCCTCCAGCTCCTCCCACTGCCCTTCAGCCTCATTCCCTGTGCCCTCCAATTGTGGCCTATGAAAGAACAAAGTGCATAAACTGAGAATGGGTGGACAGAGATTGAAAAGATGGAGAGGACTGTGTGAATTTTCAGTTATGCCACATAACAGGGATGCCACAGTAATCGTGTGGGTGTGTGCTCACGAGCCAATTCCCCTGAATACCGATCAATCCAGATTTAAGGAAAATTTAGGAAAATGCATGAGGGAAGAAGGGGTGGAAAGACATGCTAACAGAGTGAGAATGAAGTAAGATTGAAGGTGGCTCACATAATGGTGTAAACACTGACATAGTCCAGTTGGGACAAGTGGTCCCTTTGTGTATGTGTGAAGCTGAGGAAGACCATTTCCAATATGACCGTGGGATTAGCCACCAATCCTGTCTACTTCAAGACTGCTTGTTTCTTCATCCATTGATCTCTCCATTACGACCTACATCAGCTTGTCTACTACCAAAAACCTCACTCATGCTTTGTTATCTATCCCCTAGGCTTGACCATAACAATATTGTCCTGGCTGGTCTCCCATGTGCCACCCCATATAAACATATGCTGAGCCAATACTATGCTGCATATATTTTAACATGTGCCAAGGGTTGGTTACCCATCCTGTCTGTGCTTGCTGACTTACATCGGCTCTCAATCCAACAGTGGTTCAATTATAAAGTATCCTTGATTTCAAATCCCTCCATGATTGCAGCCTTCCCTATCTCTGTACCCTTCTTCAGCCGTACAAGTCTTTGAGAGCTCTGCATTCTCTCAATTCTTGTTGTGCATCTATGATTTTATTCAGTCCATCACTGGAGCTTGCTTTCATCTACCTGTGGTCCCTAAGCTTTGAAAATTCCCCCCTAAACCTTATTATCTCTCTAATTCTCTCTCCTCCTTTAAAAGATACCACATTTTACCAAGCTCTTGATAATTATCCTTGATAACCCCCTCTGTGGTTCAATGTTGATCTATTTGAATTGATGTTGCTTTTAGTGAACATCTTTTTTCAATAAGGTGCTGTATAAATGCAAGTTGTTCTCATACTTTTGTGCAACAGTTACCTCTCCTCTATCTTAAATTCCTATGGGTTGGAAAGAGGAAAGTGTAACACCTATTTAGAACAGAAATTAGGCAAAACGTTTCCTCTCAGTGGCTCTTGAGTCTTTGGAACTCTAACTGAAAAGGCGGTGGAAACAGACTTCTTGGATTTTCTTAAAACAAGGAAAGATAGATTCATGTTAAGTGTGCAGATGAGAGATTGTAAGGGGTAGGCAGGGATGTAGCTTTGAGGTTACACTACAATCTTATTGAGTGGCGGAGAAGCCTTGAGGGACTGTACGTCCTACTGCGATCCCTAATTTGTACATTTGCAGTAATAAAGAGGTTTAGAAACCCATACAGAATACAGAAGGACTAAGCGAACTTGGACTTTGATTGGGTGGCTTGGAAGCTGAAACAAGATACAAGGAAGGAAGCAACAACAGCGAGATGACCAAGTCTTACAGAATGCCAGTGGCCTGAGGGGCCTATCTTCCCCTGCAAGCAGCTACAGACGGTGACCAATAAGACCAATGGCTTCAACACACACGTGGGAAATGAGAAGAACATAATTTGTAAACTAGATAATATGGAAATGCTGCTGTGTGAGTATGGTTTTGAAGAAGTCATTTAGTTAGTTACAGCTGCACAGACCGTGGGAAGAGGGAGTTGTAACTGTCTCACTGCTCGAAGCAAAAAGCACAGAGATAAAACTATCTTTTGCATGGCTTTAGTTGGCTGATACTGCAGGCTAATTACACTTTGCCCTGTTAATAACTGTGCATTAACTATTGCTTGCTCCTCTATTTCCACGTTTGCTTGATGTCTTGAATTAACAAAGAAGTAAGAGTCATATTCGCAAGAATAAAATGTGAATGGAATTGGAATGGACTGAAAATGATTCAGCTTAACTTTTTTGTTAGTGCTGTAAGTTGTTAATCTGAAATACACTACTTGAAAGGGTGACAGTGTCAGCCTCAACACAAATCATTAAAAAAACAAATCAGATATATACTGGACGATTAATTGTTTTCAGCCAAAGGCAGTGCTGTGAGACCACTGGATAGCTCTTTCAAAGAGCTTACACGGACATGATGGGCTGAATAGCCTCCTCCTGCAGGAGCCGCATCAGCCTATGAATCTTCCTATGAAACAGCAGGCAAAAATTAAAATAAGAATAAGTGACCCTAATCCAGTTAATATTAACTTCATTTGCCAAAGGTAAGAAAAATAAAATCACTTGACTTTGGAGAGTAGCAGGGTGAGACCAAATGGATTGTGACTTTGAATTCTCAATAGGCAGAAATGTTTGAATGCAAACAAACCCTTTCCCATCTACGACCTCACAGTCCTCTCAATAGAGTCTGCAAATACATTTAGCTCACTTGGAAATTCATTTTTAACTCTGTTTCAGACCCCTGTGATGGCAGACAAAACTACTAGTGGGATTTTTCTCACAAAAGAAAGTGATTGAAATGACAAGGTATTTTGTATGAAAAGTGTGCATTTAAAAAAAGCTTTTGCGGAGGTTGAGCTGAATGTGTGGGCAATATACAGGGAACTTGGAAGCTTTATTAAATGTCCCCTTTGCTCATTTTGTTCCTGTTATGAGGGCATTTGGACTCAGAATTTCTACCATACGATTACACTGTAATTACATCTTCGGTGGGCGATGAATTTACACACAGTGAGTTTCTCACCGAAGGAAAGACATCTGGAGAGGGCCTTACATGAGGCTTTCCTGATCTAATTTAGTTTACTAATTGGGCCATAATTGGCGTATGTCCCAGGTGAAATGTGGGAGTGCATGGAAATTAAGTGCACTGTTTAAACAGACAGACCTGGGGTGTGGTTGCAACCAGATAAGGAAACAACAGTACATCATCTGTTCACTTAACTGTCAGCTAACACTGCTGTCTTTTTCATCATTCTGATACCTTTGCAAAATGTATATGCCAGTCTCTTCCATCGTGGACAATCATGGCCACTCCCAAATCCTGGAGGATTGATAATATATGGTAAAATCTACTCTTCGATGAGCATGGTTTATGTTGTGGTCATGCTCACAACAGTCATCTAGGTAGAGAGATAATAGGTACTGCAGATGCTGGAGAATCCGAGATAACAAGGTGTGGAGCTGGATGAACACAGCAGGCCAAGCAGCATCACAGGAGCAGGAAAGCTTGACGTTTCGGGCCTCGACCCTTCATCAGAAATGGGGGAGGGGAAGAGGGTTCTGAAATAAATAGGGAGAGAGGGGGAGGCACTGCCACCAATCCTTCTCATTAATGTTAGTCTAAGTAACTAATACCAAGTGGGGAAGAATGCTCACTGAATGCCTCCATCAGAATATTGCTTTACTCTTGATTAAGGTTTATCATATAGTACTCAATAGCCAATTACAGTATATCTGAATTATGTGATAGTCACACAGAAGTTATTGGGTGTGACTTATTTTTAAGTACACATGCATGGTATAGACACTTACAAACTGCACTTCAACCTAGGAACTTAGTAATGCTTAACCCCAAAGGGACTCTTCCTCTGTTGCAAGTAATGTGATTTCATCAAAGGTTTCTTGTTGAAACTCTCCTCATAACATGAAAACTTTGCTATGTAGACTTCACGCAACTAGGGAATCCTGGCTAAGCCACCCAACCTACAATCTTGTGAAAAACTTTAGAATGCAAGACAATAAATGCACCAGGATTGGAGAACTTGATCACGTTAAGAAATGGCAGTGCAGCAGAGCATTTAATGCTCCATAATGACCCAGCAACCCAGCAGTCAAAAAGATTACACAAAATTTCTATCCATTCAAGAAAAGATTGCTTCTTTTCTTACCTAAAGGGCAGTTTGTCACAAAGTTGAGCAGTAACTATTATGGTGTCATGTCAAAAGTCCAGTTCAATAATGCCCCCAGATACAATTGCAGAAAGAAATTATATTTTCGCTTTGCTCTACAGTTATTACATTTTCTATGGAGAGAGGTTAGCAACATATTGTCTGGAAGTTTTGGGAAAAATGAAATAATGTAGGAGAATGTGCAACAAGTCAGGATTTAAATGTTAGAGAATTTGTCTCTGATGGCATTATTTTGATGTGCGAAAGAGGAACTTTTATGAAGTAAATTAGATCTGTTTTAGCTGGTTTGGGTGTTGGTCAGAGTTGGAAAGATGGTTGGCAGGATTAGTCTCACACCAACAACACAGTTTTCCATCCACATTCTGATTGAGGTAGACTTAGGACGTGCCTTCTCACCCTGCATGAAGGAAAAATTATGCCACTTTGCTGTGAATAATCACCAAGGTGCTACATTCAGGTAGAGAATTTAGTGAATCAGTGGAACTCTTTAGATCAAAGGGTTGCAGAGATTGGGTCACTACATTTCTTCAAGGCTGACACGGACAGATTTTTAATCAAGTGTGAAGGGGGAACGGCAGGAAAGTGAAGCCGTGGTTGAAGAGAACATCCATAAAATGTTGGAACAGACTTGATTACTTACTTCTGCTCCTGTGTCATATAGACTTATGGTCTAACTCAAGAAGACAACAAATGGTTTGGTCACAATTACTCTTCCCCCACTGAAGTTGTAAAGATGGGATGCCATTTGGAATGTTAATAGTACTGTAAGATTTAGAGGAGGGTGACCGCTTTCAAAGACAAGAAGAACAATTGTGACTGTACTTCACACATTATGTACACACAGACCTCTACTTCAGGACCCTACTTACTGACTCAGATATTCCTCCTTTGGCATGTCTTCAGCATGGTCTGTGTCATCTCTTGGGTTCCCAATGGTAGGCAACTTGCCCCAAAATTGACTTTTTTGCAATGAATGTAAACTGCCTGTTCTTCGACTGGATCATCCCAAATCCATCACCAGTAAAGCGTAAAAATGAATTGACTGTCAAGAATTCCAATGAGTGGTCTGACCACTGCACCTTGGGACCCCCTGATCTGTAAAGCTGTGAATTGGAAAGCTAATTCCCAGAGAATCTGCTTGAGGTGAGGACAGGATCGGTATGACTCTTAATGACCTTTTATAGTAAACATATTTGATAGCTAAACTCATACTTGAATAAGCCACTTGGGGGTGATGCCAGGGGAAGGAAACTATAAAACTTTACGTCATGCCTTCAGGGACAAAATTGGAAGAGATGCAACATCTACATGTTTATCAGCTGATCACATGTAATTTCTACATGATTACAACTGTCTAGTCTCTAAAAAACGTGACAGCTTCAACTTTAATTATGCCTTTAACTACATAAAACGTCTCAAGTACCCTTCATACAGAGGAAAGCAACCACTAGTGGAAGAAGATTTAAAGGGGCTAGCTGAACAGATGGGAAACTTTTATAAGTAAGGAGAGGTGACAAGCAGAGGGGCCAATGACAAGTGCTCCAACTGTGGACTCAGAGTAATTCCAATCACAGTGGAGTGGAGGCAATGTGGATGTTCAGTCAAAAGTCTGGAGGGTACATGATGCAGCTTCAGGGCCTGTGAAAGGCAGCTCAATAGAGGAGGGTGCAAGGCCGTTGTTGGGGGGCAGGGGAGAGGAGTCTACAGGGAAGCCTGTTGAAATGGATTCATTGCAGGATGATCACCATTGGAATTTAGTAAAGACAGATCTGATGTGGAGAGGAATATGGTAGAGGATAGCTATTTTGGGATTACAGTTTTGGGTGAGTTTCAAATTATGAAGGGCAGAACACAAGATGGCAGCAAGAAGCACTTAGTGACAGTGAAATCCAGAAGTGACAAAGGATGATGAATGCTTTCAGTGGCTGTAGTTACAAGTGAAGACAGAGAAGCTACTCAATGGAAATAGATGCTCTAATCAATGGCTGGTGTTAGAACCAAACAAGACATTAAGGCTGATACCTTCAAATGTAGCTTGAGGAGTCAACCAGGTACAAGAATGGTGACAGGAACCAACATTCAGAGTTCTTTTAGTGGCATTGAGCAAAATGTCCTTAGTCTTGCCAATATTGAGTGAACTTGTTTTTAGCTCACAGCAAGACTGATTGAGGTGGGCAGATTTGTGGAGGACAGGTAGATGATTGCATGCCTTAGAAAAACAATTCCTAGACCTATGAATAATGTTACCTGGAGCAGCTGACAACACAAGGAAGACATTTCTAGTCATACCTGAAGTGACATTCGAAAGGCAGGAGAATTAGCCTTTGGAGGTGATATACTAACCCTTTTGGGCAGGTCAGAGTCAGTCCAGGCCCAGAATAGGGAGATGGATGGTGAAGGACAATAGACCGATCGAGCGGGCCGGAAGGTCAAGGAAGGTGAAAAGGGCAGCACGGTGGCTCAGTGGTTAGCACTGCTGCCTCACAGCGCCAGGGACCCGGGTTTGATTCCACCCTCGGGTAACTGTCTGTGTGGAGTTTGCGCATTCTCCCCCTGTCTGCATGGGTTTCCTCCGGGTACTCCGGTTTCCTCCCACAGTCCAAAGATGTGCAGGCTAGGTGGATTGGCCGTGCTAAATTGCCTGTAGTGTTCAGCGATGTGTAGATTAGGTTGGTTGGGTCTGGGTGGGATGCTCTGTGGGTTGGTGTGGACTTGTTGGGTCAAAAGGACTGTTTCCACACCGTAGGGGTTCTATGATAAAGGCATGTCCCATTGTGATTGCAGTGGCATTTGACCCAGAGAGTTCTGGGCATTGTGTGCAGAGTCCAATTGAAGTTAATATTTGCTTTGGTGCAAGTGATGAGCTCTGTAAAATTAATCTCAAAGCATATTGTAAAAAAACTCCTTTATATTAGGGAATTGGCGTCAACAATTGGCACTGGCATCCCTCTTAACATATTCCAGCCACCTCCGCAGTTTATTAAAATCTTCCTTACTGGTATTTCAAAGGAATCAGCCCTGTGATACAACATAAGTCAAGCACAAATGCATAAAATATACATACAAAATAATATAGCTCTCGGCCCTTACTGAATGAGCAGCATCATAAATTATGTATCATCAGTCATGCCTGTCATTTAATGATGTGTTGCACATCATTCACTTTTAATACTACAATGCACTTAATGACAGAGGACAAAGTTGGTAATATCACAGACGTGTTAACTTAAAACCTCCATGTATTAAGCAGAAGTGAAGTAATAGCTGAAGTAACAAAATGATACTGGACTGGCAGAAATCCTAAGACTCTGAAACTCTTAATTCATTCTTTGGAAACACCAAGATACTGGCTTCTATCTTCCACCTCCAAGATAATTTAAAATTCTACTGTGCACCATATTTAAAGTTCCCAATTTTTCTGTTGCCCTGCCCTATAATCCTTGATGCCCCTTGTGTAAATCTATCGATCTTAATCTTGAATGCATCAAAAACTGAGCATCCACAGCCCACTAGGTAGATAATTCTAGAGATTCAAAACAATCTGAATGAAGAAATGCTTCCTTATCTCAGTCCTAAATAGTGTATCCCCTGCCTGAGGTTATGACCTCTAGTTTGATACTCTCTTAGGCAGGGGAAACAATGCCTTAGCTACTACCATGTCAAGCCTTATATGGATTGCACACATTTCACTGAGATCAGTGCTCATTCTTTTAAACTCTGAAGTGTATGGTCTATTTGACTCAATACCTGTTGTAGAATGATCTTCTCATCTCATTTGACTGTAATTTGAGTTTCCACCTATCTTCTGCCAAACTTACTGTAGCTGACTGGGAGAGTCCCCAATGAATTTTATCCCTTAGTTGCCTTTGCAATCCATATGAAACAGTTAGAGCTGAATCCTGCTCTGTATAAAGTTGAAGTAATTGTTTCTAAAGCTACAAATTCATGTCAGCAAACCACTTCTTCCTAAAATCTATCCCTCAGTTCAAAGTATTCCAACGCACTAAAATTATCCAGCAAATTGTGTTAAGGGAGGACTTTCTTGAAGCTTGTAAGAAATCACAATGAGAAAAGCATAATAGATAAACGTAGGCACAAATAAACTGATGGGATTTTACTAAATTGTTGTTAAAAATCAGTGACAGTCCAGTAAAGACATTCTTTAAATGAGGGACGTAGCGTTAGTTAGGGACACAATTGTACTTAAAGCTTACAAATAAATCACTTGCCCCAACAGATCTATGTTGATCTTTAGTTTCATATGAGCCTTCTTCCACCCCTCTTCATCCGAATCTATCACCGTAACCTACCATTCTTTGTTCCTTTGTGTGTGTTATTGAACTTCACTTCCAATGCATCTATGCTATTCACCTACACGGCCATCTGTAGCAGTGAATTCTACATTCTCTGATCATTAAATAATAGCCCTATTCCAGTCCTCATTCTCATTTTCAGCTGGCAAGTAGGTGAAAACATTTTATTGGTCTCTATCCAAACAAACACTTTATTATCTTAGGAAACAAAACAGAAATTGCCGGAAAAACTCAGCAAGTCTGGCAGCAACTGTGAAGGAAAAAAAAAACAGAATTAACCTTTCAGAGTTAACGCTTCTTCAGGGTCACCGGACCTGAAACGTTAACTCTGTTTTTCCCTTCACAGATGCTGCCAGGACTGCTGAGCTTTTCCAGCAATTTCTGTTTTGTTTCCTGATTTACAGCATCCGCAGTTCTTTTGTTTTTTACTTTATTATCTTAAATGGCCATCTCGGATCACAACGCAGGCATCTCTTCGAGAGAAAAGAATCACATTTTGTTCACTTATTCCTGATTGGTACACTGTCTCAGTTCATTCATTGTTCTGGTAGATCTTTCTTGCATATCCAGTGAGTTGCACCACACTAATCTGAGGTTGAGACGGATTTTTAATCTGTAAAGGAATCAAGGTTTATGGGGGATGGGCAAGTAAGTGGAGTTGAGGATTATCAGATCGACCACGATCTTGCCAAATGGCAGAACACACTTGATGGCCTGACTGGCTTGTGAGTCTTAGAATTAGGATAAAATGTTGCAGCTATCCCAGGAGGAAGATAAGGTACAGAGAGCAGGAAAAGCGCTAAGCGACCACTTTAGTTCTACTATCATTGCTGGAAGGCTAAATCACGGCTGCCCACTTTCCCTTTCAGCTGATACAGTGATGTTGTATGCGACTACATTCGATGGAAAACATTATCTGTTTCATAAATGGAACAAAACGGGCAATAAAAATATTGAAATCACTGCTCAGGGCAAAATTCAAACTCCATGTATTTAGAATCCTGTTTGCAATTTGCAGTCTCCCACACTTAACCATTAGCCAGCGGACAACAATCTAATACTTAAGAGAATAATATTCAGCTGGTGGAAAGACATGAAAGAAATGCACCATACCCTTCGAATGCCTTCCTGGGAATCCTTCACCGAGGTTTCTGTGCCATTACTTCTGTTGATCATCCTCCACATTTGGGCGTACATGTTATCCCTCTCAAAGGGGTTCATTCCTTTCACACGAACATGCTCATACACTGCCGACTCCATCACTGTGCCGTAGGGAATGTCTGTTTGCTTGGAAAGATCTTGCAGCGACCTTGAGTTGAGAGAAATGACAGGATAAATAAACACTGCCCCATTCAAAAAATAAATCCTATTGGCTCAGCATAAGGTTAAACGTGGATTACCCGTGTCCAAAAACTCTTACTTTTAACTGAAGGATAGCCGTAAGGCACAGTAGGTTTGCAACTGATCTGTGAAACAGTTTACTGATTTTTGGACTATTTGATAGGGAACCCATGACTACAACTTTTAGTCATCAATGCAGCACGGATAGTGCAGTTTGCGAGGCACAATGTCAATGGAGTGGAAGTAAGACCAGCCTTTAGACTATAGTACATTCACAATTTCACAGTAATATAGAGTCATAGTAACGTACAGCATGGAAACAGACCCTTCAGTCCACCCCGTCCAGGCTGACTAGATATCCTAAATTAATCTAGTCTCATTTGCTAGCATTTGGCCCATTGCTGCTTAAACCCTTCCTGCTCATGGCTGCTGTGAACATAGTCTACTTGGAACTTGGTGATGGTGGGAGATTCCCAGGCACAAGCAGAGATGCTTTAGGGATGTCTCGAAGCATTCCTGAAGAGGTCAAATATACCTGTTGATTCTTTGGAGACCCCGTCTTGCGACAGACCAAAATAGAGAAGGCTCATTTGAGGAAAAAGGAATCACATTGAGAGATTTTGTTGGGAATATGCAGAGCGGAAGATGAGTCGAGTGAGTTGGGAATATGCAGAGCGGAAGATGAGTCGATAGAGTGAGTGAACAAACCTCCAAACAGCTCGATGACCTGATCCTTCAAGAAGAACCTTACCCCCACCACACCCCCACCATGTGATTAAGTCTGCAGATCACACATTGGATTTGTCAGCCACCACAGAACCCATCGAACAGGAGTCAAGTGAATCAATAAAAGACCATACAATGAGGGAATAAATGTAACACTGCAAGGAAGGATGAACGATAAAAAGGATGCAAACAATTTGAAGTGCTCCCTTCTGCTTACACAGGTGACTGATCCATTGATGAATCCCACATCCAGACATTTGCTACCTGGTCTCACTTACCACAAAATGCTCCTGCTGGCTATCACCAGGCATGAAACGTTAGCCTGAGCTCATGCAAAACATTGTTGTTTATACTGCAACTCATTCCTAGTCCTATTCATCTACATTGGTTCCTGGTCCAAAAATACCTCAACATTAAAACTATCAACCTTTTCTTTTCAAGCCCTTCAATGACCTTGACCTGTCATAGCGATAAGTGTAATGACTTCTATCACAATAACTCTCTGAGATAAAAACCAATAAATTGGGAACAAAAGCAGAAGCTTCTGGAAAAGCTCAGCAGGTCTGCCAGCATCCGTGAAGAAAAATCAGAGGAAGGGACACCAGACCCGAAACATTAACTCTGATTTTCCTTCACAGATGCTGCCAGACCCGCTGAGCTTTTCCAGCAACTTCTGCAAACTCTCTGAGATTTTTCTGTTCATTTAACTCTTGTCTTTACTGTCTTCAATTTTCATCGCCCCACCATGAATGGCTGTGCCTTCAGCTGTCTGGGTCTTAAGCTCTGGAATTCCCTCCTGAAGCTTCTCTGAACATTTACCTCTCCTCACTTTAGTTGCTTCTTAAAACCTTGGGCCAAGCCTGTCTTAACATTCCTTTATGTTGCTGTGTGTCTAAGTCTCTTTGATAATGCACTGGGAAAGGCTTTTTGTTATGTAAAAGGTAGAATATAAATGCAAGTGTTGTTGTCCTGATGAGGGGCATTGGTCAACATTTTAAAGCAAGCTGCTTGCCTTCTTGGTTGGTATACGAAGTAAACCAAAGAAAGCAGATGGAAAAATATAAGGAGATAGCAAGAACTGCAGTTACTGGAAGTCAGAGTCAATACAGTGTGGAGTTGGAAGAGCACAGTAGGTCAGGCAGCATCGGAGGAGCAGGAAAGTTGATGTTTTGAGTTGGGACCCTTCACCAGGACAGGAAAAATATAAACCCATTGATTTCATTTGACTTATTTACCGATCATTAATAATTATCAAAGCATAGGACCTTAAGAAATAAGAAAAGCAGTAAACTATTCAGCTACTCAAGCCTGCTCTGCCATTCAAAAGGATCATGGCTGATCCAACATTCCTCACATCCACTCTCCAGCATTTCCCCTAATCTTAGATTGCCCAACTGATCAAGAATCTATCAAACTCATAAGTATCCACAAGGATTCTGCACCCACAGGCCTCTGTGGCAATGAGTTTCAAAGACTCACAATCCTCTGAGAGGAGAAATTCCTCCTCATCTCAGTCTTAAATCGGTGCCCCTTTAATCTGATACTATGACCTCTGGTCCCAGACTGTCCCATGAGAAGAAGCATCCTCTCAGCATTTATCCTGCCAAGCTCCCTAAAGAAGACTATGTATTTCAATGAGGTCATGTCATTCTTCTAGCCTCCCAACGTATGTCCAAATCTGTGTTCAATTCTATACTCATTTCTATCCCACTTCCTGAAACAACAATCATGAATTCAATGAGAATTTGAACTTGCCTCCTCTCACACTACTGTTGGAAACCCTTTTAAACTTACAGCAGTTTTCAATAAGGCAAGACTGTTATTTTTTAATGGCAATGTACATGAACAAACTTAATGAAGAATGGAACTGGCCTGTAAAATTAATCTGATATTAATGAAATGGTGCTAACTGATGAGGTAGCAGAATTTTTAGGCCAAACCTTTTTAATAATGGATTTTTATAAAAATCTTGATGGAATATTTTTAGCTTCTATCTTCACCAATTTTTATTTCCTTGACTTCAATTTGCTCAGCACAAATATTTTTTAAAGTGATTTCATTTCAGTGTTTTGCTGTTCCCTGTGCTTCTTTCAATTTAGGGGACTTGATTTGTCGCTCGTAATTTAGCGTGCATGACCCTGGGAAGATGTACTGCAGACTGGGTCACCACTTTGGGAATAATTTGCATTCAGTCTGCAAGCATGATCCTGAGTTTCTGGTCACCTCATAATTTGATTGTCCCTGTTGTTCTCTCACTGACCTCTACATCCCTGGCCTGCAGCAATGAAATTCAACGCAAGTGTACGGAGTCAACACAAGGGAATGCCACACTTTCGATCAAATGATGTGTCATTTTACTTGAAATGTCACACACATATTAACTCTGTTTTTCTCTCTCCACAGATGCTGCAAGGCCAGCTGAGTCTCTCCTGCGTTTTCTGCTTTTATTTTTACCACCTGCAAGTTCCCCACCAAGCCATACACCGTCCCTAATTGGAACTATTTTCTTGTCGATTCACTGACACTGGGGCAACATCCCTCCCTACAGCACCGTGGGTCTGTCTACAGCCTGAGGACTGTCGTGGTTGAACAAGATAACTTAGCATGTGGAAGCTTTGAAAAGGGTGCAAAAGAGGTTTACCAGGATATTAAAAGAGATGTTGCCTGAATTAGAGTCTATCAGCTATAAGGAGAGGTTGAATAAATTGGGATTGTTTCACTAGAGCTTCGGAAGCTGAGGGGTGACCTGATAGATGTATATAAAATTATGAGAGACATTGACAGGGTATATAGTCGGAGTCTTGTTTCTTGGGTGGAAATACCAAATACTAGGACTCATGGTTTCAAGGTGACAGTGGGAAAGTTTAAAGGAGATATGTGAGGCAGTTTTTTTAACACAGAGAGTGGTAGGCATCCGGAATGCGCTGTCAGTGGAGGTGGTAGAAGCAGCTAAAATAGCAAAGTTTAAGAGGCATTTAGACAGGCACATGAACAGGCAGGGAATAGAGGGATATGGACCATGTGCGAGTAGATGGGATTAGTTTAGAATGGCATCATGGTCGGCACAGACATGGTGTGCTTAAGGATCTGTTCCTGTGCTGTATTGTCCTATGTTCTGTTGTTCTATCACCACCTTCTCCAGGGAAATTGGATATGGTTAGTAAATACTTGCCTAGCCAGTGACGCTGACCTCCTGTGACACAGTTGTTTTAAAAAAAAGTATGTGCCAGCACTTTAAAAAAATTGATAATGCTTCTATCCTTTGTTATCATCTCCCCAGATGACTCTCAGTCTCTTGGTAAAACTACTGATTTCATATTCTCACCTACCTCCAGGGCAATAGCATATAACATGGAACCACAACATTAATCTAAAATAGGGCATCAATTGCTTAATCGCTGTGGACTTATATTTGGGCTTAATGAAACTGAATGTTATTGGAAAATCTTTTCATAATGCTTTCATGGTTCCTTATAGATTTAGCTTTTGACTGGTTGCAGCTCGCTACCACCTTCCCAAGTGCAATTAGGGATAAGTAATACATGCAGACCCAGGCAGAGATGCTAACACCCCCCAAAATAAATAAATAAAAGAAAAGACGCTTTGTCGGTGGGCCGGGGAATGGAGGAGTAGAGTGATTGGAGACAGGAGCAATGAGACAGGAGGACTACAGGAGGGGAGGTCTTCCTGCTCTTGCCCCAATAAAGACTGATGTGTGTGGGTCATGCACAGACTTCATGTCATGCCAGCAATTTATGCACAACAAATGCCCAGTCAATGCCCTCCTGACATGAGGAAGGATGTTCTGGCAGCTGAGGGTTTATCAGATTTGATACCTGGGATGGCATGGCTTAGGTATGAAGAGAAACTGGATCAGCTAGGAACACATTTGTTGGAGGTTAGAAGAACGAGGGGGAATCTCATAGAAACTTGGAAAATTCTGACATCACTAGACAGGGTAAATGCACGAAGGATGTTCCCAATGACCAGAACGTTCGCTACCAGAGGCCAGGGTATAAGTATAAAAAGTAGGCTATTTAAGACTGAGATGGGAAGAACTGTCTTCATTCAGAGAGAGGTGAGCCTGTGGAATTCTCTACTACAGAAGCCACCCGAGGCCAAAACATTGAGCATTCAAGAAGGAGTTAGACATAGTTCTTACAGCAAAAGGGGTCAAAGGGCATGGGGAGAAAGTGGGAAGAGGGTACTGAGCTGGAAGATCAGCCATGATCATCTTGATTGGTGGAGCAGGCTTAAAGGGCTGAATGGCCTACTCCTTCTTCTAATTTCTGTATTTCAAAGGCCTCACCTTGACACTGTTGATAGTCACCAGCAGTGGGCATCTAGTCACCTCAGGGATGGCCCAGTTCAGGGGTGGGATCCCTTATTCACAGGCACTCTGCTTGAGCAGGGGACTGGGACAGAATACCATACTTTATCCCAGGAAAGGCACTAAATTTCAGCATGCCTTCCCCAACTGAAGGTGGCAGGGTGCTTCCATGGACTCTCCCACTAATGGGCTAGATCCCTGTCACCTTCATTAAATCCCAGCCTCAGGCACAGTCACATGCTTCTTCAAAGGAAGTCTGGTTCACCCAGAGTGACAGTTGACAAGGCTCCTACACACAATATGAGCCTATCAATGCCACACCCAAGGAGCTAGATTCTCTTTGGCTCCAATCCTGACAAATCATCCTGCACAAAATATTAATTTGTGTTTTCTTTTCTTCCTCTGTATCCTTCTAGCATCTTGCAGCCTAAACACTCCTCACAATGAGGTCTTGGTGATTGGGCCTGGACGGTACTTTCCATTATCAGCTCCTTTGAGACGGTCAGTGTGAGGCAGGGCACCTCATTAAATGGTGCAAGGTGTGACCCCAGCAATTGCGTATCCTTTGACCGAAAACTCACCCATCAGAGACAGCTTAGCCTTGGGCAGGGTGGTGAGTGGGGCTCATATGAAAATACTGAAGCTGTTTGAAGCTTTGCTGTTATACTATCTGGAGTTTCTGCTGGGTTCAGCTGTGTCTTTCTGCATGACTTCAAAAAGATCTGCCAAAGCCAGCACAAGAAACCGTGGAAATCTCCACTGCAAACTATACCTTGTGCAAAACAAGCTTTCAAAATCTTCTGGGGAAGATTTGGACCCAACCTACAAATCTAGCCATGTCTCCAGATCCGCCCTGATGAGTTCCATGAATTTTGCTGTTATTTTCCTGCTTCTGAGAAGGGTTTTAAACTGAAACTGGTTCTCCTGAGGGTCAAGGACACTTATCAGAGTCTATAAGAGATAGTAGGAACTGCAGATGCTGGAGAATCTGAGATAACAAGGTGTAGAGCCGGATGAACACAGCAGGCCAAGCAGCATCAGAGGAGCAGGAAGGCTGATGTTTCGGGCCTAGACCCTGCTTCAGAATTTCTGAAGCAGGGTCTAGGCCTGAAATGTCAACCAGAGTCTATTGACAGCTTTTGAAAGCAATTTCCTTTTGAACTTAACCCGGAAATCGTAAATGGTTTCATATAGTTTCTTTTTAAGTCATCTCCATTTATTTAAAATTTACCTATTCACAGATAGCTTACAGGATATCCTGGTTTACCACTTCATAAGTCTACTTTAGGCTGTATCATTGAAACTGCCTTGTTATCGTTCTTAAATATACAAATGAATATTTTTGTATAGCAAAAAAAAATGTTTTTAAAATGCATTTTGAAATGATTCCTTATCGTACTGGCTGGGTTTGCGTTCATTAACATGTAAACGTAGTTCAATTTTGGCCGCAATTTATGTTTAGATTACTGAATGCGCCCTAAGCAAATCCTCTATTGTAACACATTATGTGGAATAGTTTGTAAGGTCACAGGTAAGGATCAGAATACAGAAGTAAGTGCCATCACTTATCACTTTTTCCGCCTCTTCTAAAGGTATGCTAGCTGCTGATATACTTGTGTGCAAACCAACCTGAAACAAATTCAGGCAACCCTTTACACCTTTGTTCCACACCATCTCCCAGCCATCTGTTACACCGTAATTAAAATAACAATTCAAGGTCAAGTTGAGATTTCAACTTGGCTGTGCCGTTGATTTTCCTCTCAAGGTTAATTTCATTTTACTTGCTCACATCTGAACTGTCACTCAATGTTGAGCAAAGAGATGTACCTGTGCTCTGAGTTACCAACCAGAATTTTGGTGCATTCTCTAAAAATAAACTCTCCATTAAAGTTCTATTCTAACCACCTAACAAGAGTTTAAAGGATGTGGCTCACACTTTTATTCCTTTTAATTTGTCAATGAGAAGGAAATGTGAACTTGTATTCAGTTCCTAACAAAAAAAAATTGTGCTCAAAAAAATTTAAGAGCCCTAAGAAGTGTGGGCTCATATACACATTTGAGGATAAAGAAAAACATACACCAGGCACAGTTTTAAGGAAAAACGGCTCATTTTCTCCTGATGTCCCAGTCAATATTTATCCTGCAACAAACGCCATTAAGAAAACAGGATGCCTCGTTTTCATCTATATTGCTGTTTTTGGGATCTTGTACACAAATTGGCTATCATGTTCCCCAAAATAACAAGGTGTGGAGCTGGATGAACACAGCAGGTCAAGCAGCATCATAGGAGCAGGAAAGCTTGACGTTTCGGGCCCAGACCCGTCATCAGAAATGGGGGAGGGGAAGAGGGTTCTGAAATAAATAGGGAGAGAGGGGGAGGCGGATAGAAGATGGATAGCGGAGAGGATAGGTGGAGAGGAGACAGACCAGTCAAAGAGGTGGGGATGGAGCCAGTAGAGGTGAGTGTAGGTGGGGAGGTAGGGAGGAGATAGGTCAGTCCAGGGGGGACAAACAGGTCAAGGGGGCGGGATGAGGTTAGAAGATAGGAGATGGGGTTGCGGCTTGAGGTGGGAGGAGGGGATAGGTGAGAGGAAGAACAGGTTAGGGAGGCGGGGACGAGCTGGGCTGGTTTTGGGATGCGGTTGGGGGAGGGGAGATTTTGAAGCTTGTGAAATCCACATTGATACCATTGGGCTGCAGGGTTCCCAGGCTGAATATGATTGCTGTTCCTGCAGCCTTCGGGTGGCATCACTGTGGCACTGCAGGAGGCCCAGGATGGATGTGTCGTCTGAGGAATGGGAGGGGGAGTTGAAATGGTTTGCGACTGGGAGGTGCAGTTATTTGTTGTGAACTGAGCGCAGGTGTTCTGCAAAGCGGTCCCCAAGCCTCTGCTTGGTTTCCCCGATGTAGAGGAGGCCACAACGGGTACAGCGGATACAGTATACCACATTGGCAGATGTGCAGGTGAACATCTGCTTGATGTGGAAAGTCTTCTTGGGGCCTGGGATTGGGGTGAGGGAGGAAGTGTGGGGGCAGGTGTAGCACTTCCTGCGGTTGTAGGGAGAAGTGCCGGGTGTGGTGGGGCTGGAGGGGAGTGTGGAGCGGACAAGGGAGTCACGGAGAGAGTGGTCCCTCCGGAAAGCAGACAAGGGTGGGGAGGGAAAAATGTCTTTGGTGGTGGGGTCGGATTGCAGATGGCGGAAGTGTCGGAGGATGACGTGTTGGATCCGGAGGTTGGTGGGGTGGTACATGAGGATGAGGGGGATTCTTTTTTGGCTGTTATTGCTGGGACGGGGTGTGAGGGATGAGTTGCGGGAAATGTGGGAGACACGGTCGAGGGTGTTCTCGACCACTGTGGGGGGGAAGTTGCGGTCCTTGAAGAATGAGGACATCTGTGATGTATGGGAGTGGAATGCCTCATCCTGGGAGCAGATGCGGCGGAGGTGAAGGAATTGGGAATAGGGGATGGCATTTTTGCAGGAAGGTGGGTTGGAGGAGGTGTATTCTAGGTAACTGTGGGAGTCGGTGGGCTTGAAATGGATATCGGTTTCTCGGTGGTTACCCAAGATGTAGACAGAGAGGTCCAGGAAGGAGAGAGAGGTGTTAGAGATGGTCCAGGTGAACTTAAGGTTGGGGTGGAAGGTGTTGGTGAAGTGGATGAACTATTCAAGCTCCTCGTGGGAGCACGAGGTGGTGCCAATACAGTCATCAATGTAACGGAGGAAGATGTGGGGTTTAGGGCCAGTGTAGGTACGGAAGAGGGATTGTTCCACGTAACCTACAATCCTTCCTGGACCTCAAATCGTGTTCAGCCTGGGAGCCCTGCAGCCAAATGGTATCAATGTGGATTTCACAAGCTTCAAAATCTCCCCTCCCCCAACCGTATCCCAAAACCAGCCCAGCTCATCCCCACCTCCCTAACCTGTTCTTCCTCTCACCTATCCCCTCCTCCCACCTCAAGCCGCACCCCCATCTCCTATCTTCTAACCTCATCCCGCCCCCTTGACCTGTTTGTCCCCCCTGGACTGACCTATCTCCTCCCTACCTCCCCACCTACACTCACCTTTACTGGCTCCATCCCCACCTCTTTGACTTGTCTGTCTCCTCTCCACCTATCCTCTTCTCTATCCATCTTCTATCTGCCTCCCCCTCTCTCCCTATTTATTTCAGAACCCTCTTCCCCTCCCCCATTTCTGATGATGGGTCTGGGCCCGAAACATCAAGCTTTCCTGCTCCTATGATGCTGCTTGACCTGCTGTGTTCATCCAGCTCCACACTTTGTTATCTCGGATTCTCCAGCATCTGCAGTACTTATTATCTCTGATACAATGTTCCCCAAAATGATGACTATTTTCTCAAAGTACTTTTTTGGCTGTAACACACTTTGGGACCTATTGAGGTTGTGAAAGGCTTTGTATAAATTCAATTTTGTTTTTCACTGAATGCAGCACTAAAATGGTTCATAGAAAAAGCTGAAGAGGTTCAACAGGTTTGGTAGCATCTATGGAGAGAAAAACAGCGTTAACGTTTCGTGTTTGATACGGCTCTTCTTCAGAACTCAGGAGTTTTTCAGCATCCACATCATTCTGCTTTCATTACAGTAATTTATATCTGTCTGTAATCCTTTATGTTGATTTAGAAGGAATAGGAAGAGGCACAAGTTTGAATTGAAATAGAGCAAATGAATAATGTAAATGGCGGACCCCTTGTGTTCTTTTTTCAATTATATTTTCTGTTTCTTATGATTCATACTTTTTTGACTGTTTTGATTGTTTTCGTATCCTGCTCACATAACCCAACAACCCTTCAGAAGTTCTAAATAGTGTTGGAATTTATTTTTCAGTAAGCCATGCAGCTTCACGCTTCAATACAATTTGGAGTCATGAAGACAAGTTCAACAAAAGGTTTCCATAAATGCAGCAAGTTTTGTTGCTCAGGCAATTTATTGCTATGAATGGATGTTTCCTTTGATGAAGGCATGAAAATGATAACAAAAATATATATGGAAATAAAATTTTGCCACTAATTTTTCTAAAAAGTCAAGGATAGAATTCTGAATAGGTTCAACTTCCACTTTGATCTGTCTGAAATTTGAAACTTCCAAATATAAGGTTGAATTTTAACAATAAGAATTTGCATTTATACAGCACCTTCCATGAAATAAGACATCCCAAAATGCTTTGTCAAAATGAAATCAGACAAATGTTGACTTGTTGGCCAGAGCATGAGACATTCAGACAGATGACAAAAAGCCTGGTTAAAGATACAAGTTTCAAAGAGGGTCTCAAAGGAGGAGAGAACACATCGAGTGGTGGAAATGTTTAGCGAAGGAAATTTAAGGCACAGGCAGCAGAAGGCAGGGCTGCCAATAGTAGAATGAAAGAGATGGATTACAAAGTCAGAGTTTGAGGAATTCAAGGCCTTTTGAGGACTGGAGGGCTGGAGGTGGTGACAGAGTCAAGAAGAGGCATTTAATATATCATGTTGTGCTACATAAGTCTGTTCACGTAGAAAATCGCAAAATAAATGATCAGCTCCCACATCCTTCTGTTTTGATTCAATGAATTTGCTCAGCAGATTCAATGTGGTGAATTGCCATGTTTCTTTGCTTAATCGCTTTTGATTTAATGCCAGATTTCACTGAATTAAATGAATTGAATCCGAGAATCACAGCAATGTTTCTGCCTACCTCCAGAACACCCATGATTTTGAAAAAATCTATCAAGTCTGCTCAGGTTAGAAGTCCTTAACTCTGTCATTATCCATGAACTCATGTCTATTGTATTCACTTTGCCTCCATAAAACCATAAGATTATAAATATATGAGGAGAATTAGGCCATTTGGCCCAACAAGTCTGCTCTACCATTCGATCATGGCTGATATAT
The DNA here is from genome assembly GCA_024137785.1 of Ginglymostoma cirratum. Lineage (NCBI taxonomy): Eukaryota > Metazoa > Chordata > Chondrichthyes > Orectolobiformes > Ginglymostomatidae > Ginglymostoma > Ginglymostoma cirratum. Next base: position 33,681,403 of record JAHRHZ010000218.1, on the reverse strand, counting down.
TTCTCAATCCTATTCTCCTGCCTTTACTTTGCAACTTTTGATTCCCCTTACTAATCAATAAGGTAAACTGTGCTCAGTACCTAAACAGAAAATAGAAGATGAAGCTGAAAGAGAGGACTGAAAGAATGGAGTGGATGCAGTGACTGATGGACGTGAGATTTCCTAATGGCTACAGTAGATGATTTTATTTTGTTCAGGTTTTGTGGTTTACACTGAGAACTGCTAGATGTTGTGGTTGTGATTGATTTTATTTCAGGAGGGTGAAGAACGAGCAAGGCCATGGAAAGGATTTGGAACAGTGCTTAAGTATGAAGAAGGAATTTATTGATCTGAGAATTTTGAGTTAATCAGTAAACTTGTAAGCTTTGAATGTGGCAGAAACACATGGATGCAACCTTCTAAAGTTACAAATAGATGAAATGGAAGATAACTGTTTAGTAGAACGGTGCAGAAATTCTGAAGAAGGGTCTAGGCCTGAAACCTCAATCAGAGTCTATTGACAGCTTTTGAAAGCAATTTCCTTTTGAACTTAACCCGGAAATTGTAAATGGTTTCATATAGTTTCTTTTTAAGTCATTTCTATTTATTTAAAATTTACCTATTCACAGATAGTTTACAGGTTATCCTGGTTTACCACTTCATAAGTCTACTTTAGGCTGTATCAATGAAACTGCCTTGTTATCGTTCTGGGTTTGTGTTCATTAACATGCAAATGTAGTTCAATTTTGGCCGCAATTTATGTTTAGATTACTGAATGCGCCCTAAGTAAATCCTCTATTGTAACAGATTATGTGGAATAGTTTGTAAGGTCAGTAGCTGTTCCTTGAACAAGCTCCACGTTTCAATTGTGCCCAGCTCTTGCAGTTTCCTTCCCCATCCTATGCCATGAATTCTGGAATTCCCTACCTAACCACATCCTTAAGGCACTCCTCAAACCGTGTTGACTATCCCTAATCAAATTATTCCTTTCTGGATGATTATAAATCCTATCTCTTATAATCCTTTCCAACACTTTACCCACAACCGAAGTAAGGCTCACTGGTCTATAATTACCAGGGTTATCTCTACTCCCTTTCTTGAACAAGGGAACAACATTTGCTATCCTCCAGTCTTCTGATACTATTCCTGTAGACAATGACGATGTAAAGATCAAATCCAAATGCTCTGCAATCTCCTCCCTAACTTCCCAGAGAATCCTAGGATAAATCCCATCCGGCCCAGGGGACTTACCTATTTTCACACTTTCCAGAATTGCTAACACCCCCTCCTTATGAACCTCAACCCCATCTAGTCTAATAGCCTGCTTCTCAGCATTCTCCTTGACAACATTGTCTTTTTCATGTGTGAATACTGATGAAAAATACTCATTTAGCACCTCTCCTATCTCTTCAGACTCCACGCACAACTTCCCACTACTGTCCTTGACTGGCCCTAATCTTACTCTAGTCATTCTTTTGTTCCTGACATACATATAGAAAGCTTTAGGCTTTTCCTTGATCCTACCTGCTAAAGACTTCTCATGTCCCCTCCTGGCTATTCTTAGCTCTCTCTTTACGTCATTCCTGGCTAACTTGTAACTCTCAAGCGCCCTAACTGAGCCTTCACGTCTCATCTTTACATAAGCCGCCTTCTTCCTCTTGACAAGAGATTCAACTTCTTTAGTAAACCACGGTTCCCTTGCTCGACCACTTCCTCCCTACCTGACAGGTATACATTTATCAAGGACACGCAGTAGCTGTTCCTTGAACAAGCTCCACATTTCAATTGTGCCCAGCCCTTACAGTTTCCTTCCCCATCCTATGCCCTGAATTCTGGAATTCCCTACCTAACAACATCCTTAAGGCACTCCTCAAAAGCATCCTCTCTGACTAAGATTTTCAACACTTTGGACTACAGTGTTTCAAGAAGATAGCTTGCCACGCCCTCTTCAAGGGAAACTAGGGACGGGCAATAAATGCTGGCTCAGCCAGCGATGCCCACATCCCATAAGAGAATTTTAAAAAACCTGAATGTATCTTAGTGTCATCGCTTAGAATCATATGGAGGACAGGTCTCTCAGCTGTTGGCTGCAGAACTTGAGCCTAGTGTGCGTTCTCATGGTGCTTAAAGAAAGTGCTAGCAGGACACTCTGAAACCTTCACTTAATAGTTTTAATATCACCTTTGAGTCACGGGAGAAGCTCACCCAGATTTGTTGCAAAGCACAAGTCAGGAATGTGATGGAATACTCCCCACTTGCCTGGGTAGGTGCAGCTGTAACAGAACTCAACAAGCTTGACACCATCCAGGATGAAGCATCAAGACTGATTGTCAAGCGCTGATGCTTCCATGCAACTGCTGCCCTTGTCCTTCTAGGTAGTAGAACTCAGAGGTCTGGAAGGTGCTGACATAGACCCATAGAGGTCTATAGCATTTCGGCCCATCAAGTCTGTGTTGGTCAAAAACAATGATCTAACTATTCTAATCCTATTTTCCAGCACTTAGCCCAGATCCTTTTATGTCTTGGCATCACAAATGCACATCTAAATGTTTCTTAAATGTTATGAGGGTTTGTGCTTCTACCATCTTTAGAAGCAATTTGAGTTCCACACTCTCACCACCTTCTAGGTGATTTTTTGTTTCCTCACATTCCTTCTCAATTTCCTGCCTCTTGCCTAAAATCTATGCCCCCTCCCCCTTGTCATTGATCCTTCCACCAATGGGTAAAGTTTCTTTCCATCTACCCCGCCTTTGCACCCTCATAATTTTACACATCTCAATCACGTCCCTCCACAGTCTGCTCTGCTCCAAGGAAACCATCTCTAGTCTAGCCAATCTCTGCTCATTGCTAAAAGTCTCCAGCTCAAACAATATCCTGGCAAATCTTGTCTTCACTCTCTCCAGTGCAATCACATCCTTTGAAGGAGCTTTAGTCAGTCTTTGTAATGTATTTTGTAGGTAGTACGCACTGCTACTGCTGTGCATTGGTGGTTCAGAGAGTGAATGTTGAAGGTGGTGGAATGGGTACCAATCATGCAGCTGCTTTGCCCTGGAGGGTGTTTATTGACTACTACAGTTCAAGAAGGTGGATTGCCACTATTCCCATGTGCAATTTGGGATGGCCATTAAATGCTGGCCCATTTTAGCTGATAACTTATTGCATTTGAAACAATAAGTCTGTTTCTCGCTTCGCAGAACCCTGCTCAGTTTCTCCAGCAATTCCTGTTTGGTTTCAAATCTCCAGCATCCACAGTACTTCATAAAACTCTCTGGAGAGACAGTTGTGCATCAAGGAGCTCTAATACAAATACTTGTCAGGCTTAAAGGAAAACTAGGAATAGCTGTTGGAATTATAGATATCTCCTTTTAAAACAATTTGTATTTGGTTTGATTCAATTAAGCGCAGTGTTTCTCCATGATACTATTTGGGAGCAAGAATTACAGATTCTCAATCCCACACCTGTAACACATCAAAACGATACAAGTGTGACAGGTACCATTTACCCTTTCTTCTCAGCATTTGAAAATGCCTCATGCAGGTTTAAGCTAGGTTTAAATCTACCAAAGATACCTCAAGCTGAGAAATATGTCAGTTTTCCTTGAACATCAAAGAAAATTGACTAGGCACGTAAGTGTTTTTATGTTTTGTTAAAAGTACTTTTTAAATCCACCTGTTATCACACAAACGAGTAAGTGGGACTTGAGCTTGTAAGTCCTAGAGATAGGGACACTACCACTGTGCCACAAGAGCCTGAAGCAGTAAGTATTTGCTTACAAACATGGTAAACTCTCTGTCAATGTCAGCAATATTTTTAGACCAAGAAGCAATTTTACTTTGGGGCTGATTTAAGCTATCTGGTGTTAGATTTGTCATTGATTTTTAATCAGTCACTGGTAGTTCTATGAACCAATCTTTCCACATGTACCCTTTAGGATCTTTTGTGTTTTGATCAAGTCACGGCTTACTCTTTTAAAGTCCAGAAGATACAAGCCTAGCCTGTCTAACTCTTCCTCTTCAGACAACCCATTCTATATTGTTCCTAAGGTTTGGGCTGGGCACATCCATTGCATTGGTCCATGTCTATGGCAAAAGTACCACATTGGTTTGTGTCTATTTTGCTCCCTACAGAATGGTTGACCAGAAATCCTTCCACTCTTATCACCTACCATCAGGTGTATTGGAAAGATTTACAGATTGATGGTCAACTTGTTGCTCACGTTGCAAAGACACTTTCTGTGACCGACAAGCATGGGCAGACGACTGAACTAGGATCTTTTGGCTGAGAAGTATGGATGCTACAACTAACAACAAGATCTCCAGCTAGTAACTGCTGGATCAATTGATGTGATTCAATCTGAGATCCATAGATTTTTGATAGTATATGGAGGCAATGGATGTGGTTGGAGCCATGGTACAGATCAGGGCCCTCTTGTGGCACAATGATAGTGTCCCTACCAGCTTCTTCAGAGGTGTGTAATAATATCTCCGAACAGGTTGATTAGGAAAAATAGTTTCAGGTACAGATCAGCCATGAATTTATTGAATGGAACTCCAGGCTTGTGGAATTGAATGGCCTACTCCTGTACCTCCATTCCTTTGGCAAGGCGTGTGGTTGCAACAGCAAACATAATACATATCGAGATGTGGGCAAATCAAGGGCTGAGGCAAAACCTATTTTGTAGAACAATATTTTATTTCTTTATTACTCTAAAATGCATAAAATATTTTTGTTTTTATTTAGAATTAGAAAAAAATTTGCTAAATGAGGCTGGTTTTATTGCAATACAAATTGTTGCACTAGTTCAACGAAGAGAGGAGAAGACTGTCCTGGTGTTGAGACCGATACTTATTTGTCAATCAACATCATGAAAAATGATTATCTGGTCACCACCACATTGCAGTTTGTGGGAGATTCCTATGTGCAAATTGGCTGTCACTTTTTCCAGGTTACAATAATGACTGCACTTCAAAAGCACTCAGTTGGCTGGAAAACACTTTGGGATATGAAAGGTGCGACACGTTCACAACTTTTAAAAAGGATTACACTTGTCCAGCTATTTACTGTAGTAAATATGAACGTATACTAATTGGCAAGAATGCACTGACTTAGCTCAATTATTATCAGGTTAGAAAGATGAAAATATTGAATTGAGAAAGCACCTGATGTCTCTGCAGTGCTCTCCCAATTCCTTGCTTAATTTGGCATGATCTCACAGAAATCTCTGGAGGAACAAGGCTTAAATGAAACCCTCTTAGACATTCTATGCTGCTTGGTGATATTCTACTCTCCTTGGTGACTAGCTTTGATTGTTGTTAAAAGGAAACTAATTTTTATTTTGTGAAGGAGTGTGGATGGTGCCCAGTGTTCAGTGGTTTTAGATTAGCTCACCCACTCTCTCAAAGTTAAAAGCTCCGACGAAATGATTGGAGCTGTTTCAGAAAAATGATCCCTTCAAAATAGCAACATTATGTGTATTGAATTTATAGGACACCTGTCAAGATATTCACAACCATTTTACAACCAATTAATTAGTTTTACATTTATGTATTTAATGACAAACACACCATCAAACCCCTCCAGTAATGAAGGATAAAAACAGACCTTTTACTTTGCTATATTTTTGACTGCAGAAATGGGAAAAGAACTGTTTTAAAAACCAAGGATTACTGAAGGATTACTGCGATTTTTAAAAGCATATAACCTGATAGTCATTGGAAATACTGTTGATTCCTTGTTAAACAGTAGCTGAAGTGTAGTTTGCAAATGAGCTGGAGCTGAGGGATTTGTACACACAGAGATGCATTCAGCACCAACTGGTTGATTGGACTGTGGACCATAACACCATAAGATATAGGAGACGATTTAGACCATTTGGCCCATCAAGTTTGCTCTGCCATTCAATCATGGCTGATATGTTCCTCAACCCTGCCTTCTCCCTATAACCTTTGATCATCTTAATAATCAAGAACCTATCTCCCTCTATCTTAAGTACAGTCAATACTTGGCCTCTACAGCCTTCTGAGGCAATGAGTTTCACAGTTTCACTAGTCTCTTGCTGAAGAAAATCTTCCTTATCTCAGCCTGAAGCTGTGCCCTCCGATCCTAATGTCTCTTATGAATTTGAAACATCTTCTCCATGCCCATTCCATCAAGGCCTCTCAGTATTCTGCAAATTTCAATCAGATTCTCCCTCATCCTTCTAAACTCCATTGTGTACCCTTTATTGTGAAAAGCCCTTCTTTGCCACCATCATTCTTGTGTAACTTGCTGTCAATAGTCACTGACCTTGAGAATTCTGTGTCACTGGTAATGGGTTCTGTGGGTCCTTATGTGGCTGATTAGCCTGTTTTTGGAGCCCCATCTCTGAACACACATTTGGCACTTGTTTCTGAGAGGTGGAACTGATCCTTGGCCTTGAGATCACTGGGAAAGCATTCCTTCCTCCAGTTACGTTTCTGTACTTCCCCATGCTGATGGATGTTCTTGAAGAATTGTGTCCCTTCATACAGGAGCTTCCTCCAAGTCAGTTTCTTCCGAACAAGGGTGTGTCATGCATTGAAATCTCTGTTTGCATTTCATAGGGGAACCCCACAGGGTGTCTTTGAAATGCTTCCTTTGTCCTACCCTTGTTCAAGTGCCTTCCTAAGGTGGGCAAAGATGATTTGCTTTGGCCGTGTGGGATAACGGACTAGTGACCAGCTAAGAAAGACAAAATCCTGCCAACAGTGATATGATTGGTTCTCAGGTAGGTGAGCATCATGGGGCTGTAAACAAGGTAGTGAGAAGCCTTAAGACTTCCGCTAGCTCAGGAGCTCTGTCTGTTATCTGCAGTAAATGCTACTTTAAGGCTGAAGAAAACTACTTTTCTTCAGCAGCTGCTGAAAGATGTGACTTTTAACTAATGGAGACACTGTGTAAGTTTGAACCGTTCATTCTGTGTCCCTTGCAAACCAGTGGAAGCATCCGGAGAAGGAGGACTGAGAAACAATGTTCTGACTAGCACAGCACCCATCCCAGCAGATCCTGTGAATAAAGGCCACTGTTCTCCTTTCCTAGTTTTCCCTTTAACATCCACTTTATTTCTACCTGTGTGCGTGAAAAGCTTATTAGAGTTAAAGTTTTAACTATGCTAATGGTTTATAATTGTTTAGCAAAGTGTACTTACTTGCAATAAATTGTAACTCTTGTTAAGTACAGAAATCTAGTCTGTCCTTTCTATCAACTTTGGTATACAAGCAGTGCAAATTGGAGAATTCTGTAATTTTAAAGAAACCTTTGAGTTTTGGGATGGTTCTGGAAATAGCAGAGCTTGATTTCCAGGGCATCACTCCGATGAAGTCTGACAAAAATGAGGATCAGTTTTTATAACCAGCTTTCATTGGAAATGTTTTGGGCTGATTGTTAATTAACCAGGCTATCAAGGGGAGCATTCTCTGCTCGCCTTCATTTGAATACTGCTCCACTATATTCAGCCTACACTGGGAGAACAGAGCCCTGATTTAAAGTTTGATCTGAATGACAGTACCTCTGGCAGTACAGCCTTCCCTCAGTACTGCACTAGATTGCCAGCCAAGTAATGTGCTTTAAATATGGAGCGGGGCTTGAGCCCTCAGCATTCTGAATTAGAGGATAGCATGTAACCGACCGATGCACAAGTGACACCAGTGCTGCTTTTATTGTGCGAACGAGCTCGAAATGAATTGCTGTCCAACGTAAAGGAGATCGTAAGTGATCAGATATTGAAAATCCTAGCTGTAAGACAAGGAAAAGAAACGTACAGAAGATTCGCTGGCAATAAGAACTTAAACAAATAGGAGCATGACGGCAGCAGTGTCGTTCATGCCTGTTCCTCCATTCAATAATGACCAGCGCTGTTCTTTCTTTCCAACTCTGCACCTGCTAGCTTTTGATTCAATGAGAGACAAATCTCGACTTTAAATATTCATTGTTAGAACACCCACAATGTTCTGGGTTGGAGAATTACGAAGGTTCAAAATCCTTCGAGCAAAAAATTCTCATCTCAGTCCCAAGTGAACAACCTCATTATCCTGAGATGAATTCTTTTGTTCATACAGGGGATGTGGGCTTTGCTGACTGGACAGAAACCAATACCCATCCCTAACTGCCTTTGAAAAGGTCGTGGTGCTGCCCTTTTGAACAATGGCACTCCATTTGGTGCAGGTACACTCTCAATACTCTTAGGGAGGGAGATCAAGGATTTTGACACAGTGACTATGTTCCAGACTCCCTAGTCACAGAAAAAAACAACACCTCAGTGTCATGCCCCCTCAGCATTTTGCACCTTTTAATAAAATGATGTCCCCTTCTTCTAAAGTCCAGGTTTAGAAATAATTTGGAGACAACAAACGTGGAACGGGCATTTACACATACTATCACATGTAAATACTGCAAATGTATTTGAGTCACCCGGAGTAAGCTTGGTTGAAAATAAGTCACAGGTGACCAAGAAGAAGGTGATTTGAAATAAATGTTTCATGACCAGTTGACCAACTTTCAGATTAATTGAGTGGGGGACACTCATACAGACAGACAGTCATAGAGATGTACAGCTTGGAAACAGACCCTTCGGCCCAATTTGTCCATGCCGATCAGATATCCTAAATAAATCTAGTTCCATTTGACAGCATTTGGCCCATATCCCTCCAAACCCTGCCTATTCATGTACCCATTCTGATGCCTTTTAAATGTTGTAATTGTACCAGCCTCCACCACTTCCTCTGGCAGCTCATTCCATACATGGACCATGCTCTGTGTGAAAAATTTGCCCCTTAGGTCCCTTTTAACTCTTTTCCGTCTCACCTTAAACCTATGCCCTCTAGTTTTGGACTCCTGTATCCTGGGAAAAAGACTTGACTATTCACTCTATCCATGACCCTCATGATTTTATAAACCTCTATAAGGTCACCCCCTCAGCCTCTGATGCTCCAGGGAAAATAGCTCCAGCCTATTCAGCCTCTCCCTCAAACCCTCCAACCCTGGCAATATCTTCGTAAATCTTTTCTGAACCCTTTCAAGTTTCACAACATCCTTCCTACAGCAGGGAGACCAGAATTACACACAGTCCATGTGTCACTCTCAACCTCCAAACACCTAACCATCCACAAACACGAAAATATTCCTGCTATCTGAATTTAGCTGATTTCACGGAATCACAGGGTTGTTACGGTACAGAAGGAGGCCATTTGGCCCATGCTGCTTGCACTGCCTCTTACTGTACCTAGTACCAATTTCCTGCATTTTGACCAAATCATTTCACATTATCTTATCCAAATAATCATCCAACGCCCTCTTTGTTGACGTGTGTAAACTATATTTAGGACTTTGGCAGTACATTGTTTCCCTGTTAGGGGATATAGTATTATACTGTTCCTAATCTTTCAATCAATGGACTGAATTCAACTTAGGCGGGTACATTTAACATACAGAATATTACTGGCATGTAATTGTAATATAACTCATTCAGCAAATGAAACTTATAGAAACATAATAGTTATTCCAAGAACATGAATGTTATTTCAGTGAAATGATGAATAGTTATACAAAATTAATAATACTTCACTTGAGCACCCTCTATTGACATTCCTGAAACATCATTAATACACGTCTATGAAAATATTCCAAATTAATTTGAATGTCGAATATAAAGGTCTATGCTTTTTAATATACTCTTTGAGTTGCTATTTGTATGATGTCTTTTTAAAGGCTCAAAGTCAGGAAATATAAAAAAATGTGAATTATGTGTTTATTGGGAGAATTAAAATCTTGACATGCCATTGAAGAACCTATGAGGGGAACTGTTAATGAGATCCAGTTAGTGCAATGTTTGCAATGTCAGATTGCTTCTGTAGTTTGGTTCAGGGGAACTTATTTGCCACTCAGGGAACCAGGTTCAAAAGAAAATAGACAGATAGCTGGATAGGTAATTGGCTTATTGAAAATTCATCATGGTGGCAGGTGTCAAATTGATGACAAAGCAAATAAAAAATAATCATAATTCATAACAGAGTTTAAAATAGTTTATGAACATTCCAGTAAACAAACATTTACAACCTATTGCAAAATGCAGGTCTCGTTAATTTACTGAATAACAATGAAGTGTTTACTGTAATCTGCATTTGGTATTAAAGCACATAGATCATTTGCTGTCAAGTTGGGTTAACCATGTTCTCAATCATTTAATCCCTATTTATGAGTTTTATAAAGTAGACACTGGAGAATAATTCAATTCTTATTTTGTTGAAACAGCAAAGATATAGATCTAATGAGTCAATGTGGCATTGAAAATGGGGCCCATGTTGTAGCTAGGTTATACGGGGGGATGTTTTCCTCTTTCTCTTGCTCTGAGTAGATTGTTGCTGTGAAAGCCTGAAAATTGTGGTGTGTCAGGATTCATGTCTGCCGAGCAACCAACTTACTTTCCGTTCAATAAGTTAGCTGGAAGGAAAATTGAGCAGATTTCTAAATTGGCAATTGCTCTCAGTTGCCCACATGTTTCAGATTTTTATTTCACTCATGCAATATGGTGCGAGGGCTTTTGTGGCACAAAGATGGTGTCCCTTCTTCTGAGCCAGAAGACCCACGTTCAGGTCATACCTGCTGCAGAGGTGTATAAAAACATCTCTGAATGGGGTGAGGAGAAAATATCTGCAATCTGATGCACCAAGCATTGCAGGCCTGGGAAAACCTCTTCCATTCCCTTGGTCCCACTAGTAATGTAATGTTTACATTTCAGTTTTAGCCCACTTGACGTAACATGTTGTTACTTTGAACCCAAACATAGTGTCGAAAAATGGCAAGTGACGCTCGCAGAAAAGGCGACCACCCAGCCAAAATACAAACCATTGGAATTGGCATTGCTAAATTTAACAAGGCTCCATTCTTGGTTTTGTCCATTCCTTGGCATGTAAGCATTGTCATATAAGACACCGAGATCAATGTGCTTAGTCTACACTTGTCCCTAATGACCTACGATCAAAGTTTACCTATTCGTTATAGGGTAAAACCTATTAAAATATAGGCCACGTTGATTAGGCTGCATTCCTCGTCAATTCTAGAAGCACTCAGGTGTTGGTGGTAATGGGCCTGCTCCCTCAGTAACAATTCCAGGCCATGATAAGACATTCAGGACGTTAGGAACAGCAGGAGGCCATGCAAACCTTTGAGACTATTTTTTTCATTCAATGAGATCACAGCTGATTGCATTTTAATATTTTGGATCATTTTATAAATCTCATCTAGCAACAACCTAACAATCTCAGATTGAAAATTATTCATTAATCTAACATTCACTGTTTTTTGTAGCAGGAGATGCCACACAACTATTGCCAGTATAAGGTTGTGCCACCTCGTTCTAGACTCCGCCACCAACACAAAAAAAACTTGCTGTCTACATTATTAATTCATCTCAAAGCCTTAAAAACCTCAAGTAAATTGCCTCTTAAGCTTTTAGATTCCAGGGAATTTATGCAACCTTTCTTAATAATCCAACCATTTGCACTCTGGTTACATACAGTACTACAAGGTCAATATATCCTTGAATAGGCAAGGGCTAACTTCAGCATACATTACGAACTAACTGTGTAGTGTTGTCCATAGACTGAGGAGGTCCACTATGAATGGAAATCTGAGACCTGTTTGTCCACTTGATTTGTTAACATTCCAATCTCATGAACCCCGCTGTTCTTTCTGTGTCAACAATGAAACAGACCTTATAAATGCAAAAGACCACACAATTTTATATCTTTAATTCTTGGCTATCCCTGTGTGCCCTTACAAAGGTAATGAATGTACAGATAAGTTTAATAACACCAAGTACTGCTTATTAAATATTTATTTCTTCAATTAATTTCCTTGGATTTAGAATCTCAGAAACAGCAAATTATAAAGAAATCTTGCTTCGCTAGTCTGCAGTAACTGAAACATTTAGGTTCTCTGGCACAGGTGTCTTGGTGCTCATTAAAATCTGGTGTAGCTATTACTGAGTTAGTGTTCGGCATTTTTATAGGTTTCCCCTTTGTAAAATGTGGTTGGCAAGCGAATTATTCCAACTGGTTGGTTCTGGGATCAATTAAAAATTGCAAAAAAAGTGCATTCCTAAACATCATTTCACAGTGGAAGCGTTTAATTTGTTGAATTGGACCTAAGATCACAAAATGAAACTCTCTTCCTTTTCTGCACCTCTCTTTCTCTCTATATCTACCGTGAGCACTGTGCGTACTTCCCATAATTATCATACTTTCTCAGCAGCGTTTTGTTGTCATATTTCAGGTGACACACTTTAGTGCATCCTCAAATCCACTGGATGGTATTTGATGAAAGACATCTTGCCCACTGGCAAGAAATCTAATGTGAGCACTGCGTACTCTTCACAAAGGCCTCACGTTAAGTGCAAGTCAGTATTTAACTGGACAATTTTGGGAGCTTCCACTGAGCGAGGAATGCCAAATGGTTGGGAATGGGGCTGGGTAGGGTGGGGCGTTTACGTCTAGCCCACCAGGAGCTACCACCTGATCAGCACGTCATTACTTGGCAGTACATCTGTGGAGGAGGTGATCACTGCTGCACTATATCATTAGACCCAGGAACAGGTGGGTGATGGAATGAACATAGTCTGAGGGTGAGGTTTGCAGGAGATGGCAGCAGTGGTTGGAGGGTTGGCTGTGCAGGGAACTTTCAATGCAACCACCCATTTCCCGAACACTGGGTTCCTTGATCAAGATCTGAGTGCCTATGAATGAGGGATTTCACACTCAGAAGGCTGCAAGCAAATCCATTAGCATTTGTTTTCTGAACTTTTTGGATGGGTGATGACCAGTGGCAATGGGATAATGCACTTAAGATATTAATTGCTTCTTAGTGGCCTCTATGGACAATGGAGCAGAACATCCATCACTGAGTCTTCCTGTCAAGGACCTAATCACAGGTGAGATGAGAACAGTTCCTACCTACAAACCCGCCTCTGTAGACTGTAAAACACTTTTAGCCAGTACAGAACATTCTCAGATGAGAGTGGACAATTTTAGATTTGGTTTTAGGAAATAAGGCTAGACAAGTGGATGAAGTAGCAATGAGTGGCCATTTTGGAGCTACTGATCAGAATACTGTTCAATTTAGCATCGATATGGAAAGGGAGACAGATGGAATAGGAGCCAAAGCTGTAAGTTGGGGAAGGTACAAAGCTGAGACATGATATGGCAAAAGTGGACTGGTTACAACTGGTAATCAAATGGGAGGCCAAAGAATTGAGATTCCACAGACACAGTATAGACATGTCCCCACACAAAAAAAAATGATGTTAGTTCAAAATCCAGAGTCCTCTGGTTATCTAGTAGCTTCAAGGATAAGATAAAGCGCAAAAATAGAGCTTATCGCAATTTCAAATTAAGTAACACTTTAGGAAATTTAGTAAGGTATACAAAGTCGAGGGTGGAAAGGAAGTTATGAATAAAAAAGAGGACACACCAAAAGTTTTTTCATTAGAGCCTAGGAGGGTGAGGGGTGAAATTATGGAAGTTTATAAAATCATGAGGCGGATAAATAAGGTGAATGGTTGGTGTCTTTTCTCTAGGGTGGGGGATTTCAAGGCTGGCGGCATATTTTTAAGTGAGAGGAGAAAGATTTAAAAAAGGCACGTGAGGTAATTTTTGTTTACACAGAGTGGATCATGTGTGGAATAAACTGACAGAGGAAGTGGTGAATGCAGGTACAGTTGCAACATCTCAAAGACTTTTAGCTAAGTACAGGAATAGGAAAAGTTTGGAGGGATATGGACCAGGTGCAGGCAGGTGGGACTAGTTTAGTTTGAGATTATGTTCGGCATGGACTAATTGGACCAAGGGTCTGTTTCCGTGCTGTGCGACTGTGCCATTACATTAAGAGTAAAAGGGTGACAAAGGAAAGATTTGGGCCTATCAAAGCTGTACATGATAACTTGTGCACGGATGCAGAAGATGTGAACAGCCTCCAAAATGAATATTTCGTCTCTGTCTCAACAAAGGAGAGGGATGATGCAGACATACTAGTTCAAGAGGAGGAATGTGATATATTAGATAAAATAATGGGAAGGGAGATACTGAAGGGATTGACCTTGAAGTTGGATAAATCACCAGGGTTGGATGAATTGTATCCCAGGCTGTTAAAGCAAAGCAGGGAGGGAACAGTAGATATTCTAAGGATCTTTTTCCAATCCTCAATAGAAATAGACAAGGTACCGGAGGATTGGAAGTCTGTGAACATTGTACTGTCAATCAAAAAGGACATGAGGAACAGGCTAAATAATGGGCCAGTCAGTCAGAGCTCAGTGGGAAGAAAATTATGAGATTCAATGTTGAGAAATAGGATTAACTGTGACTTGGAAAGGCATTGATAGGGAAGATAGACAGTGTAGGCAGTAGGAAGGACTGAATGGGGGAGATATAAGCAGTGTATGAACTTCTTATAACAACAACATGTTAATTGTTTGAGATGCAAACATATCATGATATGATTGGACGATATAACATATTCGAATATATTTAGTTAGCACAACCAATAGTGTATGGGTCTGAACTTGGTTGGATAATATAATTCGGTGTATGAACTTGGAAATCTAACTATATACATACGGCTGGGTAGAGACCCATGAGCAAGACTTTAATTAGAAAGTAAAAGGTTAAGTTGTCATAGTCCTACTGGACCATAAGGCTGCAGTCTTATTAGAGAGAGACAACGGGTAGTGGTTTAACCTAGGGGTCACCATGCCCCAGGGTGGGGAAAGGGGTTGAGAAGGAGAATCCTTAATGGCAACCTCAGCCCGTATGGGTGCCAAGCTGTTGGCATCACTCCACATTCTCTTAAGGTGTATATCTCCCAAGAACACATAAATAAATAAATAAATATAAACAATACCTGACTCTCATCTGGTTAAAACAGGTAAAATAGAATTAAAGATAAAAGGTACTGCAGATGCTAGAGAATCCGAGATAACAAGCATGGGGCTGGATGAACACAGCAGGCCAAGCAGCATCATAGGAGCAGGAAAACTTGATATTTTGGGCCTAGACCCTTCATCAGAAATGGGGGAGGGGTAGAGGGTTCTGAAATAAATAGGGAGAGAGGGGGAGGTGGATAGAGGATGGATAGAGGAGAGGATAGGTGGAGAGGAGGCAGACATGTCGAAGAGACAGGGATGGAGCCAGTAAAGGTGAGTGTAGGTAGGGGGGTAGGGAGGAGATAGGTCAGTCCAGGGAGGACGGACAGGTCAAGGGGGCGGGATGATGTTAGTAGATAGGAGATGGGGGTGTAAAGTTGGCCCTCTTCAGGTGTGGATTAATCAGTGAGTATGGGCTTGTTACAGGGAAGCTGTGACTGACTAACTGAAGTGAACTTTTTGAGGAAGTGACAAGGAGGAATGATGAGGATAGTGGATGTTGTTAAATAGGATGACCTCCTTCACTGGTTGAGGTGTTGAATACAAATGCAAGGATATAATGCTGGAATTATACAATACACAAGATTTTATGCTTATTTGATAGACAGTTCAGGTAGATAGATAAATAAAGAAGATGGACAATAAATGCCGGCCTAACCAACCCATGAATGAGTAAAAAAATGTAAAAAAAATTGACAGAATCAAAGATGGATAGATACATGGGCAAATCTGTAGATGGTTAGATGGATAGCCAAACAGATCCTGAGGCAGATAGGTGAATAGAACAAAAAGATGTCACTTGCTCTCTATTGTCATAGCATTTTCAGAAAATCAGTTGTACAGAATGTTATTCTCAAGTTAAAACTTGCTTGCAGACAGAATCTTGTTTGAATCCAGTTGGCTGGAAACATTCTCTCTTGAAACATAGATGGCAATTTTCACCTCTACCGAATTCAACAAGATGGAAATTTGGTGAGGCCTAATTTCTACATCATTGTTCCTTCCTCCTTTTGATGGGGTGGAGGGGGGATGTTGGGGAATGCTTAAGAAAATATCTTTCACCGAAGATATTTCCCAGAGTTAAAAAATGGATTCAACCATTATAATTTGGAAGATAGTAAAGGGTAGTGGATATAAATCCTAATCTAAACAATTGGAAAATTCAACAAGCAATAATTTTTCATCAAAGGTATTTGTCAGTTTAATCAAACTGGAATTCAATCATTTTCATATGTCATATTCTTGTAAGTGAATCATGGTCTTGTTATTATTCAGACGAGACAGAGGTCATCAATAAAGACCATGTATCAGAAACACTGCTTAATAATTGAGAGATAGCAAGAACTGCAGATGTTGGAGTCAGAGACAACAGTGTGGAGCTGGAAGAACACAGCAGGCAAGGCAGTGTCAAAGGAGCAGGAAAGTTGACCTTTCAGGTTGGGACCCTTCTTCAGAAATGGGGAGGGGGAAGGAAGCTGGAAAATAAATAGAGAGAGGAGGAGTGGGGCTGGGGGAAGTAGGTGGGATGGTGATAGGTGAGTGCAGGTGGGGGGGATTGGTCAACGGGATGGATGGGGTGGATAGGTGGGAGAAAAGATGGACAGGCTGTGTCAGGTCAAGGAGGCAGGGTGAGAGGAAAGGTTGGACATGGAATGAGGCTGGGGTTGAGGAGATTTTAAAACTGGTGAATTTCATGTTTAGGCCATCAAGCTATAGGCTCCCGAGGTGGAATATGAGGTGCTGCTCCTCCAATTTGTGGATGGTGTCATTGTGATGCTGGAGGAGGCCCAGGATGGACATGTCACCCAGGGAGTGGGAGAGGGAGTTAAAATGATCCGGATGGAGGAGGACAACTTTTTCAAGGCAATAATTGAGACTAGCCAAGTTTGCAAACTACTAAAGTTTACTACAGTGAAGCAAATATCATTCTGAAGCCATGTCTTAATTCTTGCCCAATGGATACATGTCATAGTACACAGAACACAGAAAGGAAATTACTTGGTAATAAGGCAGCAATTATGGAAGAGCAGGTCAGAAATGTCACTTAACAATGTGAACATTTGAACGCAAAGATCAGAGGATGTCCAGACCAAACAAATTACAGGGAGATTGTGTTGGAAATAACAGGGCCATGTCCAAATGAAAAATAATACCCACTGATGAAATAACATTCAATGCATAGCTTTGTTTAACTACACGATAATAGAGAAAACGCTGGATACTTAAAGAATAGATACTTCAAATTGAAATCACATATACATGGATAAAAGAACAGTGAAAGCTGTCTTGCCCATCAATGGTTCTGCTATCTCTACTCTTCCGGCAAAGCAAACCTATGCAGTTGAACATAATGTTAGGCTAAAACCTCAACTAGAAGAGTTTACAAATCATTAAAGAAACTTCATTAGAATTGCTGTTTGTAGATTACATCCTAAAATGAGAGGTCATCTCTCCTAACTGTTTGAGACTGTCAATATTATCTCAGGCTAGAATATATCTACACAGGTATATCATAGCAGAAACAACACATCTGCATTAACCAATATCAGCACATAGACTGCTATGTTAAGAATTCTAGATTATTTCTAATTGCTTGTGGGTTTTTGAGGAATTAGTTGCAAGTCTGCAATCTTTTAAGAATTGCTTCAGGATATTTATTCAAACAATTTGCTTGAGACTACACAATAATGATTGCAATATTATAGAGTGTAGGCTAATTAAAGATAGTCAATATACTTGTACATAGTAACTGATCCACATTGAGGCAAATATTTATTAATGTATTCACTTAGCAAGGAGTGTTGGCTACACGTGCATCTAAAAATAGTTGGAGCACAACAATTCTACTTTCAAGTTGAATACAATCTTTGAACCCGCCTAATGATAAAATGGATATTTAAACAAATACTTCAAGAAAATTATAGTCATGGTCCCAGAAACAAAAAACAACAGTAGGTTGATGTGTCTTTGTCTCAATTTTTCTTGAAGAAATTCTTTCCTTCAGTTTCCGGCTCTGCTTTGTGTATGATCTGAATATTTTATTTCAGTTGACTTTTTATAATAGAATACCGTTATTTCATTAGACTGCAATAAAACAGGCTTTTATGTTTGTTTCACAAAGACTCTCTGAGTTATAAAAACAAGTTCAGCTCCCTGTGAATCTTATCAATTATTTCTTAGATTTCCTGGGTTTATTCATGAAGTTCAACTGTTTATTGTCTACAATTCTCACAGGTGTTTGGCTGTCTGCAACCAGTCATACTTTTAAGGTTTCCTCACATTCTCCCGTACTTACCATATAGTAGTTCCTGGGCCTCATTGTGTTCTAACTTTTTTAACTGAATGTCATACTAAAGGAGTTGACATCTCAGTTTCTTCATTAGATGGATTTTTTTTAACGGACACTCTTGCATCCTTGTCAAAGTGCAAGTATGGGGCCACTGGAGGACTGTCAATTGGATGGTTTGTCAACACCTTTGCCTCTGCCCTTCATTCTTCTTCTTCTCTTCATTCTTCTTCTTCTCTCTCTTTGTTTGAAGTGCATCTTAAAAATGAACTTTTTTTTCAATCTGCCTATTTATGTCTTTGCCAAAGCAGATACTCTCAAAGTCAATGTCTCAATAGCTCAGTCATCAAACGTTGCTTGTTAACGCTCCTGTGAAGCACCTTGGGATGTCTGACTATGGTAAAGGCACGAATAAATGCTGTTCTTATCACTGAAACTAAACTGAGGCCTCATGAATCCCATGAGCTAACCTGCATTTATATTGCTCGTTGTTCATGTCAAATGAAGCTTCCTGAAGAGGGTGCTGCTGCACTGTTTGGCTTCGGTGGGCTTGGAACTCAGGTAGGACTAATCACATAAGACCATTTTGCAATGACGTGATGAGAGATAACTGCATTCATGAAGCCCGGAAATAAGTGATGTAAAGATCGTTGAAAACTTGTGTACCCATTGATTACTACATGACAACAGTGACCACACTTCAAAAATATTCCATGTAGACATACAGAAAATAGGAGCAGGAGGAGGCCAACTCAGTACCCTGTTCTCACTTTCTCCCCATGCTCTTTGTTCTCTTTAGCCCTAAGAACTATATCTCACTCCGTGTCTTGGCCGCAGCTGCTTATTGGGGCAGGGAATGCCACAGGTTGCAAGATACTTTGGGAAATTCTGAGGGCATAGAAGATGCCATAAAAATAAAACGTTGTTTGCTTGACATCTAAATAGATTGATATGCTGAGAAAAGTATGGATTTCCCTCTAACCAAGGAATGTGGATGTGAGGCAATGTCTGATCAGCCACGATCCTACCGAATGGCAGGCTCAAGGGGCCGAATGGCCTACTCCTGATCCTATTTCACTTGGTCTTTCCATCCAAGAATTATCTTAGAAATGTATTAATTACATGATATAACTCTTAATTTTCTATTGTCCTTGTGCATGTGCTGTGAATGAGGAAGGTGAACATTTATTGGTTCACTGAAGTGAGGAGCACATTAAAGTCAGAAATAACTATCCTTCAGTGAGTACGTGGCACAGCTAAGAGTTCATTATGTTTTGACCTAGACTTTAGTCAGAAATTCTAGTCGCTGTTCCCACATCTATGCGCGCTCCTTGAATTGAATAGCCATTTTTCATTGTGCTTCATATGGAAGAAAACTATTTAATTAAATCTTGGCTGATCTCTACCTTTTACACTCCTACCTAATAAAAATCTGTCAATCTCAGTCATGGAATTTCAAGTTGGTCAGCACCTATATCCTTTTGAGGGTGAGAATTCCATATTTCCAACAAGTAGGTGTATAAATAAAGGGCAATGTAGACTGTATTAAGGTTAGTTCCATTTAAAGATTGTGTCTGCACCTAGAATCAGAATTCTATGATTCAATTATTGCAGTTGCAGGCACAATCTTTAAACTGGAGCCTGTATTAAGGTATATAATCCTGACTGTTTTAGTTCCAATTTAAACATTGCACCGTTACCTCTTCTGTATTCCTCTCGAATAGGAAATAGCTGCTCCTGTTTTCGCAAATCCTATTGTATTAAACATGTTGATTGGTTTTCCTCCTGAATTCAAGGCATAATTAATGCTTTATCTGAAGGCAATAAAGATTTTGTTAGGTAAAATTGTATATATGTCTTTCCTCTTTTGGATTTGGGCATTTGTTGTCAATCCGTAATTGGCACATCTTTGTGGCTTATGTCAGTGGGCATTTAAGAGTTAACCACACTGCTGTGGGTCTGGAATCACATATAAGCCAGACCAGTTAAAGAAAGCAGAGTTACTTCCCAAAAAAGTCATCAGTCTAACAGATCGGTTTTTATAATAATCAACATGGTCGCCATCAGACTAACTTTTTTATCAAATTTCATTATCTCCCATGTCACCAGAATATTAGCTGGGCCTCTGGACTACAGTTTGGTGATATTACCAGGACACCACCACCTACATGGGAGAGGCGATGGCCTAGTGGTATTATTGCTGGACTGTTAATCCAAAGACCCAGATGATGTTCTGGGGACCTAGGTTCAAATCTTCCTACAGCAGATGGTGGAATTTGAATTCAATAATTATCTGGAACTAAGAATCTAATGATGACCATAAGTCAATTGTCAGGAAAAATCCACCTAGTTAACTAATGTCCTTTAGGGAAGGAAACTGCCATCCTTGCCTGGTCTGGCCTATTTATGACTCCAGACCCACAGCAATGTGGTTGACATTTCACTGCCCTGTGCACAATTAGGGATGGACAATAAATGTTGCCTAGCCAGCAACACCATCATCCTGTAAAGAAAGAAAAAATTTCTTTTCTTTAAAGGGATTGAGAGAAGCAGATAGGTTTTTACAACAGTGAATTATTGCTGTCATGGTCAACATTAATAATACCAGCTTTCCATTCCTGATTTATTAATTCTACTTAAATCCATTGCCATTGTGGGATTTGAACCACGTCAGCCAGTGATGTTAAGGTGTGGAGCTGGATGAGCACAGCAGGCCAAGCAGCATCAGAGGAGCAGGAAAGCT